>CM066035.1:777634901-778234901 GCA_033557465.1 Ichthyophis bannanicus
CTCTGGTGGCTTCTCTAGAGTATCTCTCTCCTTTGGGAGAGTGGGGGGGGGGGGGGTGGGGGGGTGTCTGTCACTTGGAGCACAGAGATTGTTTCCCAAGAAAAGTGACTGATGTTGCAGAGTGAGGAGACTGCATTTTCATTGAGGGGGAGGAGGGCACCAGACAATGAGAGGGGCACATGGGTAAGAGGGGGCCTGTGGGTCCCTGGGGTGGGTAGGAGGAGGAGGGGAGTCTTCTCTGGGGTTGGATGTGTATAGGAGGGCAGCATTGTCCTGGAGGAACCTGCAAAGTAGAAAGAAAAGGCTTGCCTCTTTGGGAGGAAAGGGGGCTCAAGGGAGGAGAGACCTGGTGTCTCATGGCGTCTTCCCTTCTTGGCAGGGGGCCCTGCATTAATGTGATCTCCCTCTGAGGGATGACATTTGCAGTGACTGTTGGAGGTGGTGATATTGGAAGGAGCTGCAGCATGTTTTGCCTTTGAGGCTGCTTTACCTCCCTTATGATTCTTCGTTTCTCTAGCAGGAGTTGCCTGTCTCCCTCTCTTTGCTTGTGGTGCTGGGAGGAAGGGGCTGGGCTGCAGTCCAGTATGAGGAGGCCAGAGCTGCCCCCATGTGAGCTGGTGCCAGGGGTTTTTCCTTTCCTGGCGACGTGGCTCTCAGACCTCCTCCCAATCATGCCTTGATCAGAAATAACACTTGCACTGATGCAGCAGCTTGCGAAATGCAAGGCACTGGAAGCATTGGCTTGCATGTAGCAACTTTTGAAGTCCTTGTACTTATGAAGAAAACTTTCAAGCTAAGTACATGCTTTTTTGTGATATTAATGATCTTCTAAGCATGCCATCTGCACAGTACTGCTTTCTGCTATGAATGTTGCTATTTAAGCTCTGTTAGAAACCCGAACTCGTATTTGTTTGAAGAAACTATTTGAAAAATTTTGCTTTTGAAGTGGGCTTGTCTGAATTGATAGAACAAAAGACTTGAGCTATTGATCTTTTGGAATTTTTTTTGAGAATATTAAAATTTAAGATAAAACATAGAATAAAAGAATAAACTCATGAGGGTTTTTTCTGACCTATGATGATGGTTCTAAGACAGGTATAGTGCAATTGGCATCACATGATGCTTGGTTTGGTATACTTTGGCCTTTTCCCCTCTGAAAAAGAAAGGTTGCTTACCTATAATGGTGGTTCTTCATGGACAGCAGGACAATTCAGCCACACATATGGGTGAAGTTATCCCTGACAGCACCAGGCTTCACTTGCTTTCCCACATCCCAGAAGAGTCTAGAAAACACTTCTGGGCATGTGCAGGTGACTCCTACTGTGTGAGTGCAGCTCCTCCCTCTCAGTCAATCATAGAGCTGCGGTGAGGGATTCGGCTGTGCGTGTGCTGGAGGTGTGCTGGGTATGAACATCAGCCCTGGGGACTGCTGCTGAGGTGGACACCGTGGTTGGCATTGCTGCTCCATCTATAACATCAAGAAGACACGCCCAGGGCAATCTGCACCCGGCGGGGACTTCGGGTCCTATAAAATTTGAACCCTGTGTCCTGTTTCTTCGGATTTGGCTGTGAGTGTGCTGGAGGTGTGCTGGGCATGAACATCAGCCCTGGGGACTGCTGCTGAGGTGGACACCATGGTTGGCATTGCTGCTACATCTATAACATCGGGCAGGCACGCCCGGGGCAGCCTGCACTCGACGGGGACTTCCCTTTGCTTATAAATTAAAGGGGTTTCACTGCAACCGTGGAGCATGACCACAGGGTGTGGTCCTAAGGGGTGTGTCTAAAGGGGCAGGAACCATCCCTTTGGTGCCCCTTTGGCATTACTGCAGCGTCACTGCGGTGTTGTTTGCAGACTTCATTTTCTCCGGGTTTTTTTTATGGGGAAACGGAAAGCCAAATCTGGGAGCAAGGTCTTGGGTGCTATGCCGGGGTTAGACTGGCCGGCCCTTTGGACAGGCATTTTGCTCCAGTACCTTGGCACAGTCTTCTCTGGATGGATTCTCCCTGAATTCTAGTGGGAGATCTCCCCCTCCTTGTCCAGTGCCCTCACTTTTGCCTGTTGTATCCGGTGAGACCTCTGAGTCGGTAAGGAACTCTAAATTTCTTGTTACTTTACCTAAACCAGTTCAGTTTGCAGTTTCCGGGAGCTCTTTTGAGCTTCTGGTTCTGTGCCCAGATACAGAGATTACGTTGAAGGATGCTTGGGAGGCCTTAAAGTGTATCAATAATAAAATGTCTTCTACATTAAGGGGTATGTTTACTAAACCGTCCTAATGTGCGCCCGGCGCTAGTGTGCAGGATGCCATATAAGGAGTGGGCGTCTCAGTCTTAACATTGCAAACCAGGATTCTCGCGCGCTAATATGTGCTGCGCGCTACTGTGCGCCGCGCACAGTAGCGCATGAGCAATGCGCGCGGGAAGCATAAGCAGGCGCGCTGATGTACAAACAGAGGAACAGAGCTGCAGTACAATGGTGAAGACACTAACTGATGGTGCAGGGGTCATGGGTTCAATCCCCCACTGTGCCCAATGAATAAGGCTGGCTGAGGCACTACCTGTTATTTGTAATATTGCATTATGAGGCATTTTAATGTTATTTTAATTACTGCTGCTAGCAAACGCACTCCAAAGTGCTGTAACATAAGGTGCTGCATAAGGCACCCATAAGGTACCCCAGAGGGCACATTTTAAAGTGCACTGTCCGCTAAGGCACCCTACAATGTTGCTTAAAGGGTGGCCTATAGGGCGCCATATAGGGTGCCCTATGAGGCATGGCAAGGTCATAACACTGTGTTTGATGGCAGCACTGTGCATTTAAACGCATGGAAATCTTAAGTAGGAGCGCTGACATGCAAGGAGGAACAGCAGTGTAGCACAATGGTTAAGGCACTGACTGATGATACAGGGGTCATGAGTTTGATCCCCAGTGTGCCTAATACTTAAGGCTGGCTGAGGCATCAGCTTTGACATGTAAGTATTGTTTCCTGCAGCACTTTATTTCTATTTTATTCATTGCTGCCAGCAAACACACCCTCACGTGCCGTAACTGAACGTGCTGCATAAGGCACCCTATAAGGCACTCCATAGGGCACATTATAAAGTGCACTGTCTGCCACGGCACCCTATAATGTCCCCTATAGGGCACCCTATAAGTCGCTCCATAGGATACCGTATAGTGCACCTTATATGGATGGTAACCATAAGGTGCCCTATAGGGCGCCCTATAAAGCACCCTCTGAGGCACCTTATGGGTACAGTACGCTGAGGTGTTTTTGCTGGCAGCAATAATGTACATTAAAAATAAATAATGCTTTGGACAGCGCTATCAAATAACCCCACTGTGGGTTTGAACTCATGATCTCTGGCTCCACAGGCAGTGAAGTAACCAGTGGGCTACAGCTCTATAGCTGCTAGTAAGCCCCTGGCTGGCTGCAGAGGGACTGCATGTCACCACACAAACAGTCTGCTGTGGTCACCAGGATAGGGTTAGCCCACCCGTACCCATGATGCACTGCACATGCAAATCAGCTGTCTACAGATGAACACAAGATGGGGTATGCACCCCCACAGCACCTCAGCCTGGTAGGGGGAACTGACCATGTGTGTTACTGGCACAGAGTAGCTACACACCGTCACATTGTGCGGGTACTGTGCTCACCCTGAGGGTGCGGTGGGGCGCCCAGCACCAGGTCAACAGCACCTTCCATGGCAGAAATAGGCCATGCTGCAGGTCCCCAGCAGTGCTAATGTGTGAGATAGGTAGTTTCTGCAGACACACCTTGGATATATCTGTATGTCTCAGTTAGGTGTAGCCCCTATGGACCCCTAGGAGGATTATGTACCAACACCCTCCTCCTCCTCCAGGGCTGAGGGTGGTAAACAGGGTCTCCCACCAACAGATCCACATTCTACCTCCCTGCAATGGTGGCAGTAGAGGGGACCATCAACCCCAGTCCTGCTGGGGAACAGACACCCTACAGGCAGTCAATGCAGCTCTGTACACATCCATAACACAATAGCAGACAGACATTAGGCCTGGATATGCTTAGATGCACCCCACCACTATCTGATATTCTCCTGCAGCAAGCCTTCAGCCGCTGCACCCTGCAAGGCACTCCATCAAGACACATACCAGCTGCAGACAGTCTGCTAGCTAGTCCATAGTGCATGTTCCTGGTGGAAATGCATGCACCCAGAACTGGGATGTCAGCATACACAACAAGCAGATAAGTCAGTGACTGGGCCCCAAAAGGAAACCCATAAATATCACATGAGAGAAATGCTATATAGCACTATGGGGGTGCCTAGCCATGCTGTGGTCACTGCACAGTCAGGGTGAGAGTGATCTCCCAGCAGGACATGCTGTGGCCACCCTGTCTGTGCAGGTGGTGGTCGGGCACTACAATGTCCTAGCCAGTGCCCTATGCCCTGTGCAGATGCATCCTGGCCAGGCCACCCTGTCCGGGCTATACCCATGGTACCTTGCTCCTCATTATGCACATTGGCAGGCCAATACTGGCAACAGTGCTGGCAGTGTGGGCTGTGGAGGGTGTTTGCAGCCACCACACAGGATAGACAGACACACACTCCCACACCTATGCCAGCATTGTGCTACTATAGAGGTGTTTAGCAGCCCTGGCCACCACACCAGTCCTGGGCACAGTGCAGGCATGGATATGGTACGCAATACTGTTGGGGGTCACACCCCAGGGTGGTAAACACTGTCAGTGACCAGACCTGAAGCACACTCCACAGACATCAGAAAGGTTGCCATAATGGAGTTCAATCAGCAAACTGTGCTTAACGTAGGAATTGCTATCTGCCAGTAATCATAGCAAACATTTGATAGCTGTGTACCGTATTCCAAGGTGTAGGGTGGCATTGCTAAGATATGCAAGTGCTAGTTTTGGGAGATGCACGCAGGGCCCAATGTCCTGCCTCTCCAGGAGGCATTGGCTAATGGAGCCTGTGGGTGTGGGTGTGTCTGCCCCTGTTGGCTGCTGCTTACGGCAGAGGTTCCCAACTCCAGTCCTGGTGTGCCAAACACTTTCCGGGTTTTCATGCTGTCCCTCATTAATATGCATGAGATACATCTGCATACCATGGGGGTGGTGCATAGATATGCAGCACAGGCATCTTTATTAGAGGCAGCATGGAACCTGAATGGTGTTTGGCCCTCCAGGACTGCATTTGGGAGACTCTTCTCTAGATAATGCGCCTGTTTATGGTGTCTTTGCTCTGTAGGGTAAAATGTAGGTGTTTTGGGCATGTTTACTTCATCTGCAATACACGTTCTGTCTGTATTAGCACGTTGTAGTAGTGGGTAAAATATGGGGACTGGGTTGGCAGGCACCACAGCTGGGACTTGAACCTGTGACCTTCTGCCTCTAAACACACTGGTTGTGTGCACTGCACCACCGTGTTGCCACAGAGACAGTGCATTCCCTGGTGATACCATGACTGTTTGTCCGGCAGGGCCTGTCTGTTGCAGTGCATGGCACCCACCTACACAGGGCTAGGCCATGGTCTGCTCTGGGCAGCTGCCACTGCCCCCCTCCACCACCAGTACCCCTCTGCCACCATGCTGACATGCCCTTCTGCTGGTGGTGTGCAGTCTCAAGCCATCCAGTGTGCAGGTAGGCGACTGCCTTTGGTGCGTGTTCTGGGGTAGGGGTGCCTGCATCGTCGTCCACGCCTCCCCCCAACACCGCCTGCCAATGTTCTGTGCCCTTGGGGGTACCTGCTCGGTATTATCCCCTGTGACACTGTGATAAACACTCTCATGCCCATGTTGGGCCCTCATCAGTTGCTGTCTCGCTGCTGTTCAGTTTCAGCATTCCTAAGTGCCACCTAGGCATCTGCCTAGTCCGCACTGTGCCCCAGCTGCACCACAGCATGTGCCGCCTGCAGCCCTCTGTATCCCCTTTCCCAGCATCTGTCCAGTTGCCCATTCCGACATGCCCGCCCTGCTGTTGTGGAACATGTGCATGCCATAGGTAACCTGTCCAATGGAGAGGGAAACCCTGATCAGTGCTATTTCACTGTGGGATCATTCACCTTGTATGGGGATGGAGCGTAGACCCTTCCAAACTTCATATTTATTTTTTGGCACTTTCTTGGGAGTGTCTTTTGATGTTTCCCATTACTGTCACTATTGCCCAGCTTGATTATGATTTTTTTTAATTTTGTTGGGGTCATTTTCAATGTTTATTTGCACTTTTGTTCCGTGCACATGTATCACACTTATCACTTTTTGTAGGTTTCCCTGGTTTTGCTGTACATTGCTGACGGAAATGGTTTCTTTTCCCTTTAAATCAGCTCTAACGCCAGGGTTTCACTGGCGTTAGTTTTGAGCCTCGGATTTCACAGCGTAGGTGTGCAGGGAGCCTCTTCCCTCCCACTCTCCACCCATTGACCCCTTCTCTCCGCCCCTGGGGAGCCTTCCTCCGCCCTCCGGGAGCCTTTCCCCGCCTTCAGCGCTCGTTTGCGCCGCAGCGCGCGTTATCGTGCGATATGGTACCTGTGCGCCTTAAAAAGCGCCATCATTGCGCGATAAGGTACCTTATCACGTGATAACGTTGCACAGCGCACTTTAAGACGGTTTAGTAAACATACCCCTAAATTTTTTATGTGTTTTCTCTCAAGAGGCTGCTGTTTCTTTGCTGCAACTTGATGAGAAAGTTTCATTGGTCAATATGGCTCTTACTAAAATGGAATCTCAAGTTCTTCTGCTTCATGCGATCAATGTTGCTGGGATTAAAGATTCTTTAATTCTTCATTCTAAGCTGGAAGTTCTTGTGAACTCTATGCGTTCATGTAATTTATGGTTTTTGAATTTCCTCAATCTACTCTTCTATCATCAAAGATTCTTTTGGATAAATATTTCAAAGAAATTTTAGCCATTCAGGACTCTATTGAAGTTTCTCAAATTTATTATATCCCCCTCTAGCATAAAAAAAACGAATCCTGTTGAGGGAGGGCTGGATGAGGTGGTTCCCTCTATGTCTAATCTGACCGCCTTCTTGGAGGACTCAGTGGATATTATTAGTTTGCGTTCCACCTTACTGGCTACTTTCCCATCTGTTGAGGTGAAACAGTGTATTCTCAGGGCTTTCTTTAAGGTTAAGTTAGCCAAATTTTGTGGACAGGTAGTGAATGTTTTTCCTGATGTATCGCGGGGGACCCAAATTCGTCGGAGGCAATTTTTACATCTGAAGCCTCAAGTCTTAGCTTTGGGTGCCACCTTTTTTCTACATTTCCCTTGTAAATGCATTATCAATTTTGATGGTGCTTCCTTTGTTTTTTTTTATGTTTCTCATCTTGAAAAATTTCTATCTGAGCGACATGGCACTGTAAGGGAGGGTAACAATGGATGATTGATGTACCTCCTAATTGTGGGCTTTTTTTTGTCTTATTTTCTTATTGCTCTTTTTTTCCCTTTAGAATCGCAGTTGGTGTCTCTTGATGTGGACTTTATCAATGCTTATATTTCTTTATTTTGTATTCTGCTTGTATCTTAATCTAGATTGTCCTTGTATTTTTTTTGGTTATTGTAATTTGACTGAAACTTATAAATAAAATAAAATAATAAAAAAATGAGAGCTGCAGTGAAACCTAGGCAGGAATAGTAACTTCAACTGAAATGGAGAGGTGGGAGGCATTGTGTGGCTGATTTATCCAGCTGTCCATGGAGAACCACCTTTAAAAGTAAGCAACCTTTTTCTCCATGGACAAGCAGGATAATAATCAGCCATACCTATGAGTGAGTCCCAAGCATGGGACATTACATATGGATTCCTGCAGATCCGGCCTTGCACCCGAGAAGTTAGGCTGAGGTAGGTTGAAGCTAATTGCAGTGATGAAAGCTGTTCCAAAAGTATTACTGACTGAGAGACCTCCTCAGGATGATAGCCAAGTCAGGAGCAGGCAAGTGCTCTGTCCCTCAACCTCCCTCCCCCCGCATGGAATGTAATCTACTCGGGGAAACTGTGAGTGTGCCAAAGTGATAGGAAAGTACGGACTCTGGAGTGATTTGAAGACGCCAGGATAGCTGCTCAGGATGACGTGTGGAGGAAGGGCTTATGCCCGACCTCTATAAGAAGTCAGAGAAGCTGCTTAGGGTGAAGTACAAAGAATGGGCTTATGCCTGACCTCTATTTGCTTCCTGACTTTTTTTTTTTTTTTTATAGTAGTTTGTAGGTCTGCTGGGCTCTGGTCAGACCTAGAAGTGAGTCAAGTTCAGGAAGGCTTAGGCAGGGGAGTAATGTCTTGATTCATCTGAGCAGATGCAGCCCTGCCTTGTGGCTGGATAGCTACGTAATAGACAGTAAGTGTTGATATGCTGAGTTGCAGTCCTTCTACTGCTATTATTCCCTCCCCTCCTCTCTGGCGCGGTACAATCCTGCAAGAGGAATCCTGTTGCAGAACAGAGGTGATTGATAGGCCACTTATGGCCTGGGGATACAGCAGGCCAGCAAAGAGTTGGAGGGAGTAGAGGGTACAAAAAATGGTGCCCCACTTGGGAGATGGAGTGGGCCAGCCAGGAATTAGAGAGTGTGGAGGGTTTGTGAAATATTGCTTGATTCAGGAGTGGGGAGCATGCAAAGGGTAATGCCCGACTCTGGGTCATGGAAAAGGGAGTAGGAACTTTCACTCACTGTGAGGAGGAGGAAGAAGATTGAATCTTGGCAATACAGAGAGCACCGAGATATGAGGAGCGGTCCGCACCATTAGTGGACTGGGGAAATCTGCTGCTTACTCCTGAGGAAAGCAGCCTGGAATTTGTCTACCTCTTGGGAACTTTGCAGGTGTGGATGACTTGGGCTGGCCACAGGACACTGGGTCAATGGACCTTTCAGTCTGACCTGATATGCCATTTCTTATGTTCTTATGACTGACACTATACACTTCATGCCCACATGGGAAGATAGTGGAGCAACTTGGCGAAGTAGAGCAGCACATTGGATGGGGAGTCAAGGTGATAGCCAGTTCCCTGTCCTTCCCAAGGTTAAAACCCAACTAGCATTTTGGGGTTTTTTTTCTCTCACAGTCAGAGACTGGTCTCAAGTCAATGATCTTTAGGTCAAAGTGCAGGCAACTTGCAGAAGAACCATCACATCTCGATGAGTCAAGGTGAAGATAAGACTTCTTATGCCTTCGGAAAGGCCACCATATTCCATTATTGGAGAGCCAGACTAAGGGATGATGCCCATCTATCTGAAAATTGAGATTGAACAGAGCATTTCTCATGCTCGAATGCTATACTGTGGAACTCCTATTTTGAGAGATGGCTCCTGCTTGCCCATCAGGGTAGTATTGTTTCTAAGTCAGTTTTGCCAAGTGCTGGCAAGCATCAGGCTAGATAATACGGCTGTGCTGCCGTTGCTACTGAAAGTGTTTCCTTTCTTTTCTTTTCTCTTTTTTTTTTTTTGTTTTGTTTTGTATGGAAGAAACTGCAGCAGCCTATGGTTGGGGTCCACATGCCCTTGGATGCAAAGCTGCGTTTATTCAAAGAAGATGTGAGTGCACTTCTATCCTCAGCAAGTGAGAAAATATAGGAGCAGTTATGCAGTCCTAGGTGTGACGGTCATGGCAGGGATCCTTCTGAGTATTCTAGAAGCATAATTCCTTCTGGGGAAACTGCAAGTCTCTGCGGGAACAATTAACTGCTATGGTCAGGGCAGGCAGTCATGGTACTGACTTCTCTGTGAACATTGAGATCGCCAGCCTATACCCAAGATAATGCTGTGTACAGCCGAGAGACGCTGTTGAGTCAGGAGGATGTTCCCAGTTCTACCACCCAGCCAGAGACAGGGTCTAGGGATAATTCAGCACTAGCTGCCTTATTAAGGGGGGGGGGGGGGCAGGTCTTTGATGGATTTTCTTCGGGGCTCAAGTGGAGGCACATTTAGTATTGCCCCAGCATGAGGAGAAGCATGTGTGGTCTGAAAGTATGCAAAAATGGCTGTGGACTCTCAGGACTCAAACCTTGAAGCTCTAGGAAGAAACTGACTTAATGATAGGAGATTAGTGTGAGGGAAAGCCAGGAGCAGCTGTGGGGACCCTGATGTTTCTCCTGCCTGTATAGAACATGTTTAGTGTGAGCTTGGTCCCAGTCTTGGCTGCAAGAGCAAGGGACGTCAGGAGGGTTTGTTTCCCTCCTGGACCTGGGTGTAGCTTCTCCTGCACTTCTCTTGGGGGTTGTTGTTGGCAGCTTTCTTTCTTTTTTTCTTAAGATGGGAAGCAATGAGGTAGCTGCCAATGGAATTTTCACTGTGGAGAGTCTCGGGAACTCGATGGGGAAGGGAAAGGAGTCCCACCACTCCCCTACTGGCAGATGAGGATTAGAGGGGAAAGGATTCAGGAATGCCCATGGGGTAAGGAAAAGGCTGTGGTGGAGAATCCCTGTGGGAGTCTATTGGTCTATTCTGGGGCTTTGTTTTGTTTTTATTTTTGTTTGAATGGGCTTTTTCTTTGTTTATTGGTTATCCTCCTACTGGATTGGGAAGGGAAGCAGAAGAATAGTGTGTGCTCTCAAAAGATCCCATGTAACATACTTTAGAAAACTTCAGTTTTATATGAAGTGTCACCAGGAGCTCCCATAGTGTATTTGTCTCTTGCAGAGTCAGGTCCTTGGTACAGGGCAGAAGCACTGGCCTGCAGGAATGTGAATGTTGGTAGCGCTCCCTGGGGGCATGGGAGGCAATGGAAGAGCCACATCTGAAAACCTATAGGCGACCCACAGTTAGAGTAGTTACTCACCTGTAACAGGTGTTCTCCAGGAGCAGTAGGAATCAGTCCTCACATGTGGGTGACGTCGGCGCCGACAGAGCCCTCGTGCAGAACATTTCCCCAGCTTTCAAAGAAAGCCTTTGGGAATGCAGCGCGCATGCGCAGTCCCCTTCCCGCCCAAGGGTGCCATCGTGCTCAGTCTGATGACATAGCTAAAGACAGCAAAAAACAAAATGAAATATATATATGACTGCAACTCCAAGGGGAGGAGGGAGGGTCGTGAGGACTGATTCCTGCTGCTCCTGGAGAACACCTGTTACAGGTGAGTAACTACTCTTTCTCCAGGACCAAGCAGGAAGTCAGTCCTCACATATGGGACTCCCCAGTTCTAGGCTACCGAGTACCCAAAGCTGAAAAATAAGCTCCCTCTAGAGCCTCAGCATGCGTGATAAGAATCTTCTCTGAGAACGCCCCCGAACAGTAGCCCAAAACAAGGGCCGGAGGGTATGAGTTGCCTAAACCTCAAAGAGATTACGGAGTACCGCCTGTCCGAAAGCACTTCCCTGTGGGACTCCCTCTCGAGGCAGTAATGGGCCGCAAAAGTCTGGCTTGAAGACCAAGTAGTGAGCCGGCAGATATCTGCCAACGGAACAGAGCGGAGATGAGCTACTGATGCAGCCTTCACCCTGACACGGTGGACCGTGACTTGACCCTGCAAGGAGAGGCCGGCTGCCCTGTACGCCCAGGCAATACAGTCTGCTACCCAAATGGACAGGGTACGCTTGGACACAGGTAACCCCAGCTTATTAGAGTCAAAAAATACGAAGGCTGAACAGCCCTTCGATGCCCCTGCGTACGATCAATGTAGAAAGACAATGCCCTCCTACAGTCCAGGATATGCAAGACCATCTCAGCCCGGCTGGCATGTGGCCTGGGAAAGAAGGTCGGAAGAACCACCTCCTGATTGAGGTGGAAGGAGGAGACAACCTTTGGAAGGAACTTAGGATGAGTCCATAAGACCACCCTGTTCCTATAGAACCGTGTGTACGGTCTATCAGAAACCAGAGCCTGTAGTTCACTCACACGCCTGGCTGAGGTAAAAGCCACCAAGAACAATGCCTTCCAGGAAAGGAAGCGTAAATGACAGGTAGCCATCGGCTCAAACGGTGGGCGAGTAAGTTGTTGCAAGACCACATTCAAATCCCACTCAGGGGCTGGTGGACGAATCGGAGGCTTGAGCAAGAGCAGGCCTTTGAGGAAGCGGGCCACTAAGGGGTGGACCAACAAAGACTGGCTCTCCACCGGCGAGTGGTGTGCTGACAGAGCACTGAGGTGGACCCGAACAGAGTTGGATTTAAGGCCTAGGTCTGAAAGGTGAAGCAGATACGGCAGCACCACTGGTACCAGGCACGAAAACGGATCCTCTTGGCGCTGAGCACACCAGGTGGAGAACCTACGCCACTTGAGGGCATAAGATTTCCAGGTGGATTGTCTCCTAAAGGCCAAAACCACCTCCTCCACTTCCCTAGGTAGACATAAGGGGGCTAGAACTACCCTTTCAGCAGCCAGGCCATCAAATGGAGAGACTGGAGGTTGGGGTGCAGGAGAGATCCCTGATCCTGAGACAGGAGATCGGGTTGCATCCCCAGAGGGAGTGGAGTGTCTACCGCCAATTGCAGAAGGAGTGGAAACCACGGTTGCCTCAGGCATCTGGGGGCTACCAGGATCAGCGAGGCCTTGCCCCGAAGAACCTTGAATAGGGTTCAGGCCACTAGAGGCGTTGGAGGAAACGCATACAGCAGGCCCGTAGACCAAGAGATTAAGTTGGCACCTGCTTCCATTCGCAGAGGATGCGGTTCTCTGGAACAGAACCTGGGCAGCTGACGGTTCAGTGGACTGGCAAAGAGATCGATGGTTGGAAGACCCCATTTTAGGAAGATCTGTTGGACCACTAGGGGATTCAAATGCCATTCATGAGGCTGTAGAATCCTGCTCAACCTATCTGCCAGGTAATTTTCTTGGCCAGGTAGATAAACTGCCTTGAGAAACATGCCGTGCTGGACTGCAAAGGCGCACAGGGCCTGCACTTCCTGACACAGAAGCCTGGATCCTGTGCCTCCTCATTTGTTCACATAGAACATTGCTACTTGGCTGTCCATCTGAATCAAGACAGACTGGTGAGAGAGGGCATGAGAGAAAGTTTGTAGAGCTAATCGAATATCTCGCAACTCCAACAGATTGATCTGCTGTGTGCCTCCCAGGGGGACCAGAGGCCCTGAGTGCATGCCCCCTGGCAATGTGCACCCCAACCCTGAAGAGAAGCATCGGTCGTCAGCACCTGTGTGTGTGGTGGCGCCTGGAAAGGCACCCCTTTGATCAGGTTCAGGAGATGCAGCCACCACTGCAGGGAGGCCGCTAGTAGTTTGGACACTCTTACTCTGTCTCTTAAGTCCCCTGTGGCCTGTGTCCACTGAGCTCTGAGGCACCATTGAGCAGGCCGCATATGCAGACGAGTATTTGGAGTTACATGGACCGTGGATGCCATGTGGCCCAAAAGCCTCAGGAAATGTCTGGCAGAGACCAGAGATCCACTGCGAAACTGCGGGGCCAGAGCCATCAGTCTGTGAGCCCTGTTCCTGGGCAAATAAGCCATTGCTTGTAAGGTATCCAACCTTGCCCCTATGAACTCTACGTCCTGTGAGGGGAGCAAAGTGGACTTTGCGAAGTTTATGACAAAGCCCAGGTTATGGAGAAGAGAGACAGTGCAAAGAGTGGCTTGTCTGGCCTCCTGTGGAGACTGACCCCTGATGAGCCAGTCGTCCAGGTATGGAAAGACAAAGATGCCCTGGTTTCTGAGATAGGCTGCCACCACCGCCAAGGCATTTGGTGAAAACCCTGGGTGCGGAGATTAGGCCAAATGGAAGTACTCTGTACTGAAAATGATTGCCTCCCACTACAAATCTGAGATATTGTCTGTGGTCTGGATGAATGAGGATGTGTGTATAAGCATCCTTTAGGTCTAAGGAGCATAGCCAATCTCCCTGCTGGAGGTAGGGCAGCAGTATTCCAAGGGTAAGCATCTTGAACTTTTCTCTCTCCAGGAACTTGTTGAGATTTCGCAAGTCTAGGATGGGCCTGAGGCCTCCTGTCCTTTTTGGTACCAGAAAGTACCTGGAATAGAAGCCTCATCCTATCAGGTGGTGAGGCACCAGTTCCACCGCCTGCTCCTGTAGAAGACTTGCCAACTCCTGAAGGAGGAGGTTCCTGTGCAGAGGGAGTCTTGGAGGCTCCCCTGGAAAATAGGAGGGAGGTAACTGGTTGAAGTGGAGCAAGTAGCCCTTTTGGATTATGCTCAGTACCCAGGTATCCCCTGTTATAGCTGACCACATGTGGGCGTACAGTGTCAGCCAGCCTCCTGTGCTGTGTGGAGCCAGCTGTGGGGGAGAGGCTATGCAGTGGGAGACAAAACCCCGCTCCCTGCTGTGCAGGAGCTGGAGCTGGCGGCTTGGGAGTTTTCTGCCTACGGGGCTGCAGAGGCCTGGAATTGAGGGTAGGATTTGTAGGCAGAGGCCTTCCTTGGGTAAAAGGGCTTTTCCCCCGAGCTCTTCTTCTTCTGAGAAGGGGCAGAAGTCTTCCTGGACAGCCTTGTCCTGGTGAGAGTCTCAGTCTCAATTTCTGCAGCCTTTTGAGCCATGGGTTTGCCAAAGAGGTTCTCACCTCGGCAAAGGACATCGACCAACTTGTCCTGGACCCATGGCTCGAGGTCAGATGACTGTAGCCAGGCCTGACGGCATGCATCGATGCCGGCCGCTGCTACTCGGGCCGAAGCCTCGAAGCCATCATAGGCTGCTCGAGATATAAACTTCAAGCACTCTCGAATCCCCAATGACAAAGCCTAGAACCTCTGCAAAGGTTCCTCGGAGAGGCCAGCAGAGAACCTCAGCATGTGAGAAAATATAGTAGCCAGGTCTCGGAGGTACATGCCCATGTACAGCTGGTAAGTCTGGACACGTTAAGCTAGCATAGAGCCCTGGAAGCACTTTCTACTGAGGGCATCCAGATTCTGGGCCTCCCTGCCAGGAGGGCACCGAGGAGTGCATCTTCTGACTCTTCAGACGATGTATGGCTGATTCCACACCATGGAGTGGTGCGGTAGCTGTGCCTTCTGGAACCCAGGGCTCTTATGGACTCAATAAATGGAATCGACCCGTTTGCTGAGAACCGGCGCCGAGGCCGGTGCCTCCCACATGCGGAAGAGCAGCCGTTCCAGCATCGGAAGAACCGGTACAGTAAAGGCCACCTTCGGTGGAGAGTCATACTGGAGGGCCTCGAGCTCCTTGGCTCAAGGCTCCTCCTCGGGATCCGCGGGGAAGGCCAAGGCCTTGGCCATGTCCCTCACGAAGTCCGAGAACCGTGTATCCTCTGGGGGGGACCTTCTCCGAGGCTTGGACTCCGGTGAGTCCGATGGGACACACCGGGTCTGGAAAGTGTCTGGGGACTCCTCGTCCTCCGTCTCCCACCCCGACCCCTCTGAGGAGGAATTGAGCAGCTCCAGTCCAGTGGGCACCGATGCCATCCGCCCCGACGCCTAGGGTACCGGCATCGATGATCTTGGCCCCTTACGGGAGGCCAAGGGAGACCTTGGCCGAGGATCGACTCGAGACCGCATTGACTCGAGGATCGGCTCGGCCTCTGGGGTCGACTTGGACGTCGAGGTCCCGGTGGTCGGGGCAGATGCACCGGTCAGACC
Source organism: Ichthyophis bannanicus (assembly GCA_033557465.1). Taxonomy (NCBI): domain Eukaryota; kingdom Metazoa; phylum Chordata; class Amphibia; order Gymnophiona; family Ichthyophiidae; genus Ichthyophis; species Ichthyophis bannanicus. The sequence continues at coordinate 777,650,386 of CM066035.1, forward strand.
GGCGATCAGCACCCGCTGCTGTTCCAAGAAGGCAGCCAAGCTGCTCTCCAAGGCCATCAACCTGAGTCCGAGCTCAGGAGACTCAGCAGCCCCCGACTCGGCACCCGACAGCGTCGGGGCCCATGTCAGCTCTCCCGGAGGAGAGTCCACGAGGACAACAGCACTCACGTGACTCGGGGACTCCGGATCCACATGAGGCAATTTGACAGGCCTCTCTGACTCCGAGGACCCAGGATGGTGGTCGCGGCTATGCGACCTGGCCCTTGAGGGACCAAGAGCATCCACCAATGCCGCCCTAGCGGGTTTCTTCTTCCTTTTGTGTTCCCGTGAGGGAGACCCCCGCTCAGAGGAGCCCCGACGATGCTCGAGGTCGGACTCCCGAGACGTTGAGGCCTCTGACGAAGTCCGGGCCTGGCCGGACGCGGAGTCAGAGAAGATCCTTTCTTGTTGATGTTGATGGCTCCTCAGCACCTTAGAAGACATTTTGCCGCACGGGCCACAGATCATCGGGTCATGATCGGATCCGAGGCACCGGAGGCAGCAGTCGTGTGTGTCGGTGAGAGACATTAGTTTCTTACAGCGATCACACTTCTTGAACCCGCTGGCAGCCATCAGGGGAAAAAGGGCCCCTGCAAGGTCAAAAGACCAGGCTGCCATGAAAAAGAAAAAAAGCGTGAACGCTAGTCTCAAAGGACAAAAACTGAAAAAGTAGCTCCGGGCTCGATACCGGTGTACCGTACCCAGGCGGGAAGGGGAACCGACGTCGAACCAGCAAAAAACCATGAATCTTCGAAGGAAAAATCAACTTTTAACCAGGTGACTAAGACACACGTCCGTCGGGCTCTGCGGAATAAAGAAGACTGAGCAAGATGGCACCCTTGGGTGGGAAGGGGACCACTCATGCGCGCTGCATTCCCAAACGCTTTCTTTGAAAGCTGGGGAAATGCTCCGCACGAGGGCTCCGTCGGCGCCGACGTCACCCATATGTGAGGACTGACTTCCTGCTTGGTCCTGGAGAAGATGACTTACAACTACTTAACCATCCACTGCCTCAGGTAGGAAATGCCTACTGTACTGGAATGTAACTTGTTTTGTACTGCTACTAAAAGACATGAGCTAACACTAACAAATAATAAATACTGGAACCCTGGAGGACAAGCTATAAGTGTTCTCCATTGACAAACGAGATAGGCCACGTGAGCCACAAGAAACAAGAACCACACTGCAGCCCTGGAAGCCAGCCTACAAGGGTCTTTCCTTAACAAACGAGGCAGGCTGCTGTTTTTTTATCCTTACTATCTGTTTATTTGGCCAATATCTCTCCAGAGTCGCTTCAGGATGTTGACCTGTTGGGAGGCATGGAGCATCACTCTGCCCTCCTGCAGAGCTCTGCCAGAGTAGGTGTGTCGATGCAGCACCTTCCCTGATCCAGCCCACACAGTGCAGTGATAGGCGCCCACGGCAGTGAGGCAAAATGATATCCCTTTTTTTTCCCTTGAGGGCAACAAGAGATTGCTAAATTCAGCAGCATCAAGCCTCCCTCTGAGGCTGCAGCACGGCTTCACTAACCCATCTGGTGTGTCCGTGGCTTGAAGGCTACATGGGTGTCCATGCTGCCCCCGGAGCTGGGCCAGTGGGCGTACAATTCAGGAAATGGGCAAGTATGGTTTTAGGCAGTAGTGTGGCTGTGGGAGTCACTGCTGATTTCTGGGAATAACAGGCCATGTCAGGCACACTCAATCTCTGAGATCTCGCGATGGTGGCAGTGGCAGTCATAGCCACCGGCTGCGGGACTGGAAAAGGCCCGGAGGTCCATCTGGGAGCCTTTTTTTCTAGTTCTATTGAAATGAGCTGGGTTGGGACTGCGGTGAAGTGGGAAACCCAGGAAGGCTGGGAGAAGGCACTAAGTTCCAGCTTGGAACCAGGCCTGCCCTTTTTTTTTGTTTTTTGTTTAAGACTTGTTGGAGCAATGTCAGGGTCACCCCAGTGAGGCTGGAAAGAGTAGTTACTCACCTATAACAGGTGTTCTCCAGGAGCAGCAGGAATCAGTCCTCACATATGGGTGACGTCGGTGCCGACGGAGCCCCTTGCGGAGCATTTCCCCAGCTTTCAAAGAAAACCTTTGGGAATGCAGCGCGCCTGCGCGGTCCTCTTCCCGCCCAAGGGTGCCATCTTGCTCAGTCTGATAACATAGCTAAAAGACAGCAAAAATAAAAATAAAGTATATGACTGAAACTCCAGGGGAGGAGGGAGGGTCATGAGGACTGATTCCTGCTGCTCCTGGAGAACACCTGTTACAGGTGAGTAACTACTCTTTCTCCATGACCAAGCAGGAAGTCAGTCCTCACATATGGTACTCCCCAGCTCTAGGCTACCAGGAACCCAAAGCTGAAAAAATGGCTCCCTCTCAAGAGCCTCAGCATCTGTGATAAGAATATCCTCTGAGAACGCCCCCGTATGGAAGCCCAACACAAGGGCCGGAGGGTAGGAGTTGCCTAAATCTTAAAGAGATTACGGAGTACCGCCTGTCCGAAAGCACTGTCCCTTCGGGACTCTCTCTCAAGGCAGTAGTGGGCTGCAAAAGTCTGGCTTGAAGACCAAGTAGCGGCCCGGCAGATGTCTGCCAACGGAACAGAGCGGAGATGAGCTACTGACGCGGCTTTCACCCTGACACGGTGGGCCGTGACTCGGCCCTGCAAGGGAAGGTTGGCTTCCTTGTATGCTCAGGCGATACAATCTGCTACCCAAATGGACAACGTACGCTTGGAGACAGGTAACCCCAACTTATTAGGGTCAAAAGAGACGAAGAACTGAGTAGCCCTTCGATGCCCCCGTGTACGTTCAATGTAAAGGGACAATGCCCTCTTACAGTCCAGAGTATGCAAGACCGTCTCAGCCCGGCTGGTATGCAGCCTGGGAAAGAATGTCGGAAGAACCACCTCCTGGTTGAAGTGGAAAGAGGAGACAACTTTTAGAAGGAACTTCGGATGAGTCCGAAGGACCATTCTGTTCCTACAAAACTGTGTGTACGGTCTATCAGAAACCAGAGCTTGTAGTTCACTCACACGTCTGTCCGAGATAAGAGCTACGAGAAAGAGCGCCTTCCAAGAAAGGAAGCGTAAATGGCAAGTAGCCATCAGCTCAAACGGTGGGCGAGTAAGTTGTTGCAAGACCACGTTCAAGTCCCACTCAGTGGCAGGTGGACAAATCGGAGCCTTGAGCAAAAGCAGGCCTCTGAGGAAGCGGGACACCAAGGGGTGAACCGACAGCGACTGTCCCTCCACCGGTGAGTGGTGTGCTGAAAGAGCACTGAGGTGGACCCTAACCGAGTTGGACTTAAGGCCTAGGTCTGACAGGTGAAGTAGGTATTGTAGCACTACTGGCACCAGGCAGGAGAAAGGATCTTCATTGTGCTGAGCACACCACACTGAGAACCTGCGCCACTTGAGTGCATAGGACTTTCTGGTGGATTGCCTCCTCGAGGCCAAGACCACCTCCTCAACTTCCATATGTAGAAGCAAGGGAGCTAGCACTGTCCTTTCAGCAGCCAGGCCATCAGATTGAGGGATCTGAGGTTGGGGTGCAGAAGGGAACCCTGATCCTGAGACAGGAGATCGAGTTGCAACCCCAGAGGGAATGGACTTTCCACTGCCAATTGCAGAAGTGGAAACCACAGTTGCCTCGGCCATCTGGGGGCTACCAGAATCACTGAGGCCTTGTCCTGTAGAATCTTGAACAGAGTGTGGGCCACCAGGGGCGTGGGAGGAAACGCATACAGGAGGCCCGTAGACCAAGAGATCAGAAATGCATCTGCTGTCATTCTCAGGGGATGCGGTTGTCTAGAGCAAAACCTGGGCAGCTGATGGTTCAGTGGACTTGCAAAGAGATCGATGGATGGAAGCCCCCATCGTAGAAAGATCTGCTGGACCACTAGTGGATTCAACTGCCATTCGTGAGGCTGGAGAATCCTGCTTAGTTTGTCTGCCAAGAAGTTCTCCTGACCAGGTAGATAAACTGCTTTGAGAAACATGCCTTGTTTGACTGCAAAGGAGCAAAGGGTCTGCGCCTCCTGAAACAGGAGTGTGGATCCTGAGCCCCCTTGCTTGTTCACATAGAACATTGCTACCTGATTGTCTGTCTGAACTAAGACAGACTGGTGAGAGAGGGCATGCGAAAAAGTCTATAGAGCCAAGCGGATTGCTCGCAGCTCCAAAAGATTGATCTGCTGTGTGGCCTCCCAAGGAGACCAGAGGCCTTGAGTGCACGTGCCCTGGCAATGTGCACCCCAGCCCTTTAAGGAAGCATCGGTCGTCAGCACCCTGATGTGTGCTGGGGCCTGAAAGGGTACCCCCCCTGAGAAGATTTGGGAGATTAGCCACCACTGCAAGGAGTCCAAGAGTGGTTTGGACACCTTTACTCTGTCTCGGAGGTCGCCTGTGGCTTGCGCCCTCTGAGCTCTGAGGCACCACTGAGCCACTCGCATGTGCAGACGTACATTCGGGGTCACATGTACCGTGGATGCCATGTGGCCCAGGAGCTGCAGGAAATGTCTGGCAGAGACCTGAGAATTGCTTTGGAACTGGTTGGCCAAGTACATCAGCCTGTGGGCCCTGTCCTTGGGCAAGTAAGCTCTTCCCTGCAGGGTGTTTAATCTTGCCCCTATAAACTTTAGGTTCTGTGAGGGGAGCAAAGTGGACTTTGCGTAGTTTATGACAAAACCCAGATGCTGAAGAAGAGAGACAGTGCGAAGAGTGGCTTGTCTGGCCTCCTGGAGAGACTGACCTCTGATGAGCCAGTCATCCAGCTATGGGAAGACAAAAATTCCCTGATTTCTGAGGTAGGCCGCCACTACAGTCAGGCATTTGGTGAAAACCCTGGGGGCGGAAGTTAGGCCAAAGGGAAGTACTCTGTACTGGAAATGGTTTCCTCCCACCACAAATCTGAGATATTGTCTGTGGTCTGCATGGATGAGAATGTGAGTATAAGCATCCATTAGGTCTAAGGAGCATAGCCAATCTCCCTGCTGGAGGTAGTGCAGCAGTATCCCAAGGGTAAGCATCTTGAACTTTTCCCTCTCCAGAAACTTGTTTAGGTTTCGCAAGTCTAGGATAGGCTGGAAGCCTCCTGTCCTCTTTGGTACCAGGAAGTACCTGGAGTAGAAGCCTTGCCCTTCCAGGTGGTGAGGCACCGGTTCCACCGCCTGTTCCTTTAGAAGACTTGCCAACTCCTGAAGGAGGAGGTTTCTGTGCAGAGGGAGTCTTGGAGGCTTCCCTGGAAAGTAGGAGAGGGTAGTTGGTGGAAGTGCAGCATGTAGCCCTTCTGGATTATGCTGAGGACCCAGGTATCCCCTGTGATGGCTGGCCACCTGTAGGCATACAGGGTCAGCCGACCTCCTGTGCTGAGTTGAGCCAGCTGTGGAGAAGAGGCTATGCGGTGGGAGTCAAAACCCCGCTCCCTGCTGTGCAGGAGCTGGAGCTGGCAGCTTGGGGGTCTTCTGCCTACGGGGCCCATGCCCCTGCCCCTTGGCCTGCTGGCCCTGTTGGGGAGCTGGAGAGGCCTGATATTGAGGGTAGGATTTGTAGGCAGCACCCTTCCTCGGGAAAAAGGGCTTCTTCTCCGAGCCCTTCTTTTTCTGAGAAGGGGCAGAAGTCTTCCTGGACAGCCTTGTCCTGGTGAGAGTCTCAGTCTCGATTTCTGCAGCCTTTTCAGTCATGGGCTTACCAAAGAGGTTTTCACCTCGGCAAGGGATATTGACCAATTTGTCCTACACCCATGGCTCCAGGTCTGATGACTGTAGCCAGGCCTGAAGGCGTGCACCGATGCCGGCCATGGCTACCCGGGCCGAAGCCTCAAAGCCATCATAGGCTGCTCGAGAGATAAACTTCGAGCACTCTCGAATCCCTGTTGACAAAGCTTTGAACCTCTGCAAAGGTTCCTCGGAGAGGCCAGCTGAAAACCCGGCAATCTCGTCTCGTAGGTACATGCTTATGTACAGCTGGTAGGTCTGGACATGGAAAGACAACATAGAGCCCTGGAAGCACTTTCTACCAAGGGCATCCAGGTTCTGGGCCTCCCAGCCGGGAGGCACCAAGGAGTGCATCTTCTGACTCTTCAGACGGTGCATGGCCGATTCCACAACCATGGAGTGGTGCGGTAGCTGCGCCTTTTGGAACCCAGGGCTCTTACGGACTCGATAAATGGAATCAACCCGTTTGCTAAGAACCGGCATCGAGACCGGTGCCTCCCACATATGGAGGAGCAGCCATTCCAGCATTGGAGGAACCAGTACAGTAAAGACTTCCTTCAGAGGAAAGTCATACTGGAAGGCATCGAGCTCCTCGGCTCAAGGCTCCTCCTCGGCGTCTGCAGGGAAGGCCAAGGCCTTGGCCATGTCCCTCACGAAGTCCAAGAACCGGGTATCCTCCGGTGGGGGGGGGGGGGATCTTCTCCGAGGCTCAGACTCCGGTGTGTCCGAAGGGAAGCACCGGGTCCGGAAGATGTCCAGGGACTCCTCGTCCTCCATCTCCCACTCCAACTCCTCCGAGGAGGAATCGAGCGGCTCCAGCCGTGTGGGCCTCGGTGCCACCCGCACTGACGCCGAAGGTATCAGCATCGATGAACTCGCCCCGCACAGGAGGTCAAGGAGGACCTTGACCGAGGATCGACTTGAGACTTCATCGACTCGAGGATCGGCTCGGTCTCTGGGGTGACTTAGATGTCGAGGTCCCGGTGGTCGGGACAGATGCACCGGTCAGACCGGCGATCAGCACCCACTGCTGCTCCATGAAAGCAGCCAAGCTGCTCTCCAAGGCTGTCAACCTGAGTCCAAGCTCAGGAGACTCAGCAGCTCCAGACTCGGGCCCCGACGTTGGCTCCCCCGAAGGAGAGTCTACGAGGAGAACCGCACTTACGTGACTCGGGGACTCTGGCTCCAAATGAGGTAGCTTGGAAAGCCTCTCCGAGAGCCCGGGGCGGCGGTCAGGGCTACACGACCTTGCCCTCAAGGAACCAGGAGCCTCCCCCAACGCTGCCCTCGTGAGCTTTTTCTTCCTTCGCTGCTCCTGGGAGGGAGACTCCCTTTCAGAGGAACCCCTGATGGCGCTCGGGGTTGGACTCCCGAGATGTCGAGGCCTCTGACGAAGTCCGGGCCCGGCCGGACACGGAGTCAGAGAAAATTCTCACTTTCGACGACATTTTGCCGCACGGACCACAGGCCAGCGGGTCATGTTCGGGCCCGAGGCATCGGAGGCAGCAGTCATGTGTGTTGGTGAGAGACATAAGTTTCTTACACCGATCACACTTTTTGAACCCGCTGGCAGCCATTGGGGGAAAAAGGGCCCCTGCGAGGTCAAAAGACCGGGCTGCCAGTGAAAAAGAAAAAAAGCGTGAACACTAGTCACGAAGGCCAAAAAACAAAAATTACAACTCCGGACTCGATACCGGTGTACCGAGCCCAGGTGGGAAGGGGAACCGGCGTCAAACCGGATAAGATAACGCGAAAATCGCAGAAAAAAATCAACTTTTCCCGGGTGACACAAACTCACGTCCGTCGGGCTCTGTGGAAAAAGAAAGACTGAGCAAGATGGCACCCTTGGGTGGGAAGGGGACCGCGCAGGTGCGCTGCTTTCCCAAAGGCTTTCTTTGAAAGCTGGGGAAATGCTCCGCATGAGGGCTCCATCGGCGCCAACGTCACCCATATGTGAGAACTGACTTCCTGCTTGGTCCTAGAGAAAAGCACTGCTCTTTTTGGGATTGTTTTTTTTTTTTTAGTGAAAGTATTCGATGCAAAGGTTTGTCTGCTAGAGAGGAAGCTCTCTGTTGGGGTGACAGGAAAAATACAAACTTTGAAAGTGACTCTCCTTTCACAAAAAAAACATCCCATGGGAACCGAGTCTGAGGCCCCTTGGGAGCTGCGGCTGCTGAAACAGTTTTCCTCATAGATAAAATATCTTTTTACTAAAGAAGAAAATTTAAATAAGGCAATTTAACATGAGGAGAGATAAAGTAAATAAGAAAAGAAGAGAGCAGATTCTGACCTGTTTGGCAAGGCGGATGAAGTAGACTGATAGGGAAGAGGTGCACTCACACAGGAGGAGTCACTTGCACATACCTAGAAGAGTTTTCTAGACTGTTCTGGGCTCTGGGAGAGCAAGTCTGGTCTGGTGCTGTCAGAGATGACATCACCCATATGTCTGACTGATTATTATCCTGCTTGTCCACGCCCACGCAGAATAATTGTTTTTGTATAAGCACTTGTTCCATCTTTTCTAAATTTGAATTATAAAACCTTTTGGTGGCTTTTTTGTTTTTCATTCATGTTTTTCACTTTCTATTTGGCCACCATAGGCTGCTACAGCACTGCAATGCAATGCAATGTGTGCCTTTGAGTCAGTCCTGATGACCCAGAAGCTCCTGGGTTTTCTTGGCAGTGTCACTGGAAGTAGACTGCCAGGCCTTTCTTCCGAGGCAATGGAGGGTTAAGTGACTTGCCAAGGCCACAAGGAGTACTAGTGGGAATCAAACCCTGGTTGCTTGGTTACCAAGCCAGTGTTCTATCCACTAGGCTACTCCTCCATGCTACAGCACTGATGTGTATTCATATAGTTAATCGTCAATCCCCAGAATGAGCAAGGTGAAAGAGGTATGTCAGCAGAACAGGAACAGGGCATCAAAATAGGTATTTGTGGGTTCTTTTGCACTATTAGTCAAAGCAAGACTGTTTAAAGCAATATGATTTCCTAGTAAAGGGATAATACATGTATATCCTGAACTTCATAGTGAGTGGAGGACACAGGTATATTCTGAACTTCCTGGATGACATGGAGATAGTTCATCAACTGCTTCACAGAATCCATGCTGGCAATGTTAGAAATAACAAAGATAATAATAAGCCAAGTAACACTCATCTTTCAAAGGCCATATAATATATCATTAAATTCACATCAAAAAGGACACCTATATAATCAGCACATAAATTAAATAAATTAACTTTAATCAAACACAGTTAATGTTGTTTATATTATTTTAATTCAAATACAATTGATCATATCAAAAATTATTTTATCAATTCTTATATAAATTTCATAATAAATTCTTAATGCAATATGTTTTCTACAAAAGCATATACAAAATTTATAAATATTAGATTGTCACCATACATACTAGAACAATACAACACACATAGTACATCAAACAATCAATTAAAACAACCTTTCTAAGCCACCATTAGCTACAAAGTATAACCAGCAAGGGAGATGAGTCTCAACAAACTTCTATAGTTTCAAATTCTTTTCTTATCTTCTCTTATCACATCTTCAAATAGGATAATAATGAGTCTATATTAGCAGTTCACAGTATGACTCCAACAGTCTGCATGTATAGATACAGCTCCCCAACATAGGGCAGTGCCGCACTGACAATACACCTCCACCAGCCGGTCAAACCGCCTCCAATAGCACAAGCTTAATGTAGCCAGAGGTTGACAACCCAAGTTTCTCTCTAAATTCAAACCCAACCAGGGCCCATAGTTTCTCCAGAAAATGGCTTCATTCGGGTATCTAATTCAAAATAGTAACACAATAGAATTTTATACCAAAAACACAAGACAATCCAAATATTTAACCATATAATTGCTATATATAATTCACTAACCTGTTCCTCACACACCATTGGCTTGGAAAAGCACTGGCACCAAAAAACGCCAAAGCATGCGCCTCATAGCTCCTACTGATATCAGCACACCAGCTTTATTTAAAAGAACCAGTGCCATTTGATCTGTCTAGTCAAGTCAGATGGAATCACTGTATTCCAATTATAGATCATCATCTGCTCTTGGCGGCATAATTGCTTAATAAAATCCCCACCTCCCTCCTCATGCATCTTCAAAAGTGCAAAACACCAAAAATCCTCTATATGATGCCCCATCTGGTGCCAACTTGGCACCAAAGGAGCCAATTCAATCCCCCACATAGCGCTGAAAGATGTTCAGTCATTCACAATTTGAAGGGGTGCACCGATTGTCCAATATACACCTTTTGACATGGACACAAAATTGCATACACAATTTCCCGAGACAAATACATTGTGTTACTTCTTGAAAAGAAAATGTCAAAGTGGGATGATCAAAAACATCAATCTCCAAGGTGTAAGGACAGATTATATATTGTCTGCAACACCTATGAACACCCTGTGAAGAAACCACGTCTTCTATGGGACATAATCTGGAATGCACCAAACAATCCCTAAGATTCTTGCCCCTAGGAAAGATAAATATTGTGGGAGGTCTTTAAACACAGAATGAATCTGCAAGATCGACCAATGCTTCAACACCAATTGCTTAACCTGTGCCAATTGTGTATAATAAGGTAAAATACAAACCAAATGTTTGTCAACCGATTTATCATGATCCATCAGTAAAAGATTACAATCCACATGGACAGGGGCGGCCCAAGGGGGGTGCGGGGCCATGTGCGGAGACTCGGTGCGGGGCCTCATTTGCATAAGTGGCCTTATTTGCATAAATATTTGCATAATGTTACCATACACTAACTTTTAGTAAACATGTCTCTTAATGAGTGTATGGATAAAGAAAGACTAAAAGATTTCTACATTACTATAATCCAGTGCCAACCGCCAGGCACATTAGGAACTACTACAAACGCTGCCCATTTAGAACCCATAGCAAACCCGCTGTATCCTGACAGCATTACCAGGACTCACAAAGCACCAGTCCCTACCTATCAAAAGGAAACACTGCAAATATTAAACCAGTACATTTCAGAGAATACTGGGGAAAGAGAACAAGTGGCAATGTCAAATAGGAATTACATAAACAGAATACCTCAGCTCAGTTACACATGCAGAACATAGACCATCACCAAACAAGGAATCGCAATTTAGAAACAGGAAGGCAATAATTTAAACTGGGAACCCCAAAAGCCAAACTTGGAATGTACAACAACACTGTAGAAATAAAACTATAAATCAATTTCCTCTTGTACCAAACAAAGCGCAGACGTTAATGATGCACATTTCCCAGAACTTTCATATTCCAGTTAATAAATTCAAAATAAAGAGATATATTTCTACCTTTTGTGCATTTTTTTTCAGTTGCAATTGCTCCAGCCACTTTCTTCTGGTTTCTTCATGTTTTCTGCTAACTCTCCATCGTCTGCTGTCCATTTGTCCTTTCTTCTCTCTTCTAGTTTTCTTTCCATCCTCTCTCTCTACATCTGCTTTAACATACTAATCTTTATCCTTTTGCTCTTTCCTCATTCTTATTTCATCCACACAAATTTTACCCCTCCATCCTCAATCCCCACTTACTCTCCCAATACCCGGCCAATTGTAGATTTTTCATCCCTCCCACACAAAATATTTTTCCCCTCTCCATTTTACTCTCCCAGCCCCATCCCATTCTAATCCTCCCCCAACATCAGCTCCCTTCTAGTTCCAGTCTCACCCAGCATCCATTCCCTTCTAGTCCCTGCATCAGCCCATTTCCAGTCCTAGCCCCCCATCAACCCATTTCCAGTCCTAGCTCCCCCATCCATTTTCAGTCTGTCCCTTCATCAGCTCATTTCCAATCCTAGCCCCCCATCAGCCCATTTCTAGTCATTTCCTAGCCCCACCATCAGCCCATGTCAAATCCTAGCTCCCCTCCACTCAGCCCAATTCCAGTCCAAGCCCCCCCATGAGCCTACTTCCAGTTCTAGCCCCTCCATGAGTCCATTTCAATTCAAGCCCCCACCACAGCCCATTTCCAATCTTAGCTCCCCCCAACAGCCCATTTCCAGTCCTATCCTAGCTGCTCCATCAGCCCATTTTCAGTTCTAGCTCCCTTCCCTCACAGCCCATTTCCATTCCAAGCTCCCTCCCCATCAGCTATTTGCAGTTCAAGCCTCCCCGTCCACTCAGTCCATTTCCAGTCATAGCAGTCCCCCAACCCATTACCAGTCCTAGCCCCCCATCAACCCATTTTCAGTTTAAGCCCCCCCTATAACCCATTACCAGTCCTAACCCCCCATCAGCCCACTTCCAGTCTTAACCCCATCAGCCCATTTCCAGTCAGCCCCCCATAGCCCATTGCCAGTCCTAACCCCCCCCCATCAGCCCACAGCCCATTACCAGTCCTAACCACATCAGCCCACCTCAAGTCCTAACCCCTCCCCATCAGCCCTTTTCCTGTCCTAGCGCCCCCATAGCCCATTAGCAGTCCTAACCCCGCCCCATAGCCCATTAGCAATCCTAACCCCCATCACCCTATTTCCAGACAGCCCCCATCAGCCCACAGCCCATTACCAGTCTTAACCCCCCCCAGCCCATTTCCAGTCCTAACCCCCCATCACCCCATTTCCAGTCAGCCTCCATCAACCCCAGCCCATTACCAGTCTTAACCCCCCCAGCCCATTTACAGTCAGCCTCCATCAGCCCCAGCCCATTAGCAGTCTTAACCCCCCCAGCCCATTTCCAGTCCTAACCCCTCCCCAGCCCATTTCCAGTCAGCCTCCATCAGCCCCAGCCCATTTCCAGTCCTAACCCCCCCTCCAGCCCATTTCCAGTCCTAACCCCCCCCCAGCCCATTTCAAGTCAGCCTCCATCAGTCCCAGCCCATTTCCAGTCCTAACCCCCCCCTTGCACATTTCCAGTCCTAACCCCCCCCCTTGCACATTTCCAGTCCTAACCCCCCCCCTTGCACATTTCCAGTCCTAACCCCCCCCCCTTGCACATTTCCAGTCCTAACCCCCCATCACCCCATTTCCAGACAGCCTCCATCAGCCCCCCCCCCTTCCCTTCCCTTCCGGCAAATTTAAAAACAAAAACCTGGCTCTAGCTGCTGCCGCTGCCGCGTCCGTCGCAGCAGCGGCAGAATGGCGTGTCCCGCGGGGCCCCTTCTCCTCTTCGAGCCCTCTGCAAGGGCTTTCAGATTCGCGAAGGGAGAGTGCTCCCTCGCGTCTCGGTAAAGCCCGCAGGGGCTAATGGGAAATTTCCCATCAGCCCCTCGCGTCTAAAGGGGCTGATGGGAAATTTCCCATTAGCCCCTGCGGGCTTTACAGAGACGCGAGGGAGCACAACTCTCCCTTCGCGAATCTGAAAGCCCTTGCAGAGGGCTCGAAGAGGAGAAGGGGCCCCGCGGGACACGCCATTCTGCCGCTGCTGCGACGGACGCGGCAGCGGCAGCAGCTAGAGCCAGGTTTTTGTTTTTAAATGTAATAAAAAAAAAAGCAGAATGTTCTTTGCGCGGGGCCCCCTGAAACGCGGGGCCCTGTGCAAAAAACATTCTTGCTCAATGGACGGGCCGGCCCTGCACATGGAAAGCCCTCTTACGCGCCCTATAAATTACCTGGGAAGGGTATTGACGATGTTTAAATCTAGTTACTATGTATCAGGATTGGCACATATATTCCTCTCGCATAGAACAAAGTGAGAAATAACATCTCTATAGGGCAGTTCTTGCGATTAAGGAAATGTATAGGTTTGTGTTTTATCTTATGATGCACAATTGGCACAGTTTAAGCAATTGGTGTTGAAGTATTTATTTAATTATTTAACAGTTTTTTTATACTGCTTTATCATTTCAATCAAAACTGTTTACATTGTAACTTAAACTTGGTAAACATGCATTAAACAGGGACAATGATAACTTGGATTTTTCTGAGCAATGGAGGGTTAAGTGACTTGCTCAAGGCCACAAGGAGTGCTAGTGGGAATCAAAGATGAAATTAGGTCTTACCTGCTAATTGTCTTTCCTTGAGCTTTCTCCGGGCCAGTCCAGGGAAAGGTAGGTAGGGTTGTCAATCCCCTTTAGCAGCTGAGGACTGAAGACTTCAAGCTTTCTTGAGAGGTGAAGCCACTCCCCCTGAGGGTAATCCAGCAGTCTCCTTCTGACAAAGCAACTAAAAAGAAAGAACTGAAAACACCAGATTAACCCTTTAAAACTGATAAAATTCTATAGTTCCTTGAAATGAGGAAGCCAACAATAGTGCTTCTTTTTTTTTTATTATTTTTTTTTTTTATTTTAAACTATAGCATCGATTGGCACTGAATGAATCCTAGAAGCCCCAATCATCCCCTCTCTCGGACGAACAGTCTTATATGGTGAAATTCTTATGCTTATGAAAAAGTACTCGAAAAACCGAAAGGGGTGGGACCCTGGACTGGCCCGGAGAAAGCTCAAGGAAAGACAATTAGCAGGTAAGACCTAATTTCATCTTCCTTATCGCTTCTCCAGGCCAGTCCAGGGAAAGGTAGGGCAGTACCAAAACAGTACCTAAATACGGGAGGGACCCGCCAGACCTGCGATAAGAGCCGAGGCCCCCACTTTCGCATCTTCTCTGGCCTGAACATCCAACCGGTAATGCTTTGTAAAAGTATGCAACGAAGACCACGTCGCTGCTCTGCAGATATCTACCGGCGGAACGAAGGCAAACTCCACCCAGGAAGTTGCTAGAGCTCGAGTGGAATGAGCCTTCAGACCAACCGGCGGCGAGCGGCCTCGGGCAGCGTAAGCTGCCACAATAGCGCAGTGAACCCAACGAGCTATGGTGGACTTTGACGCTGCTTGACCTTTACGGGGCCCTGCATATTGGACAAAGAGCCGGTCCGTTTTCCGAAAGGGCTGCGAAACCCGAAGGTACGTCTTTAAGACACGGCCAAGATCCAACCGTTTGAGAGCACGGTCCATGGGAGAACCGGACATATCAGAAAAAACGGGTAAAGCTACAGATTGATTAACATGAAAAACAGACAGTACTTTAGGTAAAAAGGAAGGCACTGTCCGTAGCAAAACCCGTTCCGGAAGAAATGGAAGATAAGGTTCCTGGCAAGACAAGGCCTGCAAGTCCGAAATTCGGCGTGCTGAACATAAAGCCACCAGAAAAGCCGTTTTCCATGAACACTCCCGGAGATCCCGTGAGGACAGGGAAGCTAAGGGCGACCGGGAAAACGCTTCCAAAACTACATTCAAATCCCAGGGAGGCACGATTTGGCGCACTGGAGGACGGATAATTTTTGCTGCTCGTAAAAATCGTTGCACATCCGGATGCACCGAAAGACGGCGATTTTGTACTGACCCTCTAAAACAAGCGAGCGCGGCTATATGAACCTTAAGGGTACTAAGTGCCAAACCTTTATCCAACCCATTCTGGAGAAATAGGAGCAGTTGAGGTAAGGTAGACGACATAGGAGGAATGTTGCGCTGTCCCCACGAATCTTCGAAAAGTCGCCATACCCGCACATATGCCAGAGAAGTCCCTGGCCTTTTAGACCGAAGTAAGGTGGCCACAACGGAACTCGCGTACCCTTTGCGTTTCAAGCGAGCCCTCTCAAGAGCCAAGCCGTAAGTAAGAAGCGATCCACCTGTGGCATGAGTACTGGTCCCTGATGCAACAGATTGATGCGGACCGGAAGACGCCTAAGGTGGAGCTATTAGGAGCCGAACTAGATCGGCATACCAAGGACGACGAGGCCAATCCGGCGCAATTAGAATCACCACCCCCCGGTGTTGCTCTACACGCTGGATAACTCGACTCAACATCGGCCAAGGCGGGAAAACGTACAAGAGAGAGTCCAGTGGCCACGGCTGAACGAGAGCATCGAGACCTTCCGACATGTGCTCCCTGCGCCTGCTGAAGAAACGGCTGGTCTTGGCATTGCTGCACGTCGCCATAAGATCCATCACCGGCTGCCCCCAACACAAGGTCAGCTCGTGATAAATTGCCGCGTTCAACTCCCACTCCCCGGGATCGAGCACATTGCGGCTGAGATAATCGGCCTGCACATTCTCCTTGCCAGCTACATGTGCCGCTGATAACGCCAGGAGATTGGATTCTGCCCAAACCATCAATTCCTGACATTCGGAGAGGAGGGAAAGAGTCTTGGTTCCCCCTTGACGATTGATATAAGCGACTGTCACTGCATTGTCGGAGAATATCTTGACCGCCGTCCCCTTGAGCAAGTTCTCGAAGTGCAGCAGGGCGAGACGAGCTGCGCGAAGCTCTAGCCGGTTGATCGACCACGAGCTCTCCTCTGGGGACCAAGAACCTTGAGCGATGTGTGCCTGACAATGAGCTCCCCAGCCCGTGAGACTGGCATCTGTGATGACCAACACCCACGAGGGCTCCTGTAAGGGAATACCCGCCGTCAGATGTTCCGGAACTAACCACCACTCTAGACTGTGTCGCACGAGGTCCGGACAGGGCAGGCGCTGCGAGAGTGGGTGAAGCTGCGGCGACCATCGGGAAAGCAACGCTTGTTGCAAGGGCCGCATGTGAACCTTGGCCCATGGGACTAGATCCAGTGCCGCCGCCATGGACCCCAAGAGCTGCAAATACGTCCACGCCGACGGAGCCGCCAGTCGCAGAAAAGCTTGTACCTGCTGCAAAAGCTTCTTCACTCGCACGTCGGGTAAAAAGACCGCCCCTCGCTCCGTGTCGAAGAAGGCTCCGAGATAAGTCAGTTGTTGCAACGGTTCTAAGTGACTTTTGGCTTGATTGATCACCCAACCGAGCTGCTCGAGAAGCTGTACAACTCGAGCTGTCGCCGTCACGGAGGCCAAATGAGAATCGGCCCTGATCAACCAATCGTCGAGATATGGATGAACTCGGATACCTTCCTTTCGAAGCGCCGCTGCAACAACCACCATAAGCTTTGTGAACGTCCGCGGAGCCGTAGCGAGACCGAACGGCAATGCTCGAAACTGGAAATGTCCCATCGGAAGGGCAAAACGTAAAAATCGTTGATGAGATTGCCTGATGGGAATATGAAGATAGGCCTCCGTGAGATCTATGGACGAGAGAAACTCTCCCGGCCGTACCGCCCGAATCACTGCACGTAACGTTTCCATGCGAAAGTGAGGCACCCGCAAAGTACGGTTTACGCTTTTGAGATCTAGCACGGGACGAAAAGAACCTTCCTTTTTGGGAACCACAAAATAGATCGAGTATTGACCGCAACCGTATTGGTCTAGAGGCACGGGAACTATCGCTCGCAGCTGCAAGAGACGAAAGAGCGTGTCCGAAATGGCTTGCATCTTCAGACCGGGTGCACAGGGAGACATTACAAAGGCGGGCGACAAAGGGCAGGCGAAGTCTAGAGCATACCCCTTCTGAATTATCTCTAAAACCCATTTGTCTGATGTGATCTCGGTCCAGGCTGCCAGAAAATTCTGCAGGCGCCCTCCTACAGGAACCAACCCCTGGACCAGCAGACCTTCATTGCGGCTTCTTAACTGAGGGTTGGGACGCACTGAAGTAGGACCTGCCAAAACCTCTGGCTCCTCGAAAGGACTGACCACGAAAGCCGGAATGGCCCCTGGAATAGGGTGCAAAGTGCGCTCCGCGAAATCTACGGAAGTCCCGACCGGAGCCTCGGAGACCACCAGTTCCTCTCACCGGCTTAGGTTTATCCTCTGGCAAACGTCCCCCTTTTGAGTCACCTAAATCTTTCACAATCTTTTCTAACGCCTCCCCAAAGAGTAATTTCCCATTATAGGGCAATTTACTGAGCCGCAACTTCGAGGAAACATCTGCAGACCAGTTACGCAACCAGAGAAAACGCCTGGCTGCGACTAGGGAGGCCATGGTTTTAGCCGCAATCCGCAGCAAATCATAAAAAGCATCCGCCATATAAGCCGTGGCTGATTCCAACTTCGCATTTTCTGCAACTTCAGAAGCGGACTCCCCTGAAGCGTCCCCCTGCAACCATCTAATGGACGCCCGAGAAACATAAGCTCCACAAACTGCAGCTTGCAGTGCCAAAGCGCTAGAATCAAATGCCTGCTTGAGAAGAATTTCCAATTTTCGATCTTGGAGGTCCTTAAGCGCTGCCGCTCCCTCCACAGGGATGGTAGTCTTTTTAGTCACTGCAGATACATTGGCATCCACCTTTGGCATGCGTAATAACTCCTTTTCCTCCTGCGGTAGCGGGTACAGGCGAGCTAAGGCGCGGCTGCCACGGAGGGTAGCCTCCGGACACTCCCATTCAGATTCAATCATTTGCTTGATAACCCGATGCATCGGGAAACACCGTTGTTCAGCCTTAAACCCCTGCAACAACGGATCTTCCAAAGGTTCCTGAGATGCAGAAGGAAGAAGCAGGTGCAGCGCCGCCAAAGATTGAGAAATGAGAGCCGCCAGCTCCTCTTTACGGAAGACCCTAAAAATATTTGGATCCTCCCCGGGAGCAATCTCTCCTTCCTCTAAGTCCTCTGTATCCAGATCTAAACCTGTCTCTGCCAGAACCTCTGCGTCCCCCTGACTCAGGAGTACAGAAGGTTGAGAAGCAAAAGGATCCAAAGGATCTTTGATAATGTCCTTAGACTGAGAAGACCCCTCACCAGGATCCTCTGTCACCGGAAAATTAAGGGGAACTGCTACAGGACTTGGAAGCGCTGTTAACGGATCAGGCTGTGAAGACTTCAGCAAAAAAGCCTTGTGCATCGCTAAAATTAATTCGGGCGAAAAAAACGATGCCATCCCTTCCTGAGCTTCAGAAAGGGATCGTGAAGGCTTTTCTTGTTGAACGGCTTCTTTAGAAGATTTAGCCTTCCTTTTATGCGGCCGGAGCTGCTCCGCAGGCGAACTGACCGGCGCCGTCAAAATGGCCGCCTTTCCCGCCTTTTCGGCGGGCAAAGACGGCTCCTCTAGTTTAGATACAGGCTTGTCTGCAATTAAAAATTGTACCTCTGAATGAGAGCAGTAGCGGGAAAAAACCGCGCAGCTGGCCGAGGAACGGCTCCGAGTAAGTAACCCGGTGCCTGCAGATCGCGTGCTGAACCGGTTCGTGACAGGAAGTATATAAAAACAACAAACAGACTCACCGGAGTGAAGAGAGCAAAAGACTGAGTACCCAAGGTAGTCCCGCTGCTAGCGGGAAGTACTCAAGACCGGCAGTGTTCACGGCAGAGGAAACAACTGGGGCTCCCAGGATCACTCTGCCGTTAGAGACGGAGACGGTGAAAAAGGCAGGCTCTACCTCACACCGCAGAAGTATGACTCACTCGACGCCTCAAATGTCCTTAAAGAACTAATGTACCGAGAAACACTACAAGGACTATAGAATAAATCAGCTCTGCCAGAGCTAATATTATTTCCCCAAAAACAAAGAAAGAAAAATAACCTGTAGGTTTGCATATGAGGGAGAAATAGAGATTCGATCCTCTTTAGCTGCTGAGGACTGAAAGACTGCTGGATTACCCTCAGGGGGAGTGGCTTCACCTCTCAAGAAAGCTTGAAGTCTTCGGTCCTCAGCTGCTAAAGGGGATTGACAACCCTACCTACCTTTCCCCTGGACTGGCCCGGAGAAGCAATAAGGAACCCTAGTTTCTGGGTTCCCAAACCAATGCTCTAACCACTAGGCTACTCCTCCATCTTGCAGGCCTATTCTGTGTTTAAAGACCCCCAATGTTTGCTTCTTGTAGGGATAAGAATCTTAAGGATTGTTTGATGCATTTTAGTTATGGACCATAGAAGAGGTGGTCTTTTCATGGGGTGGTTACAGGTGTTTCAGATAATGTGTAATCTATCCTTCCACCTCAGAGATTGATGTTTTTGATCAACCCACTTTGAAATTTTCTTTCAAGTTAAGAAGTAATACAACGTATTTGTCTCAGGGAGTTAAGTATGCAATTTTGTGTCCATGCCAAAAGGTGTACATTGGACAAAGAGTGCACCCTTTAAATTGTGAATGATTGAACATCTTTCAGCGTTACATCGGGGAAATGAATTGGCTTTTTTGGTGCCACATTGGCACCAGATGGGGCATCATATAGAGGATTTTTGGTGTGTTGCACTTTTGCAGATACGTGAGGAGGGAGGTGGGGATTTTATTAAGCGATTATGCTGCCAAAGAGCAGATGATGATCTGTAACTGGAATATGGTGATTCCATTTGGCTTGAATAGTCAGATCGAATGGCACTGGTTCTTTTAAATTATGCTGGTTTGCTGATATCAGTAAGAGCTGTGAGGCATATGATCTGGCATTTTTTGGTGCTGGTGCTTTTCTGAGCCGATGGTGTGTGACAAACAGGTTAGTGAATTGTATATAGCAGTTATATGGTAAAATTTTGGATTGTCTTGTCTTTTTGGTGTAAAATTCCAATGTGTTATTATTTTGAATTAGATACCCTGATGAAGCCATTTTCTGGCGAAATTATGGGCCCTGCTTGGGTTTGAATTTGGAGTGTTGTCAACCTTTGGCTTCATTAGCCTTGTGCTATTGGAGGTGATTTAACCGACTGGTGGAGGTGTATTGTCAATGTGGTGCTGACCTATTTTGGGAAGATGTAACTATACATACAGACTGTTGGAATCATACTGTGAACTGCTGATATAGATTCATTACTGACCTATTTGCAGATGTGATAAGAGAAGAATTTGAAACTGTAGAAGTTTGTTGAGCCTCTCCTCCCTTGCTGGTTATTCTTTGTAGCTAATGGTGGCTTAGAAAGATTGTTTTAATTGATTGTTTGATGTAGTATTGTGATAGGCGATGGCCTAGTATGCAGTTGAGGCCTGTCAGCTAGGCCTGAAGCCCTCTCCCCTACTTTAGAATAGTATTACTGACTTTGGAATTTACAGAAATGCCTGTAGCTGTAAGCAAAAAAACCGCTCTACTCTGCTTTTGACAAGAGAATAAAACTTTCCTACTGTTTACTGTTTTGATAAGCACAGATGTCTTTTCAGTGTTATGTTTCTCTACTAGATGTGCTGCGACCTTGCAAGTAGAATGAGAAAGCAGAAAACTGTTAGAATATTATGTCTAGTGCTTTGAGCCATGGCGAGAGAGAGGTGCACAGGGGGGGAACAAGGGGGTAAACCCAGTCACAGATGGCTATTGGATGAAAGTAGCTGGGCCACCAAGACCAATGAGGAGTTTTGCCTGTATTAGATTGGGGAAGAAAGGTATATAAACTGTCATTTTTCTGAGCTCTGGGCTCAGCCATTTTGTATGTATCATTGTCTGAGTCTGTGCACATTAAACCGGCTTGAATTCTCGTCAATAGACTCCTGGTTTTATTGGTTGCGGACACTTCGCTATTACAGTATGTGTGTTGTATATTTGTAGTATGTATGGTGACAATCAGATATTTATAAATTTTGTATATGCTTTTGTAGAAAAAATATTGTATTAATTTATTATGAAATTTATTCAAGAATTGATAAAGTAATTTTTGATATGATCAATTGTATTTGAAGTATAGTAAAGCATAGTTACTCACCTGTAGCAGGTGATCTCCAGGAATAGCAGGAATTTAGTCTTCACATATGGGGTGACATCAGTACTGACAGAGCCTACGTGGGAACACTCCCCAGCATCCAATTGGAAAGCATTTGGGAACACCCTATTGCACCTGCATGACTACCTTCCTGCCTTCTCAACTCCCTCTCTTCAGTTGAGTTTGTAGCTGAGAAAAAAAAGAGTAAATGAAACCCTACAACTCCTAGGGGAGGAGGGTGGGCTGTGAAGACTAAATTCCTGCTGTTCCTGGAAATCATCTGTTACAGGTGAGCAACTACACTATCTCCAGGAACATGCAGGAATGTAGTCTTCACATAAGGGATGCCCTAGCTCCCAGATGCCAGATGAAGTAACCTCAGAACCAGTGGAGGTTCGCCTCGGAAAAGGGCTGAAGAGGTCATGGATCCTATATGGATCTCTGGTATTATCAGTCTGGGATGGAGGGTGGGAGTTGCATCAAAGTCTGAAAGAGGTGCTGGAGTACAGCTTGACCATACATGGCATCCCAATGGGAGTCCTTGTCCAGACAATAATGGGCAGCGAAGGTATAGATGGAAGATCAAGTTGCTGCCTTGCAAATTTCGTCAATGGCTACCGATTGTAGGTTTGCCATTGAGGTTGCCATGGCATAAACGTTGTGAGAAATGACATGCCCTTCCAGGGAAAGTTAGTTTTTTGACACAGTTGCATGCAATGTTACCTGTACATAGTTAAAATCTACTGTTCCATGTAAAAGTATATAAAATTGTTAAACTGTTCCCTTTAAACCACCCTTGATCTCTGGAAGGGGCAGTATAGAAGAAAAGAATAAATAAATAAATAAATAAAAATAAATAAAGTCCTGCTTTGTCACAGGCAAATGAAATGCAGTCCGCTATCCATCTGTAGAGCATATGCTTAGAAACAGGAAGACCCAGGTGACTAGGGTCAAATGAGATGAACAACTGCGAGGTTTTACAATGACTTTGAGTCCTTTGGAGATAAAAAGCCAATGCATGCTTGTAGTCAAGAGTGTGCAGAGTTGTTTTCACTCGAGACGCATGTAGTTTAGGAAAGAAGACTGGAAGGTTAATCAACTGGTTTAAATGAAAAGACACCACCTGTGGCATGAAGTGTGGGAGAGTCCGAAGGATAACTCTGTCATGTTGGAAGTGGGTATAGGGGGGATCCTCCACCAGAGCCTGTAGCTCACTAATGCGTCTGGTAGAAGTGAAGGCAATTAGGATGATTACCTTCCAAGACAGGAACTTTAAGGAGGTTGTAGTCAATGGTTCAAAGAGCAGCTTGAGAAGCTGTGTTAGAATGATTTTGAGTTTGGACAGCAGGAGACCTCACATGAAATACACTACTAGCGGATGTAAGGAGATGGGCTGTCTATGCAATAGGTGGTGAGAGGCTACAATGGCATTAAAGTGGCCTCTCACTGAGTTGGTCTTTGGACCAGTCAAGGACAGATGGAGGAGATACTGGAGTAAGGACTCCACTGGAGCAGAAAGGGATTGAGATCTTTCTAGGAACACCAGACAGAGTATCTATGCCACTTGAAAGCATATGAACATCTGATGGAGGGCTTTCCAGAAGCCAATAATATCTCCTTAACCCCTTGTGGAAGGTCAATGTCCTGCAATTCTATGCTCTCAGCAGTCAAGCTGTGAAGTGGAGAGACTGTGAATTGGGATGGAGCAGTGAGCTATCTTCCTATTAGAAGAGATCAGATACAGATCCCAATTGCAAAGGCTGCGTCTGAATCAGACATAGTAGCAGTGGAAACCACGGTTGGCACAACCAGTAAGGAGCTATGGGAATCATGGAGCCCTTGTCGGACTGAAGCTTGAAATGCATCTTGGAAATGAGGGGAATAGGAGGGAAAGCATAAAGCAGACTCTGACCCCTGTGTAAGTGGAAGGCATCCACCTGCTGGTTGCTGGATGCCAGAGTCCTTGTGCAGAAGCAAGGAAGCTTGGTATTCTGCGGAGTAGCAAACAGATCTATGTCTGGAATTCCCCAGATCTGGAAGATGTAGTTGTGTCTGGATGGAGAGACCATTCGTGGGGAAGAAGGATCCGACTCAGCTTGTCTGCCAAGACACTGAGGTCCCACAGCAGGTACAGCGATCAGAGATGTATTTGATGAGAAATGGAAAAGGACCACAGGTGAAGAATCTCCTCACAGAGGGGCCATGAGCCCGGTCCTCCATGTTTCTTCACATAGAACATGGTGACCTGATTGTCCATCCTGATTAGGACCTGTTGTACCCTGAGGTGGTATTGAAACACCCAGAGGGCATTTGAGATAGCACGAAGTTCCAGAAGATTGATTTGGAGATGTGACCTCATGCATTGTCTACAGCCTCTGTATAGAAAGGTTGCTGAGGTGTGCTCCCCCACCCAGTGTGGAGGCATCTGTTGTCAGGGTGCATTGAGATGAAGGCATCTGAAAAGGTGACTCTATGAGCAGATTTTCTGGAGAACACCACCACTGAAGGGATGTGGTTAGAGGGGCAGTGACCTGGATCCTGTCCCAGGACTGAGGCTTGCGTCCATTGGGAAGCAAGAGTCCATTGGGCTGTTCGCATATGTAGTCAGACATATGGGACGACATGTACTCTGGAGGCCATGTGCCCGAGGAGCTTCACTATCTTGTGGGCAGTCAGATGCTCCTGTTGGAGCGTCTGGGATGCCAGCTGAATTAGAGGCACACAGCGGAGCTGGAGCAGAAACGCACTGGACTGTGGGTGTCCAGTAGAGCCCTGATGAACTCTAGCTTTTGAGTTGGAGCAAGCTGGGATTTTGGGAAGTTTATGATACGTAAATCCTATGTGTTGCAGTACTGTGATGGTACGATGCATGGAAAGTTGTACCTCCTGAGCCAGTTGTCTAAGTAAAGGAAGAAAGACAAATTTCCCCAGAGACCTTAGGTATGCGGCCACAACCCCCATACACTTTGTGAATACTCTTGGTGCAGAGGCGAGTCCAAAGGGAAGGACTCTATACTGATAATGTTTTCCTTGAAAGGTGAAACATAGATATTTTCTGTGACTTGAATGGATGAGGATATGTGCATATCCTTCTTTTAGATCTAGAGAACAGAGCAGGTCCTTATTCTGGAGGTAGGGAAGAAGAGTCCTGAACAATGTTCCCTCTAATTTTCTGTAGGCTGTGTGCGCATAAAATATCAGCTGTGCAGCTTTTGAAGGAAGGTTACATTTTTTGTGCACCACATAACGACACTCGGAGTTATATACTTTAAAATTTGACTACACGTCAGAATACAGTATGTACACCGCATTGATTGCACTAGAAAATATTGTAGAACTTGTGAAAACCGTAAATACACAACAACTTTTAAATTTTAAGATGTCTGTGTTGTTTCCTATCAGAATCAGAACTGTAATTTTTGTGCACTCTGTTGTAAAGTATGTGCGCTCGCTTGGCAAGGTGTGTGCGCGCGCACACGCGCACAGCTTAGAGGGAACAGTGGTCCTGAAAGAGATTATCTTAAACGTTTTATAGAGCAGAAACTTGTTGAGGTTTCTGAGGTCCAGAATGGGCTCGTATCCTCCAGTTTTCTTTGAAATGAGAAAATATGGAGCGTAGAAACCCATTCCCTGCTGGGATGTTGAGACATTCTCTATGGTGCCCTGAGACAGAAGAGAAAACACCTCTTCCTCTAGGAGAGCAGTGAGTGGGGGCTGAGTTTTAAATTCCCCCATAAATGTTGAGGGGGGCAGAGTTTGCAGATGAAGTTTGTACCCCTCCTGGACTATGCTTAGTGTCCACTGCTCTGAGGTGCCATCTGTGGGTGCAGTGACACAGTCTGCTTGCTATGTGGAGGGTGTGAGGGTCCTTCAGAAACAGGGTGACAATGTTCCTCTAGAAAAGAGTCAAAAACTAGGTGCAGATGTGGCTGTGGAGCTGGTTGAGGTTTAGCCACCTGTGGCTTTTTCTGCTGCTTAGGAGGCTGTTGCTTCTTCTGTGGGGCTTGGCCCTGGTACTGAGAAGCAAGAAGGTAAGAAGAGTAGAATCTCGTTTTCTTATTGTAGAAAGACTTCTTTGCAGCTGCCTTCTTTCTAGTACGCTCAGCTGTTGCTCTATGTAGTCTATTCAGAGTAGTGGTTTCTGACTCTAACTGAGAGGCCTTATCTTGCCAGTCTTTGCCAAAGAGGTTTTCACTTGTGCAAGGTATGTTGCCCAGCTTATATTGAACCCACTGTTTAAGATCTGAGGCTTGAAGCCACGCAATTCTGCGGGTACCCATGCATATTGCTGAGGCCCTGCTTGTGCATTCGAAAGCATCAAAGGTGGCCCTGTTGACAAACTTTGATACATTTTTGCTATGCTTGACTAGGGCGAGATAGTCTGCCATCTTGTCATCATGGAGGAGAGGAGCAAAGGCCTCATGATCCCTTGATACCTCCTTGAGGAATATTCCCATGTAGAAGATATAGGAGTTAGCAGAGCGTGGATGCCTGGAAGCATCAACATCCAAAGGCATCGAAGGTTCTCGATTCTCTGCTTGGAGGGTTAGATGAATGAGTCTTCAAGCTTTTGATTTGGTGCATCGCTGATTCAACCATCATGGAATGGTGGGGGAGCTGTGGCTTTTGGAAGCTGGGACACTTCAGTAGCCAATATATGGTATTGAGTCATTGACTGTGAGGTAAGATCATGAGAGGAGGCTCCTACATATGGAGCATCAGATCATGATGCCTTCTTGGGTGCTGTTGGGTATTGGAGGATCTCCAATTTCTCTGCCCTTGGTTCCTTCTCCAATGTTGCTGTGACAAAGACACCTTTAGCTAGGTCTCGAATGAATTCTTGGAAGGACATGGCTTTCGGAGGTGACATGTGTTGCTGTTGTGGTGGGGAAGGCTGGAGGAATGTCCAGGAGGCCCCCAAGAATTGAGCGATTCCACATCCGAAAAGTATGGGAATCGGAGTATTCAAAGTATCGACGAGGGCAGTGTTCGCCTGAATCCAATGTTGCTACCGGTGCTCTGAAGTACTGGTATCGGTGAACCATTTGGGTTGAGTACCGACATCTTTGAAAGTTTCAAGGGAGGGCATGGATGGCAGCAATGTCAATGCCATGTGCAATAACCCCGATGCCACGCCCGTAATTGGTGTCGATGTCAGTACCGGTACTGGTATCGACGAGGCAGTCCCCAGAGCCAAAGGGTTTATAGGAACCGAGGCTGCCAGCAGAGCTTCCAAGTTCCACTCGATGGCCAGTAGGCGCTGGACCATTGAGGTTGCCTATGTTTGGGTATCAGTTGCGGGTGCTTGCGCTACCATTCCAGAACATGGCACCAGTAGCTCTCCGGAGGTCGAGGTCTTGGGAGCATCCTGGAGCCTCTCTATGGCTTTGGAGGACAGGGCCTCCTGACGGGGTTGTTTGGCAGGCCAATCCACCTCTGGTGCAATGCCCAAGGGATCTCGATGCTTTGAGTGAGATCTACCCCTGGAGGTTTTGTCCGACTTCGATGCAGCCTTGTGTTTGGACTTTGAGGATACCTGAGATCCATGACAGGAGGATGAAGCCCTCGATGAAGTGGATGCCAATGATACCACATCGGAGGTGAAGAGAATCCCAAATTTAGAAGACCAGTTATGTAGGCCTTTCCATGTTATTTTCTGACAGAGAGGACAGTCTTTTGGCTGGTGGTCTGGGCCGAGGCATTTTAAGCATCAGTCATGTGTGATAGTCACTGAAATGCTGCTGTAACATTTAGAACATTTTTTGAAACCATTAGCTGGTTTCTCCATACCTTCGGGGAATGGGAAGGCTATGGTAGGCTTAAGGCCTAAAAAGGGCATCGATGTGCCAAAATGTTTTTGTTTTACTTTTAAAGAAAAATTCTAAATTCAAAATAAAAAAGAGAAGACTAAGGGAACCGGCAGTTGCGCAGGTGCAGTGAGACACTCCCAAAAGCATTCCAATTGGACGCTGGGGAGAGTTTCCGCGTGGGCTCCATCAGTACTGACGTCACCCCACATGTGAAGATTATATTCCTGCTTGTTCCTGGAGATTATAAACAACATTAATTGTGTTTGATTAAAGTTAATTTATTTAATTTACGTGCTGATTAAATAGGTATCCTTCTTTTTGATGTGAATTTAATGACATATTATATGGCCTTTGAAAGCTGAGTGTTACTTGGCTTATTATCTTTGATATTATATTTGTAATAATTGTGGTGTTTATTCAGTATCATGGCAATGTTAGAAATGCCAGGATGGGGTGAACAAGATGGCCTTCCTACTTGTGTGACTAAGGAGGGGCGCATTTCTCAGCAAATGGGTTATGCCAGTGCAGCCAGCCAAGGGAACCAAATTAGGATGATGTGAGCTGAGTTCTGTTTGAGCTTTTGAATGGTCTTAGACATGAGCATAATAGGTGAAATGGCACAGATGAGACCTTGATTCTAAGGTATGGAGAAACGACGGGTGCAATTTGCTCACTGCTGATCTTCTGGAGCAAAGTACTGAGCATTTTGCTAATACGTGAAGAATTCTAGTTTGGGAAAATCTCACTTTTTGACTAGACTGGGTGTAGTGTCACAGTTGAGGAGCCTGACAGGAACTTGTGACCTGTATCAGCCATTGCTGGAAACAGGATACTGGGCTTGATGGACCTTTGGTCTGGCCCAGTATGACGTATTTGATGTTCTTATGTTCATTTGTGGGGTTCCAGTCTACAACTTAGTTTGTCTGCTATTTGGCTTTGGTCTCCCGGCAATTAGGTAGCCTAAAGGTTTTCACGGAAATCATGAAGCCCCATATTCTTCCTGGCATACTTTGAAGGAGCTGAAGCCACCTTGTTTGATCAATTTCTTGAATACCTGCAGTGCATGGAAGATGGCATGAAACTCAAGATGACTGATAAAGAAGAATTTCTCCTTGCGGCTCCCTGAACCCTCAATGCAAAGATGAGGAAGATGGGTTCACCAAACTGAGGTGAAAGTATCTGTGGTCAGAATTGTGCAGTACTGCAGTAGCTGAAAACTGTTCCCTTGAGGAATACTAGCGGGCACTTTCTGCATTATACGGAGTGTTAAATTAAGCATTTATGTTTATACAGTGTGAAAGAGATTGTGTCTGTTTTGGGCAGATTGGAGCTTTAATTGCCACTGCAGCTGTCTCATTTTAGTTTTGCGAAGGAAATGACATTATCTGTTGTTACCAAATACCCCAAAATTCTGAGCGTATGCAAGTATCCTACATCCACTCAGTTTCTTATCTTGTGACTCAATGATATGAGTAACTGGATGCATACTTCAGACAAGAAAACCTTCACTTGGGGGTTGATGAGCCTGTGTAAATTCTGAAGTCTGAGTGGGGGCTGGTGTCAACTTCTGCATATTGATTATGAAGTTGAGAGGCTGCAGTTAAGAGCTGCAGTGTTGTCATAGTAGATCACAGAGTACAGAGTGTCTTGATATGTGCACACTATAACCAGCCAATCATCAAGAGGACAGATGAGCCTCTTGTAAAAATGAGCTGCAGCTATCTCAGTCATGGTGAACACTCCCAGTACAGATAACAGCACACAGTATTGGTAGTCAGGGGCGGCCCAAGGGGGGTGCGGGGCCATGTGCGGAGACTTGGTGCGGGGCCTCATTTGCATAAGTGGCCTTATTTGCATAAATATTTGCATAATGTTACCATACACTAACTTTTAGTAAACATGTCTCTTAATGAGGGTATGGATAAAGAAAGACTAAAAGATTTCTACATTACTATAATCCAGTGCCAACCGCCAGGCACATTAGGAACTACTACAAACACTGCCCATTTAGAACCCATAGCAAACCCGCCATATCCTGACAGCATTACCAGGACTCACAAAGCACCATACCCTACCTATCAAAAGGCAACACTGCAAATATTAAACCAATACATTTCAGAGAATACTGGGGAAAGAGAACAAGTGGCAATGTCAAATAGGAATTACATAAACAGAATACCTCAGCTCAGTTACACATGCAGAACATAGACCATCATCAAACAAGGAATCACAATTTAGAAACAGGAAGGCAATAATTAAACTGGGAACCCCAAAAGCTAAACTTGGAACGTACAACAACACTGTAGAAATAAAACTATAAATTAATTTCCTCTTGTACCAAACAAAGCGCAGACGTTAATGATGCACATTTCCCAGAGCTTTCATATTCCAGTTAATAAATTCAAAATAAAGAGATATCTTTCTACCTTTTGTGCATTTTTTTTCAGTTGCAATTGCTCCAGCCACTTTCTTCTGGTTTCTTCATGTTTTCTGCTAACTCTCCATCGTCTGCTGTCCATTTGTTCTTTCTTCTCTCTTCTAGTTTTTTTTTCCCATTCTCTCTCTCTACATCTGCTTTAACATACTAATCTTTCTCCTTATGCTCTTTCCTCATTCCTATTTCATCCACACAAATTTTACCCCTCCATCCTCAATCCCCACTTACTCTCCCAATAACCGGCCAATTGTAGATTTTTCATCCCTCCCTCACAAAATAATTTTCCCCTCTCCTTTTTACTCTCCCAGCCCCATCCCATTCTAATCCTCCCACAACATCAGCTCCCTTCTAGTTCCAGTCTCACCCAGCATCCATTCCCTTCTAGTCCCTGCATCAGCCCATTTCCAGTCCTACCCCCCATCAACCCATTTCCGGTCCTAGCTCCCCCATCCATTTTCAGTCTGAGTCCCTTCATCAGCTCATTTCCAATCCTAGCCCCCCATCAGCCCATTTCTAGTCATTTCCTAGCCCCACCATCAGCCCATTTCAAATCCTAGCTCCCCTCCACTCAGCCCAATTCCAGTCCAAGCCCCCCATGAGCCTACTTCCAGTTCTAGCCCCTCCATGAGTCCATTTCAATTCAAGCCCCCACCACAGCCCATTTCCAATCTTAGCTCCCCCCCAACAGCCCATTTCCAGTACCAGTCCTAGCCCCCCATCAACCCACTTCCAGTCCTAACCCCCCATCACCCCATTTTCAGTTTAAGCCCCCCCTATAACCCATTACCAGTCCTAACCCCCCATCAGCCCACTTCCAGTCTTAACCCCATCAGCCAATTTCCAGTCAGCCCCCCATAGCCCACTGCCAGTCCTAACCCCCTTCCCCATCAGCCCACAGCCCATTACCAGTCCTAACCACATCAGCCCACCTCAAGTCCTAACCCCTCCCCATCAGCCCATGTCCTGTCCTATCCCCCCCAATAGTCCATTATCAGTCCTAATCCCCCCATAGCCCATTTCCAGTCCTAACCCCCCATCACACCATTTCCAGACAGCCCCCATCAGCCCACAGCCCATTACCAGTCTTAACCCCCCCAGCCATTACCAGCCCTAACCCCCCATCACCCCATTTCCAGACAGCCCCCATCAGCCCACAGTCCATTACCAGTCTTAACCCCCCCAGCCCATTACCAGTCCTAACCCCCCATCACCCCATTTCCAGACAGCCCCCATCAGCCCACAGCCCATTACCAGTCTTAACCCCCCCCAGCCCATTACCAGTCCTAACCCCCCTCACCCCATTTCCAGACATGCCCCATCAGCCCACATCCCATTACCAGTCTTAACCCCCCCATAGCCCATTACCAGTCCTAACTCCCCCAACAGCTCACAGCCCATTATCTGTCCTAGCCCCCCCCAGCCCATTATCTGTCCTAGCCCCCCCCAGCCCATTACCAGTCTTAACCCCCCCAGCCCATTACCAGTCTTAACACCCCCCCCAGCCCAGCCCAGCCCAGCCCATTACCAGTCTTAACACCCCCCCAACCCAGCCCAGCCCAGCACCAGTCTTAACACCCCCCCAGCCCCGCCCAGCCCAGCCCTGCCCAGCCCCGCCCCAGTCTTAACACCCCCCAGCCCAGCACCAGTCTTAACACCCCCCCCAGCCCAGCCCAGCACCAGTCCTAACACCTCCCC
This sequence comes from Ichthyophis bannanicus, assembly GCA_033557465.1. NCBI lineage: Eukaryota > Metazoa > Chordata > Amphibia > Gymnophiona > Ichthyophiidae > Ichthyophis > Ichthyophis bannanicus. The sequence goes on from CM066035.1 coordinate 777,681,543, forward strand.
CAGCCCAGCCCAGCCCAGCACCAGTCTTAACACCCCCCCAGCCCAGCCCAGCACCAGTCTTACCCCCCCAGCCCAGCACCAGTCTTAACACACCCCCCCCAGCCCAGCCCAGCCCAGCACCAGTCTTAACACCCCCCCAGCCAGCCCAGCCCCAGTCTTAACAGCCCCCCCCAGCCCAGCCCAGCCCAGCCCAGCCCAGCACCAGTCTTAACACCCCCCCCCAGCCCAGCCCAGCACAGCACCAGTCTTAACACCCCCCCCCCAGCCCAGCCCGGCCCAGCCCAGCACCAGTCTTAACACCCCCCCCAGCCCAGCCCGTCTTAACAGCCCTCCCCAGCCCAGCCCAGCCCAGCCCAGCACAGCACCAGTCTTAACAACCCCCCCCAGCCCAGCCCAGCACCAGTCTTAACACCCCCCCCAGCCCAGCCCCAGTCTTAACAGCCCCAGCCCAGCCCAGCCCCAGTCTTAACACCCCCCAGCCCAGCCCCAGTCTTAACAGCCCCCCCCAGCCCAGCCCAGCCCAGCACCAGTCTTTTTTTATTTTTTATTTTTTAAACTTTTATTTTCATTTTATAACAATAACAATACACACAGTAATAAAACAAGGATGATTGCATCAAAATAAAATGGAATAAACCGGAAAATAACCCCATCAACCCTCCCCCCCTATGCTTCTTCTCTAGATAATAAAAAAAAAAGAAAAAAAAAAGATATTAACCCAGGCATGGGGTCCATAGCAATTATGTTAGAACATAAACATAACAGTCATGATATACGATGGATCAAGAGAGAGATATAACTAGACAGTCAAGTGCGAGCATTTGGCCGACTGCACGAAATCTGTGAGTAATTTCCATTTAGACACCTGGTAGCGGGCCTGAAGGGAAGGGGTAGCCCTACGAGGAATTTGTTCAAACTTACTATATAGACAGACACAATTCCACCATTCTAGAGGACTCAGTGAAGAGCTATTTTTCCAATATTTCATGATTAACGATATGGCAATACCCATTAGAAAGTCAAGGAGGAGGAAGTAAGCAGACTTCGGGAGAGAGGGGATGCCCGCTGCAGAACGGAGTCCCACTATTTTCCAGGAGAGTGGTTCAGTAAAGTGTAAGATAGAATGAATACGACCCCAGACCCGGCTCCAGTAGTGTTGTAGTGCGGGGCATTCGTACATGACATGAGTAAGGGTGCCTGTAGCTGCACGGCAAGTCCAACATTGATTACTCAGAGTGGAAGTCCATTTGGCCAGTCTATCAGGGGTATAGAAACAGCGATGGGCAAAGAAGAAAAGCGTCTGGGTTAAGGAAGCCGAGCGGGAAACACGAACCACTTTGCTCCAGAAGAGGTTCCAATGTTCAGGGGTTAGAGTTACACCCAATTCTCGCTCCCAAGTCTGCTGTGCAGAAGGGGGGACAGCATTCTGAGGAGCACAAAGAGTTTTATAAAAGGTGGAAGCAACACCGGACTGAGCCCCAATAAAGGAGACCACCTCAGTTATCCCTTGGTCATGAGGAGTTAGTGGGGGAAAAACCCCAGCACTCTTGAGACAGTGCTGCAACTGAAGCAGTTGAAAATAGTATTTAGAAGGAAGGCCAAACTCACAATGGAGCTCATTAATGGACTTCCAGCGAGCATTGTGAAACAGTTGATTGGGAGTCCAGATGCCTCTGGAATACCAGGGACTCCAGGCCACCGGCTTATGTTGAATTTGGAATCGAGCATTATGCCAAATTGGAAGCCTATCTAGTGGGCAAGCTAGGGAATCTAGGGAGCTGATGAGAACATTGAAGGAGCGAAGTGTATCCAGGAGCATTGGTGGATAGTGGGCATCCAGTGGGAAAGTCATTCCAGGGAGATAGCTAAGTGGAATGGGCTTACAAAGGTCTTCTTCTATATCTAACCATATTGGTCTGGACGGGAAAGAAGCGTCCAACCAACGGGCACCCTGTTTGAGAAGAAAAGAGAGGTGATAGTTGAAAAAATCAGGAAATCTTATCCCACCATGTTCCTTATCTGACTGAAGTTTATGTTTCGCTATTCTAGGCGGTTTGTTCTGCCACAAAAATCTGATCAACAGGCCCTCGATATCTTTGTAGGTATGTCGAGGGAGAAGGCACGGTAACATTTCTAAGACATAATTAACCTTGGGAACAATCATCATCTTTATGGTATCCATACGGCCCCACCACGTAAGAGTAAGTGGAGACCAACGTTGGGTGAGCTCACGGACCTTGGTGATTAAATTTTTGACATTAAAAGCGACGGTGTCTTCGAGAGGATAACAGTAATGTACCCCTAAATATTTTACCATACGGGGCTGCCATACAAAAGGAAAGGTTTGCAAGTCTGCTTGGTGAACCTGGTGGTTTAGGGGAAAGGCGACTGATTTGGTCCAATTAATTTTGTAACCTGAAAGTTGAGAATAGCGGTCAATTAGATCCAGAACAACAGATACGGAGTCTAAGGAAACAAAAAGCATAAGATCATCTGCATACGCTGAGACTTTTATATCCCGACGGGGAAAGGGAGCGCCGTGGATATGTGGAGACTGACGGATTAACAGGATTAGGGGTTCTAACGCAAGATCAAAAAGTAAGGGGAAAGTGGGCACCCCTGACGGGTGCCTCTTTGCAGTAAAAATGGCTGGGACTTCAATGTGTTGGCACAGACACTAGCAGTTGGTTGAGAGTATAGCACTTGAAGGCAACGGAGAAAATTATCGCCGAAACCAAACCAACGGAGGGTCGCAAATAGGAATGGCCATTCTAGCCGGTCAAAGGCTTTTTCGGCATCTAGGGAAAGGCCAACCAATGGACGATCGTGGGAGGCCATATTAGTTAGTACATGACAAAGAGTCCTGGCATTATCAGCAGTTGATCTGCCGGGAATAAATCCACATTGATCTGGATGTATTAAAGTGGTCATTTTGTGAGAGAGCCGAGTAGAAAGAATAGTGGCGAAGATTTTATAATCTGCGTTAAGCAGGGAGATGGGTCGGTAATTGGCTGTCAGGTGTGGGTCTCTCCCCTCCTTCTCAAAGACCACTATGTTGGCCTCTGAAAAGGAACCAAGGGAGGATCCGTCGGCTACTAGGGTAGTAAAGTATTGCTGCAAAAACGGGGCCAGATCAGAGCTGAAAGTTTTGAAGAACTCAGCCGGAAGGCTGTCTGGACCCGCAGCACGGCCGGAGGCACATCTTTTAATTGCATCCTGTATTTCCACAAGAGTAAACGAATGATCAAGGGCCGTGCATTCCTCAGCCGAGAGAGTAGGACGCTGTACACCAGCTAACAAGCGGTCGAAATGTTCAGGAACAAACTCACATTCAGATTTATACAAGCTAGCATAAAAATCGCGAAAAAGCTCTAAAATCTCATGATCTTTTGTGACAAGGCCATTCCCAGATGGGCTTCGGAGAGCTGCTACCCGTTTGGCTTCTTTTTTCCCCTTCAAAGCATTAGCTAGTAGTTTACCAGCGCGATTATTTTCCCGGTAATACAATCCCTGCTGGGATGCTATATTTCTAACAGCGGCATTATGCAAAATCTTGTTGTACTGAAAACGGAGACGTTGCAAACGAAGCAGAACACATGGGTCTGTTCGGGACGTAAGAATACGTTCACCAGCCTGTATCTGTTGTTCAAGGATCACCAATTGTTGCCTTCTTTGTTTCCCAAGACGGATTTGATAACTAGTCACCGTGGCTCGAATAGACGCCTTAAAACCCTCCCACCAGGCCCAGTTCGTTGTGTCAAGGGGAGAGTTAAAATGAAAGTAATCTTGTATGGCAGCCCGTATTACAGTTTGAAAATCCTGTTGGTCTAGGAGAGACCTATCAAAAGACCATGCTCGGGGACTTGCATTTTGCGCAGCAGTGTGTATCGTAAAAGATATGGCAGCATGGTCTGAAATGTGCAAGGGGTGAATCTTAGCCATACCAATCTGCGATACCAATGTTTTAGATAAAAGAAAAAAATCTATTCGGGATTGTGATTGGTGAGGAGCGGAGAAAAAGGTAAAATCCAAATCAGAAGGATTCAATAACCTCCATATGTCCACCAAAGCCAAATCAGCGATCATAGCTGTAAGTATGGAGAGACTCTTGGGTGGACCACAGGTTCTAGGCGGCTGCCGATCCACCAAAGGGTCGAGGACCTGATTAAAGTCTCCTCCCAGTATTAGTGGGGTATGAGCGGAGGCTTGCGCAGCTTGTGCAATTTTAGCAAAAAAACCAGGATTGTCAACATTTGGAGCATAAATACAAATACACGTGAATTCTAGATCCCCCACTTTGAGATGAGCGCGAGCCCATCTACCCTCATTATCTGAGCTAATATCTAGCACGGTGGCCTGCAGGGATTTCTTAACAAGTATGGCAACACCACAGCGTTTAGCAACAGCGGGAGAATACGCCACAACAGCATAAGGCTTGACATTAAGCTTTAGTGTTTCTTTAGCATTTAAATGCGTTTCTTGAAGCAGTACTAAATCAGCATGCTCAGTATTCAAATAGCTAAGAATTTTCTTCCTTTTGATTGGACTATTGATACCTTTGACATTCAATGATAAGAGCTTACAGAAAGCCATCTAGTAATATACAAAATTCTGAGAGAACATGAAGTTGCACATTATTCCCTAAACTATGCATATTGGTAGCAAATGACTGTACACACGACATGAAGTAATAAACTTTTGGTAGAAAGCATAAATAACCCCAAAAAAAAAAGAGACAGGCACCGAAGTGCACTAGAGAAGAAGCAAAACCCCAACTATTACTGGCGACCATGAGTCTGCGGGGGGAAGCCCCAGAGAAGGCCCGATACTGGCCATACTCCCTGCAGCAGGAACAAGTCCCGGGAGCCACCGAAGGGTGCAGAGAAGCAGGATGGCGGTTCAAAGAAGTAGGTCAGGAGAGCAGTCCAACCGCGTCCGCAGCGAAATCACTGCGATAGGCCCCAATGAGGTAGAGATTTAAGAGAGCTTTGAACAGCAACACAGCTTGATGGTAACATCAACGCATCAGTTCAGCTTCTTTAGAGTCCAAAAATGCAGCGAGGAGGTCAGGATCCTCGAAGGTCCTGGTATGGTTATGCAGCGTAACGCGTAGCTTTGCCGGATACAGGAGACCAAATCGGGCCTGCAGTTGCTGAAGGCGAGGGCGATAAGCAAGAAGCTTCTTTCGGCGGTCCATCGTGGGCTTAGAGAGATCAGGGAAGAAAGACACTTTATGCCCGTCTATCTCGAGGTGATGATTAGCCCGGGCAGCAGCCAGAATTTGCTCAGCTTGTTGATAGCGCAGTAGCCGAAAAATGATGGGCCTGGGAGTCGTCCGGTTGAGCGCCATATTAGTGGGGACACGATGTGCCCGATCTATCTCCAGGTCCTTAAGAAACGTCGTCTTCAATAGAGAGGGTAGAATATTGCCCAGATATTCCCGCAGATCTCCTGCTTCTACGCCCTCTGGAGCTCCAATGAGTCGAATGTTATTGCGACGAGCTCTATTATTGCTATCTTCAAGTTCCTTTTGAAGGAGCAAAATCTGGCGTTCAGCTTTATCGATCTTCCCCATTCGCACCGCGTGCGATTCAAGAGTCTCCACCATTTTGTCTTGGCGCAACGAGAGGCCCTCGAGCCTTTCCTGCATCATGGTAAGGTCCTCACGCATGGCGCGGATCGCTTCTCCGTTGGATTGTACCAGTTCCTTTACACCACGAATCTCCTCGAGTATCACCCGCTGCATTTCAGGGCTCTCACAGAGCGGCGCCATCTTATGCGGGGAAGGCAGTTCCGTTTTGGAGCGTTTGCCGTGCGACGAAGTGGGGGAGCCGAAATCTAGGCGCTGTGGTTTAGGTCCCGCCATCCCTCCGATGCGCCCCGGCGATTTTAAAGCAAAATAGTGAAGTTTTGCAGGAGTTTAGTCAGGATTCTGTGTAGGCCTCTCGGGAGCTTCAGCACCAGGCGTCTACCCCGTTGGACATCAGGCTCCGCCCCCCCTCAGCACCAGGCGTCTACCCCGTTGGACATCAGGCTCCGCCCCCCCAACCCAGCACCAGTCTTAACACCCCCCCAGCCCAGCCCAGCCCAGCCCAGCACCAGTCTTAACACCCTCCCCAGCCCAGCCCCAGTCTTAACAGCCCCCCCCAGCCCAGCCCAGCCCAGCCCAGCACCGCTCCAGTCTTTACTCCCCCCAGCCCAGCCCAGCCCAGCCCAGCCCCAGTCTTAACACCCCCCCAGCCCAGCCCCTGTCTAAACAGCCCCCCCCAGCCCAGCCCAGCCCCGCCCAGCCCCAGTATTAACACCCCCCCCCCCCATCGGCTTATGGCAAATTTAAAATAAAAAAAAAAACCTGGCTCTGGCTGCTGCCGCCGCGGCAGCGGCAGAATTGAGTGTCCCGCGGGGCCCCCTCTCCTCGCTGAGCCTCTCTGCAAGGGCTTTCAGATTCGCGAAGGGAGAGTGTCTAAAGGGGCAGATGGGAAATTTCCCATTAGCCCCTGCGGGCTTAACAGAGACGCGAGGGAGACAGACACTCTCCCTTCGCGAATCTGAAAGCCCTTGCAGAGAGGCTCAGCGAGGAGAGGGGACCCCGCGGGACACTCCATTTTGCCGCGGAGGCCGCGGCAGCAGCCAGAGCCAGCTTTTTTTTTTTAATATAATTTAAAAAAAAAGCAGAATGTTCTTTGCGCGGGGCCCCCTGAAACGCGGGGCCCTGTGCAAAGAACATTCTTGCTCAATGGACGGGCCAGCCCTGTTGGTAGTCTATATTCCTTATAAGCTGTACAGAGATCCTCCTCCTGCATTCCTGCTGGGGTGATGGGGGTGGGGTGGTTGTGCTTCACTATCACAGTTTCAATTATGAGAAGCAGGCAGGTTCCTTGGGAGTCCTACAGAACCTCCCTGCTCCTTGCAATTGAAAATGGCATCAAGACCACTACAAAAGACTCTCATGCGACTTAAAAGGAACATTGTTGGTAGTAATTATTCTATAGAGTGAAATGCATAAGCTTATATTCTTGTGGATGAATGGGGATTAGGTATAAGTATACTTGAAGTCTAGAAAGGCCAACCAGTCATTGTGGCAGAGAAGAAGTATGATCTTTAGGGAATTCATTTTGAATTTCTCCTTTTTGATACCTTGTTAGAACTCCTTCAGATCTAAAATGGATCTGTACTCACTCACTTTTTAAGAATAAGGAAGTACTTGGAATACAATCTCTGGCCTGTTTTGTGAGTTGGTGCCTTTCCCACTACATTGATCTGCAGAAGAGCCTGTAGTTTTGCAGATGTAATGGCAAGGTGATGATGAGATTAGAAGGTGTCAGTAATTGGAGAATGGCCTGAAGGGAACTGGGTGAAATTTATTTTATATCCATGAGTTATCATTTTTAAGACCCATTCCCTAAGGTGAAGTTTGTCATGCAGCAGGAGCTGATGGAAGCAAAGATGCAAGAAAAGAAGCTGTTTTTCACAATATAAAAGATGTGCACGGGATGCAATTCCCACACAGAGCAGCTAGAGGGAGCAGGCGTGCACTCACAGAGGCTGACTGGACACACCTAGTTAATCGACACCACCTGACAGGCAGCCCAGAAAGCTCAAACACAGGAGAGCTTTATAAGCAAGAGGCTGGAGACTGGAAAGGAGGTGGAGGTAGAGGTGGACCGGAGAGAAGCACCAGGAGCAAAGCCGTGCGAGAGAAATGTACCACGAGCAAGGGCCAAGAAGAAGGAAGCACCAGGAGCATTGAGCTAAGCCCTAGGAGTGAATGGGAAAGCAATGCTGAGCAAAGGAACAGTCACTTTGGGAAGCAGAGCAATGCTGAAGGAAGAAGCCAGAAGTTAGGCTTGGAAAGAGGCCTGCGCTTACCGGAGGAACCAGTGACCAGACTGAAAGGTAACAAGAGCTTTCAGGGAAAAGACTGGCACGAGGATTGTATCCCTGGAGAACTACTGGAAGGAGAAAGTTCCTGTTCTACATGCTGTTGGAAGCCAAGGTATGCTGACTCTATTTTTAAGAGAAAAAGCTCACCTTATAAGTGCCCTTTTAAAAGCAATGCTCGTTTTACAAGAAAGGAAAGTAAACCTACCTTGTATAACCCAGATGGTAAAAGCACAAAGGTAGGCCATGCTCACTGGCGAACCTTAGAAGAACTCTACAAACACCCAAAAAATAAGAATAGCGACTGGCCAGTTCCAATAGTCAGAGAAACCCCAGATACAGAAAGGGATAACTCTGACTCAGAGCCGATGCAAGTGGAAGTTGTGGAGCCTAGTCTTTTGTCTCAAGAGGAGATGGACTGTTCTCTATGCGTTACAAGCAGTATAGAATCACTGCTAGACTTGTAAATAATATATGCTGTCTCCAGAGTGTTACTTGTATGCTAAAAGGTAGAAGAGTATTGAAACGGTTGAGTTACTCTAGGAAGCTTTAATTAATCCTTGTTACAACTGTGAAGCATAACAGTTTTTCTTTACCATGAGTTTGTTTCATTCCTGAAGTAAAGGACATTTTCCTCTATGTTGTGACCCACCTGAATCTTTTGCGTAAAGGGAAATAAAAGCCTATGTTATCCCTCTACTCTGCATTCACAATTTACTTCTTAATAGGAGCTGAACTACTAAGAGGAAAGGCTTAAAAGGTTAGAGCTCTACCACTTGGAAAAAAGACTGAGGTGAGACATCATAGAGGGGAAATATGATAAGAAATCTAAATTGGCTGAGGGGAGATATGATAGAGGTCTATAAAATAATGAATGGAGTGGAACGGCTAAACATAGATCAGTTGCTTACTCCTTCAAAAAGTAGAAACACTAGGGAAAATGCAACAAAGCTACAATGTAACCCTTTTAAGATCCCAGAGGATGTAGTAAAAGCTGTTAGTGTAGTTGGGTTTAAAAAAGGTTTGAGCAAGTTTCTGGAGGAAAAGTCCATGGACCAGGGAAATCCACTGCTTACCCCAGGATAAGCAACGTAGAGTCTGTATTTATTTATTTATTTATTTACATTTCTTATATACCGCACTATTTGCGATCAGCGCGGTTTACATAAAACAAGAAGGTAACCGACAATGAACAAAAGTCAGGTCATTACATTGAACAGGAACAAGTAACTTGGAAAACAGGGTAAACTATATACATATGCATAACCATATCTTTTTGGGAACCTGCTAGGTACTTGACCTGTATTAGCCACTGTTGGAAATAGGATACTGATCAACCTTGGTCTGAGCCCCCAATTCTTATGTTCTTATGTTAATTTATAAGAAGAGCACTCATGATTGGGTCCCAAGAACTGGAGGCACCAATTATGTGACTGTTATGGATATGGTCCTTGAGCACCTTGAACTATTTTTAAACCCGCTGGCAAGTTTCTGGGACATGTTATCCGGAAAAATAGCAAAATCTAACAACTCAATATTGATATGAAAAATTGTAAAGCCATGACGAAATGCCAGCACCTAAAGGGGCTGAGATGTCATGGAAAATAGAAGGAAGCTTTAAATGTTTGAAAACCCTAATTAAGGGAATCTAAGAGGGAAAAATAGTTATGACATGATGGCAGGAAAAGCAGAGTATAAAAAATGCAACAAATTTGACCCGAAAATTATCCAGCATAGGGCAGATGTGGAGAGAAGGTGGTCTAAAGTTCTATTGCAGATAGGCAACCATAAATTGGCTATCATGAATATATATGGCCCCAATAAGGATGATGTAAAATTTTTTGGAAGGTGGCCGAAGAAATACATGAATGGTCTTTGTATGAATGGATTATTGGGGGGGATTTTAATTTAACATTAGACCCGTTACTGGATCGGCAACCCTATCGTTCTCAAAATTATAACAGGGTGGTTCTCCTCTCTATCATTCATTCTAATAGTCTTTCCAGTATTTGGAGATTGTGGCATCCAAAAGATAGACAGTATACCTTCTACTCGCTATGCCATGGTTCCCACTCGCGGATTGATTTTTTTTAAATTTCAAAAATGTTGATATCCTCCGTTTCCCAAACTGCCATTTGTGGAACACATATCTCAGATCATGCGGCCATAACTTTGTCTTTAAGCACTGCTGACAACTCCAAATTCAAGTCATCATGGTTTTTCCCCAGAGAACTATTACATGATCCTGGGTATTGTGAGGAAATTAGACAGGTAATTAAGAGTTATTTTGAAATAAACTCCCTCAATGATACTTCTGATTGGGCCTGGTGGGATGCATTCAAAGAGGTACTTTGTGCCGAAACCATGAGCTATAAAATCAGGGTGGCACGAGAGAGGAAAGGGAAGCTGTTAAAATTAGAAACCCAAATCCTTGCGGGGAAGAGATTGCTGAAAAATAGGTCGGACCCCTGTATATTAATCCATTTACAAAAGCTTAGATACCAGTATAATAACATCCTGAGCTCTGAGGCAGTATTGTTGTTGCAAAATCCTCAAGAAAGGCATTATTGTGAGAGTAATAAAGCAGGTCACTCGGCACGTGTGCTTGCACCCAGGCCATCTAGAAAAAAAAACTGAAGTTATTCAGAATGACTCCCTAGAACTACTTACAAAAGATGGTGAAATGGCGGAAGCGTTTCGGAGGTTCTATAAAAATTTATACACATCTGAAGCTGATACCAATCCCAGCGCTTTTCAGGAGTTGTTTAGTCAGCTGCCACACCCTTCACTATCCCCTATTCAGAGAAATGGTCTTGAATCCTCGTTATCGGTTAAAGAGATCAGAGCGAGTTTAAAGGGTATGAAGGGGGGCAAAGCTGCGGGGCCAGACACGATCCCGATAGCATTTTATCAAGTGTTCGCGGATGACATTCTCCCTTATCTGTGGTTGTATTACCAATCGCTCCTTGAGCAAGCTCCCGAGGTAGGTTCCTTTAGTGAAGCTACTATAGTTGTCTTAGAAAAACCAGGGAGAGATCCGCAAAGAGTCGAAAATTGCTGCCCGAAATCCTTGCTAAATGCGGACTATAAAATTTTTTTCTTCGATTCTCTCTCATAGACTGATCAAGGTGATACCATATTTAATACACCCTGACCAATGTGGGTTCATTCCTGGGCGGTCCACAGCTGACAACGCTCGACTTCTATTAAACCTGTTAGTGGCCACAGAAGATATAGAGGAGCTTATGGCCGGACTTTCTGTAGATGCGGAGAAAGCTTTTGACCATCTAGAATGGGGTTTTCTAAATCTGGTACTGGAATGGTTTGGGTTTGGTAAATCTTTTATGCAATGGATACAAGTGTTATATTCCTCCCCCTCCACTAGAATTCTGGTAAATGGGTCCCTTTCCACCCCATTCTTGTTAAACAGGGGCACAAGGCAGGGCTGCCCCCTATCCCCCTTATTGTTCAATATTGCGTTGGAACCCTTAGCGATCCTTATAAGGCAGTCCAAAGAGATACAGGGAATGGAGATTGCTGGCAAACAAATAAAACTATCTGCTTATGTGGATAATTTACTTCTGTTTATCCAACCCAGTACAATTGGTAATGTTTTAGAGATGATCGATACATATGCGAAATTGTCTGGATACAAAATAAGCTGGACAAAATCGATAGCGTTCCCAATGAACAGATTTACTTTTTCGCCTACAGTAACACAATATTTGTTTAAATGGGAACCCCTAATTATCAAATACTTAGGTGTTCAATTCTGTCCGTCTGTGGATGAGACGGTGAAGTTAAACTTGACTACTTTAAAAGATATGGTTCAGTCCTTTATTTTGAAGTGGTCCCCTCTACATCTAACCTGGTGGGGAAGATTGGATTCTATAAAAATGGTCTTAGTGCCAAAGGTTAATTACATTCTAGAAATGATCCCATTGACATTCCCCTTAAAATTTTATAAATCACTGGAACGTACACTATTGGAGTTTCTTTGGCAAGGAAAACCCCCCAGGATAGCTTCAAAGAAGTTAAAGGCAAGTAGACAGGAGGGGGAGGGGGGTGTTCAATTCCTTGACTTTAGATGGTACCACAATGCCCTGCTACTGAAGCAGGAAACTAATTGGCTTACTAACAACTCCATGGATCAAAAACTGGTTTGGGTTGAGATTGAAGAAAGTTTGATTAACCCTATCCCCAATTACCTGTTGATGGGTATGCAGCTTCCAGAGCATATTGGTAACCTGAGAGTAATCCATGCCACCCAGCAAGCGTTTCAATTTCTGGAAAGTGTATTAGCACATGATGGAAGAGTTTCTGCCCTTCTTCCTATATGGTTTAATCCTAAATTTAAGATAGGGCACAAGTCCTTCGCATGGAAAATATGGCAAAAAGCTGGAATTTGGACTGTAGGTCAAATAATAAATGGGAAAGCTTGGAAAACGTTCGAAGACCTCCAAAAAGAATTTGGTATCCCGAGAGTATGCTTTTTTCAATGGGAGCAATTAATCCACTGTCTTAAAGGCAGCATTGGTGACCTCAATAAGATAGGGGAACAGTGGGAGCTTTTGAAGATTGTTGACAATTTATTTATTTTATTTAACATCTTTAACAATTGCACAAATACAAGAAGCAGTATGTCTAAATTCTATGCTACCATAAGAGACAGTATGTGGTCGACTTCAGCGGACTTTGGGCAGAATTGGGAGCTGGATTTAGAGTGCCCCATATTGCCACAGACGTGGAATATAATATGGAGCCCAGTAAACAAGGTATCGAGGGCAGGAGCTCTCACTCAATCCCTGTATTTTCTGCCATATGGAGCATACTTAACCCCTCTTAGGATTGGAAAATGGGATGCTAAGGCCCAAAATAAATGTTGGTCCTGCTTGGATGCTCCGGGAACCTTTAGACACATGTTTTTTGACTGTATATATGTTCATAGATTCTGGAGATTTGTATGGAACAAGATTGAAACAGTGTTAAAATTTCAGTCCCTGTTAAGATGGGAAATTGTTACACAGTACTGCGCGAATGGATTAGCATTATCAGAAGAAACGTTTTTTCTATTCAACTTTTTGATGGCCATAGCTATAAAGCTCATAGTATCCAATTGGAAAGACTTTACCAAATTAGATGGCCATCATTGGTGGAGCTTGATGTGCATATACTCCAAATTCGAAAAAGCGCAAGACATTAGAGTCTCGCAAGGGGGCCTGAGGAGTAAGTTAAAGCAGATGCAGGCAACTATCGCTGGAGAGAGTCAAGGTAAAAAGAAATGGCAACTCCTAGAAGAGTATGTAGCGCAGGCTAAGTACAACTTTACAGAACCCAGCAGAAATTTGATGCCTTAAGGGGGTTATAATGTAATATAACTGTCGTCTTCATTGATAGACGGGTTGACCAGGGAGTCAGGGAGGCTAGGGGAGGAAGAGGGAGGGGGGAAATGTTGGGATGTAATCTGTAGTATAATTTTAGGTGTTGTAGGAAGGATGTGTACGATAATTGTATACTGCTGTAATAGTATGATGTTGTGTTGTAGTATTTTGTTTTTCCTCTTTTATTTGTTCTCTTGTTTGAAAATAATAAATAAAAATTAAAAAAACAAACAAACAAATTTTTGTCTGACTGACAGTAATCACATAGGTCAGAACAAGCATCTGAGGGGCTCCACAGGAAAAAACCAAATTGAAGCTAGGATGGAGGCAGGCAGGAAGACGCACACATGCACAGTGGGCATCCAAAAGCTTCTAGAAGAAGCTGAGAATGCTCCCTTGAAGGGGCTCTGTTAGATGATGTCACCCGTACCTGAGGACTTTTTCCTGCTTGTTCCGCATTTCTAATAATCATCATTCAAATGAAAAAAAAAAAGACTTCAGTGACCTTGATTTACTTTTGCATGCCCACTCATATTAAAATGAAAATAATTCATATCCCGAGTCATAAAAAAATCCACTTGATTTCCATAATGTATATAATGATCCAATAGTGTTCATAATTTGCATTAAATGTCATTAATATTAAAAATAAATGCAGGTCAAAAAAATGATCTTGGCAGATAAATCAGGTTGCAAAATATTTCGATGGTTTTGAATGCTGCACACTTTAAGCCCCGCATAAAATGAAACACTGACAAAAGTCACTGGTTGCTTCAAGGTGGATAACTTTTCACAACATTCAACATGGCTACAATACTGTAAGGAAGATTTTAGATAGGACATTGAGAGGGGAATTTAGACATCCAGGCCAGGATGTGGAAAATTTCTAAAGTACTTTACAAGAAGCTCTGCCGAATACAGAAAAGTTTGCCGGGACAATTGATATAATAAGCGTACTAATTAACTATTGTATAGTTTCTAGATTTTTAAAAATTGCTAACTTATATTTGTTTAAAACATACAGCATTTTAGCCACAGTAAATTGGGAAAGGTTCTGCACTGAAACAGTCGCAGATGCAAAACATTGACCTTTGCTAGGCTTCCATTTTATGCAGTGTTTGATATTTGTGGCATTTAGATATTCAAGATCATCCAAATAGTTTGCAACCTGTTTTATCTGCTAAGACTCTTTAAGAGGGGATCATGGAATTGTCTTCTGTTATTAATGACATTTAGGGGCATGTTTACTAACTCCTGCACCGGTAACACGCATGTAGGCTGTATTACCAGTATGGAAGGTCTGAAGGGGGAATTTTCTTCCACCCCTTTGAAATTTGCATGGGCCTAGCAGGCTAGCACCATACTATCCGACAGTTGAGCACAACTGACGCCACTCACTGAGGTGGAGTTAGTTGCACCTTCACTAGTTGCTTTAGCGCAGGCCACTAGTGCTTACACATGCTGGGATGCACCGAGAACACCCTGTCTACTTAGTCTCCATCCTGACCCACGCTACAAGACTAGCACAGGGTTTTTAGTGCAGAAGCTCCCTGTAATCTTTTAGCATGATGCTAACATCACACATTAATCCCACGCTGCCCTCATAGCTCAGTATGCTTAGTAAACATACTGAGCACTACTGGATCATTAAATATATTACTTTACACAAGGCTGGCGTGACCATTAGGCAAACTAGACAGCTGCCTAGAGCAACAATGGTCCAGGGGCGGTCCACTGTCGTCGCTGCCACCCCTCTCCAGGACCTGCAGCAGTGGCAATAGCCTCAAATGGCTCTGTGGTGTGTGGGGCTGCCTCCAACCTCTATAACACCAATTTGCATCGGATGTCAGAGGGGGGCAGAAGCAAACAGCCCTACAGCGCTGAAGTTTTAAGGTAAGCACTGTGGGACCATTTGAGGCTATTGCTGTTACTGCAGGTCCCAGAGAGGAGTAAGGGGCACAAGGGATGAGGTTTGATTAGTCATCTTCTTGCATCAGCCCTGACTTTACCAACGGAGAAGAATTTGATGCAATTTTAAAAAAAATTAAGACTTTTTATTTTAGCTAGGCTTTCTGATATCTTTTGTATTATATTATAATTTTGTTATTTTCAAGTTTAAACCTGATGTTTTTATGTTTTATTCATTGTATTTGTTTTTCTTTTTTGTGGATTATTATTTCAAATATTTAATGTATGCTGCCTAGAACTGCTAGGGATGGGTGGGTTATAAATATTTTTAAATAAATGCAGTACATACAGAAATCAAACAGAGGTTTATATCACCAGGGATGTCAATTTTTTTCATTTTGATATGAGCATATGTGCACCAGTAAATCAGTTACTGAGGTCTTTTTCTTTATTTGATGATTAGTAGAAATGTGGCACTGATAAAGTTAATGATGTTAAATGCAATATGAGTTGCAAACTGTTAGCTCTCCGTGGATTATTTTTGATAGAAGTGTTTTTAAAGAAACATCAAACAATGAACCTTACCTCTACTTTTAATTTGTTATACATCAGCAAAGTGATGATGCACCCTTACAAGGTGAACAAACATTTTAACAATGCAAGTGTTAAATATGACTAATCTCCTTTCTCAGACAGTTTAATATGTCATTAACATTGTCTCTGCTTTGCCAGTTTTCTCCTAACATATTATTTTTGGCAGGCTGGAATCAACGCCTACTATGTGGATGATATCATTTTATTGGCACACATGGACCCCCAAACAATTGATTTAATATCTCTCAACTGTCTTGTTAAAGTGAAATTATGGTTAAGGGAGAATCAACTTTAAATTAAATCCTTCGGAGTACTGCTATTTGGCTATCTGGGAATTCAACTACTCCTATTTCACCCGTGCTCTCTGGTGGTTACATTGTTTTTCAATATCTTTTAAATATTTGAGGTTTATATTAGATAGTGGCCTTCACATTGTTCATCAAATTTCAGCAGTAATTACACGTTCCTTTTTAGCTCTCAGACAATTTATAGCTATTTGTCCTTTCCTGGACAACTGCATTATGGACCTTTCCTCTCAGTTTTATTATATAATGATTAGATTACTGTAATGCTATGTATGCTGGCTTTTTTTCTTAACAATTAAAAAAGCTGCAGTCATGTAAGTAAGATTATGTGTTGTCTCTCCTGGAACAAGAACACTGGTTACCAGTAAAATTTCATATTCTTTACAAGATTTTTGTTATTTTCTTTATTTACTTTTCTGTACTTGCATTCTTTTCCTGATATTTTGTTTTAAATGTGTGTTTTTTCCTTTTTCACATTATTATGCAAACTGCTTTGACATTTGTTTTAAAGGTAGTATATCAAAATTAAATAAATCATAATATAGTGCTATCTTTTTACCTACCATATATTATACCACTTATAATTTAAAAAAAAGAAGAAACTGTATACTATCAAAGATAAAATAGAGTGGATTTAACACTAAAATTATCTACTTACAATGCTTTGGTTTCCATAAGGCAGACGTTCTCTTCACAGGTACAGACTCTGCCATCATCATGGTTGAAGCCCATAGTGTGACCCATCATATGTGCGAGGACACGCGCAAAATCCTTATATTTTTTTGTTGCATATGGCTCCTAAATACACAAAAAGAGACAAAAATAACAGGCAGTTTCTAAATAGATATATTCCCAGTACTGAGGAAAGGTTTTCAAAACTTAGGTCATCTTCCATAGCATTTCTGGTCTTCAGTGCAATGAACAATTTATACATAGGTCGCTTGCCTTCAAAACAGTCATTTTCTCCTCTCTCTCCAATTGCCCATTACAGTTTTGTATACGGCTTAAAAAATACACATTTTGCTTGTAGCTGGAAAAGGGGAAAAGCAATGTCGTATCACAAGGGGAAATTAGGTCTTACCTGCTAATTTGCTTTTCTGGATTCACTGCAGTCCAGTCCCGACTAGTGTGTTGACCTCCCTCCCAGCATCTGAGCATACTCAAGATTTTGGTGATGTCAGCCTAGATATATTCCTGCACCATCCACCAAAGCCAGTAACCTACTGACCAAGCAGGCTAAATTCTCCAGAGAACACACCAATGTCGAGCAGAAGACAGTCACCAGGGGGCAACCTCATCCACACAATCCCAACAAGACATTTTTTTAATAGTATCCCAAAACTCACTACTTTACAAGCTAAGAACCAATCACTGAGCCCCCGAGACAAAAATCCCGAGGAACCACGAACCAGCCTCACGAAAGCCCAGCCAACTTACTGAAGATGACACTCTTTTCCTGACCGAGCTCACGAAACTGAAAAGGGCGGGTCCGGGACTGGACTGGAGTGAATCCAGGAAAGCAAATTACAGGTAAGACCTAATTTTCCCTTCCTGATCATCACACCAGTCCAGGCCCTACAAGCGGGATGTATCAAAGCAGTTCTACATCGGGAGGAACCTGCAAGACCGGCAAGCAATACTGATGCCCCGAATCCCGTGTCCAGCTGGTAATGACGCACAAACATATGCAAAGAAGACCAAGTCACCACTCTACATATATCCCCCAGAGGCACCAGGGAATACTCCGCCCATGGAGTGGTCTGCACCCAAGTAGAATGTGCTTGCAACCCCGGAGGTACTGACCGATTCTTGAGAATGTAGGCGGACTCAATCATTTCACGCACCCAATGCACCACTGATGCCTTGGAAGCTGTCTCTCCTTGACACAGCTCCCTAAAAAGCACAAACAAATGATTGGACTTCTGGAACTCCGCTGTCTGGTGCAGGTATTTCTTCAAAACCTGCCGCAAGTCCAAGAGACATAACTCCCGATCCTCCTCAGAGTCATCCAGTCCCGAGAACACTGGTAGTGAAACCGACTAATTAACATGAAATGGAGAGACCATCTTGGGCAAGAAGGATGGGAATGGTCGAATCACTATGTTCTCCTTCAAGAAGATCAGAAAGGAGTGCCTCCAGGATAATGCCTATAGCTCCGACACCCATCAAGCTGAAGAAGTGGAGGCCAATTCTGTCCTGGACGTCTCTCCTCTTATATGGCTGGGGAATCAGAGCGTGCAGTGGTAGCCCTGATTCTGATCCCCTGGGGGCTAGATGTGCCCGTGGGATCAGAATCAGGTCTACTGGCCTGGATGTGCAAGCCAGACCCCGATTCTGACCGGCCACATGCCCAGCCACATCCCGACTAGCTCAGTCAGGCTCCTGAATGGAGCCTCAGAGCCATGGCATCCCTTCACTGAGAATGTTCTTTCCCTGCAGCCAGACCCCCGACCCAGCCTTCCATGGCCAGACTCTGACTGCAGGGAACCTCCTGCACACTTTCTGGTTTTGTCCCCGCTGGCCACCACTGCTACCCTGCATCCAGGGGGACTTATTCCACCCATGAGATGGAATAAATCCCCTGTCTAACTAGCCTACCCTGGACATACAGGGCTGACCTCAGAATCGGCCCTGTATGTCTAGGGTGATGACCCCCCATGCCCTGCCCTCACTCTACCTTCCACCTGCCCCTTTCTGCCCCTATCTAAGGCTCCCCATATGACTCTGATGTTCGCCTTTGTGTGGGAACAGCAGGGGGACGAATAGCGTGGATGTATGTCCAGGCAGGGTATACATCTCTGCTATTCATGGCTTGGAATAACCCCATCTTGATAGTATTTATTTATTTATTTAACATTTCTTATATACCGCGCTCTTTGTCATCAGTGCAGTTTACATTGAAACAATATAACACTTGGTCAGCTAAATTTGGCCATCGTTTACACAGAACAGGGATTTAAACATGGAGGTAAAAACTTGGGGGAACTATTTACATTTCTAGTACATTACATGATGGAGCTGGAGATGGAGTAAGGTCCTTCAGGGTCGCTACCCCCAACGGCTCAAAGGGTGGACCTACCAATATGGATAACACCATATTAAGATCTCAAGGCAGCATGAGGGGTCTGTAAAGGGCTGCAGCTGCTTGATCGCCCTCAAGAACCGCACCACGTCTAGATGCATTGCCAAGGAAGAACCCTGGATGCACCCTCTGTAACAGGTCAGGGTGGCCACTTGCACCCGCAGCACATACAGCGCCAACCCCTTATCCAAGCCGGCCTTTAAAAATGCAAGGATAGCTGGCAATGGAACAGACAGAGCCTGAAATGCATTCTTTCCACATCAAGCCTCAAAAACTCTCCAGTTCCAACCATATGATAAAAAAGTGGAGCGCTTCCTGGCTCATAGAAGCGTGGAGATCACCTGTGATGAATATCCCCACTTCATCAGCCATGCCCTCTCAAGAGCCGAGCCATAAGTGAGAATCGATCCACCTGGGGCATGTACACTGACCCCGGGTCAATAACTATGGGCTTGCTGGTAAGTGCCACAGGCGGTCCACCAGCAAACATGTCAGGTCCTCATACCATGGCTGCCGGGGCCAGTTGGGCACTATCAACATGACCAGCCCCTGATGTAACTCAATGTGCTGCAACAAACGACCTATTATTGCCCACCATAGAGAAATGTACAGCAGCTCAGTCCGTAGCCATGGCTGAACCAAGGCATCGAGGCCTTCGGACATCTGTTCTCTCCTGTGACTGACCGGCTGCCCCCACCTGTGAAAAATCCTTTTGAACACCTGCTGTTTGAGTGCCCACTTGCCTGGATCTAACCGATGCCGACTGAAAAAGCCTGCCTGAACATTGTCTTTGCTGACCATGTGCACCACTGACAATGCCCAAAGATTCTCCTTGGTCCAGGCGAGTAGTGGAGTCACTTCTGATCCTAAAACGACACTGCTTGTGCCGCCCTGTCTGTTCAGATAGGCCACTGTGGAGGTATTGTCCGAGAACACTCTGACCGCCTGGTCCTGAAGGAGTTGGCAAAAGTGCTGCAGCACCAGAAACACCACTCAGGTCTCCAGACGGTTGATGGACCAGTTGCTCTCTTCGATTGACCACCCACCCTGTACTATCTGGGATTAACAATGCGCCCCCCAGCTAGATAGGGAAGTATGCGTGGTCAGGGGTATCCACTCGGGCAATTTCAGTGACATCCATGTTAGAAGATTGCTGGAGTCTAGCCACCATTGAAGCTCCATCTGGAAGCCCGCAAGGCACTCCAGCCTCTGCAACCATTGTTCGCACAGAGGAGGCCAGTGGGACAGCAGTGTCCTCTGCAGTGATCTCATGTGCGCCCTTGCCCAAGGCACGGTCTCTGTCATTGCTGCCATTGAGCCCAACAACTGCAGATAATGCCAAGCCATGGGGGCCTTCGTATGCAGGAACCCCCGCACCTGTCACCTCAGTTTTGTTGCCCGCTCTACCAGCAGAGAGACTCGCACTTCCGCCATTTGGAAATGAGCTCCCAGGTGTACCGCTGCAAACACAAGACCACTCATTAAATGGCCTGCCGGCTCTCCTCTTCTGATTTTGTCCATATCAATCGTCTAGGTATTGGTACTGCAGCACTCGCTCACGACGTAATACTACCCACCACGGTCACAACCTTGATGAAAGTTCGTGGGGTCGTGGCGAGGCCGAAGGGCAATACCTGAAACTAAAAATGCCCCACGGGCAGGGCAAAGCGGAGGAACCGGTGATGTTCCATGCAGATGGGAATGTGTAAGTAAGCCTTGGTGAGATCCAGAGAGGTGAGAAACTCCCCCTCGTGAACCACTGCAATCACCAACCACAAGGTCTCCATGTGAAAGTGTGGCACCCTTAAAGCACAGTTCACATGCTTCAGGTCCAGAAATGGCCTGAAGGACCCCTCCTTTTTGGGGACCACAAAGTAGATTGAGTATCAGCCTGTGCCGCATTGGTCTTTGGGCACGGGCACCATGGTGCAACAGTCGCTGCAGCGTGTCACAGACCATCCGTGCTTTTCTCATGGATCTCCACGAGAACATCACAAAGGCATCCGCCAGTGGTCAGCTCTACTCCAAAGCATAGCCTTCTCTGATCACTTCCAGGACCCACTGATCAAACGTGAGTTGGGCCCAGGTGGGGAAGAAGCAGCGAAGATGCCCCCGTATGGGCTCTCTCTCTGCCCAGGCTCCAATTCCCCTACTGCTCTGAAATGAGGGACCTCTGCTGGAATAACACACCCTCTAAAAGGGAGCAAACCATGCAGCCTTGAAACTCTGAAAGTCGTGGGGCTGTCCCCGGTTGGGTGCCTGGCTTCTGACCCCTTTGAGCTGGTCTTCAGGGAGCTTAGACCCTTTGGACTCCAGGTCATTCATTAGCTTCTCCAAGGCTTCCCTGAACAAGAGCTTCCCCTGAAAGGGAAGATGAGTTAGCTTTGATTTGGAGGATAGATCAGCCACCCAATTACACAGCCAGAGGAGGCAGTGGGCCTCCACAGATGATACCATAGCCTTGGAAGATGCCCTAATCATATCATAAAAGACATCTGCCAAGCACGAGGACTCAAGGCAAACCGCCTCTGTCTCTGCCATCTGAACCTGTACCTCCAGTTCCAGTAGGCCCTGGGACCAGCGAAGACATGAACGAGAACCATAGGCCCCACAGATGGAGGTCTGGAGGATCAGGGCATTAATATCAAAAGCCTGCTTCAGCAGGGTCTCCAACTTCTTATCCTGTGGGTCCTTGAGGGCCGCTGTGCCCTCTACTGGAATTGTGATCTTCTTTGTGACAGCCAAGACCACGGTATCCACCTGTGGCACTCTTTGTCCTGCTCTGGTAGTGCGTATAAGTGTTCCATGGACTTAGAACCTCGGAGACCCGCTTCCAACATCTCCCACTCTGACTCCATCATGCGCCTGAAGACACTATGAACTGAAAAGGCCAAGTGAGGTCTACGGGTGTCCTGCAGAAAAGGGACTTCAGAACCACCTCCTCAGTTTTTCCTGGAGCAGCCATGTTTAATACCACCAGCAAATGAGCAATTAAATCTGTCAGCTCCTCCTTCCAGAAGACGGGGACCATGCTGGGGTCTTCCCCCACCATTATGTCCTGCTCCTCGGGGTCCCCCAAGAAAACCTCCACCATGTAGGCTGGTGTGCCCTCTAAGAGGTCCTCTGAGATGTCCGTCAGAACCTCCGGGGGTCCTTCTGGGCTCTGACTCCAGACACGGGAGCTTAGACACTGGTTCTTCCTCAGCGGGTCTGGAGGGTCCATGGGGATTCACAAACCCCCTTTTCCTGTGCTAGGATACCCCTGGCTATCTACCGAAGCACTGTCTGAGACAGTACACCTTGTGCAACAAATGAATAAATTCTGAGGAAAAGGCTTCCATAGTGGAGGACTCACTCGGAGCTACCAGGGTCCCTCCCACTAAAGAGTCCAAGGATCCCAAAACTGAGTTCTCCTGTCTTCCAGATCTGGCCTTTATTTCAGGTGAAGTGCCTGTCTCCCTTGCTCCCACCAAAACCTCGGGCGGGGAAGTTGTTCTTGAGGTGGGCCCAGAGCACAGCTTTCCTCCCGCCTCTTAAGAACATAAGAACATAAGATATGCCATACTGGGTCAGACCAAGGTCCATCAAGCCCAGTATCCTATTTCCAACAGTGGCCAATCTAGGTCATACGTACCTAGCAGTTTCCCCAAAAGACACAGGCTCTGCAATGCTTGTACTAGGTCAAGCATTGATATCCTGGGTCCCTTCTTAATAATGGTTTATGGACCTTTCCTCCAGGAACTTGTCCAAACCTTTTTTAAACCCAGCTACACTAACAGCATTTACTACATCCTCCGGTAACAAATTCCAGAGTTTGATTACACGTTGAGTGAAAAAATATTTTCTTTTATTAGTCTTAAATAGTTTACCCTGTAGCTTCATTGCATGTCCCTAGTCTTCCTATATTCTGATAATGTAAACAGTCAATCTACGTTTACCCATTCCACTCCGTTCATTAATTTATAGACTTCTATCATATCTCCCCTCAGCCGTCTCTTTTCCAGGTTAAAGAGCCCTAACCTTTTTAGCCTTTCTTCATAGGAGTATCCTTCCATCCCCTTTACCATTTTGGTGGCTCTTCTCTGAACCTTTTCTAATAACGCTATATCCTTTTTAACATACGGTGACCAGAATTGCACACAATATTCAAGGTGCGGTCTCACCATGGAACGGTATAGAGGCATTATAATATCTTTTGTTTTATTTTCCATTCCTTTCCTTATCATACCTAGCATTCTATTTGCTCTCTTGGCTGCCGCTGCACACTGGGCCGAGGGTTTTAACATGTTATCCACAATGACGCCTAAATCTTCTTCCTGGGTGGTGGTTCCTAATGTGGAACCTTGCATCGTGTAACCATAGTTTGGGTTGTTCTTCCCTAGGTGCATAACTTTGCACTTGTCCACATTAAATTTCATCTGCCATTTTGATGCCCAGTCTTCCAATTTATCAAGATTCTCTTGCAACTTTCCACAATCCTCTTGGGTTTTAACAACTTTAAATAGTTTTGTGTCATCTGCAAATTTGATAACCTCACTCGTTGTTCCACTTTCCAGGTCATTTATGAATATGTCAAAAATCAGCGGACCCAGCACAGATCCCTGGGGTACACCACTATTCACCTTTCTCCATTGGGAAAATTGGCCATTTAGCCCTACCCTCTGCTTTCTATCTTTTAACCAGTTCCTGATCCACAGTAGTACACTGCCTCCTATCCCATGACTCTTTAGTTTTGCCAAAAGTCTCTGAGGGACCTTGTCAAAGGCTTTCTGAAAGTCCAGATACACTATATCAACCGACTCACCTTTGTCCACCTGTTTATTCACTCCTTCAAAAAAACATAACAGATTAGTAAGACAAGATCTTCCTTGTCTAAAGCCATGTTGGCTGTCTCTCATTAGGTCATGACTATGTACATGCTGAGTAATTTTATTCTTTATGATGGTTTCTACCATTTTTCCCGGTACTGACGTGAGGCTCACCGGTCTGTAGTTTCCCGGATCACCCCTCAAACCCTTTTTAAAAATTGGTGTTACACTGGCGATCCGCCAATCTTCAGGTATTAGAGATGATTTTAATGATAGTTCACAGATTACTAATAGCAGGTCTGCAATCTCATATTTCAGTTCTTTCAACACCCTTGGATGTATACCATCCGGCCCAGGTGATTTGCTACTCTTCAATTTATCTAATAGTTGTAATACATCTTCCTGATGTATCGATATTTCCTTCAATTCTTCCGTACCTTTTAAATACCACTTCAGTCATGGGTAACATACCTACATCTTCCTCAGTAAAGACTGAAGCAAAGAATTCATTCAGTCTCTCCACTATCGCCTTGTCGCCTCTTAGTGCCCCTTTAACTCCTCTATCTTCTAACAGTCCAACTGACTCTCTCACATGTTTTTTGCTACGAATGTACTTGAAAAAATCTTTATTTCGCATTTTTGCTTTCACAGCAAGCTTCTTCTCAAATTCTCTCTTTGCCTTCTTTATCAGTGCCTTGCATTTGACCTGCCGGTGCTTGTGCTGTTTCCAGGTTTCATCGTTTGGCTCTTTTTTCCATTTCCTGAAAGATGCTTTCTTGGCAACAAGAGCCTCTCTGACCTCACCTTTAAACCATGCTGGCAGTTTTTTGGACTTCCTTCCACTTTTCTTAAAGCGTGGAATACAGCTGGTCTGGGCTTCCAAGATAGTATTTTTCAACAACACCCAAGCTTGATGTAAGTCTTTAACCTTTGCAACTGCTCCTTTTAGTTTTTTCTTAACTATTTTCCGCATTTTATCATAGTCTCCCTTTCGAAAGTTAAAAGGTAGTACTGTGGATTTCCTTACTATCCCTCCTCCACTAATTAAATCAAAGGCGATCATGCTATGATCACTATTGCCAAGTGGCCCCAACACCCTTATCTCTTGCACTAGATCTGGTGTTCCACTAAGGACTAGGTCTAATATGGCTTCCCCTCTCGTCGGTTCATGGACCAGCTGCTCTAAGAAGCAATCATTTATGTCATCTAGGAACTTTATCTCCCTAGCATGTACTGCCGTGACACTGACCCAGTCAATACCAGGATAATTGAAATCGCCCATTATTATTACAGCGCTGTAACCTTTGTTAGCTTCCTTGATTTCTTTGAGCATTTCATCATCCATTTTATTCATTCTGGCCAGGCGGTCGATAGTACACCCCCACCGCCATCGCCTTCCCCTTTTTACATGGAATTTCAATCCATAGAGATTCTACAGCAAATTTTGTTTCCTGCAAAACTTTAATCCTTTCTGACTCAATGCCCTCTCTATCATAGAGCACAACCCCTCCACCAATTTGATCAGCTCTATCATTACGATATAGTTTGTACCCAGGTATCACAGTGTCCCACTGGTTGTCCTCCTTCCACCATGTCTCTGAGATTCCAATCACATCTAACCTCTCATTTAATGCTATATATTCTAACTCTCCCATCTTATTTTTTAGACTTCTAGCATTTGCATACAAGCATTTGAGAGACTGTATTTTATTCATATTAATTTGGCTATTGGGATCTTTAAGCTCTGTCTGCTCCATACTCGAGAGCATTTGGGCTACTTTACTCTTTTTTGGAACCTCTCTGCTTTTGGTAGTATCCTTCAAGGATACCTTCTTCTGAACCATCTGCTCTTGGGCGACTGTCGGCTTTCCCCTATTATCTAGTTTAAAAGCTGCTCTATCTCCTTTTTAAAGGTTAATGCCAGCAGCCTGGTTCCATCCCGGTTAAGGTGAAGCCCATCCCTTCGGAAGAGCCCCTCCTTTCCCCAGAATGTACCCCAGTTCCTAACAAATCCAAACCCCTCATCTTTGCACCATTGTCTCATCCACGCATTGAGACTCCTGAGCTCTGCCTGCCTTTTGGGTCCTGCACGTGGAACTTGAAGCGTTTCGGAGAACACTACCCTGGAAGGTCTGGATTTCAACTTCCTACCTAAAAGCCTAAATTTAGCCTCCAGAACCTCCCTACCACATTTTCCTATGTCATTGGTACCGACATGTACCAAGACAGCAGACTCCTCCCCATCACTATCTAAGACCTTATCTAGGTGGCGCGTGAGGTCTGCTACCTTCGCACCAGGCAGGCATGTTACCAGGCGATCCTCACGTCCACCAGCCACCCAGCTATCTACATGCCTAATGATCGAATCACCAACTATAACGGCTGTCCTAACCCTTCACTCATGGGCACATGGCCCTGGAGAAACTTCCTCGGAGCGAGAGGGTTTTACATCACCTGGAGGACAGGTCCTAGTTACAGGTTCACTTCCTGCCACACCAGGGTGATGCTCTCCTGTCACATGACCTCTCTCCTCCATGGCAACAGGGATGCTGCCAGACTGGAGGTGGGACTTCAGGACTATATCCCTGTAGGTCTCGTCTATGTACCTCTCTGTCTTTCTTATGTTTTCCAAGTCTGCTACTCTAGCCTCTAGAGAACGGACTCGTTCCATGAGAGCAAAGAGCTCCTTGCACCTAGTGCACACGTAAGACCTCTCACCAACTGGGAGAAAATCATACATGTGAC
The DNA here is from genome assembly GCA_033557465.1 of Ichthyophis bannanicus. NCBI lineage: Eukaryota > Metazoa > Chordata > Amphibia > Gymnophiona > Ichthyophiidae > Ichthyophis > Ichthyophis bannanicus. Next base: position 777,708,247 of record CM066035.1, read on the forward strand.
ACTCAATGGAAAAGACTAGAAAGCCCCCATCCCACTGCTGGACTGCTGTCTGCATCTTAGTTTTAAGTTTTTGTTTAGATCTTTAAGTTCTTTGCTTACTAAGGGTTGCTATGGATATTTATAACAATAGAACTGTACCTAATACGTTTAATATACCTTGTTCACCTGAAGCTTAATTAATCTAAGGTCCTTAGTATATGTCTGATTTGGGTAACAAGCTTCACCTGAGAGCACCTCCTGTCTTTTAAGATGTGTAAGTACCTATAAAGCTATGATTATCCCAGGGGTGTGTGGGTGTGGGGAGGGAGGGAGGGAAATAACACTTATTAAGAGGGCTGCTACACAGTACCCTGTCCTGTGCTGCTGAGGTAAACTATATTTATTTATTTAGCTGTATTTATATTCTGCTTTTCACCAGGTCAAAGCGGTCAATTGGGGGATACATTTAACACGAGGGGATATGACACACATATGTTAATACTTACAGGGAACATGGGCAATGGAGGGTTAAGTGGCTTGCCCAAGACCACAAGAAGTGCCTATAGGACTAGAAATCCCAGTCCCTCCGGCCTGAGATTGCTGTCCCCAGGTGGGACTTGAACCCCCGGCCCTCTGGCCTGAAGTACCTTGTCCTAACCACTAGACCACTTCCTCCCTATATACTTATTTGATTTAAATTATAGCTCTTTGTTGCTGCTAGGCTCTAACTTATTATGAAATTTAAACTACAAGCTCTCTGCTGTGTTCTATATTTAACCAGAAAGCTCTCTTCTGTGTTTTAAATTTAAACTAAAAGTACTTTGCTGATGCTAGGCCCTGAGTGACTATTAAATTTAAACTACAGCTCTTTGCTGGGTTCCAAATTTAACCAGTAAAGCTCTCTTCTGTGTTTTAAATTTAAACTAAAAATGCTTTGCTGATACTAGGCCCTGAGTGACTATTAAATTAAAACTATAAGCTCTCTGCTGGGTATGAAATGTAACCAGAAAGTTCTCTTCTGTGTTTTAAATTTAAACTTAAACTGCCGCTACTAGGCCCTGATTGATTTAACAAAAAATAGTGGATTCACAGGTTAAATAGCTTTAATAGAAAGAATTCCTTTCAGAAAATTCCCAGAAGTATATACTCACAATTGCAGATCACTCTCCAGAAGTAACAGTCCCTTTTTCTAGTCTTTCAAGACTCTTATTTCATATTAACACCTCGTTCAATATTAGCCTGTAATATGCGCATCTCCTCACATGCCCGGCAAATGCTAGCAGGTGAGAGAGATGAGTGACATGCCCACACGCCGCACATGACTGCTTGCTTGCTGGCATGCATGTGTTCCACCAAGGAGGAGTCCATTCTAGCACCACCGCCATGCAACCATTTCAGCCATGGACTAACCTTTAGAGGTCTGTGCCATGAGGCTGAGCCTCCCTCCGCAAACCTGTGATGGAACTCACTTGCGGGCACCACAGCCTTCCTGGTCCTTCTCTGCAACTGCAAGAGAGCCATCTTTCGGCAGTGCTGGCTCCACCTAATACTCAGGAGGGAAAGTGACCCGGTGCCCCATGGTCTATCTCCCCTATAAGCAGGACCCTGCAATGGTGCAATGGTCCTGGACCCTGAGGGTGGCTGCTCTCCGGCGACCCCGAATTGCTGTCAGCACTGCCGCCGGAACGCAGCTCAGATACTTACACTATCAGCTCCTGTACATAAACTCTTGTCACACCAAAACACCTTCAAACTGATGTATTGCTGCTTGGCAGGAAGGATTGTTTAATTAGCCTATTCCCGGGCTCCAACTAAACACTAACCCAGGAGAAAACAAAAAAATCTCCAGCCTGTCCTGGTCAGAGCTCTCTTCCAGCTGCTGGAGACTAAATTACTGGTTTTGGTGGGTGGTGCAGGAGGTATATCTAGGCTGACATCACTAAAGTCTTGAGCATGCTCAGCTGCTGGAAGGGAGAGTCAACCTGTTTGTCAGGACTGGACTGGAGTGATGATTAGGAAATGTTTCTTATTATAAGATTTCTTAGGGCAAATTCCTAATATACAGGGTGGCCCAAAATAAAGTGAGAACATCTCATAAATTAAAAGCTTAAATAGGCCCAAGATGGCGGCGGAGGAGTAGACGCCGAAATGAGAGGTCTGAGCACCGCGAGTCTGTTACGGCTAAATGGGGAAGAAGAGGAAGCAGCATACAGCTAAACCCCCCGATACCTCTTCACCTGCTGCTGGTCTGACTCAGGCTTCGATTCCGGCATTCTTTTCTCCCATGGTGGCATCTTTGGCTTCGGCGGACCCGTCGAGATCCTCAGCGGATCTGAGCGATGGGGTGGTGCTGAGCCCCTTACAGAAATTGTCGCCGCAGCCCGGAAGGAGTGTCGTGGAGGAGTTGTCTGAAGGTGATTCCTCTTTGTTTCTGGATTCAGATGCAGGTGGGGGCGCCTCCACGAAGTAGAGCTCGAGCTGCCCTGTGGCTCCATCTGGTGGAGGAGAGGTTTCACAGGCAGATGGAGCAGGCGGAGGGGTAGACCCGTTGATTTTTGGGTCCCCTGCAGCTGTGGGAGTTCCTGTGCTGACTAGTTTGGAAAAAACGGCAATTGTTACTCTAGATAGCTTGTGGGAAGCTATCTCAGCACTACAGAAGTCCCTGTTGCCTTTAGTGGCTGTTTTATCTCAGGAGGTTTCTGTATTAAAAGTTCAGAGTGGAACGTTGAACTCTAATTTGGCAGAACAGACCACTAGAGTCTCACGGTTAAAAGCCCAAGTGGAAGAGCTTAAGAACTTGGGGGACACCCAGTCCAAAGATCGGATGATTACAGCTCGGCGTATGGAGTTTCTGGATAACCAATTGAGGAAGAATAAGAGGTTTTTAAACTTTCCTAGATCTCCTTTGTTAGATTCTATGGTTCTGATCCATAAGTATTTTACTGAGGTACTTCTCATGCCTGCTGACTCTTTGCCTCCAATTACTCGTGCTCAATATGTTTCTATTTCTTCTGGATCGGTCAGCGGGGAGAAGGGTCCTGAGGGAGTGGCGGAGAAAGACCGGTTAGATCTGTCGGAGTTTTTGGAAAGTTCCTTGGAGGTGGTGACCAGTCGGGCTACTCTTCTGGTCTCTTTTGCATTTGAGTCCGACTGAAACTCTGTCTTGAGATTGTATTTCCTTAAAATGTCTGTTTTCCCAATTTATGGGGTCAAAAATATTGATTTTTCTGGATTTATCAAGGGATACCCAAAGAAGACGGAGAGAATTCTTGGCGTTACGCCAGAGGTCTCTTGATTTGGGTGTGCAATTTAAGTTAAAGTACCCATGTAAATGTTCTGTGTTATATAATTCTAAGCAATTTCTTTTTTTTGAACCCCAACAATTGATTGTATTTCTTCAGGGAAGGGAGAGGGTTGGGGTTTGAATCCCATACCGGCTGCCATATAATTAACTTTTTTGCTCCTCTGGGAAGGTTTTTTTGGATAAGATCTTCTGTTATTACTTTGTATAACAATTTCTTTTTTCTTGGGACCATATTGTGGTTTAGTATATTGGGGTCTATACCAGGTTGTTTGTTTCTTTTTATAATTGTGGTTATTATACATTTCTTTATTCATCCATATTCAGTTTATTCTGGATTATATTGGAAAATTAATAAAGATTAAATGATTAAAAAAAAAGCTTAAATAGTTTACTTATTTACCTTTTTTAGCTATATAACGTCTTTATTTCAACAATTTCCGGTTGCCATCTTTGTTTTTTTAATTTGTCAATTGTTTACATCTGTCTTTTTGAATTTTTAAATAACTTATATGCTACGAAATGTTCTCACTTTTTTTGGGCCACCCTGCATATGGGACTTGGGAAGAAAAGCGTTTGGATTTGTTGCCACTAATAAAGCTGGTGTAAACATGCTCAGGAAGTTTATTTCTTTTAAATTATTAGGTGACAAATTCTTCATAGTACTCTACAACAAGGACTGATTCTCTACAGGATGGACAGATTTGTAAGTGTTGTAGGTAAGGATGTGCAGCCATTTAAAACATGAAAAACATCAACAAAATGTGTTGGTTTGTTTTCATGCCTTTTCCTATCCAAAACACAATTTCATTTTGTTTTTATAGCACATCCTAAAATGCAGGAATTAAATATCAAAAAAGATAAACAAAATACATATTTTTTGTGTCCCCTCCCCGTTTGATTACTGTAGATGAAGAAAGTCATTCAGAGACTGTGTTCGTAATGCAGTCATATTGGAGTCTATAGAGAAACAAGACTAGGATATAAATATCCTGGACCCCAGGGATCTGTGCTGGGTCCGCTGCTTTTTGACATATTCATAAATGACCAGGAAAAGGGAATAATGAGTGAGGTTATCAAATTTGCAGATGACACAAAACTATTTAACCCTGGGAGTACCGATGGGGTCAAAACTAGTTGTTCAAGAATGCAATCTTTTCATGACTTTTCACATGTCAATATTCTCTTTATATTGCACCATGAGAGGAATAATTTTCATCCGCTAGGGGACGCTAGTGATGAATTGCAGCACAGAGTACCAGTGGGGTCATTTTTGACCCCAGTTGCTTACGTCCGGTTTGGATCGTGATACAATTTGCAGTTTTGTGAATTTTTTGATCTGACAAAGCTATTTATCATTAATTATGTATCATTTATTTTTTGTACTCTTATTTTATGAAAATTACACATTTTCTGTAATTGATATCATAGGTTCTCTCATTATTTCCGATGAAATCTAAAGGCTTTCAGCTCGTTCATCACGATTATTGTACACCTATAGTAAAACTGCTTTGCACTTTATTCAACTTTATCTTTGTTTATTTATTTTAGGTTATTGTTTATGATGTCAAAACAAAAGTATTCAGCTGCCCAAGTAAGAGAAATATTGCAACGAGATGCTGACAGTGACGGCTCTGAGTCGTCTGATGATGCAGCATATTCAGCAAGCGAAGAAGCATATCAGCTAAGTTCGGGTGATAAATCTGATGATGACAGTCATGATTCAGATGGCAACAGCAGCTTTTCGCCAAGTGAATGTGAGACTGATGTTGAGCCGGTAACATCGCCTGCAGCAAAGAGTCAAGTTACAGGTCGAGGCAAAGGTCGAGGCTGTGCTAGACGGGGAAGAAGGCAGGAGTCCTCGGTCTCAGTATCATATGTGAGGAATCTTAGTTGTGGTCGTAGAGGAGCTAAGAGGTCATCAACTATAAGCACAAATGTTGCCATTGAAGCCTATGTATCTAAGGATGCCACATCATGGAACAGGAAACTTATAAAGCAAGCTGCTAGAAGATACGCCAGAGCTAATGCCATGCCCGTACAACAAGGTCCTACAAGGTAGTGGAACACCAGATCTAGTGCAAGAGATAAGGTTGTTGGGGCCGCTTGGCAATAGTGATCATAGCATGATCACCTTTGATTTAATTAGTGGAGGAGGGATAGTCAGGAAATCCACAGTACTACCTTTTAACTTTCGAAAGGGAGACTGATAAAATGAGGAAAATAGTTAAGAAAAAACTAAAAGGAGCAGTTGCAAAGGTTAAAGACGTACATCAGGCTTGGCTGTTGTTGAAAAATACTATCTTGGAAGTCCAGACCAGCTGTATTCCATGCTTTAAGAAAAGTGGAAGGAAGCAGCTTAAAACTGAACTATTCAGAAAGCAGCTTAAAACTGAACTATTCAGAAACCATTTCAAGGACCTCACAGAATGACTCTAACCAACCATTTAAGTTAACATAGCCATCATTGTAAATATGTAACTGTAAATATGAATCATAAACACACAATGTATATAGCTTCACATCAAAATCAACCACACTCACTCACACAGCACACTGTGACAAATCACCCACTGCATGCTACTGACAACACCTATTTCATTGATTGTTTGCTGTGCCAACCGCTTTGATTTCATGAGAAAGCGGTATACCAAATCCGTTTAAATAAATAAATAAAGTCCAAAAAACTGCCAGCATGGTTTAAAGACGAGGTCAGAGAGGCTGTTGCCAAAAAAGCATCTTTCAGGAAATGGAAAAAAGAGCCAAACGACGAAACCTGGAAACAGCACAAGCACTGGCAAGTCAAATGCAAGGCATTGATAAGGCAGGCAAAGGGAGAGTTTGAGAAGAAGCTTGCTGCGGAAGCAAAAACGCAAAGTAAAGACCTTTTCAAGTACATTCGTAGCAAAAAACCTGTGAGAGAGTCAGTTGGGCCATTAGATGATAAAGGGGTTAAAGGAGCACTAAGAGGCGACAAGGTGATAGCGGAGAGAGAGACTGAATGAATTCTTTGCTTCAGTCTTTACTGAGGAAGATGTAGGGATGTTATCCATGACTGAAGTGGTATTTAAAGGTGCGGAAGAATTGAAGGAAATATCGATACATCGGGAAGATGTATTACAACTATTAGATAAACTGAAGAGTAGCAAATCACCTGGGCCGGATGGTATACATCCAAGGGTGTTGAAAGAACTGAAATATGAGATTGCAGACCTGCTATTAGTAATCTGTGAACTATCATTAAAATCATCTCTAATACCTGAAGATTGGAGGATCGCCAATGTAACACCAATTTTTAAAAAGGGTTCCAGGGGTGATCCGGGAAACTACAGACCGGTGAGCCTGACATCAGTACCAGGAAAAATGGTAGAAACCATCATAAAGAATAAATTTACTCAGCATGTAGATAGTCATGACCTAATGGGAGACAGCCAACATGGCTTTAGACAAGGAAGATCTTGTGTTACTAATCTGTTATGTTTTTTGAAGGAGTGAATAATCAGGTGGACAAAGGTGAGTCGGTTGATATTGTGTATCTGGACTTTCAGAAAGCCTTTGACAAAGTCCCTCATGAGAGACTTTTGGCAAAACTAAAGAGTCATGGGATAGGAGGCAGTGTACTACTGTGGATCAGGAACTGGTTAAAAGATAGAAAGCAGAGGGTAGGGCTAAATGGCCAATTTTCCCAATGGAGAAAGGTGAATAGTGGTGTACCCCAGGGATCTGTGCTGGGTCTGCTGCTTTTTGACATATTCATAAATGACCTGGAAAGTGAAATAACGAGTGAGGTTATCAAATTTGCAGATGACACAAAACTATTTAAAGTTGTTAAAAGCCAAGAGGATTGTGGAAAATTACAAGAGGATCTTGATAAATTGGAAAACTGGGCATCAAAATGGCAGATGAAATTTAATGTGGACAAGTGCAAGGTTATGCACCTAGGGAAGAACAACCCAAACTATGGTTAAACGATGCAAGGTTCCACATTAGGAACTACACCCAGGAAAAAGATTTAGGCGTCATTGTGGATACCATGTTAAAACCCTCGGCTCAGTGTGCAGCAGCAGCCAAGAGAGCAAATAGAATGCTAGGTATGATAAGGAAAGGAATGGAAAATAAAACAAAAGATATTATAATGCCTCTATATTGTTCCATGGTGAGACCGCACCTTGAATATTGTGTGCAATTCTGGTCGCCGTATCTTAAAAAGGATATAGCGATTTTAGAAAAGGTTCAGAGAAGAGCCACCAAAATGGTAAAGGGGATGGAAGGATACTCCTATGAAGAAAGGCTAAAAAGGTTAGGGCTCTTTAACCTGGAAAAGAGATGGCTGAGGGGAGATATGATAGAAGTCTATAAATTGATGAACGGAGTGGAACGGGTAAACGTAGATCGATTTTTTACCTTATCAGAATATAGAAAGACTAGGGGACATGCAATGAAGCTACAGGGTAAACTATTTAAGACTAATACAAGAAAATATATTTTCACTCAACGTGTAATCAAACTCTGGAATTTGTTACCGGAGGATGTAGTAAAGGCTGTTAGTGTAGCTGGGTTTAAAAAAGGTTTGGACAAGTTCCTGGAGGAAAGGTCCATAAACCATTATTAAGAAGGGACCCAGGATATCAATGCTTGAACCAATACAAGCATTGTGGAACCTGTGTCCCTTGGGGAAACTGCTAGGTACATATGACCTAGATTGGCCACTGTTGGAAACAGAATACTGAGCTTGATGGACCTTGGTCTGACCCCAGTATGGCATATCTTATGTTCTTATGTTATGTTCTTATATATGCTGTACGAAATGTTGATGGCCCTCTCGCAGCATTCCACTTGTTCATGAGGAAGAACTTATTGAATGAAATCATGATGTGGACAAGCAAACAAGGAAGACACATTTATGACGACACCTGGAAAGATTTGACAGACGGAGAATTTCAACGTTTTCTTGGACTTCTGATCCTCTCAGGCATGTACAAGTCACAAAATGAATCCATAGTTCATTTGTGGAACCTTGAAGATGGTCGTTCTGTTTTCGGCAAAAATATGGCCCGTAACCGTTTTCAGCAAATTTCTTGTGCTCTCAGATTTGATAATGCAACCAACAGATGTGAACAACGAGGCATGGATAAGTTTGCTCCAATCAGACACTTTTTTGATACCTGGGAAACAACTCTAAGTGACGCCTTTGTTCCTGGTGAAAATGTTATCGTGGATGAGCAACTGGTTACATTTCGTGGCCGTGTTCCGTTTAGACAATATATTACCAGCAAACCTGGAAAATATGGCATAAAGCTATGGATGTTGTGTGACAGTGCAACGTCATATGTTCTGCGTCTTCAAGTATATACAGGAAGGGAACTCGGACAAAACAGGGAACAGAATCAGGGTGAAAGGGTTGTGCTGCAACTCACTGAAGGATTGACGCGATCTGGCAGAAATGTTACTGTTGACAATTTCTTCTGCAGTTTATCCCTGTCACGTAAATTGCTAGAAAAACAAATGACACTTTTGGGGACAATTCAAGAGAACAGAAAAGAATTACCTCCAGAATTTGTAACAGCAAAGGGCCGAGAGGTATTCACTTCACTGTTTGCCTTTCGCGATGACGCCACTCTGGTTTCCTATTGCCCGAAGAAAGGAAAAGTGGTTGTTCTTCTGAGTAGTTTGCATGATCAAGAAGAAGTAGATAACACACGTCCAGACAAAACACCACGCATGATCTTGGACTATAATTCTAGTAACGATGGAGTAGATACAGCAGATCAAATGTTGCGCACGTATACCACAAAACGAATGACAAGACGCTGGCCAGTGACAATCTTCTACAACATGTTGGACATCCGTGCTTTGAATGCCTTCATTGTTTGGATGTCACTAAATCCAGAATGTCAGTCCAAGTCAAAGCACAGACGTCATCTATTCCTCTTTGAATTAGGAAAGCAGCTGCTTCAGAATAATTGCAGCGAGACTTCTTCCAGCATTGAAGAAGCCACTGATGCCGTTTGCAGTGTCGGGATCTCAAAGAAAAGGGCAAGGTGTCACTGCTGTTCCAGAGAAAAAGACAAGAAAAGCAACATAGTTTGCACCTCCTGCAAGTGCAAGGTTTGCAAAGAACATTCAGAAATTGTCTGTGTCTCATGCAAATGACTGTAGTACTTTACTGTGTTCATCAAGTGCATGCAAAAACTGCTTTCATGGCAACTCTTCTTCATGTAATTTTATGATAAAGCATTACATTTCAAAACATTTAACCTTCATATAATAAATAATTAATTTGGGATAATATTTTGTCTGTTTAGTTTAAAATTTTCATGGTTAACATTTAAAATTCGTCATGGGGTCATTTATGACCCCAACGGTATTCAGTGTGTGCAAAAAATCTCGGTAATTCCAGGGTTACAGTTGTTAAAACCCAAGAGGATTGTGGAAAATTGCAAGAGGATCTTGATAAATTGGAAGACTGGGCATCTAAATGGCAGATGAAATTTAATATGGACAAGTGCAAAGTTATGCACCTAGGGAAGAACATGATGCAAGGTTCCACATTAGGAACCACCACCCAGGAAAAAGATTTAGGCGTCATTGTGGATAACATGTTAAAACCCTCAGCCCAGTGTGCAGCGGTGGCCAAGAGAGCAAATAGAATGCTAGGTATCATAAGGAAAGGAGTGGAAAATAAAACAAAGGATATCATAATGCCTCTATATCATTCCATGGTGAGACCGCACCTTGAATATTATGTGCAATTCTGGTCGCCGTATTTTAAAAAGGATATAGCGTTATTAGAAAAGGTTCAGAGAAGAGCCACCAAAATGGTAAAGGGGATGGAAGGATACCCCTATGAAGAAAGGCTAAAAAGGTTAGGGCTCTTTAACCTGGAAAAGAAATGGCTGAGGGGAGATATGATAGAAGTCTATAAATTAATGAACGGAGTGGAACGGGTAAATGTAGATCGATTGTTTACATTATCAGACTATAGAAAGACTAGGGGACATGCAATGAAGCTACAGGGTAAACTATTTAAGACTAATAAAAGAAAATATTTTTTCAGTCAACATGTAATCAAACTGGAATTTGTTACCGGAGGATGTAGTAAAGGCTGTTAGTGTAGCTGGGTTTAAGAAAGGTTTGGACAAGTTCCTGGAGGAAAGGTCCATAAGCCATTATTAAGAAGGGACCCAGGATATCAATGCTTGACGCAGTACAAGCATTGTGGAACCTGTGTCTTTTGGGGAAACTGCTAGGTACGTATGACCTAGATTGGCCATTGTTGGAAACAGGATACTGGGCTTGATGGACCTTGGTCTGACCCAGAATGGCATACTTATGTTCTTATGTTCTAATATCTCTCATCTGTTCATACCCCAGTAGTGAATTTAGGAAAAATCATAAAAGGAACATGGTGTATTACTTGAGCACAGTATCACTGTGATGAGTTCTGGATAACAGGAGTAAGACAATACATTTAAAAGGGGTAGGCTTTCTCTCTCAAACACTACCATATAAATACATCTGTAAAGGAAGCACATCATCTAGAATTAGCTGTTGTCAAGAGGACACATTAATGACTGACATACAAAAATAACTCCTGCAGCACTATGAGAGCAGATTCCACCAAATGTAACTTTCCCTGCAGACATCGAATTAGGCCTGTAACTGAAACAAAGAAAAATGACATATAAGATAATTAAAGAGCCAAAAGGTTCACATTTAAGCATCTTTAACAATGTTTGAAATCTAACGGGCAATTTCTCAGCTGAAATTGTTGTTCTTAGAAAAAATATCCTTGTTGGAGATAAGCAATATACGAATATATTAATACATTCATGTATTCTTTATCATAAATATTATAAGCTCTGACCACCTTTCATCTTCACTATGCCAGGACATACAGCAGGTTGGACACTGCAAATGGCAATGAGCAGTAGTCCTTGCAGCCTGCCAGTGGTATGAATGTTATTGTCCCTTTTATAATACGATCACTAACAGAGATAATAGAATTCAGAAAAAAATTGAAAACCTATCTATTCACTAAACACTATAATACCATAGAAAACCCTCCACTCAACTTAGATAAAGGATAAACATGAACCTGCTCAAAATCAAGATTATACTCCCTACTATAATCAATATGTACAAACTTAAATGAATAATCATTCCATTCCTATGCATTGATACCCCACTTGTATATAGTTACAACTGTTTTAGAGACAGTACTTCTGTTTAAATTGTAATACAAACAGTGTTAGTTGATTTACTGAATCATTCTGTTTAATCTTTAAACCCTTTGTTGCACAAGTTAAGATGTTCTATGTAAAAAGTTATAATTGTTCTATGTAAAACAAGCTCTGCATTGTTAATTGTTGTTAATTGTACACCGCAACTGATCGCTGGAAGATGCGGTATATAAATAAGTGTTAAATAATAATAAATAAATAAATAAATAAGAAGAGAGGAATTTAATCTTAAAAAAGCAAGGGTGACTGGACAATACAGGGGAGAAAAGATAAATGAGTGACTGGGGAAGAGTGGTTAAAAACTGAGAGGTCCTGCAGTGGGAAGATGTGAGGTACTAACTGTGAGAAGAGAAAGCATAGTTACTCACCTGTAACAGGTGATCTCCAGGAACAGCAGAAATCAGTCTTCACAAATGGATGACGGAACCTGGCGCGGAAACACTTCCCAGCATCCAACAGGAATGCTTTGGGGAGTGCTGCTCCATGCATGCGTGTATGCCTTTCCAACTGGTCACCTCAGTCAGGTGAAAAGCAGAGTAAAAAAACTCATAGAGGTAGGTGGAAAACAACTTGAAGGGGAGATGGACAGGTTGTGAAGACTGATTCCTTCTATTCCCAGAGAGATCCTGTTACAGGTGAGTAACTACGCTATCTCCATGAACAAGCAGGAAGTCAGTCTTCACATATGAGACTCCCTAGCCCATGTGGAGGAGTAGCCTAATGGTTAGAGAAACTGGCTAGAACTCAGAAGATCAAGGGTTCAAGTCCCACTGGCACTCCTTGTGACCTTGGGCAAGTCACTTTACCGTCCATTGCCTCAGAAGAAAAGGCTGGCAATCTACTTCCAGTGATACATTGCCAAGAAAACCCAGAGGTAGCTGGGTCGCTAGGAGTCAACACTGACTTGATGGCACTAAAAAAAAAAAAAAAAAGCCCATGACATCCTAGTGAGAGGAAGGATCCAAGACCCATACAGTAGTTGCAGCAGGGATCAGACAGACCCAGCTCATTTGGTACACTCCTTGCAGATTAGTCAAATGGGTGGTTGGCAAGTTGTTTTAGACCTGAAACAGATTATGTAGTACAGATTGTCCGAATTGAGCATCTCTACTGGAGTATTTGTCTAGGCAATAGTGAGCCGTGAAGGTATGAAAGGAAGACCATATGGCTGCTTGGCGGATCTCTGGTCGGCCACAATTGCAGCCATAGCTCGGATGTTATGGGCTGTGACATGATCCTGGAGGGACACTCCAGCCTCGGAATAAGCAAAAGCAATGCAGTCTGCAATCCAGTTCAACCAAGTCCTTTTGGAAACTGGTAAGCCCAGATGACTTGGGTCAAAGGAGGCAAAGAGATGAGAGGATTGGTGATGACCTTTAGTACAGTTCAGATAGAAAGCAAATGCTCTCTTGCAATCAAGAGAATGAGGTTTTGCCTCAGCTAGAGAGCTGTGGGGCCTGGGAAAAAATGGTAATGAAATAGATTGGTTTAAGTGGAAAAAAGTGATCACTTTCGTGAAAACGTTTGGGTATATCCAGAGGACTACTTTGCTATGGTGGAACCTAGTATATAGAGCATAGTCCACTAGAGCTTGTAGCTCAGTGACCCTTCGGGCTGAAGCTAATGTAAAAAGGAAAAGGACTTTCCAGGTCAGGAACTTCAAAGGAGTTGATGCCAGTAGCTCAAAGGTGGTGAACATGAGTTGCGTGAGAACAACATTTAAGTACCATGCTATAGTGGAGGATGGAGAGGCGGTTTTGTTAAGAGAAAGCCATGCATAAACCGTGCCACCATTAGGTGTGTGGAAGCAGAACAATTCTCCAATGGACAGTCGGAAGCGGAGATGGCACTCAAGTGTACCCTTACCGAACTGGTTTTGAGACCAGATGAGGATAGCGTAGTTACTCACCTGTAACAGGTGTTCTCCAGGGACAGCAGGAATCAGTCCTCACTTATGGGTGACGTCGGCACCGACGGAGCCCATGTGGAGCAATTCCCCAGCTTTCAAAGAAAGCCTTTGGGATTGCTGCCACACATGCGTGGTCCTCTTCCTGCCCAAGGGTGCCATCTTGCTTAGTCAAATCGCTTAGCTCGAGCCCTGCCAAGCAGACGGCAAAGGAAGGACAAAAATCTAGCAACTCATCAGGGGAGGCAGGAGGGTAGTGAGGACTGATTCCTGCTGTCCCCGGAGAACACCTGTTACAGGTGAGTAACTACGCTTCCTCCAGGAAAAAGCAGGAAGTCAGTCCTCACTTATGGGACTCCCCCAGCTACAGGCTACCAAACCTGTAACCAAAAAAGTGCCTCCACGAGGCCATGAGCAGAAGCCGATGCCCGAAGGCGCCCGAGTCCTCGGGGAAAAGCCCTCGTTAGTCGTGAAGAAGGGTCAGAAGATAGGAGTTGCTTATACCCCGAACAGGTTGCGGAGTACAGCCTGGCCGAAGGTGCTGTCCCGGCGGGACTCCCTTTCCAGACAGTAGTGGGCAGTGAAGGTATTCATGGAAGACAAAGTCGCTGCCTGGCAGATATCCATCAGGGGCACAGAGCATAGCGAGGCCACTGAGACTGCCATGGCCTGAACCCTGTGTGCGGTGACTCAATGATCTAGCGGGGCATCCGCCTTCATATGAGTGAAAGTGATGCAGTCCGCTACCGAAACCGAGAGGGTGCATTTGGTAACTGCCTGTCCCGGCCTATTGGGGTTGTAGTCACAAAGAGTCGGCCAGACTTGTGAAGAGTCTGGGTGCGCTGCAATAGAAGATGAGAGCCCTTCTGCAGTCGAGGGTGTGGAGAGCCGCCGATGCCTGGTCAGCATGGGGCCTCAGGAAGAAAGTCGGCAGGACTATCTCCTGGTTAAGATAGAAGTCTGAGACGACTTTAGGCAGGAATTTAGGGTGGGTATGGAGGACCACCCTATTCTAGTAGAACCTGGTGTAAGGGGCGTCAGCCATGAGAGCCTGGAGCTCACTGACTCGGCAGGCCGAGGTCAGCGCCACCAGGAAGGCCACCTTCCAGGACATGTGCCGGATCGAGCATGTCACCATTGGTTCAAAGGGTGAATGGGTGAGATGCATGAGCACCAAATTCAGGTCCCATTCTGCCGGGGGAGGATGGATGGGTGGCTTGGAAAGCAGAAGACCCCGCATAAAGTGGGAGACTAACGGCTGCCCCGAGAAGGGCTTTCCCTTGATGGGGAGGTGGTTCGCCAAGATGACGCTCAAGTGTACCCTGACAGAGTTCGACTTCAGCCCTTCCTTTGAGAGATGGAGGAGGTACTGGAGGATCCATCGAATGGGGCACGAGAATGGGTTGATCTGGAGCTCTGAGCAGCAGACCGAGAAGCGCCTCCACTTGAAGGTGTAGGCTCGTCTAGTAGAGTCCTTTCTCGAGGCGAGGAGGACTTCCTCAACCTCCTCCAGCAGGGCCAGTAAGGCTAGGGAAACCCGTTCAACCGCCAGGCCATGAGGGATAAGGAGACTAGATTCAGGTGCTGCACCCGCCCCTCCTCCTGAGTTAGCAGACCCGGGGTGGTCCCCTTCCCGCCCAAGGGTGCCATCTTGCTCAGTCAGATGACATAGCTAAAAAGACAGCAAAAATGAGAAAAAATTAATCAAAGGACTGCAACTCCAGGGGAGGAGGGAGGGTCATGAGGACTGATTCCTGCTGTCTCTGGAGAACACCTGTTACAGGTGAGTAACTATGCTTTCTCCAGGAACAAGCAGGAAGTCAGTGCTCACATATGGGACTCCGTAGCTATAGGCTACCGAGAACCCATAGCTGAAAAAGGCTCCCTCTAGAAGAGCTGCAGCAGCAGTGATAGGATTTTTTTCTGAAACACAACCCCCACGGTAGCCTGACATCAAAGGGTCGGAGGGTAGGAGTTGCCTAAACCTCGAATAGGTTACGGAGTACCGCCTGACTGAAAACACTGTCCCTCCAGGACTCTCTCTCCAGGCAGTAGTGGGCTGCAAAAGTCTGGTTTGAAGACCAAGTTGCGGCCCGGCAGATGTCTGCCAATGGAACAGAGCAATGATTAGCCACTGATGCGGCCTTAGCCCTGACCGAGTGGGCCGTGATTCGGCCCTGCTGCTGGAGGTCAGATGCCCTGTACGCCCAGGCGATGCAGTCCGCCACCCAGGTGCGCTTGAAGACAGCGAGACCCAGCTTGCTAGGGTCATAAGAGACGAAGAGCTGAGAAGCTCTCCGATGTCCCCGCATATGCTCCAGGTAGAAGGCGAGCGCCCTCTTACAGTCCAGGGTATGCAGAACCGCTTCTGCCCTGCTGGTATGTGGCCTGGGGAAGAAGGCTGGAAGAACCACTTCTTGGATGAGGTGAAACGAGGAATCCACTTTTGGAAGGAACTTGGGGTGAGTACGTAGTACCACCCTGTTTTTATAAAACCGTGTATACGGTCTATCCGATACTAAAGCTTGCAGCTCGCTCACACGACGGGCAGACGTGAGTGCCACCAGAAAGAGTGCTTTCCAGGAAATGAAGTGGAGAGGACAGGTGGACATTGGCTCAAAAAGTGGGCAAGTGAGCCCCTGCAGGACCACATTTAAGTCCCACTCAGTAGCCGGTGGGCGAATTGGAGGCTTCAATAGTAAGAGGCTTCTGAGGAAACAGGATACCAAGGGGTGAGCTGAAAGAGGTTTCCCGTCCACTGGAGAGTGGTTAGCTGATAGCGCACTCAGGTGGACCCGGACAGAGTTAGATTTGAGGCCTAACTCCGAGAGATGGAGCAAGTACTGCAATACCTGAGGTACTTGACAAGTGAATGAGTTCTCCTTATTTTGAGCACACCACCCTGCAAATCTACGCCACTTACACGCGTAGGATTTTCTAGTGGATTGCCTCCTAGAGGCCAGAAACACCTCCTCAACTTCCTTGGGAAGGAGGAAAGGAACAAGAACTACCCTCTCAGCAGCCAGGCCATTAAGTGGTGGGATCTGAGATTGGGGTGTAACAAGGACCCCTGTTCCTGGGTCAAGAGGTCAGGCTGCACCCCCAGTGGGAGTGGAGTTTCGGCCGCCAGTTGAAGGAGAAGAGGAAACCAAGGCTGTCTGGGCCACCTGGGGGCTACCAGGATGACCGAGGTCCTGAAGAATTTTGAACAGAGTGCATGCCACCAGGGGCGTGGGTGGGAACGCATAGAGAAGGAAAGCATCCGCCGCCAGGCTCAGTGAATGCGGCTGCCTCGAGCAGAACCGGGGCAACTGATGGTTTTGCGGGCTAGCAAAGAGATTCATGGATGGGAGACCCCAACGGTTGAAGATCCGCTGGGCTACATCCCTGTTCAGTTGCCATTCGTCAGGCTGAAGAAGCCTGCTCAACTTGTCGGCCAGGAGGTTCTCCTGACCTGGCAGATAAACTGCCTTTAGGGACATGTGATGTGCCACTGCAAAAGAGCAGAGGTCCAGAGTTTCCTGGCATAGGATGCGAGATCCTGTGCCCCACGTTTGTTGATGTAGAACATCGCCACCTGATTGTCTGTCTGTATCAGCACCGACTGATGTGCAAGAAGATGACAGAAGGCTTGAAGAGCTAGGCGGTTGGCTCGAAGTTCTAGCAGATTGATCTGAAGTGCGGCCTCTCGCGAGGACCACAGACCCTGAGTGCACGAACCTTGGCAATGGGCACCCCAGCCCAGCAAGGAGGCATCTGTCGTCAGCACTCTGGTGTGAGAGGGAGGTTGGAATGGTACTCCCTGAAGCAAGTTGTGGGGGGGGGGGGGGGTGAAGCCACCATTGCAAGGCTGACACCAGTAGCTTGGAAATTGCTATTCTGTCTCTGAGGCGGCCAGTGGCTTGCGTCCACTGAGGCTCCATTGAGTTGTGCGCATGTGGAAATGAGCATATGGAGTCACATGCACCATGGAAGCCATGTGGCCCAGGAGGCATGGAAAGATCCTTGTGAAGACCTGAGGTCTGTGCTGGACCTGCTGGACCACGTCCAGCAACCGCCTTGCCCTGTCCAGCTGTAGGTAAGCCCTTGCCTGGAGTGTGTCCAGTTTTGCCCCTATGAACTCCAAGTTCTGAGTGGGGAGCAAAGTGGACTTTTTGTGATTTATAACAAACCCTAGGTGCTGGAGCAGGTGGACTGTGCGAGCGGTGGCCTGCTGTGCCTCCTGTGCTGATTGGCCCCTGATGAGCCAGTTGTCCAAGTATGAAAAGACGAAGACTCCCTGGCTTCTGAGGAAGGCCGCCAACAATGCTAGGCATTTGGTAAATACTCTGGGAGTGGAAACTAGGCCAAAGGGAAACACCTTGTACTGGAAGTGGTTTCCTCTGACCACAAATTTGAGGTATTGCCTGTGGTCTGGGGTGTATGAGGATGTGAGTATAAGCATCCTTTAAATCTAAGGAGCATAACCAGTCTCCCTGGTGGAGGTAGGGTTGCCAACTGGCCGGTTTTCAGCCGGCCTGGCCGGTTTTTCCACAGCCAGGCCGGCTGCCGGCGCAGAGGCAAAACCGGCCCTTTAAAAGCTGGTTTTTTTGCTCTGGCCGCAAGATCGGGAGCGGCCAGAGCAAAAAAAAAAAACGGCTTTTCTCCGCTTCAGAGGGAGCCGGGGAAGCCCGCGCGAGGCCTCGGCTCCCTCTGAACAGCCACCAGCGTGAAGAGCCTTTTCCTTCACGCTGGCGGCTGTTCCTGTGAAGCCGCGAATGCTGGTCGGGGGGGGGGGGGGCAAGGACTGCATTGGGTGTGATGGGGGGGACCTGGACTGGAAAAGGGCTAAGGGGGGGGGGGGTTACTTGGACGGGATAAGGGCTAAGGGGGGGGGGGGGGACTTGGACTGGAAAAGGGCTAAGGGGGGGGGGACTTGGACTGGAAAAGGGCTAAGGGGGGGACTTGGACTGGAAAAGGGCTAAGGGGGGGGGGGACATGGACTGGAAATGGGGTGTGATGGAGATGGAGGGGACCAGGACCAGAAAAGGGCTATGGGGGGGGGGGAAACTTGGACTGGAAATAGGCTGTGATGGGGGGGGGGGGACCTGGAATGTAAAAGGGTTATGGGGGGGGGGCATGGACTGGAAATGGTTTGTGATGTGGGAGGAGGGGACCTGGACTGGAAATGGGCTATGGGGGGGGGGGGGACTTGGACTGGAAATGGGCTATGGTGGAGGAAGGGGGATCTTGGACTGGAAATAGGCTGTGATTAGGGGGACTAGGACTGCATATGGGCTGTGATGGTGCGGGGGGACTCGGACTGCAAATGGGCTGATGGTGCGGGGGGA
Source organism: Ichthyophis bannanicus (assembly GCA_033557465.1). Classification (NCBI taxonomy): domain Eukaryota; kingdom Metazoa; phylum Chordata; class Amphibia; order Gymnophiona; family Ichthyophiidae; genus Ichthyophis; species Ichthyophis bannanicus. Next base: position 777,727,006 of record CM066035.1, read on the forward strand.
CTCGGACTGCAAATGGGCTGTGATGGTGGGGGGGGCCTAGGACTGGAAATTGGCTGTGATGGGGGACTTGGACTGGAAATGGGCTGTGATTGGGGGGGGGAGCTAGGACTGGAAATGGCCTGTGATGTGAGGGCTAGCACTGGAAATGGGCTGATGAAGAGCTGGAATAGGACTGGAAATGGGCTGATGTGGGGCATGGGAGAATGGGACTAGAAGGGAGTGGATGCTAGGTATGCTGGGTGGGCCTAGAACTATAAGGGAATTGATTTTGGGGGAGGACTAGAATGGATGGGGAATGAGAATGGAGAGGAGAAAAAATATTTTGTGTGGAAGAAAAGTCTATGATGGGCCGGTATTGGGAGAGTAAGAGGGGCTTGAGAATGGAAGGGTGAAATTTAAACGGATGATAAAGGAATAAGGAAAGAATTGGGGGAAAGAGCAAAAGGGAAACAATCAGTATGTTAAAGCAGAAATAGAGAGAGAATGGAAAACATCTAAAAGAGAAGAAAGGACAAATGGATAGCTCGCAGAAGACACGAAGAAACCAGAAGAAAGTGACTGGAGCAATTGCAACTGAAAAATAAAACGCCCAAACAGAAGGTAGAAAAATACTTTTTATTTTGAATTTATTAACTGGAATATGTCTGGTCTGGGAAGTGTGTATTGCTAACATCTTTGCGTTTTTGTTTAGTGCAAGAGGACATTACTTTATAGTTTTATTTCTCCAGTGTTGTACATTTCATGTTTGGATTTTGGGGTTCCCAGTTTAATTATTATCTGACCAAGGAAGTTAGCCTACACGTATCCTCGGTAATTTTTGTGGGTGGGGCTGGGGCGGGGCAGGGGTGGGACTAGGGGCGGAGAATGGGTGGAGCATGGCGAGCCACGGGTGTCGGGTTTTTCTCGGTGAAAAAGTTGGCAACCCTAGGTGGAGGTAAGACAGTAGGATCCCAAGGGATAGCATCTTGAACTTTTCCCTCACTAGGAACTTGTTCAGATTTCGCAAGTCCAGGATGGGGTGAAGGCTGTCAGACGGGGGCCTGGGTGAGAATGTTCACAGTCTTGGCAAAGGCATATATCAATATGATTTGCAAGGGATTGTGGGAAATGCAGTCCATTCACACCAGACACAGCCGCTCACAATAATTAGTTGTGCTTGAGTGTAAAGCCAATAAGATATTTATTTATGGGGTTATTTCTCCCAACACAGATATGCTTGGTAGCACATAAAACAGGATACTTGCTTTCAGTGTTAAACTCAGAAAAACAAAATCAGGAAAACAACAGTTGAACTTGTCAGGCAATCAAATGAAAAGAATAAAGACCTGGTTGGTAACAAACTGGTCTTATCTGTAGGCTCTAGCTAATATTTTCTTAGCAGTGCATCAAACAACAAGCAAAACCCACAAAGAAGGGAAAAAATGGAAATTACACTTACCTGGTAATTGAAGTTCCTGGAGGGTCCAGTTTAGTCCTCCACATCCGGGTGGTGCACCTCCTCCTGCAGCAAGGAGACTGGACCAATCAACTCTTCAGAATCATAGCCTGCTTACTGCTGGAACTCCCATGAGCCCTCCAGTGAACTAGTAACAAAGCAGACTAAATAAAGAACAGATTAAGGAAAGAACAGAGAATCAGAAAGTACCCATTAAGGCGTTGCAGATCCCCCTCCCCAAACGAGAGGACTGAAACGCTGCACCTTGCTTCAGTTCCCGGTCCCGAAACCGACAGTCAACACCGGGAGCTGAGGAAACAGAAAGAAGTCCGAGATCGACCACGAGGAAAGGAAGGCTATGGGACACCAACCCAAGGGAGATTGGTCTCTTGCCTGTTTTTCTTTTTTCTTTTTTTTTTATTTTGTGAGTTTGCTCTCTTTTTTTTTTTTTTTACGCAGAGGCGCCAGTAAGGTAACTGAAATCAGAGTAGAACGGGCAGAGCGCGCCGCCAAGACTGAGCAACAAATTCCGGGCGGGAAGGAGGACTAAACTGGACCCTCCAGGAACTTCAATTACCAGGTAAGTGTAATTTCCATTTCCTGAGCGGGTGTCCAGTTTAGTCCTCCACATCCGGGATGTACCAGAGCAGTTAACAACGGGGGGGATCTTTACTCGCGGCACGCAAGACCGCAGACCCAAAACTGGTATCCCGAGCCGCTGTCACATCCAAACGGTAATGTTTACTAAAGGCATGGAGGGAGGACCACGTCGCCGCTCGACAAATGTCCAGCGGAGAAACGAGACTATGCTCCGCCCAAGATGTGGCCTGTGCCCTAGTAGAATGAGCGCGCAACTCCAAGGGAACAGGCTTTCCCTGTAGCAGATAAGCCGACGCTATTGCTTCTTTAATCCACCGAGAAATGGAGGCCTTAGCCGCCGCTTCCCCCTTCCGCGGACCCCCATGGAGCACGAACAAACGATCCGTCTTTCGAAAAGGCGCGGACACTTTGAGATACCGACGTAGGACGTGACGTACATCAAGCTTATGAAGCACTGCGCCGGACGTGGAAGACGATCCCGGAGCAAAAACCGGCAAAACCACTGGCTGATTCACGTGAAAGGGGGACACCACCTTAGGCAAGAAAGAAGGAACCGGCCGCAGAATAACCCTATCACTAAGAAAGGATAAAAAGGGAGCTTTACAAGAAAGCGCCTGAAGCTCAGAGATACGACGCGCCGAGCAGATGGCAACGAGAAAGACTGCTTTCAATGTCAAGTCCTTTACAGAGGCACTGCGGAGAGGCTCAAAGGGCGCCCGAGCCAAAGCCTGTAACACCAGGTTCAAATCCCAGGGTGGCAAGACAACCCTGCGAGAAGGGCGTAACCGGAATACCGCTCTGAGAAAACGTAGAACGTCCACATGAGAGGAAAGAGGGACGTCGTGAATTTTGCCGCGATAGCATGCCAGAGCGGCAACCTGCACTTTTAACGAGCTTGCGGCCAGACCCTTGTCAAAACCGTCTTGTAAAAAACTAAGAATGACAGCAACCGAAGAAGTGGCAGCGCGGACCGCATGCCGTGAACACCCATCCTCAAAGATCCGCCAAACCCGAACATAAGTGAGGGAGGTAGAAGGTTTCCGCACACGCAGTAGGGTGGAAATAACCGCTGGGGAATACCCTTTCTTTTTCAACCAAGCCCTTTCAATGGCCATACCGTAAGCGAGAACCGATCCACTTGAGGCATGCGCAGAGGTCCCTGCACGAGGAGATCCACGAGGGGAGGAAGGCGCCACGGTACGCCGTGGAGTAGCCGGACCAGATCAGCGTACCACGGGCGACGGGGCCAGTCCGGCGCTACTAAGAGGACGGTTCCGCGGTGGGCCTCGATGCGCTGAACTACCCTGCCAATCAGAGCCCACGGTGGGAAAACATAGAGAAGCTGGAATTCGGGCCACGGCTGGAGAAGGGCGTCGATACCCTCGGACATTCGCTCCCGACGCCTGCTGAAGAAACGACTCGTCTTGGCCGATGTGAACGTCGCCATGAGATCCATGACGGGTGGACCCCACCGACGAACAATCTGAGCAAAAACCTGTGGGTGCAACTCCCACTCGCCGGCGTCTATGCGCACCCGACTGAGAAAATCTGCCATGACATTGTCCTTTCCAGCGATATGTGCTGCCGAAATGGCCAGGAGATGCCTTTCCACCCAAGCAAAAAGCGCGTCCGCCTCGACCTCCAGTGGCACGCTGCCGGTGCCGCCCTGTCGGTTGACGTACGCAACCGCCGTCGCGTTGTCCGACAGAACTCGAACCGCTCGACCGCAGACTGACTCCTCGAAAGCTTGAAGCGCAAGCCGTATCGCTCGTAGCTCGAGTCGGTTGATCGACCAAAGAGCCTCCTGCGGAGACCAGGTCCCCTGTGCAAACCGGCCCTGGCAGTGGGCTCCCCAGCCGGAGAGACTCGCATCTGTGATGACCGGCAACCAGAGAGGCTGCTCCAAGGGTGTTCCCGTCCGAAGCGAGAGCGGGGACAGCCACCATTTCAACGCCCGTCGAACTCGGAGAGGGCATGGCAAACGATGGTTTAGGGAATCCGACTGATGGGACCAACGACGCAGCAGCGCACGCTGAAGCAGCCGCATATGAAATCGGGCCCAAGGAACCACTTCCAGAGTCGACGCCATGGTCCCCAATAATCGGAGATACCACCAGGCCGAAGGTGCGGGGTCCGCTAGGAACATCTGCAACAACTGACGCAAGTTCTGGACCCGGCGACCGGGGAGAGACACCATCCCCGTGGCCGTATTGAAACAAACCCCCAGATATTCGAGGCGTTGAGACGGCACCAGCTGACTCTTGGGAACATTGATTACCCAGCCGAGATCCTGCAGCAGACGAACGACCCTGTCCGTGACTCGCAAACTCTCCTCCGCGGACTTCGCTCAGATCAGCCAATCGTCGAGGTAGGGGTGCACCAGAACCCCCTCCTTGCGTAGGGCCGCCGCGACTACCACCATCACCTTGGTGAAAATGCGAGGCGCGGTGGCCAGGCCGAAAGGTAGAGCTTGGAACTGGAAGTGACCCCAGGGAAAGGCGAACCGGAGAAACTTCTGATGTGCGGGACGAATCGGAATATGCAGATAAGCCTCGGTGAGATCCAGAGAAGTCAAGTACTCTCCTTGTCGCACGGCGACAATGACGGAACGCAGAGTCTCCATCCGGAAATGTGGCACCCGTAAACAGCGATTCACGCCCTTGAGATCGAGAATAGGGCGGACGGAGCCGTCCTTCTTTGGCACCACGAAATAAATGGAGTAACGACCGAGGCCGCACCCGGCCGCAGGGACTGGGACGATGGCCCCCAGCGCTAACAAGCGATCCAAGGTTACCCAAATGTCCCGTTCCTTTTGCGACCCCTTGCAGGGAGAGAGGACAAAGGAATCCGTTGGAGGGAAGGCAAAATCCAACGCATAACCGTCTTTGACTATCTCGAGAACCCAACGGTCCGAAGTAATGTGGGCCCAAGAGGGGAGAAAGTGGCGAAGACGTCCGCCGATAACTGGAACCCCCTCCGGAGCCCGCCTCATCTCATTGCGATTTACGATTGAAGGAGGAGGAGGCACCGGAGGAAGCGATGGAGAAACCCCTGCCAGCTCCCTGGAAACCTCGAAAGGACTGAGACCGAGACGGAAACCGGCCTCGCTGGGAATTCCAAAGATGGGTGGACCGAAATCTCTGAAAATCCCGAAAGGAACCTCGAAGCGCTGGTAAAGATCTAACCGACTTGGGCTTGTCCTCTGGAAGCCGACCACCTTTGGTCTCACCCAAGTCCTTCACCAACTTGTCCAAGTCTTCCCCGAAGAGTAACTTACCCTTAAAGGGAAGTTTGCTAAGACGAGACTTGGAAGAAGGATCGGCGGCCCAGTTACGCAACCAAAGAGATCTGCGCGCCACCACCAACGAGGCCATACTATTCGCCATGGTACGGATTAAATCATAATGGACATCCGCCAGATAAGCGGAACCCGACTCAAGGCGAGTAACCTCGAGCAACGCTTGTTGGTCCAAAGAAGAATTCTGACGCAAGCGTTGAGCCCATCGCAAAGACGCCCTAGCTATCCAGGCCGCACAAATGGAAGCTTGAAGCGATAAAGCATTGGTGTCGAATGCTTGTTTCAATAAACCATCGACTCTTTTGTCCTGAAAGTCCTTCAAGGCAGCACTGCCTTCCACCGGAATAGCGGTCTTCTTGGTCACCGCAGATACCACCGCATCAACACGTGGAGACTTGAATTTCTCCTTATCCTCGTCCTTCAACGGGTAAAGACGATGCATTGTCCGGATGCCCTTCAAACCAGCGTCCGGATGGTCCCACTCGGTCTGAATCATCTGAGCAACCACCCGGTGAACAGGGAAGACCACTTGAGCGTCCCGAACCGCCTGAATAAGGGGATCCTCCAATACATCGGCCTCCCCAGAAACCGGCGCTGAGAGATTGAGTGTCTGAAGGGCTTCGGTGATAAGAGGCACCAACTCCTCCCTACGAAACACCCGAACAATCCTAGCCTGATCCTCAGGGTCTGGAAGCTCACCCTCTTCAAGGTCATCGGCACTGCCCTCAAGGTCCGCATCCAGGTCGAGGTCTTGTACCTCGAGCTCTTCTTGCACCAAGCCCACAGAGTGCGATTTCTTAGCCACCTTGGAGGCCGGCTCCGGCGGGGCCGAGACAGACAGCAGAGGGACAAAAGTTGAGGGGGAGGCCTTAGGCCATTTGCCCAATTGCCCCAATTTGAAGGCCTGATGCATGATGAGCACGAAGTCGGGAGAAAAATGAGTCAGAGAAGATGAAACATCTCCGTGCTCCACAGAGACCCCGGACCCCGGAGCCTGAGGGCCGGGAGCCACAGGCGGCAACAGAGGCACCGGAGCAGAATCACCCTCAGCAGAGGGCGGGGCCACCAAGTGCTCCGCTGGAGAAGGGGAGCTCTCCTGATGTTCAATGTCCGAAGAGACTGCAGCACAGCTGGAGCAGAAACCAGCGGCAGAGACAGAGCGCCTGCGCAAACCGCAGACCAAGCATTGTGGCTTTGAAGACATGGATAGAGGCAATCAGAGTGGCAGCTGAAGGAAGAAAGGGAATAGCTAAACCCCCCACAGAGTCCGCGGGCTGAAAACCCCTGTAAAGTGGGTTTACACTGCTCTATGGACCCCTGCTTTTAGCTGATGTGCTGGTTTTGATTTTGCTTTTTTTTTTTTTTGCAAACCGAAAACAAAAAAGAAACAGTGATAAGCGCCCCAAAATATCAGGGAAATCAAAACGCTAGTAACTGAAAAGAAATGAGAATCCCCAAAGGCAAAAAACCGCCAAAAAATAAATCCAAAATGGCCGCCGCGAGCGAGACGCGGTGAGGAAAAAGAGCGCCAAAAACAGAAGAAAATAATAAAAGTAAAGAAAGAAAGAAACCGTGCCGAAAAAAACACACTTACCCCGAAATCAGGTAAAGGGAAGCGCCATGGCAGACTCCCCACAGTAGCGGAGCAGAGGAGAGAGCCTGAAAACTGCCGGTCTGACAAGCACCGGACTGCAGCCGGAGTGCCTGTCAGCGAGCTGAGAGAAATCGGAAGGCAGCACAGCTGCGGGTCTACTGATGCTGCCCCTGAACAGTCCTGGGGGAGCGATCAGAGCACCGGTGAAGACTGCTAGCAGGTAACCCGGAGCGAAGGGCAGTACCGTTCAGCCTCTTGAACTGCAGGAAGCCCCGTGAGTCAGAGACACGCTCTGCAAGGGGATTGTCTTTTTTTTTGTAAAGCAATTAAAGGGACAGTAGCTAGAAAAAAGAAAACTAAAGCAAACCAAAGGAAAGTAAAGTAAAGTAAACTGGAGAACACCCCAACTAGAAAAGAAGAAGTGAGCCTAGCTCCAGGCTCACACCACCTCCTGCTGCAAGGAGACTGGACACACTGGAGGGCTCATGGGAGTTCCAGCAGTAAGCAGGCTATGATTCTGAAGAGTTGATTGGTCCAGTCTCCTTGCTGCAGGAGGAGGTGCACTACCCGGATGTGGAGGACTAAACTGGATACCCGCTCAGGAACTGTTCTTTTCAGGTTAACTTCTTATATCGTCACACATAGACTCAGAAGTGATTTCCTCAGAGCTCACAAGCAATTAGGTAAGGCTCAATTGCTAGCAATTAGGTAAGGCTCAATTGCTAGCAGTTACCCAGCTGAAACCCCTTAGCTGGCTTGCTTTCTACTGCGAGGCTCAAAATCCTACTCAGGAGCTTTTCTGAGTAGATTAAAGAACAAGTTTGTATTTCTTTGTGATGGTTGTTGTACTTTGTAACAGTAAATTACCAAAGGAGTTTAGACAAAGAGCAATCCATGTATTCACAGCCTGCATCTGCAACCCCTCCCCCTTCTTCAACAATCATGGGTTCAATATCATGGATTGGTACAGAGGAATTTCTCAATGGAGCACTCTCAGGTGAATACTTGTTTCCCTGCTGTCTTTCAAGGGTATAGCTAGGACATAGATCAGTGTTCATACCTGAGCTTCCATTGCTGTTAGAGTTCCTCTCTAAATAGCCTGGCCAGTATGTAGTCCAGTTCTTATGTCCAGCCTTCCAATCCAGATCCCTGGACACTGGATCTCTCTTCACATACCTTCTGGCACGGGTCCTAGGGTCCCTTCCAAGTGCAGCCGTCTCCCTCACAGGTACCGTCTGGAGATTCCTAGCTCTGCAGCACCACTCCTCTGGTTTTCCCCAGTCCAATGGTGTATGCTGGCCTTTTGAATGTCTCCCAGTATACGTACTGCTCTGGACTCCTTTAGACCTCCCAAATGCTTTTCTCTTCTTTCTTCCAAAGGGTTTCTTGCCCTCTCTGTCCGTCCGCACTGGCTTCTGCTTCTGATGATCCTCCAGATGATGAAGACCTCCAAGCTGAGGATATCCAAGCTGATTCTGAGGATGAGGATCTCCCAGATGAAACTGAGGATAATTCTCTGTAGAATAAACTCTACCTTTATTCTGCTTAGATGAGTGTTCCACCTTAGCACAGCGCAGCTGTGCTGAATCAGGCCCTGCCCTTTGAGATGAGTGCTTGGGGATTACCTCATAGCCCTCCTGATTGAACACACGTTTCCTCACTTCAGCTCCTCTAATGGCTGCTGGAAACCTGGTGCATTCTGGGACTGGTAGTCTTTTATGCAAAATTCTGTTTTCTTATTTCTACCAGAACTGACAGGTTGCTTGTTCAGAGTCACTTCACCTTTTCTATAGCTCCTTCCTGAGCTATGATAAGCTTCCTTATCACATACCCCCCTGCTTAAGTTATTACGGACTGGTTTAACTGGTGAAACCTCTTTCCTACAGTCCGTAATACCTACGAGAGTGTTATCTTTTTGAAGCTCACTTACTTCCTGACTGGCTTCAGGGTCATTATTATTTACAGGCCTCTCCTTCCAAGACTTAAGTACATTAATATGGTAGGTCTGCCTACGCCCTCTTGCATTTTCTACCATATAAGACACTGGGCTCACTTGTTTAACAACTTTCCATGGCCCTTTCCACTGTACTTCAAATTTTGGGGCTGTACCTGCTACTTGAACCAAAACCTTTTCACCAATGCTTAATTGGCGGCTTTTGGCCTTCCTATCATACCACCCTTTCTGGCGCACTTGACTGTCCTGCAGGTTCCTCTCAGCAACCTGCGAGGTCCTTTTCAAACGTGCTCTCAGGTCACGTAGAAACTGTGGCACCTCCTGACTTCCTGGTTCAGGATCAATCCATTGTTCCCTCAAAATATCTAATAAACCACGTGGAGCCCTACCATACATCAATTCATATGGAGTTACACCTAGGGATACCTGAATTCTTTCCCTGCAGGCATATAAGGCAAAGGGCAATAACATATCCCATTCTTTTACCTCTCCTGCTAACCCCCTTCTCAACATTTGTTTGAGAGTTTGGTTGAATCTCTCCACCAAACCGTTTGATTGTGGATGGTAGGCTGAGGTTTTCACGTGATGAATGCCAAAAGCATCCCAGACCTGGGCCAAATATTTGGATACAAAATTGGACCCTCGGTCAGTCAACACCTCTCTTGGGAATCCCACTTCACAAAACAATTTTACTAGCTCTAAAGCTATTGTTTTTGCAGAAACATTCCTCAATGGTATGGCCCAGGGAAACCTTGTTGCCTGATCTACCATAACTAGGATGTATTGGAAACCTCGGGGCGTTTTGACTAATGGGCCTACAATATCCATGGCAATGCGACCAATTGGGTCTGTGATAATTGGCATGAGAATCAATGGCACCACCGGTGGGTGAGCCGCTGTAACTCGCTGACACGCTGGACATGCAGCACAAAACTGGGCAGTTTCTTTGAAAATACCTGGCCAGTAAAAACGCATAAGTATTTGATCCAGCGTTCCTTGCATCCCTTTATGACCTCCAACTGGATGATCATGTGCTAATCTAAGTACTAGCCCTTTGAAAGTTGTGGGTACCACCAATTGTTTACGTATGGTCCCATTTCTGGGGTCCTGACTCTCTCTATATAATATTTCATTATCTAGTCTGAATCTGGGCAACTCCTCCCTGACCTCATGAGCATACTTAAAAGCTCGGGTGAGAGCTTGGTCAGCTCGCTGCTCTTGTGGAAAGTTAGGAAACTTTGCCACTAACTCAGCTGGCACCCAGGGTAAACTTTGACCAGCTAACATCTCAGCCCTACCCTGTGCTCTGCAAAGTCTCTCACGCCGCTTTTGTGCTTTCAACTTTCTTACTTTACCAGATGGTGGAGTTATTAAATCATCATGAGAGGGTAAGTCTCCTAATAACTCTGCCTGCTCCCCCTCCTCCTTCCGCTGGCTCTCTACCTTGGCCTGCGAGCGGGTGGATACAAGGCCCCTCTTATTCCCTATAGTTTGGCCTTCTGGAAGCTTAACCATCTTTTTAGCTAGGGACTGAGGACTTCCAAAGAAAGGCCCGGGAGCTATTTCCATTATTCCTTCTCCCTCCTTCTTTCCTAGCCCTTCCACTAGACCCTGCTTAAATCTTGGCCAGTCCTTTCCTAGAACCAAATCAAAGGGTAGCCTAGGCACCACTGCTAACAGGACTTCCTCTTGTTCCCCCAGGCACTTAACCTTTAGCCTATAGGTGGGATATGATGTTGCAGCATCATGAATGCATCTGATGTGAACTTGGCTTTCAGGGGTTCTAGGCACAAATCCTTCTTGGGCCTCTATTCTCTTCCAAAGCATTTTTGACATCATACTCTGGTCTGCCCTAGAGTCTAACAAAGCATTTGTGGTAATTCCTTGCACATCAACCATCAAAAGAAATCCTTCTTTGGGCTGTTTTAAATCCACTCCCATTAAGCTAGTGTGTGTCTGGCATCCCTTTTCTAAATGTCCCTATTTTCCACACTTGAAACATTTCTTTCTACTCCACTGTGTCATCTGGTTTGGCACAGTACATTTATTTTCAGAAACATTTTTAACTATTTCTTTTCTGATACAGCACAGCTTGCCTCAGCACCAATCCTCAGAGGGCCACCCATTCTATGGCAAGCCTGCGTGGCTTCCAAGAATCTCTCTGCTAGCATGGTTGCCTCTCCAAGATTTTGGCAATTTTGCTGTATAAGGAAAGTGTGCAAATCTTTAGGCACCACAGACATAAATTGTTCAAGCATGATAATGTCTAATAACATTTCTACCGTCTTTTGCTCAGGCTCCAACCATTTTACAGCTAATCCTCTGATTCTCTGACTCAGAGCCCTGGGTGTTTCACCCACTCTCAATGTAGTAGCTCTAAACATTCGCCTATACTCTGAAATAGACAACCCTAGGCGATCTCTAATAGCAGCCTTTACATCCTTATAATTCAAAGCCTGGGCTGCTGGCATTGCTCTATAAGCTGCAAGCGCCTCTCCAGTTAATGAGGCTGCCAGCCTTACTGCCCACTGGGTCTCTGGCCATGCTAATGCTTGTGCCACTCTTTCAAAAGACTCTAGAAAATCATCAACATTATCATCTGGAGTTAGCTTCCCAAAACTAAATGCCCCAATTCCCTGATTGAGTCCCACACTGTCCACATGTGGTGTACCAGTATTTACTGCTTGTCTTGCATCTGGTCCACTTTGGTTCTGCAGTTTAACTAGGGCTTGCACCAGATCAAGCACTGGCCTCTGCTGGTCCATTAAGGCTTTCATAGCAGTTTCCTGAGCCTGCTGTGCTAGCTCCTGTTGCCTGCTAAACTGGACTGCCATCCACTGAGGTAGTTCCCTTGGATCCATCTTGATCCCTGCAAGAAAACACAAAACAAATCCCACAGTGCACCACCTTCCAAACAGGTGTTTTTTTCTACTCTTTTACTTTTTGCAATTACCCCTGTGCCTTACTCCCATCCACCACTAGACATGCCCAGGTACTTGTTACCTTATGTCAGTGATGAATCCAGCTCTGCACAGGGTCTTTTCTTCCTGGAACAGCTACCTGGAACAGCCACCTCTCCTCCAAAGTGCAGTTGAGGGAAAATCTTTTCTTTCAGCTTTTTAAGCTTGAACTGTCTTTTCCTTCAGACTTGAGTTGTAATCCTTAGCAAGTAAATCCCTTTGCACAAAAGCAATCCGAAAAACTATGCCATTTGTCAGACGGGTGCCTGGGTGAGAATGTTCACAGTCTTGGCAAAGGCATATATCAATATGATTTGCAAGGGATTGTGGGAAATGCAGTCCATTCACACCAGACACAGACGCTCACAATAATTAGTTGTGCTTGAGTGTAAAGCCAATAAGATATTTATTTATGGGGTTATTTCTCCCAACACAGATATGCTTGGTAGCACATAAAACAGGATACTTGCTTTCAGTGTTAAACTCAGAAAAACAAAATCAGGAAAACAACAGTTGAACTTGTCAGGCAATCAAATGAAAAGAATAAAGACCTGGTTGATAACAAACTGGTCTTATCTGTAGGCTCTAGCTAATATTTTCTTAGCAGTGCATCAAACAACAAGCAAAACCCACAAAGAAGGGAAAAACTGTTCTTTTCAGGTTAACTTCTTATATCTTCACACATAGACTCAGAAGTGATTTCCTCAGAGCTCACAAGCAATTAGGTAAGGCTCAATTGCTAGCAGTTACCCAGCTGAAACCCCTTAGCTGGCTTGCTTTCTACTGCGTGACTCAAAATCCTACTCAGGAGCTTTTCTGAGTAGATTAAAGAACAAGTTTGTATTTCTTTGTGATGGTTGTTGTACTTTGTAACAGTAAATTACCAAAGGAGTTTAGACAAAGAGCAATCCATGTATTCACAGCCTGCATCTGCAACCCCTCCCCCTTCTTCAACAATCATGGGTTCAATATCATGGATTGGTACAGAGGAATTTCTCAATGAAGCACTCTCAGGTGAATACTTGTTTCCCTGCTGTCTTTCAAGGGTATAGCTAGGGCATAGATCAGTGTTCATACCTGAGCTTCCATTGCTGTTAGAGTTCCTCTCTAAATAGCCTGGCCAGTATGTAGTCCAGTTCTTATGTCCAGCCTTCCAATCCAGATCCCTGGACACTGGATCTCTCTTCACATACCTTCTGGCACGGGTCCTAGGGTCCCTTCCAAGTGCAGCCGTCTCCCTCACAGGTACCGTCTGGAGATTCCTAGCTCTGCAGCACCACTCCTCTGGTTTTCCCCAGTCCAATGGTGTATGCTGGCCTTTTGAATGTCTTCCAGTATACGTACTGCTCTGGACTCCTTTAGACCTCCCAAATGCTTTTCTCTTCTTTCTTCCAAAGGGTTTCTTGCCCTCTCTGTCCGTCCGCACTGGCTTCTGCTTCTGATGATCCTCCAGATGATGAAGACCTCCAAGCTGAGGATATCCAAGCTGATTCTGAGGATGAGGATCTCCCAGATGAAACTGAGGATAATTCTCTGTAGAATAAACTCTACCTTTATTCTGCTTAGATGAGTGCTCCACCTTAGCACAGCGCAGCTGTGCTGAATCAGGCCCTGCCCTTTGAGATGAGTGCTTGGGGATTACCTCATAGCCCTCCTGATTGAACACACGTTTCCTCACTTCAGCTCCTCTAATGGCTGCTGGAAACCTGGTGCATTCTGGGACTGGTAGTCTTTTATGGCAAAATTCTGTTTTCTTATTTCTACCAGAACTGACAGGTTGCTTGTTCAGAGTCACTTCACCTTTTCTATAGCTCCTTCCTGAGCTATGATAAGCTTCCTTATCACAAGGCCTCCCGTTCTTTTTGATATGAGGAAATACCTGGAGTAGAAGCCTTGCCCCTGCAGGTGGTGGGGCACTGGTTCCACCGCCTGATCCTTTAGCAGACCTGCCAACTCCTGCAGGAGGAGGTTCCTGTGAAGAGGGGGCCTGAGAGGCTCTCCTGGGAAAAAGGAGGTAGGCACCTGGTGGAAGTGAAGTAAGTAGCCCTGCTGGACTACTTGTAAAACCCAGGCTTCGGTAGTAATGGCTGGCCACCTGTGAGCATACAGGGCCAGCCTCCCTCCTGTGCAGGGCCAAACCAGTGGTGGGAGAGGAGCTATGCACTGGGAGTCAAAACCCCCCTCCCTGCTGGGTAGGAGACAGAGCTGGAGGCTTGGGGGTCTTCAGCTTACGTGGGCCATGCCCCTGTCCCCTGGCCTGCTGCCCCTGTTGGGGAGCTGGGGTGGCCTGGTAAGTGGGGTAGTTTCTGTAAGCCGTACCCTTCCTCGGGAAAAAGGGCTTTTTCCCCGAGGCCTTCTTCTTGTGAGAAAGTGCAGATGTCTTCTTTGACAACCTTGTCTGGGTCAAGTCCTTGGACTCGATTTCTGCAGCTTTCCCAGTCATGGGTTTGCCAAAAAGGTTGTCTCCTCGGCACGGGACATCGACCAACTTGTCTTGAACCCATGGCTTTAGGTCCGACGACATGAGCCAGGCCTGACAGTGTGCACCGATGCCGACCGTGGCTAGTCGGGCCAAAGCCCTGAAGCCGTTGTAAGCTGCTCGAGAAATGAACTTCGAGCACTCTCTGATCCCCGTGGACAAGGCTTTGAAGCGCTGTAAGGGTTCCTCGGATAGGCCAGCCGAGAACCCGGCAATCTCCTTTGCCAGGTCCTGCAAGTACATGCCCATGTACAGCTGGTAAGTTTTTACATGGCATGACAGCATCGAGCCCTGGTAGCACTTTCTGCCAAGGGCATCCAGGTTCTGGGCCTCCTGGCTAGGAGGCACCGAGGAGTGTGTTTTTTGGCTTTTCAGCCGTTGCATGGCCAATTCCACAACCATGGAGTTGTGCGGCAGCTGCGCTTTCTGGAACCCAGGACTCTTGCAGACTCGATAGATGGAATCGACCCACTTGCTGAGCACTGGCATCGAGGCCGGGGACTCCCACATTCGGAGCATCAGCCGTTCCAACATCTGAGGCACTGGCACAGTAAGGGCCTCCTTCGGGGGAGAGTCATACTGGAGGGCATCGAGCTCCTTGGCTTGAGGCTCCTCCTCAGCATCCACAGGGAATGCCAAAGCCTTGGCCATGTCCCTGACGAAGTCCGAGAACTGAGTGTCCTCTGGAGGGGACCTATTCCGAGGCTCCGAACCCGGAGAGTCCGATGGGATACACCGGGTCCAGAAGGTATCTGGGGAGTCTTCCTCCTCCGTCTCCCACGCCGAGTCCTCCGAGGAAGACTCGATGGGCTCTGGCCTCGAGGGCATCAAGCCCAACCGCCCCGACACTGAGGGCACCGGCGTCGACGACCTCGGTCCCGAACAGGAGATCGAGGGGGACCTTGGCCGAGGATCAACTCGAGACCTGATAGACTCGAGGATCGGCTTGGCCTCCGGTGTCGACTTCAACGTCGATGTCCCGGTGGCTGGGGCAGACAGACCGGCGAGACCAGCCATCAGCGCCCGCTGCTGCTCCATGAAGGCAGCCATGCTGCTTTCCAGGGCCGTCAACCTGAGACCAAGCTCAGAAGACTCCGCAGCTCCCGGCTTGGATCCCGACATTGTTGGGCCCGACACTGGCTCTCCTGGAGGAGAGTCCATGAGGACAACAGAGGTTACCTTGTCCGACGTCTCCGGCTCCTTGCGAGGTTGTTTAGCCAGCCGCTCTGACTCCGAGGACCCGGGGCGGTGATCCGGGCTCCGCAACCTGGAACCCGAGGGCCCAAACCAATCAGAGGCATCCAGTGATGCCACCCTCATGAGCTGCTTCTTCCTCCAGTGTTCCCTGGAGGGAGACCCCCGCTCAGAAGACCCACGATGGTGCTCGGGCTCCGATTCCCAAGATGTCGAGGCTTCTGATGAGGTCCGGGCTCGGGCGGTTGCAGACTCAGGAAAAATTCTGTCACGCTGATGCTGCCTGCTTTTCAAAGACTTCGAAGACATGTTACCACATGGCCCATAGACCACCGGGTCATGGTTAGGGCCGAGGCATCGGAGGCAGCAGTCGTGTGTGTCGGTGAGAGACATCAACTTCTTACACCGATCACACTTCTTAAACCCTCTGGCAGCCATCGAGGAAAAAGGGCCCCTGTGAGGTCAAACGACCGGGCTGCCGGTGAAAAATAAAAAGAGCGCAAATGCTAGTCATGAAGGACAAAAACGAAAAACTGACCGGACTCGGTACCTCTGTACCAAGCCGAAGGTGGGAAGGGGAACCAGTGTCGAACCAGGAAGTTGAAAAAAATAAAGCAACTTTTCTACTTTTTCCACGGTGAAAATCGGACCACATCCGTTGGGCTCCACGGAAAAAAGAAGACTGAGCAAGATGGCACCCTTGGGCGGGAAGGGGACCGTGCATGCACAATGCAATCCCAAAGGCCTTCTTTGAAAGCTGGGAAATTGCTCCGCACGAGGGCTCCATCGGCACTGACGTCACCCATATGTGAGGACTTACTTCCTGCTTGTTCCTGGAGAAGATCTCGCTTCTGAGGAATGGGAGGGTGAGCGAGACCGACGTCGAGGATCCTCACGAGGCCTGTGGCTCTCGGGGATTTCCGGCAGGAGAATTGGAGGTACAGACTCTGCAGCCAGTTGAGAAGATTCAGATGGAGAGGACAAACTAGAAGGGGAGAGAGTCACTGATGGCATGTCTGCTGAAGGCCCCCCTGGATCCACCCCACACGCAGTGCAAAGGCTATTTTGAAGGACCATGTGCTTTCTCCCACAAACGATGCAGCGTTGCAAAGGAGGAGACATAGCGACCGGTACTAGCAAGAAAAAGTAAAAGTGCTGTGCCAAAAATCACGGCTCTGATAAGGAAGCGTGAGAGAAAATTGCAGCTCTGAAAAGGGCTAGGGAGTGTGAGATGCATAACTGGCCTAAAAAAGAAAATGGACACTGGCAGTGAGAATGGAGAAAACAGCGATCTGCAAAATAAATGTGCGAGAAGTGCAGCAGTGCACAAAATGGCCGCCTCAATCAGTGAGTTGGGCTGGAACCACAGCTCCAGCGAAAACCGCAGGAGAAGGAAAGAAGGAGCCTCCTGGCTGACTTGGGCATCGCGGCAGCCCTGAGACCAGAAACTAACACTCCCTGAAGAACCACTAAGGAGAGAGAGAGAAAAACCAGAGTGACAGAGCTACTACTGCAAGAACTGCCTGTATTGTACCTCATTGGCAGAGCAGGAACTACCCACTGAAGGGGCTAATACAGAGGACGGCAGAGTACCGATGCCGGAGTCATGGATCCAATCACCACCATTGCTCTGTTCCTTGGAGCCCTACCTTCTGAAGGTCTTTGTGCCTGAATTTCTTTTTTTTTTTACAATTTTATATGAAACCTTGCACCAAGAAGTGCTGAAATGGCAGGCTGCTGAAGAGAAAGGCTGATATGCACCTTTCCTTAAGATGTGCAGAACTGACCTGCTTGATCAGAAGCACCCCTGGTATAGCAGAATAAGCATCAGAAAGGAGCACCACTGTGTGCTAAAAATGCCAGGCCAATACTCACAAGGGATAGGAATCCCTCAGGAGCTAAGATGTCCACTATCTGCTGAGACAGATAAAATACTGAAGCAGACCTCTAGGGGTCTGTGTTATATACCAAGGATGATGTCACAAAGCTTCTGTGAATTTCTCTGTTTCACCAATCTGCTGCCAGGGGGCACCACCCACTGGTCTACGTTTAGGTTGTGTGGCATGTGCCACCACTGAATGGAGTTTATCATTTGAGGAGAAATGGTTATGTGATCGGACAGACGACCTGTGGATTATGTCCACTACTGTGACAGGATCCATTGTCCTACATGCATGTTGTGGCGGGCATGTGGTACGACATGGACTGTGAAGGCTATGTGGTCTAGTAAATGAAGAATGTCCTTGGCAGATACGGTTGTCTGCCCTTGAAATTAGGTGGCAAGAGCGATCAGTCATGCCTGGCAGTTGTCTGGCAAGAATGCTCGGGCTTGAACTGTGTGTAGGTGAGCTACTATGAACTCCAGGACTTGAGCTGGAGTGGGGTGGGACTTTGGATAGTTTATTGCGAACCCTAAGTCTTGAAGGACCTAGATGGTCTGATGAAGAGCCATGGTGACAGATTGTGGGGTATCTCCCTTGATCAGCCAATCGTCTAAGTAAAGGAATAGAAAGATCCCCAAAGTGCAGAGAGAGGCTGCATAACAAACAGCCAGACACTTTGTTAAAAACTCTGGGGGCTGAAGCCAGACAAAAGGGAAGAATTTGGTACTGGTATTAGTGGTCAAGAAACACAAACCTGAGGAATTTTCTGTAATTGGGATGGATCAAGATGTGTGTATATGCATCCTTGAAATCCAGATAACATAGCCAATCATTTGGCTGAAGATAAGGAAGAAGTGTACTGAGTGAAATCATTTTTAACTTCT
This sequence comes from Ichthyophis bannanicus, assembly GCA_033557465.1. Taxonomy (NCBI): domain Eukaryota; kingdom Metazoa; phylum Chordata; class Amphibia; order Gymnophiona; family Ichthyophiidae; genus Ichthyophis; species Ichthyophis bannanicus. The sequence continues at coordinate 777,745,287 of CM066035.1, forward strand.
CCTTGACTAGAAATTTGTTGAGATTTCTGAGATTTAGGATGGGCCTGTGGCCTCCCAACTTCTTTGGGATAAGGAAGTAGTGGGAGAAGAATCTTTGATCTTGCTGAGATTGAGGGACCTGCTCGATCGCTCCCTGTGAAAGAAGAGTGAGGATCTCCAGTTGGAGTAAGGAGGCCTGTTGGAGATCCAAGGTGAGTTGGCCCACGAAGTGAGTGGGTGGCAGTGACTTAAAAGGCAGTTGGTGTCCCCTGCTGACTAATTGCAAGGTCCGGGTTTCTGAGGTGATAGTGGGCCACTGATGAGTGAAGAGGACCAATCTCTCTGAAATTTGGGGAGGGACGGGAGATGTTATAAAACTACTGGCCATGCTCTGCCAGAAAGAGTCAAAAGCTCTGTGTAAGTTGTGGCTGAGGGCAGGCTGTGTCTTAGGAGCTTTAAGCTTAAGAAGTTCCTTGGGCCCCAGTTTCCTCTGCTGCTGCTGTTGTTGCGACTTGTAGGTGGAATAAGAATGGTAAGGTGGGAAGAAACGATTTTTCTTGGGGTAAAATGGTTTCTTGCCAGGAACTTTTTTTCTTGGAAGAATCTGCCATCCTCTTAGATAGCCTCTTCATTGTGAGGTCATCTGTTTCTATTTCCCCTGCCTTTTCCCTCCATCTCTGGCCAAAGAGGTTTCCCCCACCACAAGCAATATTGATTAACTTATCCTGGACCCATTGTTCCAGCTCTGATGCTTGCAGCCATGCTGTCCTGGCTGCTATATAGGCCTCTGATGCTCTGCTTTTTGCCTCAAAAGCATCAAATGCTGCTCTTGTGAGGAATTTTGAAGTGATTTGGGTGTGAGAGACAAGGACCTGATGAGGGGCCTGCTTCTCAAAAGGTAGAAGGGACATAAATTCTGACAGGTCCCTAGAGACATCTGTAAGGAACATTGCCCATGTAGAGCAGTAGGAATTAACTCTTGAAGCCAAAATTGTGGCTTGGAAGGCCTTTCTACCAAAGGCATCAAGGGTTCTTGCCTCCCTACCTGGAGGAACCGAAGAATGATTCTTCTGACTTTTGATCCTTCTCATTACTGACTCCACTACCATTGAATGGTGTGGGAGCTATGATTTTTGAAAGCCAGAACAGGGAGGAACCCTGTAAAGGGTATTCAAATATTTGCTGACAGGATAAGGAGTGGAGGAGTGGCCTAGTGGTTGGGGCAAGGTACTGCAGGCCAGAAGGTCAGGGGTTCAAATCCCACTAGAGGATAGCAACCTTGTGCCAAAGGACTGGGGTTTCTAGTCCCACAAGTGCTCCTTGTGGTTTTGGGCAACCCACTTAACCCTCCATAGCCCATGTTCCCTGTAAAATAGTTATCTCCAAGTTATAATGCCCTGTTCAATGTAATTTCAGTTTGTTCAATGTAAACTGCACTGATGCAGAATAACACAGTATATAAGAGAATGTAAATAAAGAGTGGAAGTAGGGGCTTCCCACATTCTAGCCATCTTAAGGGGATTTTTTTTATAACTGAGCTATTTAGAATCAGTGTGGTTTACATGTATACTAATAGGTACTTTTTATCCCCTTTTCCCCAAAGGGCTCACAATCTAAGTGTACCTGAGGCAATAGAGGTTTAAATGGCTTGCCCAAGGCCACTAGGAGTGGCCATGGGACTAGAGACCCCAGTCCCTCTGGCCTGAAATTGCTTGTCCCCATGTGGGAATTGAACCTCTGGCCTTCCAGCCTGAGGTAACCTGTCCCAACCACTGAGCCACTCCTCCCTCTGAAAGGATGCTGTATACCCGGGAGGGTTGCAGCTTCCTTTGTTGCAGAAGGATACAGTAGGATATCAAGCTCTTCGACTCTTGGTTCTGTCTCAGTCAATACTGAGATGAAGAGGGCAGCCGCCATATCCTTAATGAAATCTTGGAAGGACATATCCTCAGGAGCTGCTGTTGATATGGAGGTGACGGATCCGAGGATTTGTCCTTCTGGGGATCGGAATTGGCTGATTCTGGTTCCGAGATGTCTGAGGCCGAGTCAGAGTTTGGCAAAAAATCAAAGTAATCTTTGTCTACTCCATGATACCGTTGATGTTCTCGGGTGTTGGGGCCACTTGGCAATAGTGATCACAGCATGATTGCATTTTATTTAATTAATGGAGGAGGGATGGTAAGGAAATCCACAGTACTACCTTTTAACTTTTGAAAGGGAGACTATGATAAAATGAGGAAAATAGTTAAAAAAAACCAAAATGGAGCATTTGCAAAGGTTAAAGACTTACATCAAGTTTGGGTGTTGTTTAAAAATACTATCTTGGAAGCCCAGACCAGCTGTATTCTACGCTTTAAGAAAAGTGGAAGGAAGTCCAAAAAACTGCCAGCATGGTTTAAAGGTGAGGTCAGAGAGGCTGTTGCCAAAAAAGCATCTTTCAGGAAATGGAAAAAAGAGCCAAATGATGAAAACTGGAAACAGCACAACAGGCAAAGAGAGAATTTGAGAAGGTTTGGTGTGGAAGCAAAAATACGTAATAAAGACTTTTTCAAGTACATTCATAGCAAAAAACCTGTGAGAGAGTCAGTTGGACCATTAGATGACAGAGGGGTAAAAGGGGCACTAAGAGGGGACTGGCCATAGCAGAGAGACTGAATGAATTCTTTGCATTGGATTTTACTGAGGAAGATGTAGAGATGTTACCCATAACTGAAGTGGTATTTAAAGGTGATACTGCGGAAGAATTGAAAGAAATATTGATACACCGGGAAGATGTATTACAACTATTTGATAAACTGAAGAGTAGCAAATCACCTGGACTGGATGGTATACATCCAAGGGTGTTGAAAGAACTGAAATATGAGTTTGCAGACCTGCTATTAGTAATCTGTGAACTATCATTAAAATCATCTCTAATACCTGAAGAATGGAGGATGGCCATGTAACGCCAATTTTTAAAAAGGGATCCAGGGGTGATCCGGGAAGCTACAGACCTGTTAGCCTGATGTCAGTACCGGGAAAAATGGTAGAAACCTTAATAAAGAACAAAATTACTGAACATGTAGATAGTCATGGCTTAATGGGAGACAGTCAACATGGCTTTAGACAAGGAAGATCTTGTTTTACTAATCTGTTATGTTGTTTTGAAGGTGTGAATAAACAGGTAGACAAAAGTGAATCTGTTGATATAGTGTATCTGGACTTTCAGAAAGCCTTTAACAAGGTCCCTTATCAGAGACTTTTTGCAAAACTAAAATGTCATGGAATAGGAGTCAGTGTACTATTGTGGATCAGTAACTGGTTAAAAGATAGAAAGCAGAGGGTAGGGCTAAATGGCCAATGGAGAAAGGTGAGTAGTGGAGTACCCCAGGGATCTGTGCTGGGTCTGTTGCTTTTTGACATATTCATAAATGACGTGAAAAAGGGAATAACGAATGAGGTTATCAAATTTGCAGATGACACAAAACCATTTAAAGTTGTTGTGGAAAATTGCAAGAGGATCTTGGTAAATTGGAAGACTGGGCATCTAAATGGCAGATGAAATTTAATGTGGACAAGTGCAAAGTTATGCACCTAGGCAAGAACAACCCAACCTATGGTTACACCATGCAAGGTTCCACATTAGGAACCACCACCCTGGAAAAAGATTTAGGTGTCATCATGGATAACATGTTAAAACCCTCGGCCCAGTGTGCAGCGGCAACCAAGAGAGCAAATAGAATGCTAGCTATCATAAGGAAAGGAATGGAAAATAAAACAAAGGATATTATAATGCTTCTGTATCGTTCCATGGTGCAACCGCACCTTGAGTATTGTGTACAATTCTGGTTGGTGTATCTTAAAAATGATATAGCGTTATTAGAAAAGGTACAGAGAAGAGCCACCAAAATGGTAAAGGGGATGGAAGGATACCCCTGTGAAGAAAGGCTAAAAAGATTAGGGCTCTTCAACCTGGAAAAGAGAAGGCTGAGGGGAGGTATGATAGAGGTCTATAAATTAATGAATGGAGTGGGACGGGTAAACGTAGATTGTTTACATTATCAGAATATAGAAAGACTAGGGGACATGCAATAAAGCTACAGGGTAAACTATTTAAGACTAATAAGAGAAAATATTTTTTCACTCAACTTGTAATCAAACTCTGGAATTTGTTACCAGAGGATGTAGTAAAAGTGTAGCTGGGTTTAAAAAAGGTTTGGACAAGTTCCTGGATGAATGGTTCATAAACCATTATTAAAAGGTACCCGGGATATCACTGCTTGACCAAATACAAGCATTGTGGAACATGTGTCTTTTGGGAAAACTGCTAGGTACTGCCACCCACCCACTCCCTGGACCTTGAGGGTTAAGGGAGGGGCTGCTCTTGAATGCCCTTGAGGGTTAATGTTGTAGTTGTGTTGGTGCTCAAGTGATAAGGCAAGGCAAAGAATATTTCTTTTTTTGTGAGGTTTATTTCCCGCTTTCGCAGTTCAAATGCAGCAGACGTAAATGAAATAATGTGGTACAAAACAAGATTGAGAAACTGAACTTAAACAAGGCTTTTTTCACTGCTTGACTGAATGTCCATTACTGATCACATTCACCTGTCATGTGATCTCCTTTTCATTAAGGTAACTGAAAACTCTGATACCAGCACTGCTCCTGAATTGCACAGAATATACTTCCACTTATTCACTTCACATAAGCTCTTTTATCACAGCAAACAGTGAGGTAACTTTGCTATTTTCTTACAAACAACACTGGCAAGCAAATCACTTAAATGTCCTTTGGAATCATACAAGTAGAGCAATCCATCGGGACTTCCTGTTCTGTAGATGGCAAAGAAATTAAGGGCATTTCTTCTTCCCAGCTGATCAATGGCTTTGCTACGTTCTGAGTAGAAACTGCTCTGCTTTTAAGGAACTCTCTAAATTCAGTGAGAAGTAATTCAGCCTGTGTATTTTCTGAGCTAGGCTGAGCAAATCCTCCTTCAGGTAAATGCTTGTTTATATTTCTTATCTCTAGGCAATTATCAGTGCTTTTACTTGGACAACATTTCAGCGTGTAAGTATTTCCCTTCCCCCACCTATCTCCACATGGCAGTGCAGGGTAAAACGCTTCAGCTGTCCTGGGAGCGTCTCTCAGAGTGTTAAAAGGAAAACAGTCAGGCTTCTCCTGGCTTAACCAGTTATTATCAAACTTTCTGCCTTTATCCTGTCTTTCACAATTAAAATTCACTCTTTCTGGCTTTCCACTGTTAAGTTTGCTAGCCGTGCCACACACACCAAATACCTGGTGCTTGGGCTTCTTCCAGGGTAATTCCTTATCCCTTTGCCTCCTATTCCAAGGTTCTTCTGGGTCCTTTAAACTCCTGAGCTGCAGCCTTGGGTCTCTCAGTGCCTTAGAATTCTTCTGCTTCCAGAAATCTTTCTCTGCCCCTGAGTCTCCCAGCTCCTGTTTGCTCCTTCTTGGATCACAGCTGCTTAGTGGTTCTCTCTCCCACGGTTCCTGTTCCTGGTCATCTGACCTGTCCTCGTCCAGGTGCTTGTGTCCTTCTTCCCTCTCCTGGTGGTCCTCTCCTTGCTTGCCTGGCTTGTCTAACTGTTTCTGTTTCTGGGTTTTTAACAAGCTAGCTGAGTACTGCACTGCCTGCCTCCTGCTTGGGCGTGCCCAATCAGGGACTTGGCTTTTCACCTGCCTTGAAGTGAGGAGTGGTTCCTGATTAGCTCTGCATTTTTTCCTTTCATCAGAGAAAATCCTGCATTCCCCTGCAGTACCGGCTCTCTCCACTGGATCACTATCAGTTTCCATTGCCTCATAAGAGTCTGCTACATCACAGATCCCCCCCCTTAAGATATCACGGGCTGGCGTAGGCACGCCCGCACAGCACGTGATTCTATCTATGGGTTCAGTGGTGATGAGCTTCTGTTGGGGCTGTTGTCCGGGAGAGGCTATTGTGGCTATTTGGGCTAAAGCTACTCTCTTATGCCATGGTTTTAACACGTTGACATGGTAAACTTGCCTGCGACCTTTCCTATTCTCTACCAAGTAAGACACAGGTCCTACAGCTTGTACTACCCGACACGGTCCTTTCCAATGGCTCTCAAATGTTGGTTCTGTCCCAGCCATCATTACAATAACTTTCTCTCCAACATTTAGTTGACGTTGCTTTGTGTTCCTATCGTAATAGGCTTTTTGTTTGGCCTGACTACGCTTCAGGTTATCCACTGCAACTTGTGAAGTCCGGTGTAGCCGCTTCTTTAAGTTTCTCAGGAACTCGGGCACTTCTACTTCCCTGGGATCGGGTTCTACCCACTGTTCTCTCAAAATATCGAGAATGCCTCAGGGAGACCTCCCGTATAGTAGCTCATAGGGTGCTGTTCCTAATGAGGCCTGTTTTCTCTCTCGGCATGCATAAAGAACAAAGGGTAGCATTGTATCCCAATTGTCCATTTCCCCCTCCAAACTCCTACGTAACATCCTTTTAAGAGTCTGGTTTTGTCTCTCGACTAAACCGTTCGTTTGAGGGTGGTATGCTGCTGTCTTGATGTGGTGAATACCAAAGGCATCCAACACTTGTCCTAAGTATTTTGACATGAAGTTGCTCCCCCTGTCGGTGAGAACTTCCTTAGGGAAACCCACTTCACAAAACAACTTAATAAGTTCGTTTGCAATCACTCTGGCAGATATGGTGCGTAGTGGCATGGCCCACGGGAACCTTGTAGCGTGGTCTACCACCACTAAGATATAGCGGAAACCTCGGGGTGTTTTAATCAGAGGTCCGACAATGTCAACACCTATCCTCTGGATGGGATCCTTAATCACTGGTGAAGGTATCATGGGGACATCCCTGGGATGGGCTGCTGAAACCCTTTGGCACGCAGGGCAAGCCTCACAGAACTTGGCCGTCTCTTTGAAGACACCAGGCCAGTAGAACCTGGATAAGATTTGATCGAGGGTTCCCTGAATGCCTTTATGCCCCCCAACAGGATGGTCGTGTGCCAACCGTAGTACTATATTTTTAAAGGTCGTTGGCACCACCAACTGCTTTCTACTATCTCCTGTGAAAGGATCTTTACTCTCCCTGTAGAGTATGCCTGTGGTCAGGATAAATCTAGGTAAGGTATCTCTAGTAGTCTGAGCCCATTTGAATGCCTGTGTGAGAGCGGGGTCCGCTTGCTGCTCATTTGGGAACGTAGGAAACTTATTCATTAGCTCCTCTGGTACCCATGGTAGCTCTTGCCCTGCCCGTACTTCAGACTTGTTCTTGGAGCGAGACTGTTTCTCCTTAGGTTTCGCAGATTTAGGCTTCCTGACTTTAGTGTCTGGAGTATCTATCAACGCATCATCAGAGGGGAGAACTTCTCCGAGATCATCTGAGGTATCTTCTTTCTTTTCTAAGGCTGAGGACTGGGCTCTTATGGAGACCATTGCACCTTTCACCTGCAACTCTCTTTCCATCTCCCTGAAGAACTGCGGCCAATCCCTGCCTAGAATTACTGCCTGGGGAAGTCCTGGGACAACTGCTAATGGGACAGTCTTTGGTGCACCTAACCCTGCTATGCGTAACTTGTATACTGGGTAGGTAGAAGTTCCTCCATGGACGCACCTTATTTTAACTGAACTCACAGGCTGAATTACTTCCTTGCCCTGCATGGCCTCTATTCTCTGCCAAAACTCTTCAGAGAGCATGCTTAACTCCGCCCCTGCATCCAACAGAGCTTGAGTGGTAATTCCCTGTACTTCAATAGCAAAAAGAAATCCAGGTCTATCATCCCTGGGACAACCCGCTATCAATGCAGTTTTTACAACACATTGTTTTTGCAAATGTCCCTCTTGCCCACATCTGTAACATCTTAGCCTATTATTAGAGCTTTTCCATTAAGGCATGCACATTGTTATAGGGTCTTCTAGCACCCTCCCGTCCCTTTCTGATCTGCCATTGCCTGACTCCTGGGAAGTAGTGCCAGCTCTCTGGGCAGTTAGCTCTGCCTCTATGTATCTCTCAGAGAGTGCAACAGCTTCTTGGGAAGTTTTGCAATTCTGCAAGATTAGGAAGGTGCGGATTCCCTGTGGTAGAGCATTCATGTACTGCTCTAATGTCAAAGCATCCAGTATTGACTCCACAGACCTCCCTTCTGGAGTTAACCATTTATCAAGCAAGCTTTGAATCCTATGACATAATGACTTAGGAGTCTCACTCGGCCTCAGTCTCACATTCCTCAAACGTGTGTGGTAGACTAAAGGAGTGAGTCCTAATCTCTCCCTGATTACCTTTTTTACTTCATCATAATTGCCAGCCATGGCAGCAGGCATGGCGCGGTAAGCGGCCATCGCTTCCCCAGTAAGGGATGCTGCCAGTCTTAATGCCCAATGCTCCTTAGGCCATGAGCTAAGGCGAGCTACTCTTTCAAAGCTCTCAAGATAGTCATCAACGTCATCTTGATTGGTAAGCTGTCCAAAATTAAACACAGTTCCCGCCTGTAAACCCACAGGTTGTACAGGGCCTGTTACAATGGAACCTGTAGTAGATGATTGTCCAGCGGCTTGCTTCCTCTCTTTCATCCATTCCTCCATGAGAGTGAGTAGAGGCTGCTGCTGTTCACGCATGCTTGCGTTGGCTTTCTCCTGGGCCTCTAACGCAATGTCTCTCTGGCGCTCCAGCTGCGTCGCCATCCAATGAAAAATTTCTTTGGCATCCATCGCCATCTTGGGATACCTGAAACAAATCAAAAAAAAAAAAGAGACCCAAGTGCGGAAAACACAGTACACTTTGGCTATCTGCTCTTTTTTTTTTTTTTCCTTTCTCCCTAGTCACCACTAGGCTTCACCCTTGCCCTGGTATCCTGGTTACCCGGGGTGGATACCCTTTACCTGGCTCAGGTGGTATACAAGCACGTCAGGAACAGAAGATCCTGTAGTCCTGCAGTCTCCTTCCTTGTTTGGCTGGTCAGCTCTTCGGCTGGGCACCTCCTGGAAGTCAGCTTCTGCAGATCTTGCAGTAGTTATTTCTTGCGCCTGCGCAGTATCCTCAATACTACGCCACTTTGCCACCCACCCACTCCCTGGACCTTGAGGGTTAAGGGAGGGGCTGGCCTTGAATGCCCTTGAGGGTTAATGTTGTAGTTGTTTTGGTGCTCAAGTGATAAGGCAAGGCAAAGAATATTTCTTTTTTTGTGAGGTTTATTTCCCGCTTTCGCAGTTCAAATGCAGCAGACGTAAATGAAATAATGTGGTACAAAACAAGATTGAGAAACTGAACTTAAACAAGGCTTTTTTCACTGCTTGACTGAATGTCCATTACTGATCACATTCACCTGTCATGTGATCTTCTTTTCATTAAGGTAACTGAAAACTCTGATACCAGCACTGCTCCTGAATTGCACAGAATATGCTTCCACTTATTCACTTCACATAAGCTCTTTTATCACAGCAAACAGTGAGGTAACTTTGCTATTTTCTTACAAACAACACTGGCAAGCAAATCACTTAAATGTCCTTTGGAATCATACAAGTAGAGCAATCCATCGGGACTTCCTGTTCTGTAGATGGCAAAGAAATTAAGGGCATTTCTTCTTCCCAGCTGATCAATGGCTTTGCTACGTTCTGAGTAGAAACTGCTCTGCTTTTAAGGAACTCTCTAAATTCAGTGAGAAGTAATTCAGCCTGTATATTTTCTGAGCTAGGCTGAGCAAATCCTCCTTCAGGTAAATGCTTGTTTATATTTCTTATCTCTAGGCAATTATCAGTGCTTTTACTTGGACAAAATTTCAGCGTGTAAGCATTTCCCTTCCCCCACCTATCTCCACATGGCAGTGCAGGGTAAAACGCTTCAGCTGTCCTGGGAGCGTCTCTCAGAGTGTTAAAAGGAAAACAGTCAGGCTTCTCCTGGCTTAACCAGTTATTATCAAACTTTCTGCCTTTATCCTGTCTTTCACAATTAAAATTCACTCTTTCTGGCTTTCCACTGTTAAGTTTGCTAGCCGTGCCACACCCACCAGATACCTTGTGCTTGGGCTTCTTCCAGGGTAATTCCTTATCCCTTTGCCTCCTATTCCAAGGTTCTTCTGGGTCCTTTAAACTCCTGAGCTGCAGCCTTGGGTCTCTCAGTGCCTTAGAATTCTTCTGCTTCCAGAAATCTTTCTCTGCCCCTGAGTCTCCCAGCTCCTGTCTGCTCCTTCTTGGATCACAGCTGCTTAGTGGTTCTCTCTCCCACGGTTCCTGTTCCTGGTCATCTGACCTGTCCTCGTCCAGGTGCTTATGTCCTTCTTCCCTCTCCTGGTGGTCCTCTCCTTGCTTGCCTGGCTTGTCTAACTGTTTCTGTTTCTGGGTTTCTAACAAGCTAGCTGAGTACTGCACTGCCTGCCTCCTGCTTGGGCGTGCCCAATCAGGGACTTGGCTTTTCACCTGCCTTGAAGTGAGGAGTGGTTCCTGATTAGCTCTGCATTTTTTCCTTTCATCAGAGAAAATCCTGCATTCCCCTGCAGTACCGGCTCTCTCCACCGGATCACTATCAGTTTCCATTGCCTCATAAGAGTCTGCTACATCACAGTACTTATGACCTAAATTGGCCACTGTTGGAAATAGGATACTGGGCTTGATGGACCTTGGTCTGATCCAGAATGGCATATCTTATGTTCTTATGGGTTCGAGTCCAACTCAATGTAGATGGAACCGATCAAAGCAGTTCCAAGTGCACCGGTACTGATGGATCGAGTGAGCACACCGAGGTATGAGCCTCTGTGCGTGTCGGAGCCAGGATGTCGGTACCTGGGGACAGTCTCAACCTGAGCATCTTGGTACCTGGAGGTATCAAGGGTAGAGTCCGTGCCACGGTACCGGGAAGCACTGAACGTGCTGGAGTAATTGCTGCCAGAATTGCTGCGAGGCTTTTCTCGATGGCCATAACTCTGTCATCGAGGGTCGGTGCAAGGGATGGAGAAGCTCCGGATGCAGAGATCTGGGCCACAACACCTGAGCACAGTATTGGGGCCTCTGTTAATGACAGGGCCTCAGGGGCATCCCCGAACCCCTTTGAGGCTTTGGAGGGGATGACTTCCCGCTGGGGCTGTTTGGCTGGATGGTCCACATCAGAAGGCAATGAGTGTCGGTGCCAATACTGTTGCTCGGAGTCTGAATGTGAAGTCGACCTGGACAAGGAGTGAGATCTTCTCGATGCCGAGCTTGCTGTTTTTGTGGTCTTATATGGTAGGGACTCAGAGTGATGCTTATTCTTTTGTTTGACTGGAGATAAAAACCGGAAGCTTTAGATGACTTTGATGGTGTCAATACCCACCCGAGAAGTGTACCGAAGGAGCTGAGTATGTTCAAAACAGCTTACCCTTCTGTTATTCACGGTTCTTCCTTCCTTTCAAAGTCATCTTAATGCACTGGGCACAGGAATCTATGTCATGGTCCAGGCCGAGACATTTGAGACACCATAAGGCATAAAGGAGGGAAGCTAAATCAAATTGGGCAATGGTGCCCAGGAGGGCACAAGGCCCCACAAAAATGAAGGTTAAAAGAAAATAAAAAAATAGGAATAAAAGAAAATAAAAGTAAAAAAGGTAACCAGAATCATCCGGGAGTCAATGTGGTCAACGGGAAGGCAGAAAAATAGCACCGAAAAGGTACCAGAGAAACATTTTGAAGTCTCTTCACGCGGTGAAACTGGGACTATGTCCAAATGGCTCCTGGAAAAAAGGCGACTGAGGTGACCAGTTGGGACGGCAGAAAGGCATACACGCATGCGTGGAGCAGCACTCCTAAAAGTATTCCTATTGGATGCTGGGGAGTGTTCCTGCGCCAGGCTCCTTTGGTATGACGCCATCCATATGTGAAGAGTGACTTCCTGCTTATTACTGGAGATTGTCACGCCACCACCACTCGCCTCTAGGTTAGAGGGGCATGGATTTTTAGAGGAACTTTCTGCTGTATGCTTTTTCAGCTTTTTTTTAAACTATTTCCCTGCAATGCCCTCTGGGAAATGTAGTCCTTATTCAGCTGTATGAGTGCACCATGCAGAAAGCTGTAGTCAGGCTCAAGTAGGTAAGGCAAATGACAGAAATTTATTATTTTTATATACACAATGGTTCAATCATACCACGCATAGGATTGTTGGTTCAGAACTCTTGAAAGCAGAGCATTGTCCAAAACATATCCAACCACAAAATGCAGTATTAAAAGTTTTCTCTATTGCAGGATACACAGTCCTTACCAGAAAGCTTATTGTATTCCCTTCTCAGTTTTGCTGGGGTTAAAGCACAAAACAAAAACAATCACATTTACAGTCTGTGGTAAAGTTCCCCTCTATAAACACATGGGGATCTCAGCCACCCTGCTTGGAATAAGGGTACCTTTTTCCTGGAAGCCTTTCTTTCAGGACTGGCTTGCTTTCTCTACGTTCCCCAGGCTTACAGCTTGGCACAAGGAACAGTCCATGGGTGTGTCCTCCTCAATCAGCTTCACCTCGGGCTCTCCCAGCTGCATAGGCTCTGAATCCCCACCTTGCTCACAGTGCTCAGCTAACAGCCTTCTGGGGAATCCTGGAGTCTCTCTTATTCCTGGCTCCAAACTCTCCTGCAGCCGTGCTACATGGCAAATAGCACTCTCTCCAGCTGGAAGGTCCGTTCCTCTGCTCTGCTCAGCCTGGCTGCCTGCTTCTCCTCTCCTCCCTTCCTTTCCTCCTTTTCACTAAATCATACTCTGCTCTGGGTTTATACTTCCAGGGCTCTAGCTCCAATCCCACCCTACTCAGGTGACGGCAATCAGCCTGACTCCGGGCACCTGAGTGCTTGAAGCATTCACTGCCTAAAGGGTTCTGAGCCTTGTATCCTCTCCCCTTCATTCCACTAGGGGGAGCATGAACTGTGGTCCACGTGGAAGTTTTCTGATTCCTGGAGGTGTTTATGGCTTTCCTACCCTGACTTGAGTAAAGGGTGAATTCCCTGTGTCTTTGTCTTCCCCCAGACTCTGGATAGGTCTCCTTGCCACAAGATATGAGTGGAAGGAAAGATGAAGAGGAGAAAGTGAATAAGTGACTGAGACCTAAGAATGGCTTAAGAGAAATGAAGGGGTACAGAGAGTAATTGGGGTTATAAACAGAGTAAACGGCTTATAAAGAAATGGAAGAATCCAGAAAGAGTGATTGAGTGAGCAGGTTAAAGAGAGAGAGAGAGAGAGAGAAAGAAAGGAGATAGACTGGAAAGAAGTGGCATAGGCAGAACTAATTTTTTGTGAGTAACATAGGGGGGCATTATTCATATAGGTCTGAGCCATATGCCATACCAGTTCTTGTGTCAATATTCAGAAAGTGGCAGCCACTAAACATAGAAATCCTTAGCCAAAAATACTGAGTGGCACTATTATGACCATCAGGGCTGCCCTAGGCAGAAGACCCAGCCATGCTGCCCTCCCCTCCCTGAGCTGTGCTGCCACACCACCACTGTGCTGAGCCATACTACCGCAAATTCCAGCAGTAGGGTTGAGGGGGTGCAGCTCGGCTCAGCAGCAGGCCATGTGCTTCGGCACACAGGGCCTTCCACTTCTGATCCCACTCTGACATGACTTCGGGGGTTCAGAAGTAGCAGGCCATGTGTGCCGAAGCACATGGTCTGCCATCGAGCCTAGTCATCCTCCCACTGCCACTGGAATCAGCGGCAGCAGGGGGCAACTCAGCACAGGGTGGGGAAGGGCGGTGCAGCTCAGCACACGGGGGGGGGGGGGGGGGGGGGGACGGCAGGCCATGTGTGCCAAAGCACATTGCCTGCCGCCTACAGAGATCTGCTGCCCTAAGCAACCACCTAGCCTGCCTAGTGGACAGGCAGGCCCTGACAACATTGATGTTACAATTTTTTATAGTCCTTCCTGGTACTATGGAGGTCAGTCGGAACAGCAAATAGTGGGGATGTACATCCGGTTTAGATGTACAACCCCTGCTATTCACTGTGTGCCTATTCTGCCCCGAAAGCTCCCTGCATGTACAGAGCCATTGTGTGGAGAGCTCCGGATGGAGCCAGGAGGGGTCGGCAACAGGGCGGAGAGTGGACGGAGTGGGGGCAGGGTGCACAACCTGGACATACAGGGCTATTCCGATCACGGCTCTGTATGTCCGGCTGGGGGGCAGATGGATGTAGGACTTATTTCAGCTCAGAGGTGAAATAAATCCCATAGGCAGCAGCAATCTGGTTAGGAAGGACCCTCCAAGGCACGGAGCAGCATGAGGTGAGGCCTCTCCGCCTGTTCCTGGCCCTGGCAGACCCCACTGAGAGTTTGGTGGTGGGGAAGGGACACTGTCAGGTATGCCAGGCCTTTCAGCGCTTCTTTCCTGACTCCCCTGCTCCCCCTTCTACCTCCACTTAGTTTCTTCTCCTCCTTCGTCTGGTATGGCTGTGTGCTTTCCTGTCTGGTATTGTAGTTCTTTTCTGATTCTGGCTTCTTTGAGTTGCTGTTATTATTGTAAATTGCCCAGATGGGTGGTCTATCAAAATTCTGAATAAAGATAAAGATTAAGATGGCAACGAGTTGCCATGGCACCAATGCTCCAGCTGGAGCAAAGGGAGGGCTAGCCAGGAAGTAGATGGACGTCCTGAATTGCGGAATCGGGGCCTGTCTGACCCGTCTAAGTGGCCGATTCTGTACCTGCGGGTATGTCTAGCTCCCGCGGGTACAGAATCGAGTACACTTTCGGGCCATCCATTTTTTGGATGTCCTGATGGCCCGGATGTGCCCCATTCTGAATTGGCCTCTTCCTGGATAGTGTTGGAGTGGAGCTGTTTGACTTTGCACCTTTGCTTCCCTCAAAAATTAGCCTGGAGTGAAATCCTACTGCTGATTATTGTGATCTTGGGCAAATCATTTAATCCCTCAGTGCCTCAGGTACAAATCTATTTATTTGTATTTAGCTCAGGCCTTTCAGTAATAGTTCAAGGTGCGTTACCTTGAGGTAGAGTAGATATTTCCATGTCCCCATCTAAGGCAATGGAGGGTTAAATGACTTGCTCAAAGCCACAAGGAGGATTTGAACCCTAGTGTCTCTGGTTCTCAGGCCACTGCTCAAATTACTAGGCTACGTCTCGACTCAAATTTAGATTATAGACCCTCTAGTGACAGGAAAATGCTGTACTGAATGTAACTAACTTTGAGGTACCAGTGAGAAAGACATGAGCTAAATCACAAATCCCTTCCTTCCACCCCTCCCCCTTCCCAGAGCAAGTCAAAAATCACAAGGACGCTTAGGCACTTTATATATATATATATATAGATAGATAGATAGATAGATAGATAGATAGATAGATAATACCAGTCAGGCTTAAATGTTAGCATATAAAGTATGCATGGACATGTGTATTTTATAAAATATATTCACAAATTGCAAATTCATCCAAACTCCTCACCTGGCTTGCACCATATATACTTTTAGGAGTGACTGAATTTTATAAGAGGCTTTTTATTTGTGAAAAAGTTTCATAAAATGTTTCTTTTCGAAAGTAGCTTTATAAGGGGGCGTGTACTTTTAGGAACCAAGGATGCACCTAACTGGGAGTTATTTTAGTCATTAACGTGTATGTGGTCACATATGTGCGTTAATGACCTCCTTATAGAATCAGGATCAGAGTAAAAAAGTATGTGCATTGCTTGATGGCATGTACTTTGCTGGTGGGCATGTGCATAGGTTCAGTTTCGCTGGAGTGTGGATTGAGTGCATAAGTACATGCATATTTTATGAAACATTATAATACACACACATTCTTGAAAATTTTAGGCTTGGGCATTTACACCAACTCGAATGCTGGTGTAAATATCTGAGCCTTAATTGAAGACACAATTTCTGCCACTTAGGTTAGTATTTTATCAAGGCACATAGGTAACTACTTTTTTTTATAAAACAGGCTTAAAATAGGTACCTTAAAAAGCACATTTGCTAAGCAATCTGTTATATAATTATCTTCTTAATACGTAATTCCCATAAAAATAAATACTCATAAAAGAAATATTGGAAACATACAATATTTCCAATACAACAAACACAGGCCCTTCAAAAAACACAGGTCGCACAGTTCAAATAATGAAAGTATTGTAAACGGGGGCGCTGGGCGTGAATGTCCACAGTCTTGGCAAAGGCAAAATACTATTATGACTTGCAAAGGATTGTGGGGGATGTAGTCCATTCATACCAGAATCAGCCGTTCACAAAATAATGAGTTGTGTTGCTCGAGTGTAAGCAAAGAAAAATATATTTTATTCACGGGGTTAATTCTCCCACACAGATTTACTTGGTAACACAAAAGGACACTTGCTTTCAGTATTGTACTTAGGAAAAACAAATCATGATATAAGCAACTGAACTTCTTAAGCAATCAAACAATAAAGACCTTGATGGGAAACAGAAAAGGTCTTTTTGAGGGCTCCTGCTAATAACTTTTAGCAGTGCTCCAAAAGCAAAAACAAAACCCAAAAGCAACAAAAACTGTTCTTTTTCAAGGATAACTTTCTTCTATTCTCACACACAAACAGAAGTTTCCTTTCAGAGCTCACGTGCAATTGTGCATGGCTCAATTACCAATAATTAGCCAGCTGCAAACCCCTTTGCTGGTTCACTTTCTCTACGTGGCTCAAATCCTACCCTAAAGCTTTCTTGCAGACTTTTCTGGGTAGATAAAAAAACAAGTTATAGTTCCTTTTGATGGTTGTTGTATTTGTGAAAGTATTGTGACGCTCGCGCCCCTACCAGGCGGTTGCCTAGTAGGGACGGCTGGCCATCTGTATCCCTTCGAGGGTTGTAGTTGTGTCAATAAGAAAAGCCGAGTGGTTATTTAAAGCGCACAGGAAATTTTTATTCGGTTTCCAAAGTTGGCAAGTGATGAACATAAAAATTCTTTAAGCACTTTTTCTAGACAAAAGAAATACAGGATAATTTCTCCAAATCAAAAATGTCCAAACAAAACTCACAGCAGTTTCTATGCTTCACTGCAATTGCTTGCCATTTCAAAACACAAAAGCATTTGTAAAACTCTTCACAGCTTCCAAACTGCTGTTGCCACGCCCATACAAACAGTTCTAGCTGTTTGGGCCTTCACTAAAGTTTTGCAGTTTTAGCTTCCTAAGAGAGAGATTCCTAACCTCTTGTCTTCAGGGTTACTCTTCTCTTTCACTCTTGAAACTGCTTTAACTTGCAACAGCTTCCTTTTGTATTTCAGTGTTTTCTAACACACATTACTATTATATTTTAGTGCACAGCTCACATTCCATCTCAGAAGTTTCTGACTCAACAACACTTTCTTCAGGGCCTACTTCCATGCTCTCCAGTGAGCTACAGCTAGGTGCTCTTTGAAAGTGCTCTGGTAACTTTTCCTTAAGAGTCTTTGCAATGTTAAACAGTCTCTCACACTGCCTGGCCTTGGCTCCTCCAAGCCGGTCTCCTGTGTGTCTCTCCTGCTTAACCTCCCTCCTGAGATACTTCTTGCTGTGCTGAGGCTTCAGGCGTCTGAAAGTCTCCTCTGAGTCAGAGCAAGAACTATTCGGGTGGCACTGCTCATCCCCTGCGTACCTTTCTTGGCTGCCTTTGTAATGGTTCCTCCATTTGCTGCTCTCCTTGGCTGCAAGGGTTTTCCACAGCTTGGCCCCAGACCTCTCCTGTCTGTGCCTCCTGGGAATTGGAGTTGAACCTGGGCGAGGGCTTGAACTGCAGCTGCCACTGGTGCTTGCTCCTGCACTCCTCCTGGACCTTCTGCTCACAGCTCCTTCCTCTTCCTGCCTCAAACTGTGCCTCCCTCTTTTGTTTGTTCTTCCTCTGTTAACTGTTGAGCTGGGCAACTCCCTTCCTAGCTCCTCCCACTTGGACCTCCTACTCCTCTGCAGGGTTGTCCTGTGGTCTGTGATTGGCTTACCTTTGGCTCTGCCCTCTAGGTTTCTTTCAGTGCTTCTAGTATGGAGCCTAGGATTTTGTGCTCCCATCCCCCGCAATGAAAAAGAATCCTTCTTTTTTTCCGTTTTCCCTAGCTGGGCTGCACTCACCTCATCACAGTATTTTAAAGCAAAAGCCTAGACAGAGAGCAGTCCATGTATTCTAACTGATCATTTGAAATATCTCCTTCTTCTTCAAATATCATAGAATCAATATCATGGTCTGGCTCAGAGGAATTCCTTAATGGATCACTCTCAAGATAATATTTGTTTCCCTGCCGTCTTCCAGGTGAAGAGCTAGGGCATAGATCAGAGTTCATACCTGAGCTTCCTTTGCTGTTAGGTTTCCTCTCCAGATATCCTGGCCAGTAAGTAGTCCAGCTTTTATGTCCAGTCTTCCAATCAAGATCCCTGGACACTGGGTCTCTCTTCACATACCTTCTTGCACTGGTCTTAGGGCCCCTTCCAAATGCAGCAGTTTCCTTCAAAGGTGCCGTCTGGGAATTCCTGGCTCTGTAACCCCACTCCTCTGGCTTCCTCCAGTCCAATGGAGTATGCTTGTCTCTGGAATGACTCCCAACACACGTACTGCTGTGGGCTCCTTCTTTAGACCTCCAAGATGTCTTTCTCTTCTTCCTTCCACGTTGCTGCCGCGTCTGTCTCTCCTTGCTCTCTCTGTCCTTGATCTCTTGAGTTCCTGTTTCTGATCTGATTCTGTGTAGAATATGTTTTACTTTTAACTTGTTTAGAGGGATACTCCACCCTAGCACAGCTCAGCTGTGCTGAATCAAGCCCTGCCCTTGGAGATGAATGATTGGGGATTACCTCATAGCTCTCCTGATTGAACACACGTTTCCCCACTTCAGCTCTTCTAGAGGCTGTTTGAAACCTGGTGCATTCTGGGACTGGTAGTCTTTTATGAAAACATTCTGTTTTAGTATTTCTACCAGCTAAGACAGGTTGCTTGTTCAGTGCCAATTCACCTCTATTATAGCTCCCTCCTGAACTATGATAAGCTTCCTTATCACATACCCCCCTGCTTAAGTTATTACGGACTGGTGCAACTGGTGAAAATTCTTCTTTACAGTCCGTAATACCTATGAGAGTATTATCTTTTTGACGCTCACCTACTTCTTGGCTGGCTTCAGGGTCATTATTATTTACAGGCCTCTCCTTCCAAGACTTACCGGTAAGTACATTAATGTGGTAGGTCTGTCTACGACCTCTTGCATTTTCTACCACATAAGATACTGGGCTCACTTGTCTAACAACCTTCCACGGCCCTTTCCACTGTACTTCAAATTTTGGGGCTGTACCTGCTACTTGAACCAAAACCTTTTCACCAATGCTTAATTGGCGGCTTTTGGCCTTCCTATCATACCACCCTTTCTGGCGCACTTGACTGTCCTGCAGGTTTTTCTCAGCAACCTGCGAGGTCCTTTTTAAACGTGCTCTCAAGTCACGTAGAAAACCGTGGCACCTCCTGATTTTCTGGTTCAGGATCAATCCATTGTTCCCTCAAAATATCTAACAAACCACGTGGAGCCCTACCATACATCAATTCATATGGAGTTACACCTAGGGACACCTGAATTCTTTCCCTGCAGGCATATAAGGCAAAGGGCAATAACATATCCCATTCTTTTACCTCTCCTGCTAACCCCCTTCTCAACATTTGTTTGAGAGTTTGGTTGAATCTCTCCACCAAACCCTTTGATTGAGGATGGTAGGCTGAGGTTTTCACGTGATGAATGCCAAAGGCATCCCAGACCTGGGCCAAATATTTGGATACAAAATTGGACCCTCGGTCAGTCAACACCTCTCTTGGGAATCCCACTTCGCAAAACAATTTGACTAGCTCTAAAGCTATTGTTTTTGCAGAAACATTCCTCAATGGTATGGCCCAGGGAAACCTTGTTGCCTGATCTACCATAACTAGGATGTATTGGAAACCTTGGGGCGTTTTGACTAATGGGCCTACAAGATCCATAGCAATGCGTCCTATTGGGTCTGTGATAATTGGTGTGGGAATCAAAGGCACCACCGGTGGGTGAGTCGCTGTAACTCGCTGACACGCTGGACATGCAGCACAAAACTGGGCAGTTTCTTTGAAAATACCTGGCCAGTAAAAACGCATAAGTATTTGATCCAGCGTTCCTTGCATCCCTTTATGACCTCCAATTGGATGATCAGGTGCTAATCTAAGTACTAGTCCTTTGAAAGTTGTGGGTACCACCAATTGTTTACTTATGGTCCCATTTCTGGGGTCCTGACTCTCTCTATATAATATTTCATTATCTAGTCTGAATCTGGGCAACTCCTCCCTGACCTCCTGAGCATACTTAAAAGCTCGGGTGAGAGCTTGATCAGCTCGCTGTTCTTGTGGAAAGTTAGGAAACTTTGCCACTAACTCAGCTGGCACCCAGGGTAAACTTTGACCAGCCAACATCTCAGCCCTACCCTGTGCTCTGCAAAGTCTCTCACGACACTTTTGTGCTTTCAACTTTCTTACTTTTCCAGATGGTGGAGTTATTAAATCATCATGAGAGGGTAAGTCTCCTAATAACTCTGCCTGCTCCCCCTCCTCCTGCTGGCTCTCTATCTTAGCCTGTGAGCGGGTGGATACAAGGCCCCTCTTCTTACCTATTTCCTTCCTTATAGTTTGGCCTTCTGGAAGCTTAACCATCTTTTTAGCTAGGGACTGAGGACTTCCAAACAAAGGCCCGGGAGCTATTACCATCATTCCTTCTCCCTCCTTCTTTCCTAGTCCTTTCACTAGTCCCTGCTTAAATCTTGGCCAGTCCTTTCCTAGAACCAAATCAAATGGAAGCATAGGCACCACTGCTAAAAGAACTTCCTCTTGTTCCCCCAGGCACTTAACCATTAGCCTATAGGTGGGATATGATGTTGCAGCACCATGAATGCATCTGATGTGAACCTGGCTTTCAGGGGTTCTAGGCACAAATCCTTCTTGGGCCTCTATCCTCTTCCAAAGCCTCTTTGACAGCATACTCTGGTCTGCTCCAGAGTCTAACAGAGCATTTGTGGTAATTCCCTGCACATCAACCACCAAAAGGAATCCTTCTTTGGGCTGTTTTAAATCAACACCCATCAAGCTAGTGTGTATCTGGCATCCCCTTTCCAAATGTCCCCATTTTCCACATTTGAAACATTTCTTTTTACTCCACTGTGTAATCTGGGTTGGCACAGTACAATTATTCTCAGAAACATTTTTAACCATTTTCTTTTCTGATACAGCACAGCTTGCCTCAGCACCAACCTTCAGAGGCCCACCCATTCTATGGCAAGCCTGCGTGGCTTCCCAAGAATCTCTCTGCTAGCATGGTTGCCTCTCCAAGGTTCTGGCAATTTTGCTGTATAAGGAAAGTGTGCAAATCTTTAGGCACAGCAGACATAAATTGTTCAAGCATAATAATGTCTAATAACATTTCCACAGTCTTTCCCTCAGGCTCCAACCATTTTACAGCCAATCCTCTGATTCTCTGACTCAGAGCCCTGGGTGTTTCACCCACTCTCAATGTAGTAGCTCTAAACATTCGCCTATACTCTGAAATAGACAACCCTAGGTGATCTCTTACAGCAGCCTTTACATCTCTATAATTCAAAGCTTGAGCTGCTGGCACTGCTCTATAAGCTGCAAGCGCCTCCCCAGTTACTGAGGCTGCCAGCCTTACTGCCCACTGGGTCTCTGGCCATGCTAATGCTTGTGCCACTCTCTCAAAAGATTCAAGGAAATCATCAACATTATCATCTGGAGTCAGCTTCCCAAAACTAAATGCCCCAATTCCCTGATTGAGTCCCACATTGTCCACATGTGGTATACCAGTTGTTACTGCTGGTCTTGCATCCGGTCCACTTTGGTTATGAAGAGCAATTAAGGCTTCCACCAGATCAAGCACTGGCTTCTGCTGGTCCCTTAATGCTTTAATTGCAGTGTCCTGAGCCTGCTGCGCTAGCTCCTGTTGCCTGCTAAATTGGGCTGCCATCCAGCTGGGCAGTTCCTTCGGATCCATCTTGTATCCCTGCAAGAAAACAAAAGAAAAAAAAACACAGAGCAGCACCCTCCAAACAGGTGTTTTTCTCCTAATTCTTTTTTTCAATTACCCTTGTGCCTTACTCCCATCCACAACTAGACATGCCCAGGTACTTATTACCTTATGCCAGTGATGAATCCAGCTCACACAGGTTCTTTTCCTCCTGGAACAGCCACCTCTTTTTTTCTCCAAAGTGTTGTTAAGGGAAAAATCCTTTTTCCAGCTTTTAACTTGAACTTTTTTCTTTCAGATTTCAGTTGTAATCCTTATATATCATGTAGATCCTTTGCGCAAAAGCAATCCGAAAAACTACGCCAACTGTAAATGGGGGCGCTGGGCGTGAATGTCCACAGTCTTGGCAAAGGCAAAATACTATTATGACTTGCAAAGGATTGTGGGGGATGTAGTCCATTCATACCAGAATCAGCCGTTCACAAAATAATGAGTTGTGTTGCTCGAGTGTAAGCAAAGAAAAATTTATTTTATTCACGGGGTTAATTCTCCCACACAGATTTACTTGGTAACACAAAAGTACAATTGCTTTCAGTATTGTACTTAGGAAAAACAAATCATGATATAAGCAACTGAACTTCTTAAGCAATCAAACAATAAAGACCTTGATGGGAAACAGAAAAGTTCTTTTTGAGGGCTCCTGCTAATAACTTTTAGCAGTGCTCCAAAAGCAAAAACAAAACCCAAAAGCAACAAAAACTGTTCTTTTTCAAGGATAACTTTCTTCTATTCTCACACACAAACAGAAGTTTCCTTTCAGAGCTCACGTGCAATTGTGCATGGCTCAATTACCAATAATTAGCCAGCTGCAAACCCCTTTGCTGGTTCACTTTCTCTACGTGGCTCAAATCCTACCCTAAAGCTTTCTTGCAGACTTTTCTGGGTAGATAAAAGAACAAGTTATAGTTCCTTTTGATGGTTGTTGTATTTGTGAAAGTATTTTAAAGCAAAAGCCTAGACAGAGAGCAGTCCATGTATTCTAACTGATCATTTGAAATATCTCCTTCTTCTTCAAATATCATAGAATCAATATCATGGTCTGGCTCAGAGGAATTCCTTAATGGATCACTCTCAGGATAATATTTGTTTCCCTGCCGTCTTCCAGGTGAAGAGCTAGGGCATAGATCAGAGTTCATACCTGAGCTTCCTTTGCTGTTAGGTTTCCTCTCCAGATATCCTGGCCAGTAAGTAGTCCAGCTTTTATGTCCAGCCTTCCAATCAAGATCCCTGGACACTGGGTCTCTCTTCACATACCTTCTTGCACTGGTCTTAGGGCCCCTTCCAAATGCAGCTGTTTCCTTCAAAGGTGCCGTCTGGGAATTCCTGGCTCTGTAACCCCACTCCTCTGGCTTCCTCCAGTCCAATGGAGTATGCTTGTCTCTGGAATGACTCCCAACACACGTACTGCTGTGGGCTCCTTCTTTAGACCTCCAAGATGTCTTTCTCTTCTTCCTTCCACGTTGCTGCCGTGTCTGTCTCTCCTTGCTCTCTCTGTCCTTGATCTCTGAGTTCCTGTTTCTGATCTGATTCTGTGTAGAATATGTTTTACTTTTAACTTGTTTAGAGGGATACTCCACCCTAGCACAGCTCAGCTGTGCTGAATCAAGCCCTGCCCTTGGAGATGAGTGATTGGGGATTACCTCATAGCTCTCCTGATTGAACACACGTTTCCCCACTTCAGCTCTTCTAGAGGCTGTTTGAAATCTGGTGCATTCTGGGACTGGTAGTCTTTTATGAAAACATTCTGTTTTAGTATTTCTACCAGCTAAGACAGGTTGCTTGTTCAGTGCCAATTCACCTCTATTATAGCTCCCTCCTGAACTATGATAAGCTTCCTTATCACAGTATGTATGTTTCAAAGCAATAATGCTTTGTTGAACTCTGTTCTAATCTGTCAGTCCTCTCTTCTCGTGTTCAACAAGTTACTCTGCTCACCAACCTCTACTTCACCAACTGTCCTCTAAACAAGACTCTTCTTTTTCAACATGCCAAAAATATAATGCTCTAGGATATTTGTAAAAACAAAAATCCATCTCGTCCACTCTCAACAGTAATGATTCCCTCAGGAAAAGTGATTCAAATAATGAGATGTGCTGGGTCTTTTTCCCTAAAATAGGGCAGCACCCAAAACCATTTCAAAGCTCCAAAAATATCCCTTTGGTTAATGTGCAGTAAGCACTTGGCAGGGTCTCCAAGAGCTCAGATGAGGTCTGGGCCATTTCACATTGTGAGACCCCTCATTGTTTGGGAAGAGGGTTAAAAATATTTTAATGATGTGAGGATGTGTTTTCACAGCCATGGACTTTATTTATTTATTTATTTATTTAACCAGTTTTGTATACCACCTTATCCTTCAATCAAAGTGGTTGACAAGACAACAAAGGACTTACATGTTGAGGGCATGGGAAGATCAAATACAATACATTACAATATAAATACAGTACAAACAGTAAATTATAATATTATCTCATAGTGAAATTGGATATACAAGTTGATCAATTTAAGTTATTTGACCAAATGATTCTATGAATAAATAAGTCTTTAAAGATATGCGAAAGTCTTTGATGTCTTCCTGAGCTCTTAATTCTTCAGGAATAGAATTCCATACCTCTGATGCCATGAAGGAAAATGCTCTTTTAGAGGTCATCTGTTTTGATCTATTGAAGTTTAAAGGTGTACTAAGTTTATTGGAGTTATGAGATCGTCTAGGTCTTAGGCTCTTGTCTTTGGATATTATATGCTGTAGAATATCTGCTGAAGATTGTTGAAAGATTAGTCAAGAATCATAGTATATGGTAAAAGTTCTAAATTCAGCATGAGAAACACATCCAAAGTGTTAAAGTGGAGAACCATGTACCTCTGGCTGAAGTGAGGTCCCCCTGTGAGTTGAGGCCCAGGCCCCCCACCCTCTTGGAGGATTTGGCACTTTGCATGATCCCCCACCATCAATCTTGAGATCTCCAGTGGGCAGCAGTGAGATGCAACCTTACTCGTCTCACTCCTGAGAAAATCTCTGTCCAGGCAGCAGTTCCTGTGCCACTCCTCCCTTAGGCACTTGGTTTTTGCATTTGTCTTCTTCCACATACAGATTCCTTTTGAATCTTTTCTTCCTTCTCCCCTCTGAGTTGTATTTCCACCTCTCTGCTTCTGTTTAAGCTTGGCAGGCTTAAGGGCAGGGCCGGCCCGTCCATTGAGCGAGAATGTTTTTTGCACAGGGCCCCGCGTTTCAGGGGGCCCCGCGCAAAAAACATTCTGATCTAAAAGTAAAATTTAAAAAAAAAAAAAAAGCTGTCTGCTGCCGCTGACGGGACCGCCGCGGCAGAATCGAGTGTGCTGCGGGGCCCCCCCTGCCCAGCAGAGCCTGCCCTCCCCTGTATCACCTCTCTCTTTACAGCTGCAGTCACACGCGCCGGCATTCAGAGCGCGAGGGGAGAGTTTCTCCCTCGCTGCTTTGTTAAGCCCGCGGGGGCTGATGGGAAGTTCCCATCAGCCCCCGTGGGCTTAACAGAGCCGCGAAAGGGAAACTAGTTCTTTTGCGCTCTGAAAGCCGGCGCGGGTGACTGCAGCGGCAAAGTGAGCGGTGATACAGGGGAGGGCAGGCTCTGCTGGGCAGGGGGGGGGGCGCCCGCGGCACACTCGATTCTGCCATGGCTGCCCCGGCAGTGGCAGCAGACAGCTTTTTTTAAAAAATATTTTCCCTAGGCTAGGCTGGGCTGGGCTGGGCTGGGCTGGGGGGGGGGGGTAGGAGTGGTGATGGGCTGGGGGGGGGGGTTAGGAGTGGTGATGGGCTATGGGGGGGCTGGGGGGGTTAGGAGTGGTGATGGGCTATGGGGGAGCTAAGTCTGTATATGGGCTGATGGGATTAGGACTGGAAGTGGGTTGATGGGGGGTTAGGATTGGTAATGGGCTATGGGGGGGCTTAAACTAAAAATTGGGTGATGGGGGATTAGGACTGGAAATGGGCTGGTGGGATTAGGACTGGGAGTGGGCTGATGGGGGGCTAGGACTGGTAATGGGTTGGGGGGGTTGCTAGGACTGGAAATGGGCTGGGGGGATTAAGACTGAAGGTGGGCTGATGGGGTTAGGACTGGTAATGGGCTGTGGGCTGTTGGGGCGTATAGGACTGGTAATGGGCTATGGGTGGCTAGGACCGCAAATGGACAGATGGGGGGGTTAAGACTGGAGGTGGGCTGATGGGGGGTTAAGACTGGCGGTGGGCTGATGGGGTTAGGACTGGTAATGGGCCATGGGGGGTTAGGACTTATAATGGGCTATGGGGAGGCTAGGACAGGAAATGGTCTGATGGGGAGGGGTTAGGACTTGAGGTGGGCTGATGGGGTTAGGACTGGTAATGGGCTGTGGGCTGTTGGGGGGGTTAGAACTGGTAATGGGCTAAGGGGGGGTTAAGACTGGTAATGGGCTGTTGGCTGATGGGGGCTGTCTGGTACTGGGCTATGGGGGGGTTAGGACTGATAATGAGCTATGGGGGGGCTAGGACAGAAAATGGGCTGATGGGGAGGGGTTAGGACTTGAGGTGGGCTGATGGGGTTAGGACTGGTAATGGGCTGTGGACTGATGGGGGGTTAGGACTGGCAATGGGCTATGGGGGGCTGACTGGAAATGGGTTGATGGGGGTTAGGACTGGAAGTGGGCTGATGGGGGGGTTAGGACTGGAAGTGGGTTGATGGGGGGGCTAGGACTGGTATTGGGTTGGGGGGTTGCTAGGACTGGAAATGGGCTGATGCAGGGACTAGAAGGGAATGGATGCTGGGTGAGGCTGGAACTAGAAGGGAGCTGATGTTGGGGGAGGATTAGAATGGGATGGGGCTGGGAAAGTAAAATGGAGAGGGGAAAAATATTTTGTGTGGGAGGGATAAAAAATCTACAATTGGCCGGGTATTGGGAGAGTAAGTGGGGATTGAGGATTGAGGGGTAAAATTTGAGTGGATGAAATAGGAATGAGGAAAGAGCAAAAGGAGAAAGATTAGTATGTTAAAGCAGATGTAGAGAGAGAATGGAAAAAAACTAGAAGAGAGAAGAAAGGACAAATGGACAGCAGACGATGGAGAGTTAGCAGAAGACACGAAGAAACCAGAAGAAAGTGGCTGGAGCAATTGCAGCTGAAAAAAAATGCACAAAAGGTAGAAAAATATATCTTTATTTTGAATTTATTAATTGGAATATGTCAGCTCTGGTAAATGTGCATCATTAACGTCTGCGCTTTGTTTAGTACAAGAGCAAATTAATGTATAGTTTTATTTCTACAGTGTTGTACATTCCAAGTTTGGCTTTTGGGATTCTCAGTTTAATTATTGTCTTCCTGTTTCTAAATTGTGATTCCTTGTTTGGTGATGGTCTATGTTCTGCATGTATAACTGAGCTGAGGTATTCTGTTTATGTAATTCCTATTTGACATTGCCACTTGTTCTCTTTCCCCAGTAGGTCATGTATTGTTGTTCTCTGAAATGTATTGGTTTAATATTTGCATGTTTCCTTTTGATAGGTAGGGTATGGTGCTTTGTGAGTCCTGGTAGTGCTGTTAGGATACGGCGGGTTTGCTATGGGTTCTAAATGGGCAGTGTTTGTAGTAGTTCCTAATGTGTCTGGTGGTTGGCACTGGATTATAGTAATGTAGAAATCTTTTAGTCTTTCTTTATCCATACACTCATTAAGAGGCATGTTTACTAAAAGTTAGTATATGGTAACATTATGCAAATATTTATGCAAATGAGGCCCCTTATGCAAATGAGGCCCTGCACCGAGTCTCCACACATGGCCCCGCACCCCCCTTGGGCCGCCCCTGCTTAAGGGTAGTGAGTTAGATTGATAAACTGAGGTAGCTATCCAGGCTTCATTCACCCAGGCTGTACCCTTGTCCCATATGGGCCCTTACAGTCTTTACTCCCTGGGCAAATAGCTAGGAAGACTTTTAACCCATCCTTACACTGGGCTTTATTGAAACTCCTCTCCTGGGATTGACAAGAGAGCACAACCTCCCTGTTGCATCCAAAGCATTTGACCATTCTAATTTCAACTTTTCCTTTCTTGTGTCTTCTTTAAGTTTCCTTTCTATCTCCAGGAACAAGCAGGAATATAATCTTCACATATGGGTGACATCGGTACCGACGGAGCCCACGCGAGAATGCTCCCCAGCGTCCAATAGGAAAGCTTTTGGGAGCATCCCACTATGCCTGCATTGCTGCCTTCCTGCCTTTGTGACTCTCCCTCCTCAGTTCTTTGTTTTCCGCGGAACCAGCAGGAAGCAAATCCTGTCACCACAGAAAATGTATTCTTTCTTATTTTTTGTGATCGCATCTGCCTTCCTGTCAACACCAGAACTGAACTATCATCTTTCTTTCTTCCTTCTAAAACCCTCCCCAAAAACAAAATAAACTTCATTCTTCAGGCACTCGATGCCATTTCAGGCCTTAGGCCTTCCATCCTGTCTATTGACACGATGGAAAAACCAGCTAATAGTTTCAAAAAATGTTCCAAGTGTGGTAGTACCATTTCTGCCACTGATACTGGTGTCTCAAATGCCTCAGTCCGGATCACCAGTCATCTGAGTGTCCCTTATGTAAAAAGATGACAAAGAGAAGCCTACAGAATCGGGACGCAAAACTCGGTTTTCTGTTTGCCTCAGATGCAGTCGCTTGCTTCGACGTCATTGAGGACATCATCATCTTCACATGGATCTCAGGTATCAAAACATAAGTCCTCCTAAGGGTAGATCTCTATTTAAAAATAGTGATGCCTCGAGCGTTGCCCTAGAGGTGGATCGACTGGCCAAATTACCCCAGCAGGAGAACCTCCCCTCCAAAGCCTTTCAAGGGGTCCAGGATGCTCCCAAGGCCTCCACCTCTGGAGATCTCCTGGTGCCATGCTCTGGAATGGTAGCCCAAGCTTCTGGCACCATTACTCAGGCATCAGCAAGCTCAATAGACCAGTGCATGCTAGCCATTGTGCGGAATCCTGCAGCTCTATTAGCAGCATTGGTATTGGTGAAAACAGTACCGCCGGTACCGTCAGTACCGATGCAGTTGATGATGCCAATACAATCGGCATTGGGCTCCATGCTCCTCGGTATACTCCCACCCATGCTGGCACTTGAGTCCATTCCCAGTTCCGAGGAACCGACAAAGCAGGACTCTCGCACCGATACTGATTTAGATCAGTATCGGTCCTTACAAGAACAAGAGCATCGCTCTCGTTGATACTTTGAATCTAGTGATTCTGATTCTTCAGACGATGAATCGATTGGTACCAGAGACATTAGGAATCTTCACGAGGGTCCCTCTCCATCTCCACAGCAGCGCATGTCCCCTCCTGAAGACATGTCTTTCCAGGAGTTTATCAAAGATATGGCGAGAGGCCTATCCATTACTGCTGCATCAGAGAAAGAACCCAGAGCAGAGGAGTTGGAAATTCTCCAATATCCTACAGCATCTAAAGAGGTGACTACTCTCCCAATACACTGCATACTCCAGGACCTTATGTTCCGGATGTGGGAGATGCCCTTTACGATCTCTCCCCATTCCCGACGACTTGATACCATGTATTGGGTACCGGAAAGCCCTGGATTCCAGAAGGTGCAGCTTCCACACCATTCAATGGTAGTGGAATCAGCCATGTGTCAAATTAAGAGTTCTAAAATGCACTCCTCCAATCCCCCGGGCAGAGAATTGAGAAAGCTTGATGCTTTTGGCCGCCGATGCTTTTAGGCCTCCATGCTTTCAGCCCACATAAGTTCATACATACTCTACATGGGTATGTTCCTTAGGGAAGTAACTAAACATCTGGAATCAATGTTACCTCTTCTCCCAGACAACAAGAGGGCAGACTACCTTACCTTAGTCAAACATGCAGAAAGGTTTTCCAAGTTTGTCAATAGGGCAACCTTTGACTGTTTTGAATGCATTAGTAGAACTACTTCTATCTGCATAGGTGCCCGTAGGATTGCCTGGCTTCAAGTATCAGACCTTGAACAGTAGGTTCAAGATAAGCTGGGAAATATTCCCTGTACAGGGGAGAACCTTTTTGGGAAGTATTGGCAAGATAAGGCTTCTCAGTTAATCTGAGAATACCACCCTAAATAGGCTTTCTAAGGCCACTGCCTACCCCACCAAGAAGAAAGCAGCGGCTAAGAAGCCTTTCTATGGTAAGAACAAAAAATTCTATTCTTCTTACCCCCAGGGGCGGCCCAAGGGGGGTGCAGGGCCTCATTTGCATAAGTGGCCTTATTTGCATACATATTTGCATAAATATTTGCATAATGTTACCATACACTAACTTTTAGTAAGCACGTCTCTTAATGAATGTATGGATAAAGAAAGACTAAAAGATTTCTACATTACTATAATCCAGTGCCAACCGCCAGGCACATTAGGAACTACTACAAACACTGCCTATTTAGAACCCATAGCAAACCCGCCGTATCGTAACAGCACTACCAGGACTCACAAAGCACTAGACCCTACCTATCAAAAGGCAACACTGCAAATATTAAACAAATAGAGAACAACAATACATGACCCTACTGGGGAAAGAGAACAAGTGGCAATGTCAAATAGGAATTACATAAACAGAATACCTCAGCTCAGTTACACATGCAGAACATAGACCATCACCAAACAAGGAATCACAATTTAGAAACAGGAAGGCAATAATTAAACTGGGAACCCCAAAACCCAAACTTGGAATGTACAACAACACTGTAGAAATAAAACTATAAATTAATTTCCTCTTGTACTAAACAAAGTGCAGACGTTAATGATGCACGTTTCCCAGAGCTGACATATTCCAGTTAATAAATTCAAAATAAAGAGATATTTTTCTACCTTTTGTACATTTTTTTCAGTTGCAATTGCTCCAGCCACTTTCTTCTGGTTTCTTTGTCTTCTGCTAACTCACCATCATCTGCTGTCCATTTGTCCTTTCTTCTCTCTTCTAGTTTTTTTTTTCCATTCTCTCTCTACATCTGCTTTAACATACTAATCTTTCTTCTTTTGCTCATTCCTATTTCATCCACTCAAATTTTACCCCTCCGTCCTCATCCCCACTTACTCTCCCAATACCCGGCCAATTGTAGATTTTTCATCCCTCCCACACAAAATATTTTTCCCCTCTCCATTTCACTCTCCCAGCCCCATACCATTCTAATCCTCCCCCAACATCAGCTCCCTTCTAGTTCCAGCCTCACCCAGCATCCGCTCCCTTCTAGTCCCTGCATCAGCCCATTTCCAGTCCTAGCCCCCCATCAGCCCATTTTCAGTCCTAGCTCCCCATCCATTTTCAGTCCTATCCGAGTCCCTCCATCAGCTCATTTCCAATCCCAGCCCCCCATCAGCCCATTTCTAGTCCTTTCCTAGCCCCACCATCAGCCCATGTCAAATCCTAGCTCCCCTCCACTCAGCCCAATTCCAATCCAAGCCCCCCATCAGCCTACTTCCAGTTCTAGCCCCTACATGAGTCCATTTCAATCCAAGCCCCCACCACAGCCCATTTCCAATCTTAGCTCCCCCAACAGCCCATTTCCAGTCCTATCCTAGCTGCTCCATCAGCCCATTTCCTGTCCTAGCTCCCTTCCCTCACAGCCCATTTCCATTCCAAGCCCCCCTCCCCATCAGCTATTTGCAGTTCAAGCCCCCTTCCACTCAGCCCATTTTCATTCCAAGTCCCCGTCACCATCAGCTATTTGCAGTTCAAGCCTCCCCTTCCACTCAGCCCATTTCCAGCCCTAGCAACCTCCAACCCATTACCAGTCCTAGTCCCCCATCAACCCACTTCCAGTCCTAACCCCCCATCACCCCATTTTCAGTTTAAGCCCCCCATAGCCCATTACCAGTCCTAACCCCCCATCAGCCCACTTCCAGTCCTAACTCCATCAGCCCATTTCCAGTCTTAGCCCCCCCCATAGCCCATTATCAGTCCTAACCCCCCATCACCCCATTTCCAGACTTAGCCCCCCATAGCCCATTACCAGTTCTAACCCCCATCAGCGCACAGCCCATTACCAGTCCTAACCCCATCAGCCCATCTCCTGTCCTAACCCCCCCATCAGCCCATTTCCAGTCCTAGCCCCCCATAGCCCATTTCCAGTCGTAACCCCCCATCAGCCCACAGCCCATTACCAGTTCTAACCTCCCCTCCCCCCCATCGGCCCAGGGGAAAAAAAAAAGCTGGCGGCTGCTGCTGCCGCC
The DNA here is from genome assembly GCA_033557465.1 of Ichthyophis bannanicus. NCBI lineage: Eukaryota > Metazoa > Chordata > Amphibia > Gymnophiona > Ichthyophiidae > Ichthyophis > Ichthyophis bannanicus. Next base: position 777,777,415 of record CM066035.1, read on the forward strand.
ACAGCAGCAGCAGAATCGACTGTCCCGCGGGGTCCCCCTTGCCCGGCTGAGCTCTCCCTGCTCGGCTGAGCCTCTCCGCGACGGCTTTCAGATCCACAAAGGGAGAGTGTCTCACTGTCTCCCTCGTGGCTCTGTTAAGCCCGCATGGGCTGATGGGAAATTTCCCATCAGCCCGTGCAGGCTTAACAGAGCCGCTAGGAGACACTCTCCCTTCGCGGATCTGAAAGCCGTCGCGGAAAGGCTCAGCCGGGCAGGGAGAGCTCAGCCAGGCAGGGGGGCCCCACAGGACAGTCAATTCTGCTGCTGCTGCTGCGGTGGCAGCAGCAGCCAGCATTTCTTTTTTTAATTTAATTTATTTTTAAAGCAGAATGTTCTTTGTGCCGGGCCCGCTGAAATGCGGGGCCCTGTGCAAAAAACATTCTTGCTCAATGGACGGGCCGGCCCTGCTTACCCCTCAGCTTCTCAATATGAGCCACAGGCTGCCCAGAGGAAAAAACAGTCTCCTAAGCAGCAGAAGAAGCCACAGGTTCCTAAACTGCAACCAGCATCACAGACTCATCTACGCCTGTTCTTTCTAGAGAACATTGCCACCCTGCCTCTGGAGAAACCCCACCCCCTCCACATAATAGGCAGGCTTTGCCATTATGCCCACAGTTGGCATCTTATCACCTCAGAGCAGTGGACACTGACCATAGTGCAAGAGGGGTACAAGCTTCACCTACAAAGCATACCCCCCACCACTCTAGTGGGGGAATATCATTTGCAATCCCCACTCACTGCTCTTCTCGAACAAGAGAATATCTCTCTTCTATCAGAGGGTGCAATTAAAGAGGTTCCAACCCTCCAGAAGGGGATGGGGTTCTATTCTCCGTACTTTCTCATTCCCAAAAAGAATGGAAGATACAGATCCATCTTAGATCTCAGAAACCTCAACAAGTTTCTAGTTCAAGAGAAATTCAAGATGATTTCACTAGGAACCCTTCTCCCTATCTCCAGAGTCAGGACTGGCTCTGTTCTCTTGATCTCAAAGAAGCGTATACCCATATCCTCATTCATCCAGAACATAGAAGATATCTATGCTTCATCTTCCAAGGAATACAGAGTTCTACCATTTGGGCTCGCCTCTGCCCCAAGAGTCTTTACAAAGCGTATGGCAGTCACAGCTGCATATCTAAGAACTCTTGGAATATTTGTTTTCCCTTACTTAGATGATTGGCTAATAAGGGCAGCCACTTCTCAGGAAGTTGACCTATCCCTACTTCATACCATTCAAGTACTGCAGGATCTAGGATTTGTAATAAATCTTCCAAAATCCTATCTAGTTCCTACTCAAATGCTTGAATTCATAAGCATTGTTCTAGATACTAGGCGGTCAAAGGCATTTCTACCCCAGGACCATTGTACTCGACTAGTATAGCTGGCATCTCAAGTAAGGTTCAAAAACAATCTCTCGGCCAGGGAGATGCTACAACTGTTAGGCCATATGGCCTCTACGGTTCATTCAGTGCCATATGCTCATCTGCACATGCAGATAACTCAATGGACTCTTGCCTCCCAGTGGAAACAGGTCTCTGAGACCCTCACAGACAAGATCAAAGTCACAGACATTCTGAAGGACTCCCTGCTGTGGTGGGCTACCTCGGGGAATCTTCTCATAGGTCACCTTTTCAGATGACTCCACATGAGTGCATCCTGACAACAGATGCCTCCAAACTGGGTTGGGGAGCCCACTTGGGCTCTCTCTCCTCTCAAGGCCTCTGGACAGAGCAGGAGTCACAGCTCCAGATAAATCTGCAAGAGCTTTGCACAATTTTCAATGCCCTCAAAATGTTCCAACAATGACTTAAGGGCAACAGAGTGCTGGTCCAGATGGATAATCAGGTAGCTATATTCTACCTGAACAAGCAAGATGGAATGGGCTCTTGGGCCCTCTGCAAGGAGGCTCTTCATCTTTGGTCTTTTGCAATTGCTCACCAAATGCATTTCCAAGCAGTGTATCTACCAGGTCACTAAAATGTCTTAGCCAATAGATTGAGATGGATCCTCCTACCACATGAGTGGTCTCTCCATCAGCAGACAATCTCCTACATCTTTCAAATCTGGAGGACTCTGGAGATAGACCTTTTTGCCACTCCGCAGAATGCCAAACTACCTCGTTTTTGCACCAGAACCTTAATGTCCAGCCTCTAACATGTGGTTGCTTTCCACCTTCACTGGGGTCAGGATTTCCTGTATGCCTTTCCTCCTATACCCCTGATTCCCAAAATGCTTTTCAAACTGCAAGCAGACAAGGGCCACGTGATCCTCATAGCCCCATGCTGGCCACATCAACCTGGTTTCCTCTCCTGCTACATCTGTCACAGGCTCAACCTCTCAGTCTCTGATCAGCTTCTGACCTTCTCTCATAGGAGAAGGGGACGCTGCTCCATCCCAACCTGCAGTCTCTCCATCTCATGGCCTGGCTTCTGAAAGCATAGTCTTGCAAGGTCTCAACCTTCTTGAGGAAGTAAAGAACATCCTACTAGCATCCAGGAAGCCATCTACTAATGACTTCAAGTGGCGTAGGTACTTCACTTGGTGTACCCAAAGTGATCTTAACCCCTTTTCAGCTCCAATAGAAACTCTCCTTCAGCACCTCCTCCATCTTTCATCCTCTGGTCTCAAGACGAATTCGGTGAGGGTTCACCTCAGTGCAATTGTTGCTTCTCACCATCCCCTGGATGGGCAGCCCATTTCTCTGCAAACGCTTGTAGAACATTTCATGAGAGGGCTATTATTGACCAAGCTCCCCATCAAGCCACCACAGGTGGCTTGGGATCTTAATATCATGCTTGGTCAGCTCTTTAAGCCGCCCTTTGAATCTTTCGCCACAACCTCACTAAAGTTTCTCTCTTGGAAAGTCATCTTCCTTGTTGCACTCACTTCAGCTAGACGCATCAGTGAACTCCAAGCCTTGGTGGCTGATCCGCCTTATGCACGCTTCCGCCATGATAAGGTAGTCCTATGGACATGAAATGAGGATTAGTCCTAAGTTGTATCTCTTTTCCATTTGAATCAGTCAGTTTACTTGCCTGTCTTCTTCCCTAGACCTCATTCCTCTAGGGCAGAGGCAACCTTCCATACTCCTGACTACAAGCGTGCCTTGGCATTCTATCTCCAATGGACAGCTGAGCACTGTAAGAGCTCTCAATTATTCGTCTCCTTGATCCCAGTCACTTGGGATTGCCAGTATCCAAATGTACTCTGTCTAAATGGATAGCAGATTACATTTCTTTAACTTATGCAAAAGTAGGACTATCCCTCAAAGGTCATGTCACTGATGATAATGTTCATGCCATGGCTGCCTCCACTGCAAACTTACATTCTGTAACCATTGACGAAATCTGCAAAGCAGTCACCTGGTTTTTGGTGCACACCTTTGCTGCACACTACTGTTTGGAAGCCGGGATGCCATGTTTGGTCAGGCTGTTCTCCAACATCTCTTTCAGACTTAAGGCTAACTCCTACCCTCCGTCCCAGAATTTTCGATGCCAGATATCCATTAAAGATCCATGCCCTCTTGGGGCTTCCTTTGAGGCAAATCTACCGATTCTGGTTGCCTTCCTCTGGCATCTGGGAGTTCTGGAGTCCCATATGTGAAAACTACATTTCTGCTTGTTCCTGGAGAAAGCATAGTTACTCACCTGTAACAGGTGATCTCCGGGAACAGAAGGAATTTAGTCTTCACAACCCACCCTCCTCCCCTAGGAGTTGTAGAGTTTCTCTCTCTCTCTCTATTCTCTCCTTTTATGTCAGCTACAAACTCAACTGAGGAGGGAGAGTCACAAATGTGGGAAGGTGGTGACGCAGGCATAATGGGATGCTCCCAAAAGCTTTTCTATTGGACGCTGGGGAGTGTTCCCACGGGGGCTCAGTCGGTACCGACGTCACCCATTTGTGAAGACTAAATTCCTGCTGTTCCCAGAGATCGCCTATGCAGGCAACTTAAAATCCAAATGAGTTGGCACTATTTAAATCCAGTATAACCGCAATGTTTACTGATTAGATGAAGAGAGGATAATGCTTGAAAGCATGTTAAAGATGCATTAAGTTAGTCCAATAACAAGGCATCACCCACCGTACAGCTTGTTTGCTGACTTATTTTCACAGTACTAAAATGTAATGGGGTATATAGAATATTACATTCCCTCTCCAAAGGGATTATCAACATTCCCCTTTAAGAGAATCTGCAGCCCAGAGTTCAAGGATGGGAGGATATGGCTCCAAGGGAGAGGTTAAGAACCCAGCAGACTGCAGGAGGGAGAAAGACCCAAGGAGCCAGAAGTTCTTCAAAGGCAAGCTGTGCAGGGGGGGGGGCGGAGCCTGATGTCCAGCGGGTAGGACGCTTTGCGTTGAAGCTCCCGAGAGGCCTACTTAGAATCCTGACTTAATACCTATACAAATTTACTATTTCGCTCCGAGCTGACCGGGGCACCTCGGGGGGGATGGCGGCCCATAAACCAGCGCGCTTGGACTTCGGGTCTCCTTCTTCTTCTCACGGAAAACGCTCCAAAACAGAGGTGTCCTCCCCACAGAAGATGGTTCCATTTCGTGAAAACCCCGAAATGCACCTGGAGATTTTGGACGAAATACGCGGCGTGAAGGAATTGGTGCAGTCCAATGGAGAAGCGCTTCGAGCCATGCGAGAAGACTTTGGAGTGCTCCAGGACCGACTTGAAAGTCTTTCATTACGGCAGGACAACATGGCGGGGGTCCTCGACTCGCACGAGGTGCGCTTGGGCAAACTGGACAAGGCTGAGCGCCAGATACAGAATCTTCAAAAGGAGTTAGAAGATAGCAATAATCGAGCCCGTCGCAACAATGTGAGGCTCCTCGGAATGCCGGAGGGGGTGGAAGCAGGAGATATAAGAGAATTCTTGCTCAAAACTCTTCCCTCCTTGCTGAAGATCGCTTTTCACAGAGAACTGGAAATCGATCGAGCACACCGTGTTCCTGCCCACATGGCGCTCAACCGCACGACCCCCCGGCCTATTATCTTTAGCTTGCTACGATATCAACAAGTGGAACAAATTTTACATGCTGCCCGAGCGAATCATCATTTGGAATTTGAAGGTCGTAAGGTCTCCTTCTTTCCTGATTTGGCAAAGCCTACCGTTGACCGTCGGAAGAAACTCCTTGCTTTTCGCCCTCGACTTCAACAGCTACAGGCTCGCTTTGGCCTGTTGTATCCAGCGAAGCTCCGAGTGACTCTCCACAACCAAACCAGGACGTTCGAAGATCCTGATCTACTATCAACATTTTTAGACTCCAAAGAAGCAGAGCAGATGCGCTAATCCCAAATCTTGGACTCTTATCTGCCGGCTCTATCCGCCATTTTGAAGGGCCCGATGCGGCGGTCATAGCCAAGCACAGAAATAGCCTGGACTTTCTTTCTTTCTCTATATGACTTTTGTTTTTTGGTCTCCTATCCCTTCATGATGTGTGCCTCGGTCGGATTCGGAGCACGCACAGTCCTACAGGTTATGTGTTTTTTCAATTTCGGCCTTCTCTGGGGTTTCTCCCCGCAGACACATGGTCGCCAGTAATTTTGGGGTTTTGCTTCTCCTCTACCGTACTGCGGTTTTCTTTGTTAATGTGGGGCGCTTCATTGTATTATATTAGCTTATTTTTCCTATGTCATGTGTACAGCCAGATACAGTCAGTTTGAGGGACATAGTGAAATTATGTGTGCTATCATGCTCAGAATTTTTAACTTTTCTGAATGGCCTTATGTAAAATCTTATCACTCACCGTCAAAGGCATTAATGGTCCACTCAAAGGAAAGAAAATCCTTAGCTATCTTAGCCATGAGCATGTTGATTTAGTGTTTCTTCAGGAAACGCATTTAAACTCTGCTGAAACACTGAAACTCAATGCTAAGCCTCACATGGTAGCTGCCTATTCTCCCACCGTTTCCAAATGGTACGGGATAGCCATTCTGGTTAAGAAGTCTTTGCACGCTACTGTACCTGATATTAGCGCTGACAAGGAGGGTAGATGGGCCCGTGTACACCTTGAGGTTGGAGATAGTGAATTCACGTGTATTTGCATTATGCCCCGAATGTGGACAACCCTGCTTACTATGCAAGTACTGCGCAGTTGGCCTTGGCCTCTGCCAATGCTCCATTAATACTTGGTGGCGATTTTACTCAAGTGTTCCCTCAATCTTTTCTTCTCAAACAAGGTGCTCGTTGGTTGGAAGATCCAATACCGAGTAGACCTGTGTGGCTAGATATAGAAGCGGGCCTTTGCAAACCGATTCCTCTTACCTTTCTCCCTGGTATGACTCTCCCATCAGACTCCCACTATCCACCAATGCTTTTAGACACTTTAGGTGCCTTTAATACTCTTATGCAATCTTTAGACTCCCGACTCTGGTCAGTGCAACTTCAACATCGCCTTCGGAGCACTAGAGTACTCCCGCCATCGGCATTCTCTACATAAGGTTGATTGGAGACTTTCCGATCTCTCGGTAGTTCACCGGGTGTAGCATCCAATTTTACTAAACCTTATGTAATGCTATAACTAGAGATACCTCTATAGCGCAGAAAGTATGGGAGAGAGAATTGCATGTGACTTTGACCTCGGAGCAATGGAGCCTTATCTGGAGTAGAGGGACACGGGTTCCCGATCCGCCTCACTCACTCAGACCCTCTTCTTTCTAGCCCACCGGTGTTTTTACACTCCTCACAGATTAGACAAATGGAACACTACTCAGGGCAATGGTTGCTGGACACGTCCTGCGGCCATTGGTTCATTGCCTCATGTTATGCATGAATATCTCGCACTACAGTATTACTGGCGTCGGGTCTGGGGTCGTATTTAGTCTATCTCGCACTCTCAGGAGCCCCTTTCTTGGAGGATAGTGGGACTTCGCCCAGTTGCGGGGATCCCCTCTCTCCCAAAAATGGCTTATCTCCTTTCGAACTTTATGCTTGGCATTGCTATTTCCCTAATTAAGTAATACTGGAAAATTAGCTCCCATCTGAGCCCCAATGAATGGTGGAATCATGCCTGTCTTTACAGTAAATATGAACAAATACCTTGTCTGTTCGCTTCCTCCGTTCAGACTCCTTCTCATAGGTCTCAATGGAAGATGCTCAATGACTATGTACATTTTGCTAAATGCTCTCATCTGACTGTCTAACTTTGTATATATCTCTGTCCCATGATCATGCTGTATTGTAGATACTCTTTTGATCGTTTGATGTATAATCACTGTTAATAGGAAGCGCTCACATGCTGATATAATCGGGTAGAGAAGAAGCATCGGGGTGGGGGGTAATGGGTTTACTTTTCCTTATTGTATACTTGTTTTGTCTCTTTTGGTGTGTTGTTTCTTTTGTTTGTTGCAAAATGAAAATAAAAGTTTAAAAAAAAAAAAAAAGGCAAGCTGTGCAAAGGAGTTCTGAAACAGAAACTTTAACTGGGGCTGGAGGAAGGGCCAGGAGAATCAGCTTCTGGAGGCTTAACAAGCTGGAACAGAAGTAAAGCTGCTTTTATTTTCCCTGAACTGCTATCTGTTCTGGGATTTTACTTTGTAGAGGTTTAACAATCTGGAACAATATAAAAACTGCTTTTGTACTGCTGTCTGGCCTGTGTTCTAAAGAAAACCCCTTCCCACTACACACCACACCACCACTTATAGTGGTAGCTTGGGGATTTCCTCTAACCATATGACTGAGAGGAAATCTATGTACCTCCAGGGCTGGGCCTCTAAACCAGGTCAGGATTTTTTTTGTATGTTTGTGTGAGCTAAGAGGGTTAGCCTTGGCCTACTTAGGGAGCTTGAAAAAGGTTTAGTCAGTGGAGGACAAGCAGGCTTATAGAAGCTGCTATAAGTGGTTGCAGATGGAATACTGTAGGGTTAACTCAGCTGCAGAAGAGGAAGGTGTGATGGTGTTGCAAAGCAACAGTGATAAGCTAGGATGGAGCAGCTCCTCCAGATTCTGGCCCAAGGGCTGCAGCAACAACAATATCAACAGCAACAACTACAGTATCAACAGCAACAACAACAATTTCAATGCACTCTGCTGGAAGGACAGCAACAACAGCAGCAGCAGCAGTTGATTCAGGCCCTACAGAGAATGAAACTCCATCCTCCAGAACAAGCGCTTCTTAAAATAATGGCTGAAGATGAACTGGACATCTTTATTGCCCCTGTGGCAACAGTTTGGTGCAGTACACACAGCCAGTGTGTTCAGGGGCAGTAGGTCACATGTTCAAGTCTCAGCAGTGGCTCCTGCAAATCATGTCCCTATATTTACCCACTACTAAACCGTGGTAATAAATATAGAACCTTTATTGCAGATAAAACAAACATGCCAGAAACACCTATATTTTACCCTACAGAGCACAGACACCATAAACATGTGCAATCCCTAGAGCAGATTTTCCCAACTGCAGTCCTGGAGGGCCAAACACCATTCAGGTTTCATGCTGTCCCTAATAAATGTGCCTGTGCTGCATTTGTATGCACCACCCCCATTGTATGCAATTGTATCTCATGCATTTTCATTAGGGACAGCATGAAAACCTGAACTGTGTTTGGCCCACCAGGACCGGAGTTGGGAACCTCTGCCCTAGAGCAGCGGCCAACAGGGGCACAAACACCCACACCCACAGGCTCCACTATCCAAAGCCTCATGGAGAATCAGGCTGTTGGGCCCTGCGCGGAGCAGCATCTCCCAATACTAGCACCTGCATACCTTAGCAATGCCGTCCTAAACTTGGGAACACATTCCACATATATCAAAAGGTTGCTATGTTTAATGTCAGATAACAAATCCTAAGTTAAACTCAATTTGTTGATAGAGATTCATCAAAATATCTGTGGAGTGTGTTTCAGTTATTGATTCTGACAGTGTTTACTATCCCGGGGAGTGACCCCAACAGTATTGAGTACCATAGCAATGCCTGCACTGTGCCCAGGACTGGTGTGGCAGCCAGGGCTGCTACAAACCCTCTATTTATTTATTTATTTATTTATTTAGTAAATACTTGTATACCGCTGTTTCCTACGATCAACAGCGGTTTACTTTACAGAAATCATAATGCATTGTATAATACATTGAGATTTTTAGTTTTACATTTTGATTAGACAATGATTTACGTAACGCGGGATAAACAGTTGGATACAATATACAGTTGATTATTATAGCACACAGATCAGGGTATACATTTGATTTCAGTAGGTTGGGGGGCCAAATATACATTATATACAATGTTGACTTCCAAAGAGTACAGGCTAATACATGACTATATGCTATTAGATTTTATGCTGTCGTGGGCGGTAAAGTTCATCTGGTTGAGGTAGGGTATTGCGGTTAGATCAGGTTGTAGTGGGTTTGAAACAGATATGTTTTAAGCTTTCGTCTAAATTCAGTCAGGCTGTTTGTGAGTCTTAATTCATGCAGTAGTTGGTTCCATTGAATTGGCGCTGTGTATGTGAATGCCCGCTTGCTTGTTTCGGCTTTGACAGATCGAATGCTTGTCGGGATACACAGGGTGTTGAGATTCATAGTTCTCCTGCTCCTGTTGCATGGTTGGATAGTGATTAGGTTATTGAGGTAGGATGGTGTGATGCCATGGATGAGTTTAAACGTTGTGATGATCTGTTTGTAGATGATGCGTGCGGCCACTGGGAGCCAGTGCAGGTCCATTAGTACTGGGGTTATGTGGTCGGTGACTTTCTTTTCCATGATGACTCTTGCAGCCACGTTCTGGGCCATTTGCAGGATGCTGAGTGTGTTCTTTGGAAGCCCTAGTAGAATGGCATTGCTGTAGTCCAGGTGTGGAATGATTAGTGCTTGAGCAACAGATCTAAAGTCGGATTTGTCGAGGATACTGCGAAGTGGTTGTAGAATTTTGAGTTTGTAAAAGATGGCTCGGTTAACTGATCTGAGGTGTTTGTCCATCCTGAGATTACAGTCTAGTAGGACACCTAGATACTTTATTACAGGCTTCGTGTGGTATATGTTTTTGTTGAGAGTGACTGTGGTGGGTGGGATGAAATTGGCTTTCCTGGAAATGAACATGACCTCTGTTTTTTTGTGGTTTATTGACATGTTGTTTTGCTGAAGCCATAATTGGAGCATGTCAAGGCATATTTCTAGTGGACCGAGGTTAGGCTGTGTTATGTCAAGCTGTGTGTATAGCATCACATCGTCGGCATATATGTGGTATTTGATGTTGTATTTCTGGAAGATATCGCAGACCGGCTTTATATACAAATTGAACAGAAGTGATGAGAGGGCAGACCCTTGGGGGATCCCTTGGGTTTGGGGGAAGGCATCAGCTTTATCGTTGTTGAATTGTACTTGTTGCATCCTATTGGATATATATGAAGAGAACCATTTTAAGGGGGTCCCTGAGATACCCAGCGAGGCCAGGCGGTCCAATAGGGTGTTGTGATGCACTGTATCGAATGCCGCTGAGATGTCAATGAATATGAGTATGAACATGGAGTTTTTGTTCTCGAGGCCCCTAAGTAGGTTGTCAAGGAGTGCCAGCAGTAGTGTTTCTACTCCGTGATTCTGACGGAATCCATATTGATGCTCATCTAAGGCTTTTCTCTCATCCATGTGATCTTGTAGTTGGTGCTGCACCGCTTTTTCAATCGTTTTTGCTAGGAATGCTATGCTTGAAATTGGGCGGTATGATGCAGGATCACTTTTGTTGAGCGACTTGTTCTTTAATATGGGTCTTATAATTGATTTCTTGAGTTGAGTCGGCATGCTACCTTGTTGTAGTGACTGGTTGACAATGTGCGCGATGGGTTTTGCGTTGTCTTTCTTAGTTGCTTTCATCCAGGCGGCTGGGCATGGGTCAAGGGGTGAGGTAGTGGTGTTTAAGTTGGTTATGATGTTTAGGATTTGTTGCTCCCCGAGATGCTGGAAGGTGTTCCATTCTGGTTCCAGGTCTGTTTGAGAGACAGTGGTGGTTTCTTGAGTGGTGATGGTTGATGGCATGTTTTGATTAATGGTTGTGGGGCGTTGCGGGTTTAGTTTTTTGGCGTAGTGGTCGGCAAGTGTCTGGGCCTTTATATCGTTTGAAGAGATGGAGTTTTGCGAAGTTTTGGTAAGTGATTTTACGAGCTCAAAAAGTTCCCTGGGTCTATTGAGAGCTTTGTTGAGTAGGTTGGTGTGGTGACTCTTCTTTGCGAGGTTGACCTCATTCTTGTATTTTGAGAGGAGTGTTAGGTAAAGTTGCTTGCCCTCTTCGGTTTGCTTCTTCCTCCATTTTCTTTCCAGTTTGCGTAGTTCTCTTTTCATTTTAGCTAGCGTGGGAGAGTACCATGGTTCGGTTCCTGTTTTTGTTGCCGCATTTGTGCCTTTCCATGTTGGTCTTGCAGCTGCCTCGATCCCTGCGTTCCATTGGGTTACCAGTTTGTCTAGGTCTGTGGTGGTGTAATCCAAATGTGTAGATATGGAAGTTATCAATGCTTCACTCTATATTTGCACAATACTGGCATAGGTGTGGGAGTGTGTGTCTGTCTATCCAGTGTGTTGTGGCTGCCTACACCTTACTGAGCTCACATTGCTTGCACTGTTTCCAGTGTTAGCCTGCCAATGTGCATAATGAGGAGCAAGGTACTGTGGGTATGGCCAGGACAGGGTGGCATGGGCAGGATGCATTTGCACAGGGTATAGGGCAATGGCTGGGACATTGTAGTGCCTGACCACCACCTGCACGGACAGGGTGGCCACGGCATGTCATGCTGGGAGGTCGCTCTCACCCTGACTGAGCAGTGGCCACGGCATGGCTAGGTTCCCCCATAGTGCTGTACATTATTTCTCTCAAGTGATATTTATGGGTTTTCTTTTCTGGGGACCAATCACTGATGTACTTGCATGGTGTGTGCTGACATCCCAATTTTGGGTGCACACAGTTCCTCCAGGAACATGCACTATGTATTATTTAGCAGACTGTCTGCAGTTAGCATCCGTATGGCCTCACCACCTTGCAGGGTGCAGTAGGTGCACACTGACTGCCCTTTGCTGGTAAATGTCAGATCATAGTGGGGGAAGCTGAGCTGACTGGGCCCACTACCTATCTGTCAGTGGCCCTGTCCCAAGTGCAGATCTTCAGCAGCTGTCCATTTTCCACCAGGACTGGGGTTGCTGGTCCCACAGCCTGTCCTCATGTACCTCCACTACCCCTCTTGCAAAGGGTGAGAGTGCGGGTCTTTTGGGAGCAGATCATGTTCCCCCACCCTGACCCAGAGAGGGTGGTTTGCTAAGTACATTGTCACCATGTGAACTCTCATCCAATACTGGTCTCTTTCTGAACGCTAACTGAAGCTCAATCAAAACTTCTTCGTTCAATTTAAACCAAAAGGGGATTCCATTCAAAATCTGTGTATTCAATATATGCTAGAGACTTCGTGTAATAAGCGAACAACTGGTCTCAGAACTTTTCTCACCATTCAGACTGACGTCTGTACCAAGTGAGCTATTAGAACATCAATGAGCAGTTCCCAATTTTTTAGGAATCACTATTACACTTAGCTTTATTCTTTCTGGTGTTCCTGATAGTAAACACCCCCCACTCGGCTAATCTTAGATATCTTCAAACCGGAGTGTGATTACTATGGCTTGGCACTATCTGAGTATTAGAACTCCACTGCTTATTCAACTCATGAAGGTACTATTTCTTATATGAGTAGACTAAACAAAAGCAGAACATATGTTTCTTTAGTGCCATTCACTCAGGAGCTTTCCACGCTAATCTTGATCTCAACGCTCTGCCTGGGCACCACCAAGGCGTTTCACGGCCACAGTTTCATCAGGAGATCGTTCCATCAGCGATTTAATCTACTCATATAAGAAATAGTACCTTCATGAGTTGAATAAGCAGTGGAGTTCTAATACTCAGATAGTGCCACCTCTACCTCCTCTGGTGGACACGTATCCCCATCCTCTGCCACACACTGTCATTGTTGCACTGTACATTACCATCACCCTGTACATCGGTACAGCTGCCCCCGATATGTTTGTCCACTTCACCTGCTGCCACATGGGCTGCATGCAGATTTGGCTGGTCCATGAGCTCCGTCATCTGCTTCCTTCCATCACTTGTTCATTGCCTTTCCTTGGTGCTCTGTGCAGTGTTATGGTTACATCTGTGTTTGAGCCATACATTTCATGCTTGTGACTTTGGGGCACCTTTGTGCCCCTGGGCACCATCTCCTGTGTCACCTTGGCATCCCTGGGGCATCTTTCATGGCACCTTAGGTTTGGCCAGCTTATGGGGTGCCTTATATGCTGCCTTCAGGGGTGCCAACCTTTCCTGATGCCCTCTGGGGCGCATTAGGACCTGCCTTGGATGACGTGGTGCTTTATGATGTGCCTTATGGTGCGCCCTAAAAGGTGCATTAGGTTGCGGCACTGGGGTGAGGCTTTTTTGACTGGCAGTGCAAATTGTTGGGATGTGTATGACTGTTATAAGCAGGAAAAGGGGTGGCCTCAGATAGTTTTTTAACTGAGCCCACTGGGGGATCAAACTCATGACCACTGAATCAGCAGTCAATGTATTAACCATTGTGCTACACCTCTGTTGCTGTGTTTGTAGGTCAGCGTGCCTAATTAAGGCTAACGCACGTTAACGTGCCACTGCTCCCTCTATAGTGTGATAACGGACTTTATCGCGCGATAACCCGAAATGCTACCTTAAGACCGGAATGCCCACTACCTTATATGGCATTCGTCACAGTAAGACTGCAACTAACGCCGGTAACATTAAGACGGTTTAGTAAACATACCCCTTGGTTTCTAAACCTGATGGAAGCATCAGATTCTGCATTGAATTCCTGAGGGTCAGTACAACTTCTAAACCTTAAGCGTATTCCATGCCTAGAGTAGATGAGCTAATCGAGTGATTCAGTCGAACATGCTCTTTATCAACCTTGGATTTGAAGAAGATATACTGGCAGGTGCACTTGATTCCAGCTGTCAAGGTGAAAACTGCTTTTTTTGACACCATAAGATCTGTTCTAGTTTACAGTGCTGCCTTTGGATTACATGGGGCTCCTGTCATGTTTTAATGCCTAGTCGACCACCTACTGAGACCACACAAGGAGTATACGGCCGCCTACCTTTATGACATTGTCATCTACAGCAGATACTGGACCACCCATCTAACCCAAGTACAAGCCACGTTGACCAGTCTGAGGAAGGCTGGGTTGACGGCCAGTCCCAAGAAATGTTTTCTGTGAGGTCAGAACGTTCAATACCTGGGGTTTTTAATCGGGAATGGGCAAATATGACCTCACTATGGAAGGTGGATGCCACTGCCCAGGTCCCCACCCCAAAATTGAAGAAATAGGTTTGCACCTTCCTTGGATTGATTGGCTATTACCATTGGTTAATCCCTAATTAGGAGTCATTAACCAATCTCCTCCAGAAGAGAGCTCCCAAACAGAGCCAGTGGTCACTTGACCTGGACCTGGCCTTCCAGCACCTCAAGAAAGCCATGTGCTCTGAACTCATCCTGATTAGCCTGATTTCTCCCTACCATTTATTGTGCAAACTGATGTCTCAGAGGTGGGCCTAGGAGCTGCTCTGGCCCAGGAAATTAGGGGTGAAGAATATCCAATAGCAATCATCAACAGGAAACTGCTTGCTCAGGAGAAACATTATGTGGTGATTAAGAAGGTAGCCCTGGCTGTCAAGTGTGCACTTGAATCCTTCAAATGCTACCTGCTCAGCTGTCTGCGCTAGTAATGGACTACTTCCCCTCAAGTGGCTGGCTCAACATAAGGAGTCCAAAGGCCAGATTCTTCAGTGGTTTTTGAGTCTCCAAATTTACCAGTTCCAGATCTGCCACAGAGATGGTCGGACTCACCTGAACATGGACTTTCTTTCCCTGGTGAGGGTCCTGGGTGAGGCAGGTGCTCAAGAGGGCATGGTTGAGCTAAGGGGGAGGGTCTGTAATGGGGTATATAGAATAGTACCCTTCCCTTTCCAAAGGGATTATCAACATTCCTCTTTAAGAGAGTCTGCAACCCAGAGATCAGGTTTGCGGGGGGGGGGGGGGGGCTCAGAAGGAGAGGTTAAGAACCTAGCAGGCTGCAGGAGGGAAAAAGGCCCATGGAGCCAGAAGTTCTTCCAAGGCAAGTCGTGCAAAGACGTTCTGAGGTAGAAACTTTAACTGGGGCTGAAGGAAGGTCTGGACCAGCTTGTGGAGGTTTAACAAGCTGGGACAGAAGTAAAGCTGCTTTTGTTTCCCTGAACTGTCCGTTCTGAGTTTTGCTTTGTGGAGGTTTAACAAGCTGTGACAGAATAAAAACAGCTCTTGTTTTACCCGATCTGCAGACTGACCTGTGTTGTAAATAAACCCCCTTTTCAGTGCACGCCATGCTACCACAAGAAAGAAATGCATTTCTGTTTCTCCAGTGTTGCATTGCATGCAGACTTTGATTCCTGGGGTTTCCCTTTCTAGTTTTGTGGTTGCTTATTCTGGGCCTGATTTTGAGTTAGGCAGGCTATGTGCTACAATGGCGCATAGCCTGCCTGCCGACCCCTTAACCTGGATTTTCACTTTCATGGCAGCAGCAGAGGCTACATGGGTAGCAGGGATTTTTGATGCTACCCGCATAGCCTCTGCGCCTTAAAGATAGGTGAGAAAAAACCTTGCGTATTTTTCAGGTGCAGAGGACTATGAGGGTAGCATCGAAAATCGCTGCTACCCATGTAGCCCTTTCCTTTGCCCCGGAACACCCCTAACATGCCCCAATGTTACCCGCAGAGCATCCGGGTACGGTACGGACTTGTCAGGGAATTTTGAAGGGCACTACCCATGTAGGTGCCCTTCAAAAATCCCTGATAAGGCCCTTATATGGGTAACTAGGAAAGTTACCCGTGTAATGGCCTTCGAAAATCGGGCCCTCTATCTATATTCTGCAGGAGTTTTATTTAGGGATCTGTAGCAGTCTGACTTATTCTGTTTTTCTAGCAGAAAGTATATTGTTTTTTTATGATACTGATTTTTCTAGGTAGGGTTGTTGCTATTTGAGTCCTGGACATGAGGGCTGTTTTAGTAAGCAGAGTTGCTTACCTGTAAAAGATGTTTCTGTAGACAGCAGGGAAATGCAGCCACACTTGCTTGGTGATGTTGCTGAGTGACTGGGGTCCTCTCCAGCTTAATAAGTCTTTTGAGACTTTGGTGTGGATGTGCCTGAATATTCCTACCACTGATCCGATCACCAGAGAGTCAGTCCAATTAGAGTAGGAAATGTTGCAGAAGCTACTGCATTGCTTACATTTTATTATGCAGTTGAAATTATTTATGTATGTATGTATGTATTTTTTGTGTGTGGAGAGGTCAGGCAAGTGAGTGTGTCTGCATTTCCCTGCTATCTACAGAGAACATCTATGTTGTATACAATAATGAAGCTCGCTCGAGTTGTTTTGAAAATCTGCTGTATACTTTAATGAAACCCGCATGATTTGTTTTTAAAACCTATCACATAACCTTGTTAATCACAATGTAGTGTTTAAATTCTGTCAATGATTTTGATTTTCTCTGTATCCTTAATCAAACCGCTGCTGATCGCTGGAAGTAGCGGTATACAAATATGTGCTAAATATATATATATATATATATATATATAAATATATATATATAAAAAAATATATATATATATAAATATATATATATATATATAAACATCTGTTACAGGTAAGCAACACCACTTTCTCCATAGAAAAGCAGACTTTGCTTGGTGAGTCCAAAGCTATGAGCCATGCTTGTTTGTACATAGTGCATGGCTTAGAAAGAATAAAGGTGATGGAATTGATTTCTCTCTCTTACCTTCTTTTTTTGTTTTGTTATTTAGGCAAACAGGTTTTTGAGTATTGCCTGTCTGAATCCTGCATCTTCATGGGAAGAGTGATCAAGGCAATAATGACATGCAAAGGTGTGCACAGCAAACCATGTTACAGCTACACAGATTTCTTGCAGCAGAATATTCTTTAGATGTGCAACAGAAGTTGCTTTTGCTCTTAGCTATGGGGCCCCACTGTTCCAGGGGGAGCCAAATACGCTTTTGTGTAGCAGAAGTTAGTACAGTCAGAGACCCAGCTATAGTTTTCTTTGATGCTGGATAACTGGGATTATTGGGGTTGTAGGTGATGAAACACTGGTTAGTCTTTCCTACGTCTTTGGTTGTTTGAAGATAATAAAGGACTACCCACCTGCAGTCCAGTGAGTGAAGAGGATATTCCAGATCTTCCCATTTGGCACAGGGGAAAAAAGATGGAAGCACTACTGATTGATTCAGGAGAAACCAAAGATATGCTATTAAAAGCACCTTATTTTGGAAGAACTGGGTATAGGGAGGATAACAACTCACTTTGGATTTACTGTTGTCAGTAACTTACTTTGGATTTACTGTTGTGGGTGACTCACTTTTGAACTTGCTGTTGTTAGTGACTCACCCTGGACTTACTCTTGTCAGTAACTCACTTTGGATTTACTGTTGTCAGTAACTCACATCAGATGTACTGCTGTCACCAGTAACGCAATTCAGAATTGTCACTGTTGCCTGTATCTAACATCAGATCTATTACCATTGCCATAATTCATTTAACATTGAGTCTCAACCACAGTACAAATACATTTAAAATGCCTTGCTCAAATACTTTTTGTCTAAAACTATTATGCAGCTGTTTAACAATTATGACACTAATTGCACTGACCAACAGTCTAAACAACAAAAACTACAAACCAATCCCAATAATACAAAGAATCATCCGACCATACCCCCCTTCATCTCAAATACTCATTAACACAAAAGTAAATCATCACAGACTAATACATATAAAACCTACTACACTCACCCATCCACACAATCAACCGACAAACATATATTCTTTGTCCTGTATCCTAATAAATGCAATGAAAAATAAACTACCTATCTTCATTGACTTACTAAATGATCAAAAAACAGACATCCTATGTGTTACTGAAACTTGGCTGACTGACTCCGATGTTGTTTACCTAAACCAACTCAACATGAGCAACTACGACATATCCCATACACACAGAAACACTAAAAAAGGAGGTGGAGTCCTTATAATGACAAAAAAAGAACTAAAGGCCAAACAATATCCAGCTGATTTCCCAAATAACATTGATACCCTCATCATAAAAATTGCTCATTTCAGAATTTGTTTATTATACAGACCACCAAATCAAAAATCAGAAAACTTGGATGCCCTAATAGAATTCATTGGCACATCCACAGGCACCAATCCTATAATATTACTAGGAGATTTTAACCTTCCATCCCTACCCCCATCACACTCAGCTCTTTTTCTGGAATCTTTAGTCGATATGGGTTTCCTCCAAATCATTAATACAAAGACCCATAATAAAGGTGGAACCCTTGATCTAGTCTTTCTACCAGAAATATTCCAAAGATATTTTAACCAATCATCGCTCGAGTGTACACCTATTCCTTGGTCAGACCATCACCTGATTAAATTTACCTTGGCCTATACCGGAATAAACAATAAAAATAAATTACAAATAACCCCCCACCTAGATTCAGAAAATTTAACGCTGATGAATTCATCGATCTAACTATTCCCCATCTCACCCTATTACCAACTGACCTAGATGAAGCTGTTGCAACTTGGCACAATACAATTAATAACGCAGCTACATATAAACAATCCACCAATAAGAAAAGCTGCTCTAGAATGGGAAATGCACCCTGGCTCAACAGCACTTTAAAACGAATGAAGAGAGAATTGAGGAATATTGAATCAAAATGGCGCAAAACCAAATCTACCTCCTATTATGACGCTTATCATAGCTACCTTAAAAAGTACAGAGAAGCATCAGACAGCGCAAAGAAAAATTGCCACTCAACTATATTAACCAAATCCATTAATAGACCAAGAGAACTTTTCGGCATCGTCCAAAACGTAACAAATAACTCATATTTATTTATTTATTTATTTATTTATTTTTCTTATATACCGCGCTCTTAAATCAGTGCGGTTTACACATGAACAAATATAAACACAATGGTACAAACAGCATTGGTTTTTTACAATGAACAAGGTAAATAAACTTGGTAAAACATGGTAATTATATATAAATAACTATATACATGGCAACTATATACATGGATATTTTGGTTAATTATTATGGGTCCAGCAACGAAATTGACATCTCTGCCCAGACTCTAGCGAATCACTACATAAATAAATCAAAATCCTTTGCATTCACTCCAAATCCTCTATCCCTTTCCCAACAACATCAATTGGAAAAATGGTACGATTTCCACCCGATAACTAAAGATATACTCAAGAATACAATTTCAACCTTGAACACTACCACTTCTCAACTTGATCCATGTCCGGTAAACTGGATTAAGCTCACTCTCCCTACAATATCCTCCTTTATCCTTCCAATAGTCAATCTTTCGCTGCACCAAGGGTACTTACCACCTTCCCTCAAACATGCACAAATCCGCCCGATAATCAAAAATAATACCCTAGACAAAACATCACCTAACTCCTATAGACCTATTTCAAGAATTCCATTTATGGCTAAATTAATCGAAAAAGTCGTTCTAACTCAAACACAGGATCACATAGAGAATTCCGCCCCCCTTGATGACCAACAATATGGCTTTCGTCCCTATCATGGTGTAGACACCCTATTAACAGTACTTCTCGACACCTTAATAAGAGGTATCGATAACCCTAAACAAGCCTACATTCTCCTCTTTCTAGACATCTCTGCGGCGTTTGACAGTGTACACCATGCCATTATGCTTAACAGATTAAAACAAATAGGAATCCACTCAACTGTACATAATTGGTTCACCTCATATTTAACTGATCGAACCCAAACTGTCCGAACTAGCACACAAACTTCTAAAACATACAAACAGGAAATTGGTCTCCCCCAAGGCTCCGCCCTCTCTGCCCTCCTATTTAATATCTATATTCAACCGGTCTGCAACATTTTCAAAAAATTCAAAGTCCTCTATCACATATACGCAGACGATATGATGATGTACATACCATTCACAATCCCAACGCTCCCATTGCAACTATTAACAGAATGAGTCACCGAATTAACAACCTGGCTAAAAGACCACAATCTCCATATCAATCATTCGAAAACTGATATATTAATAGTAACTAAAAATCAATCCTACATTCCTCCAACCCACATCACTCTCAAAAATCACAACATTACTATAAAAAACGAAGTAAAATACCTAGGTGTCACCCTTGACTCACACCTTAGTATGGACACACATATTAGAAACATTACTAAAAAAATATACTTTAAACTCAAAATTTTAAAACAATTACGTCCACTTGTACTTCTACAAGACTTTCTGAGCATTATTCAGGCTATCATTACACCACACTTTGATTTCGCCAACCTCACTCTACTAGGCACAACAAAACAAAACATTAAGAGACTCCAACTTGCCCAAAATGCAGCAGCAAGGATTGTAATGAAGGTCCCACCATTTGAACATATTACACCTATACTCGCAAACCTACACTGGCTCCCAATACAATCCAGAATAAATCACAAATTGATTATCACCACATTTAAAACATTAAATAATATGGCCCCTGCCTCTTTAATAAAACTTATCACTAAAGACACATCCCAAACTACACTACGGAGAGGCCATACAAATAAAATTAGGATCCCAAAAGATTTCACAATCACCAAAAAAACAACTAATAAAAAAAGCGTTTTCGCATGCAGCTCCCACCCTATGGAACTCCCTCCCTGAAGAAATAAGAGCATTAAATGATGCAAAGGAGCTCCGCAAGAAATTAAAAACATATTTGTTCATTTCTCATTTCGGCACACTAGAAAATACCTTACCACTAACAGGAAATGGTTAATAGATATATCAGGGAATACCAAATTCAATTTTCTCAACCTAGCTACAATTAATAGATGTTTTAATAACTATTTGTAAATCCTGTAAAGAGAAATATGTAAATAGTTCGAAATATGTAAATGGTTCGATTGTTATATAACAAATTATTTCCATACATGGTTCAATCATGTTTAATGTTTTAGCAAACTGTACTTAGTTATCAAATGTTTCATGTAAAACAAAGCTGTTATTCTGTTCATTTTTCGTTCATTGTGAACCGCACCTGATCTGTGGAAGGTAGCGGTATATAAGCAACTGTTAAATAAATAAATAAATAAATAAATAATGAACAAGAGCCTGAAGTTCACTCACTCTTCTTGCGGAAGTGATTGCTACAAGAAAAACTGTTTTCCAGGTGATTTTGCGTGATGAGGTTTGGCCCATTGGCTCAAATGGATCCTGAATGAGCTGTACCTATATTAAGGTCCTATATATGGGATGGAGGGCATAATGGGGGCCTGGTATTCAGGAGGCCTTTTATGAATTTGGCATCCAGGTGAACTGTTGACACTGTCTTTCCCTTTATCTTGTCATGATATGCCGCAATGGCAGTCTAATGAACCTGAATGGAAGAAGTCTGAAGCCCCAACTGGGATAGATGATGGAGATATGAGTATTTGTTCGGTGGGGCAGGAAAAAGGATTCTGCTTGTGGTCGGTAACCCAGTGTACAAACAGCATCTACTTGCTTTGGTATGATTTTTGAGTTGAGGGTCTTCTGGATGCCATGAGAATATCCTTAACAGCTGGTGGCATTTGCAACTGGTCTATAAGTTGGCTTTCAATCTTCATACTGTAAGATCCTCTGCAATTTGGGATGAATGATACCTCCTGCTTGTGTCAGCAGAGAGGGATGCTGTTGTAGAAGTATGGGAGGCCTAGACCATTGAGCCAGAAGATGTGGGAACCAGATTTTTCTGGACCAGCGTGGAGCTATTAAGGTCATTTGTACTCTTTCTGTGTGAACCTTCTGAAGAACCTATGGAATAAGAGGGAATGGAGGAGATGCATAAAGGAGATTCATGTTCCATTCTATTGCCTCATGTGTCATTCTGCAGTCTGATGGCTAAATTGAAGAGAAAAGTTTGCACTTTATGTTTTGTTCTGTTGCACATAGGTTTATTTTTGGTTGCTCCATGCTTTGACAAGCTATTGAGTTCCTGAATATTCAAAGACCATTCATGTGGGTCCAGTTGACAGTTGAGAGAATCTGCCAATTGATTTTCCTTTTCTACCAGATTGACCACTTGAAGGGTTGTTTCAATGGAACAAGCTAGGTTCCAAATCCTGATAGCCTCTTGACATAGGAGCTGGGACCCGGTGTCCCCTTGATTGTTGATATAAAACATAGCTACTTGATTGTTCTGACTAGCACCATTTTTAGTTGGAGTCACATTTTGAATGCTCGTAGGGCATTGTGAATTGCTCGGAGTTCCAGAAAGTTGATGTGACGGATACATTTGAAATTGTCCCAGAGGTCTTCTGTACTGATATTGAGAAGGTGTGCTCCCTAATCAGGTTGGAGACATCCGTTGTCAGTACCAGTGCTGGTGGTGGAGGGACAAAGGGCTGACCCACTAAGAGGTTGGAGGCGTCTATCCACCATGTAGGTGATGAATTTCATCTGAAACTGGGTTCCTTGTCATGTATTGTCTTTTTTGATCCCAGTGAAGTTTTAGATGCCATTGCAGAGACCTCATATGAAGTTGTGCAAGGAGCAAGACATGCACTACTGCAGCTATGTGCCTTAAGAGCTTGAGCACAGTTCGGGATGAAACTAACTGGGCTTTGCACATTGATGAACTGAGGCGGACAATAGCCTTGAAAGACTACAAAAAGGGATTGCTACAAGGAAATAGATCTACACCTGTGAGTATTAATCTTTTGAAATAAACTCTAAATCTTGGGGGGGGGGGGGGGGAAGGGATATCTTTGGATTAAAACTGATAGGTCTGTGTATTTTAGAATTCAGTGTTTTTTGCAGTCAGTCAGATCTTAGTACCACCAGAGAGCTTTATATTAAAATCAAAGCAGAGTATAGCTTAGCATAGATAGTAAATTAAGAGTAAATAAACTCTGAAATTTGTTTCTAGAGAGTTTTTCATTTCAATCAAATCAGAATATAGCTGAGAATACAGATAGAATAGTCCTGAGTAGGAAGAAATAAACTTGTTTCTAGTGACCTTTACAAAGAGACCTTCCAGTTGGGAGGCAAAATGATCTGTGAAGTTGTCTTGAATAGGTGTTAAAGGCAAGTGATAGATCAAAGGGGCAATTTAAAAGGCCCCTTCTATCAAACCAAGGGCTGTGTGAATCACCCAGGAAATTGGTAAGCCTTTACCTTAGAAGCAAGCCAACTTTTAATAGGTCTTCTTTCCCCCCATCCCCAACTCCCACCCACCCCTGGGATAATCGTAGCTTTATAGGCTCCAAACTTCGTAAAGGGAAGGAGGTGCCCATATTCACTCTAAATGCAGCTGTTTATCCTCATCAGGCATACATTAAGGCAATGGTTCGCAAAGTGGTCTATATGGACCCCCAAGGGTCGATTTTGACTTGCAGGGGGTCCATGTCAGCGAGAAAAAAAATTGGGGTGCACGAGATGTAAATTCAAAGGAACGGAGCAGTGAAGCGACTCCCGAGTATGTCAGTACCTATCTGCTTTGTGGTGTGCTATGTTCATGTGCAAATATTTACAAGTTTTCATACCAGCAACAACGCATCGCGCAAGTATGTGCAGTGAATAACACTTGTCCAGACTTGTACCAAAGCTTTGCACAGACTTGTTTGATTCATCAATTATAAATAAGAATGTTAGAGACAAACACTGTTCATTTGTTTTCTGAGTTTTGAGAAGAAAAGTGCTTTGAAAATACGTTCAAAAATATAAAGAGGTACAAGTCAAAGTGAATCAAAATCATCTTCTTTAGGAGTGCCTAAGAAAAAAGTAAGTACAAAATTGTATACATATTTTAGTAGTCACTCCGATTGCGTAGAGCCGTAGACGCTGATCACAACTTTAGGTAAAGTCGATTTTTCCTAAATTCCTAAAAAATATTTTAAAAATATTTGTGTGCTGTCTGGGCAGGAATCAATTTTGAACTGCTCTGTCTTATCATATTTAAATAGCTTCATTTTTGTCGACATAACTTCTACCCAACATAGGCCAGGCTAAAAAGAAATATAGGCAGTATAGCATTGATTATTTGAAGTTCGGCTTCATTCCATCTCTGTCGGACAAACATCTGCCCATGTGCCTTTTGTGCAACAGAGTTTTAAGCAATGATGCTATGAAACCATCCAAGCTGGAGGATCATCTGAGAAGGTGTCACCCTGATAAAACAAGTAAAGATTTGATATACTTTAAAACACTGAAAAAAAAACTTCAGAACAGAACCACGGTGGACAGTATGTTCACTTCAACATCAAAAAGAGACGATGATGGTTTGTGGGCATCTTACAATATCTCACTACTCATAGCAAAATCAGGAAAGTCTCATACTATCTGGGTTTGTTACAACCAATTAGGTCTGATCTTCTGGACGAATTACTGCTGTATACTGAAAAGTTCGTCCAATCTCAACTCGAGAATGAGTTATAATAGGGCTATAGTAACACTGTTTATAGGTCTCAGATTCGATAAGCACTCGTTTAGGACCCGCGTCCTTTCACTCGGTGCCGTCGTTCACATCAATGACCCCAGTGTCTCTTAGCTATCAAGTGCTTTATAAATACAAGTGCTGTATTACTTTTAAAATATAACTTAACTTAAAACCGCAGCCCTTATTCACAGCCTTAAGAACAGTGCTGTGAACTGGATCCCGACGCTCTGCTATGGCGCCTTACCGGCGTTTCAAACTAGTTTTCTTCAGGAGATCCTTCCCCAAACCTAAAAATACACAAACAACACTCTAAAAAACTATCCCTCATACCAAATTATTAATACTCATTCTACTTAAAACCCCTACTTTGACATAAACTTACAATTTATGATGCTGCCCACGTCCCATACTGCTGTCAAAGAGTAACTCCAAAATCTCAAAGAGACGCCGCGCATGCGGGGTGGAACTCTCCTCCCCTATTTAAACCCCTACTACTATATTCCGGCGCGAAGTTGTCTTCATTCAACCATATTACCAATTGACTCATTGGGCCATCTTATACTCTCAATACATTCAATCTTATTATCAAGAAATTTTAATATAAGAACAGCTCACCGTCATTATACTTAGATGTTTAAACAGTTCTATATACAGAAAACCCTTCCGACCCTGTATCCTAGGGTCAAAGGCAACGATAGTAAAGTAAACTGTCCCCATTATTAAAGCCTTCCACCATCATCTTCCTAGGCAGTGTATGTCACGTACATACCTGCCAATCTATTGCTAGATTTAAGCCCTCCGGAGCTACTGTATTTAACCTGTATATCCATCGTTGTTCCTTCATGAGAAGTGTTTCATCTAATATGCGTCCCCCATGTGGATGTAATACACGTTCTATAGCAAAACAACTCAGCTGCTCAAAAGTATGTCCCTGAACCAAACAATGTCCTACGATGGGAGCTTCTAATCTTCTACACCTAAGACGGCTACGATGTTCCCGTACTCTGGTTCGTAAAGAGCGCAGAGTTTTGCCTATATATATCATACTGCACGGACACTGGAGACAATATACTACAGCTTCAGAAGCACAATTAGTGTTAGTCCGCAAATCATAACTGCGACCATGATAAACAAATCGGGTCTGTTCTGACATCACTATACACACGTCGCATTCACCACATTTCTTATGTCCCCCTTCCTGCCCAGTACTATTAACTGGGGGAAGTACCGTGGGGCTAAGATATTCTTTTAAATTTTTCCCCTTTTCCAAACACATCTGATCCGTTAAGCTTGTAGTCCCGGGACTATAGCTAGTATATTCTGATGTTTATACAGCACTTTCTGTATGTATTTACTCATCGGAGAGTAAGATGTAATCAAATTAACTGCATCACCTTCTAATCGTGTCTCATCTTTGGGCTTCATTGTCAATAGCCCCCTCGATGATTGTACAGTGCCCGACGATAAGCTTGCTGAACTAGCTCTCTAGGATAGCCTCTCTCCTCAAATTCTCTTTTCAGCAGGGTACCCTGTTGTTTATAACTACCGGTATCAGAACAATTACGCCTAAAGCGTAAAAATTGTGAAAAGGGGAGAGAATTTTTAAGTCTTTGCGGATGTTTACTTTGATAGTGAAGGAATGTGTTCCTATCGGTAGATTTCCGGAACACTGTTGTATGCCACCGATCTTGTCCTCTCTTAATATGTACATCCAAATAATCAATCTCACTCATATGATAATTATGGGTGAACTGTATGTTGACATCCCGTTCATTCAGCCAGGTAAAAAACTCCATCAGTTTATCTAACGGGCCTTTCCACAATACAAAAACGTCGTCAATGAATCTCCGCCATATCAACAAATGTTCTAAAAAAGGGGACTGTAATAACCAACTCTGTTCAAATGCTCCCATATAAAAATTAGCTATTGAGGGGGCACATGTCGCCCCCATAGCAACCCCACTAACTTGCTGATACAGCGTACCTTCAAACACAAAATAATTACGAAAAATAGCTAAGTGGGCCAAACCCATAATGAACTCAATATGTTCCATTGATAAATCCCCTCGCTTGATCAGTGTATCTTTTACTACGGTTAATGCCGCTTCCTGCGGTATGCTGGTGTAAAGGGATGTAACATCTAATGTAACGAGCCAGGTGTCATCACAAGTTGACCAATGTGCCATATCTTCCACTATATTCAGAAAATGTGTAGTGTCTCGTAAGTAAGATGGTATGGTGAAAAGCAATGGACGCATAAAGGAATCTATATATATCGAAATGGGTTATCGAAATGGGTTCTAACACCCTACCCCTGGTAGACACAATAGGTCTGCCTGGGGGATTATTGAGACGTTTATGAATCTTGGGGACTGTGTAAAATCTAGCCACATTCGGAGAAACTGCATTCAAATAATTATATTCCTTATTCGAAATCAACTTGTTAGCTAAAGCTTGTTTTGTAAGCTGTTTAATTTCATATTGTAATTCACATTTTGGATCCATCTCTAATTTTTTATAAGTTGCTTCATCCCCTAATTGAGTTAGAGCCTCCTGAACATATTGATCCCGATCTAGTACCACCACAGCTCCCCCCTTGTCAGCTCGTTTAACTACAAGATCTGCCCTATTTGATAGTTCCTGTAGAGTTTGATTTTCAACTCGGGTTAAAACCCTACCAGTAGGTTTTACAGTAGCTTCTAACTGAAGCACATCCTGCAGTACCAATTCTTTAAAAGTTGTCAACGCAGGTGGAACCGGAATGGGGGGCATCCAATTAGAGTGTAGTGGGAGAGGTATCTTTTTATATATAGTATCACTAGGTACTATTGCTCCTGATTCCGGCTCCTGTTGCACTACTGTAGAAGGAATCTGCTCTTCTTCTGATGTATTCTGGAGAGCAAAATAGTATTTCAAATGCAGTTTTCTCATGAATTTTGCAAAGTCCACTCTAAACTGAAATGAATCGTAATGGATACTTGGTACAAATGATAAACCTTTATTTAATAGTTGAATAGCTTCCGTGGGCAAAAGTTTTCCTGATATATTCTCAACTAATGGAGAGGAACCGATGTCAGATCTACTCATTTTCTCTGTTGTCCCGATCGAGTTTTGGACGTGACTTCGTTCTTCTTCTTCTTGACAGTGTCTTTGCCTTGTTCGAAAAAACCTTCCCTCGAGGAAGCACTAGAATCGGATTGAGACGTATCACCCGAGGATTCATCAAATCGCACCTGTTTTCTATTTTTCTTTAATTTCCTCTTAGTGTCCATCCAGGGGTAGACATAGCCGATGGAATAATCCATCCCGTCACGCTTAAGTTTCTTTACTTTCTTTATCATGGTTTCTTGCTGTACCTGCTGTACTTGTTTCTGTACTTCCTCAAGCCTCTTTTTATATTCTCCTTCGTCGGTTTTTGTTTTTAAATCTTCTTGTGTTGTCTTGATATCATTCGTCAAAGTCTCTATAGTGGGTTGTAAGGTTTCTACCATTAAAACCATTAAGTCAAGGGAGCACTTATTAAGAATCATGTTCCACTTATCAATAAAGTCTGTTGTCATTTCTGACATCCTGGGTTCCTTGTAAATCCTTAACCCTCTGGGGATTTGTTGACGGGTGATATATTCCACTAATGAGGAACGATGAAGTTCGGTCCTAACTTTCTTCTTCTGTAGGTTCATTAACAGCTCCCAAGAAACATTTAACTGAGTCTCCGAATGTTCTTCTATGGCCGAAAACAGGGTCTTCTCTTTAGACAATCCGGAAATGTAGTCTGAGGAAAAACTCAATATATTTTTCCAACCTACGTGACCTTCCATTCTTGTATTGATACAACCAATTAGGTCTGATCTTCTGGACGAATTACTGCTGTATACTGAAATGTTCGTCCAATCTCAACTCGAGAATGAGTTATAATAGGGCTATAGTAACACTGTTTATAGGTCTCAGATTCGATAAGCACTCGTTTAGGACCCGCGTCCTTTCACTCGGTGCCGTCGTTCACATCAATGACCCCAGTGTCTCTTAGCTATCAAGTGCTTTATAAATACAAGTGCTGTATTACTTTTAAAATATAACTTAACTTAAAACCGCAGCCCTTATTCACAGCCTTAAGAACAGTGCTGGTGAACTGGATCCCGACGCTCTGCTATGGCGCCTTACCGGCGTTTCAAACTAGTTTTCTTCAGGAGATCCTTCCCCAAACCTAAAAATACACAAACAACACTCTAAAAAACTATCCCTCATACCAAATTATTAATACTCATTCTACTTAAAACCCCTACTTTGACATAAACTTACAATTTATGATGCTGCCCACGTCCCATACTGCTGTCAAAGAGTAACTCCAAAATCTCAAAGAGACGCCGCGCATGCGGGGTGGAACTCTCCTCCCCTATTTAAACCCCTACTACTATATTCCGGCGCGAAGTTGTCTTCATTCAACCATATTACCAATTGACTCATTGGGCCATCTTATACTCTCAATACATTCAATCTTATTATCAAGAAATTTTAATATAAGAACAGCTCACCGTCATTATACTTAGATGTTTAAACAGTTCTATATACAGAAAACCCTTCCGACCCTGTATCCTAGGGTCAAAGGCAACGATAGTAAAGTAAACTGTCCCCATTATTAAAGCCTTCCACCATCATCTTCCTAGGCAGTGTATGTCACGTACATACCTGCCAATCTATTGCTAGATTTAAGCCCTCCGGAGCTACTGTATTTAACCTGTATATCCATCGTTGTTCCTTCATGAGAAGTGTTTCATCTAATGTGCGTCCCCCATGTGGATGTAATACACGTTCTATAGCAAAACAACTCAGCTGCTCAAAAGTATGTCCCTGAGCCAAACAATGTCCTACGATGGGAGCTTCTAATCTTCTACACCTAAGACGGCTACGATGTTCCCGTACTCTGGTTAGTAAAGAGCGCAGAGTTTTGCCTATATATATCATACTGCACGGACACTGGAGACAATATACTACAGCTTCAGAAGCACAATTAGTGTTAGTCCGCAAATCATAACTGCGACCATGATAAACAAATCGGGTCCGTTCTGACATCACTATACACACGTCGCATTCACCACATTTCTTATGTCCCCCTTCCTGCCCAGTACTATTAACTGGGGGCGACATGTGCCCCCTCAATAGCTAATTTTTATATGGGAGCATTTGAACAGAGTTGGTTATTACAGTCCCCTTTTTTAGAACATTTGTTGATATGGCGGAGATTCATTGACGACGTTTTTGTATTGTGGAAAGGCCCGTTAGATAAACTGATGGAGTTTTTTACCTGGCTGAATGAACGGGATGTCAACATACAGTTCACCCATAATTATCATATGAGTGAGATTGATTATTTGGATGTACATATTAAGAGAGGACAAGATCGGTGGCATACAACAGTGTTCCAGAAATCTACCGATAGGAACACATTCCTTCACTATCAAAGTAAACATCCGCAAAGACTTAAAAATTCTCTCCCCTTTTCACAATTTTTACGCTTTAGGCGTAATTGTTCTGATACCGGTAGTTATAAACAACAGGGTACCCTGCTGAAAAGAGAATTTGAGGAGAGAGGCTATCCTAGAGAGCTAGTTCAGCAAGCTTATCGTCGGGCACTGTACAATCATCGAGGGGGGCTATTGACAATGAAGCCCAAAGATGAGACACGATTAGAAGGTGATGCAGTTAATTTGATTACATCTTACTCTCCGATGAGTAAATACATACAGAAAGTGCTGTATAAACATCAGAATATACTAGCTATAGTCCCGGGACTACAAGCTAAACGGATCAGATGTGTTTGGAAAAGGGGAAAAAATTTAAAAGAATATCTTAGCCCCACGGTACTTCCCCCAGTTAATAGTACTGGGCAGGAAGGGGGACATAAGAAATGTGGTGAATGCGACGTGTGTATAGTGATGTCAGAACGGACCCGATTTGTTTATCATGGTCGCAGTTATGATTTGCGGACTAACACTAATTGTGCTTCTGAAGCTGTAGTATATTGTCTCCAGTGTCCGTGCAGTATGATATATATAGGCAAAACTCTGCGCTCTTTACGAACCAGAGTACGGGAACATCGTAGCCGTCTTAGGTGTAGAAGATTAGAAGCTCCCATCGTAGGACATTGTTTGGCTCAGGGACATACTTTTGAGCAGCTGAGTTGTTTTGCTATAGAACGTGTATTACATCCACATGGGGGACGCACATTAGATGAAACACTTCTCATGAAGGAACAACGATGGATATACAGGTTAAATACAGTAGCTCCGGAGGGCTTAAATCTAGCAATAGATTGGCAGGTATGTACGTGACATACACTGCCTAGGAAGATGATGGTGGAAGGCTTTAATAATGGGGACAGTTTACTTTACTATCGTTGCCTTTGACCCTAGGATACAGGGTCGGAAGGGTTTTCTGTATATAGAACTGTTTAAACATCTAAGTATAATGACGGTGAGCTGTTCTTATATTAAAATTTCTTGATAATAAGATTGAATGTATTGAGAGTATAAGATGGCCCAATGAGTCAATTGGTAATATGGTTGAATGAAGACAACTTCGCGCCGGAATATAGTAGTAGGGGTTTAAATAGGGGAGGAGAGTTCCACCCCGCATGCGCGGCGTCTCTTTGAGATTTTGGAGTTACTCTTTGACAGCAGTATGGGACGTGGGCAGCATCATAAATTGTAAGTTTATGTCAAAGTAGGGGTTTTAAGTAGAATGAGTATTAATAATTTGGTATGAGGGATAGTTTTTTAGAGTGTTGTTTGTGTATTTTTAGGTTTGGGGAAGGATCTCCTGAAGAAAACTAGTTTGAAACGCCGGTAAGGCGCCATAGCAGAGCGTCGGGATCCAGTTCACCAGCACTGTTCTTAAGGCTGTGAATAAGGGCTGCGGTTTTAAGTTAAGTTATATTTTAAAAGTAATACAGCACTTGTATTTATAAAGCACTTGATAGCTAAGAGACACTGGGGTCATTGATGTGAACGACGGCACCGAGTGAAAGGACGCGGGTCCTAAACGAGTGCTTATCGAATCTGAGACCTATAAACAGTGTTACTATAGCCCTATTATAACTCATTCTCGAGTTGAGATTGGACGAACTTTTCAGTATACAGTCATACTATCTGGGAACAGTTGATTTTGTCAGCTGTTGAAGAGGTTTTAAAAACTGTTCTACGCAAGCCTGCATATGATATACTCAAAAGAATTCATTTGAGCAACAACACAGTTCAAAGGCATATTGATGAAATGAGTCATGATGTTGAAAGCTTCTTGTGTAATTATCTGCAAATGAAAATTTTCTCTATTCAACTAGATCAGGGGTCTCAAACTCAAATTGCTTTGAGGGCCAAATGAGGACTTGTAAAGTAACCCGGGGGCCGCATAAGACGCGGGGCCTCATTTGCATAAGGGGCCTCATTTGCATAAATATTTGCATAATGTTACCATACACTGACTTTTAGTAAACATGCCTCTTTAATGAGTATGGATAAAGAAAGACTAAAAGATTTAGAAACAGGAAGACAATAATTAAACTGGGAACCCCAAAAGCCAAACTTGGAATGTACAACAACACTGTAGAAATAAAACTATAAATTAATTTCCTCTTGTACTAAACAAAGCGCAAACATTAATGATGCACATTTCCCAGAGCTGACATATTCCAGTTAATAAATTCAAAATAAAGAGAGATTTTTTCTACCTTTTGTGCATTTTTTTTCAGTTGCAATTGTTCCAGCCACTTTCTTCTGGTTTCTTCGTGTCTTCTGCTAACTCTCCATCGTCTGCTGTCCATTTGCCCTTTCTTCTCTCCTAGTTTTTTCCCATTCTCTCTCTCTACATCTGCTTTAACATACTAATCTTTCTCCTTTTTCTCTTTCCTCATTCCTATTTCACCTCCATCATCAATCCCCACTTACTCTCCCAATACCTGGCCAATTGTAGATTTGTCTTCTCTCCTAGACAAAATATTTTTCCCCTCTCCATTTCACTTTCCCAGCTCCATCCCATTCTAATCCTCCCCCAACATCAGCTCCCTTCTAGTTCCAGCCCCACCCAGCATCCGCTCCCTTCTAGTCCCTGCATCAGTCCATTTCCAGTCCTATCATAGCCTCACCATCAGCCCATTTCCAATCCTAGCCCCCCATCAGCCCATTTCCAATCCTAGCTCCCTCCCCTCACAGCCCATTTCCATTCCAAGCCCCCCTCCCCATCAGCCATTTGCAGTTCAAGCCCCCCTTCCACTCAGCCCATTTCCAGTCCTAGCAACCCCCCCCAGCCCATTACCAGTCCTAGACCCCCCATAGCACATTACCAGTCCTAACCTCCCCATAGCGCACTTCCAGTTTTACCCCCTATCACCCCATTTTCAGTCTTAACCCCCCCCATAGCCCATTACTAGTCCTAACCTCCCCATAGCGCACTTCCAGTTTTACCCCCATCACCCCATTTTCAGTCTTACCTCCCCTCATAGGCCATTACCAGTCCTAACCCCCCAATCAGCCCACCTCCAGTCCTAACCCCCCAATCAGCCCACCTCCAGTCCTAACCCCCATCTGCCCATTTCCAGTCCTAGCCCCCACCATAGCCCATTACCAGTCATAACCCCCCCTGCCAATAGCCCACTTCCAGCCCTAACCCCCATTACCCCATTTCAGTCAGCCCCTCCATAGCTCATTACCAGTCCTAACTCCCCCCATCAGCCCACCTCCAGTCCTTCCTAACCCCCACCTGCCCATTTCCAGTCCTAGCCCCCACCATAGCCCATTACCAGTCATAACCCCCCCGCCAATAGCCCATTTCCAGTCATAACCCCCCTGCCAATAGCCCATTTCCAGTCCTACACCCCCCCTGCCAATAGCCCATTTCCAGTCCTACACCCCCCCTGCCAATAGCCCATTTCCAGTCATAACCCCCCTGCCAATAGCCCATTTCCAGTCCTACACCCCCCCCTGCCAATAGCCCATTTCCAGTCCTACCCCCCCCCCCGGTAAATAAAAAAAACACCTGGCTTCTGCTGCTGCAGCAGAAAATCAGCTGTCCCGCGGCCCCTTCCTCTCTGCCCGGAGATCCCTCATTGTGCTTCATCAGCGGCGTGCTTTTTAAGCCGCGAAGAGAGTATTTCCCTCTCGCGCGGCTTAATCCTATTCACTTTTCAAGCCTCGCGAGAGGGGAATACTCTCTTCGCGGCTTGAAAAGCACACGCTGATGGAGCACAATGAGGGATCTCCGGGCAGAGAGGAAGGGACTGCAGCACAGCTGATTTTGCTGCTTGAGCAGCAGAAGCCAGGTTTAAAAAAAAAAAATTGACAGTCGATTCTGCCGCTGCCACGGCAGCAACGGCAGAAGCAGAAGCAAGGCTTTTTTCTTTCCCTCCGTCGCGGGCCGCACAATGTTCTCTCGCGGGCCGCATGTGGCCCGCGGGCCGCGTGTTTGAGACCCCTGAACTAGATGAATCAATGTTACCTGGTAATGAAGCACTATTATTGTCATATGTTTGTTTTGTTATGGACCAAGAAAACCATGAAGAACTGCTCTTTGTGAGAACTTTGACAACAGACACTAAAGGCGAATCAATATTCAATGTTTTGAAAGATTATTTCATGGAAAAAGCGATCCCTTTATGAAATATAATATCAGCAGCAGCAGATGGAGCACCAGCCATGTTTGGGTGCTATCGCGGTTTTATAAGCCATCTAAAACAAAATGTACCCGGGGTGTTTGCAATTCACTGCGTCATTCATCGACAACATTTAAGGGTATGTTTACTAAACCGTCTTAATGTTCCCGGCGCTAGTTGCAGCGATAATGTGAAGGATGCCATATAAGAAGTGGGCGTTCCGGTCTTAAGGTAGCAATCATGGGTTATCACGCGATAAAGTGCGCCGTGTCCATTATCGCGTGATAGAGGGAGTCGCACACGTTACCTTGCGTTAATCTTAACTTCGTGTGCCGACCTGCAATCACAGCAATAAAGGTATAGCACACTGGTTAATACAATGACTGGTGAAATAGGGGTCATGAGTTCTATCCCCCAGTGGGCTTAATGAGTAAGACTGTCTGAGGCATTACCCTTTACTTTAAATCAGTGCTGTCTGAGGCATTTTCTTTTTTAATTTAAATTAGTGCTGCCAGCAAACACACCTTCACAGTGCCGTAACCTATGGTGATGCATAAGGCACCCTATAAGGCACTCCAGAGGGCATATTATAAAGTGCACTGTCCGCCAAGGCACCTTATAATGTTCCCTATAGGGTGCCTTATAAGGCGCTTTATAGGGCACTTTCTAGAGCGCCATATGAGGCACCTTTAGGTTACAGCACTGTGAGGGTGTTTTTGCTGGCAGCACTAATTTAAATTTAAAAAGAAAATGTCTCAGACAGCCCTATCAAATAACATCACTGTGGGATCAAACCCATGAACTCTCTCTCCACAGTCAGTGAAATAACCAGTGGGCTACATCTCTATAGCTACTAACAAACCTCTGGCTGGCTACAGAAGGACTGCAGGTCACCACACAAACTGTCTGCTATGGTTACCAGAATAGGGTTAACCCACCTGTACCCATGATGCACTGCACATGCAGATCAGCAGTCTACAGATGATCATAAGATGTGGTATGCACCCCCACAGCACCTCAGCCTGGTAGGGGGAACTGACCGTGTGTGTTACTGGCACAGAGTAGCTACAGACCGTCACATTGTGTGGGTACTGTGCTCACCCTGAAGGCGAGGTGGGGTGCCCAGCACCAGGTCTGCGGCACCTGGCTTAGCTGAGATAGGCTATGCTGCAGATCGCAATCAGTGCCCGTGTGTGATAGGTAGTCCTTGCAGACACACTTAGGATACACCTGTGTTCATCTGTATTTCCCAGTCACGTCTAGCCCTTGTGGACTATGATGCACCCAGAATAGTGCATATGCTGTGTGGGTGCCATGGTCACATGAATCAAGTGAAGGGGAGTGTTTGGATCCATAAGCAGATTATGTAGCACCACCCAACCTGCCCTCTCAGGCTCAGGGTGGGGGACAGGATCTCCCACCAACAGATCCACATTCTATATCCCTACAATGGTGGTAGTAGAGGGGACCATCAACCCCAGTCCTGCTGGGGAACAGGCACCCTACAGTGCAGATCTGTACCCATCCATAAGGCAATGGTAGACAGACAGTAGGCCTGGAAATGCTCAGCTGCCCCACACCACTATCTGACATTCTCCAGCAGCAAGCACAGTGAGTCTCCAGCCGCTGCACCCTGCAAGGTGTTCTAGCCAAACACATACTAACTGCAGACAGTCTGCTAGCTTGTACATAGTGCATTTTCCTGGAGGAACTGTGTGCACCCAAAAATGGGATGTGAGCAGACACACCAAGCAGGTAAGGCAGTGATTGGGCCCCCAAAAAAGGGAACCCATAAATATCACTTGAGAAAAAAAATTATATAGCACTATGGGGGAACCTAGCCATGCTGTGGTCACTGCTCAGTCAGGGTGAGAGTGACCTCTCTACAGGACATGCTGTGGCCACCCTGTCCGTGCAGGTGGTGGCCGGGCACTACAATGTCCCAGCCATTGCCCTATGCCCAGTGCAGATGCATCCTGCCCCGGCCACCCTGTCCGGGCCATACCCACAGTACCTTGCTCCTCATTATGCACATTGGCAGGCTAACACTGGAAACAGTGCAAACAGTGTGGGCTGAGTAAGGTGTAGGCAGCCACAACACACTGGATAGACAGACACACACTCCCACACCTATGCCAGCATTGTGCAAATATAGAGGCTTTTGGCAGCCCTGGCCACCACACCAGTCCTGGGCACTGTGCAGGCATGGCTATGGTATGCAATACTGTTGGGGTCACTCCCCGGGGTAGTAAACACTGTCAGAAACCAAAACTGAAACACACTCCACAGATATGAGAAAGGTTGCTATGATGCAGCTCTATCAGCAAATTGTGCTTAACTTAGGCATTGTTATCTGCCATTAATCATAGCAACCTTTTGATATATGTGTAACGTATTCCCAAGTTTAGGGCGGCATTGCTAAGGTATGCAAGTGCTAGTATTGGGAGATGCTGCTGCACATAGGGCCCAACAGCCTGACTCTCCATGAGGTTTTGGATAGTGGAACCTGTGGTTGTGGGTGTTTATGCTCCTGTTGGCCGCTGCTCTAGGGCAGAGGTTCCCAACTCCGGACCTGGTGGGCCAAACACTGTTCAGGTTTTCATGCTGTCCCTAATGAATATGCATGAGATACATTTGCATACCATGGGGGCGGTGCATACTAATGCAGCACAGGCATACTTATTAGGGACAGCATGAAACCTGAATGGTGTTTGGCCCTCCAGGACCGCAGTTGGGAAACTCTGCTCTAGGGATTGCACATGTATATGGTGTCTATGCTCTGTAGGGTAAAATATAGGCGTTTCAGGCATGTTTATTTTATCTGCAATAAAGGTTCCGTCTTTATTACCACGGTTTAGTACTGGGTAAAATATGGGGAAAGGGTTGGCAGGAGCCACAGCTGGGACTTGAACTTGTGACCTTCTACTCCTGAACACACTGGCTGTGTGTACTCCACCCCACTGTTGTCACAGAGACAGTTCATTCCCTGAGGATACCATGACTGTTCATCATGACTGCTGTGTGTAGATGCCACTGCCCCCTCCGTCACCAGCACCCCTCTGCCACCATGCTGCCATGCCATTATGCCGGTAGTGCTGGTGGTGCACAGTCCCAGGCCATCCAGTGTGCCAGTAGGCAGCTGCCTATGGTGTGGGTTCTTGGGTAGGGGTGCCTACATGGACATGCGCACTTCCTCCCCCCGCACCACCTCCCAATGTTATGTGCCCTTGGGGGTACCTGCTGGGTAATCTCCTCTGTGACACTTTGGGACACACACTCGTACCCATGTTGGACCCTCGTCAGTTGCTGTCTTGCTGCTTTACAGTTTCGGCATTCCTATGTTCCACCTAGGCATCTGCCTAGCCCGCACTGTGCCCCAGCTGGACCACAGCATGTGCCACTTGCAGCCCCCTGTATCCCATTTACAGCATCAGTACAGTTGCTCTTTCCTACGTGCCCACTCTGCTGTTGCTGCACATGTGCATGCCATAACAAACCTGCCCAATCTAAACGACGGAAACCCTGATCAGCGCTATTTCAATGTGGGATCATTCACTTTGTAGGGGGACAGAGCATAGACCCTTCCAAACATGATGTCTTAATTTATACGCTTTGTCAGTAGTGTTGCTTTATGTTTATCATTAATATCACTCTTGGCCAGCTTGTTTATTGGGATTTTAGATGTGGTTCTGGTCCTTTTATATGTTTATTTGCCTTTTTGGTCCCTGCACATGTATCACAACTATCACTTTGCTGGGTTTCCCTGCCTTTGCTGCACAATGCTGACTGAAATAGTTTCTCTCTCCTGCAAATGTGCCTCTAGCATGAGGTTTTCACTGGCGCTAATTTTCAGACCCTGATTTCACGGCGTTAGTGTGCATGGAGCCTCTCCCCACCCACTCTCCACCCATTGACCCCTTCTCTCCGCCCTCTGGGAAGCCTTACTGCACCCTTTAGGCCCAGATTTCACAGCGTTAGTGTGCCTTAATGCCGCCGCTGTGTTATCGCGTGATAAGTGACGTTATCGCGCAATAATATCACGCGATAACATCACTTATCGCGCGATAATACCACTGCTGCGACGTTAAGACGGTTTAGTAAATATACGCCTTAGTAGCTAAAAATTTGAGTGCCAGATTGCATCAATCTTTTCAATTCATCATAAATGCAGTAAACAAGATTCGTAGCAACGTGTTGAATTCTAGGTTATTTGTGCAGTTGTGTGAAGAAAATGACAAGGACTTTCATCGATTACTCCTTCACACTGAAGTACGCTAGCTCTCGAAAGGCTTATATTTGACAAGATTTTTTTCACTTTTTAAGACCGTTTTAGAGTTTTTGGATGCTGAACATCCCATTTTGAAAGAAAATGTAATCAAATGGATACCAGACATTGCTTATTTAACAGATTTGTTTACTAAATTTAATGAGGTTAACTTGTAGTTACAAGGTGACAGACTGAATTTAATAAAATCAAAGTCCATCATTGCAGCTTTTCTTGCCAGAATGAATCTAATGAAGCAAAACATTGGACGGAGAGAATTTTCCCAGTTACCCAACTTGTCATTGACAAACGTCCAGGATGATGACGTTTTGGTCAACGTTCAAAATTTAAATGTCCTTCACACAGACTTTAAAACCAGGTTTGAGGATGTTTTGACTATGGAAATCCCACAGTGGATTATCAATCCATACAGTGACATTGAAGAATCTGATGTCATATTACAAGAAGAACTGATCGGAATAAGCACTAACGAAGAACTTAAGGTGCAGTTCAGAAAGGGGTATCAGCAGTTCTGGCTTCATAAAGATATACCTGTTGCTTATCCTTCATTATGGACTATCGCTAGAAAGTTTTTGATAGCTTTTCCATCTTCATACCTCGTGGAAAGGGGTTTTAGCGGTTGCCAATCTTCTTACGAAAAAAAGAAATCGATTGCAAATCACTGGACATGGAGATTTAAGACTATACCTCACTAATTTGAAGCCAAATATTGAACAATTGCTATCAGAGCATCAGGTTCATCCCTCTCATTAACAGCATTATTTGTATATTAATTTTATGTAAGAATTTTACTAGGTTCTGATTTGTTTCATTTCAAATCCAAATATTTGCTTGCATTTTGTGTCTTTTCAATAAAGGTATGAATAAATTTGTACATGTTTTTCTTTTTTTACAATTGTCCACTCTACAAAAAACCCTATCAAAGTGAGAAGCACTGTGTCAGCTGTTAAAAACATATTTGAAGTTAATAAGTTTAGGAAAATTCAATATTAGGCAGGAAGGGGGTCTACGGAAAACAAAAAAATCGGCAAGTGGTCTACAGGCAAAAACGTTTTGGAACCTATGCATTAAGGGCTTGAGATTAATTAATCTTGAGGTGAACAAAGTCCATTAAACCTATTATATACAGTTTTATCATTATAACTATCTCCAGCAAATCTACATAAGTAAACAACTTAATACATAAACACAACCTTAAAATTGCAGACAGCAGTCCAGCAGCAAGATAGGGGCTTTCCAGTCTTTCGTATTGAGTGTCACATGTATGATTTTCTCCCAGTTGGTGAGGGGTATTACGAGTGCACTAAGTGCAAGGAGCTCTTTGCTTTCAGGGAATGAGTCCGATCTCTGGAGGCTAGAGGAACAGACTTGGAGGACATAAGAAGATAGGGAGGTACATAGACAAGACCTACAAGGACATAGTACTGAAGTTTCACCTCCAGTCTGGCAGCAATCATCTTGCCATAGAGGAGAGAGGTCATGTGATAGGGGAGCATCACCCTGGTGTGGCAGGAAGTAATCCTGTATCTGGGAATCTGTCCTCCAGGTCATGCAAAACCCTCTTGCACTGAGGAGGATTCTCCAAGGCCAAGTGCCCACAAGAGAAGTGTTAGGA
The DNA here is from genome assembly GCA_033557465.1 of Ichthyophis bannanicus. Taxonomy (NCBI): domain Eukaryota; kingdom Metazoa; phylum Chordata; class Amphibia; order Gymnophiona; family Ichthyophiidae; genus Ichthyophis; species Ichthyophis bannanicus. The sequence continues at coordinate 777,817,527 of CM066035.1, forward strand.
CAGCTGTTATAGTTGGTAATTCGATCATTAGGCATGTAGATAGCTGGGTGGCTGGTGGACATGAGGATCACCTGGTAACATGTCTGCCTGGTGCGAAGGTAGCAGACCTTACATTCTACCTAGACAAGGTCTTAGATAGTGCTGGGGAGGTGTCTGCTGTTTTGGTACATGTTGGCACCAATGACATAGGAAAGTGTGGTAGGGAGGTTCTGGAGGCCAAATTTAGGCTTTTAGGTAGGAAGTTGAAATCCAGAACTTCCAGGGTAGCATTCTCTGAAATGCTTCCCGTTCCATGCACAGGACCCAGAAGGCAGGCAGAGCCCCAGATTCTCAATGTGTGGATGAGACGATGGTGCAAGAATGAGGGTTTTGGATTTGTTAAGAACTGGGCAACATTCTGGGGAAAGGAGGGGCTTTTCTGAAGGGATCGGCTCCACCTTAACTGGGATGGAACCAGGCTGCTGGCATTAACCTTTAAAAAAGAGAGAGAACAGCTTTTAAACTAGATAATAGGGGAAAGCCGACAGTTGCCAAGAGTGCATGGTTCGGAAGGATATATCCTTGAAGGATACTTGAAAAAGATTGAAGTTAGGCATATCGACAAAGAGGTTTCTAATAAAGGCAAAAGTAACCTAAATGCTCTTAAGTACAGAGCAGACAGAACTTAAAGATTCCAAATTACCCCTGCCTATCGGTAGCGAGATTAATATGAATAAAGTAGGGAGAAGGGAGGAGTGGCCTAGTGGTTAGGACAAGGTACTTCAGGCCGGAGGGCCGGGGGTTCAAGTCCCACCTGGGGACAGCAATCTCAGGCCGGAGGGACTGGGATTTCTATAGGCACTCCTTGTGGTCTTGGGCAAGCCACTTAACCCTCCATTGCCCATGTTCCCTGTACGTATTAGCGTATGTGTGTCATATCCCCTCGTGTTAAATGTATCTCCCAATTGACCGCTTTGACCCAGTGAAAAGCAGGATATAAATACAGCTAAATAAATAAATAAATAAAATACAGCCTCTGAAATGCTTGTATGCAAATGTTAGAAGTCTAAAAAATAAGATGGGAGAGTTAGAATATATAGCACTAAATGACAGGTTAGATATGATTGGTATCTCAGACATGTGATACCTGAGTACAAACTATGTCGTAATGATAGAGTAGATCAAATTGGTGGAGGGGTTGCACTCTATGTTAGAGAGGGCATTGAGTCACAAAGTATGAAAGTTTTGCAGGAAACAAAATACAGTGTAGAATCTCTAAGGATTGAAATTCCATGTGAAAAGGGGAAGAAGAAGTTGATGGCAGTGGGTGTATACTATTGACTGCCTGGCCAGAATGAACAAATGGATGATGAAATGCGCAAAGAAATCAGAGAAGCTAACAATATTTATAGCACAGTATTAATAATGGTTGATTTCAACTACCCCAGTATGGACTGGGTCAGTGTCACGGCAGGACATAGAAGAGAAAGAAAAGGTTTCTAGATGAAATAAATGACTGCTTCTTGGAGCAGCTGGCTCATGAACCGATAAGAGGGGAAGCCATTTTGGACCTAGTCCTTAGCGGATTACAAGATCTGGTGCAAGAAATAAGGGTGATGGGGCCACTTGACAATAGTGATCACAGCATGATTATGTTTGATTTAATAAATGGAGGAAGGATGGCAAGGAAATCCACAGTACTACCTTTTAACTTTCAAAAGGGAGACTATGATAAAATGAGGAAAACAGTTTAGAAAATCTAAAAGGAGCAAGTGTAAACGTTAAAGATTTACATTAAGCATGGGTGTTGTTTTAAAATACTACCTTGGAAGCCCAGAACAACTGTATTCCATGCTCTAAGAAAAGTGGAAGAAAGTCCAAAAAACTGCCAGCATGGTTTAAAGGTGAGGTCAGAGAGGCTATTGTTGACAAAAAAGCATATTTCAGGAAATGGAAAAAGAAGCCAAATGACAAAAACTGGAAACAACATAAGCACTGGCAAGTTAGATGCAAGTCATTGATAAGGCAGGCAAAGAGAGAATTTGAAAAAAACTTGCTGTGGAAGCAAGAAACACATAATGAAAACCTTTTCAAGTACATTTGTAACCAAAAAGCTGTGAGAGAGTCAGTTGGACCATTGGATGATAGAGGAGTAAAAGGGGCACTAAGAGGGGACAAGGTCATAGCGGAGAGACTGAATGAATTCTTTGCTTCGCTTTTTACTGAATAAGATGTAGGGATGTTACCTATATTTGAAATGGTATTTAAAGCTGATACAGCAGAAGAAGAGGAGGAGTAGCCTAGTGGTTAGAGGCAACTGCCTGGTACCCAGAAGATCAAGGGTTCAATTCCCACTGGCACTCCTTGTGACCTTCAGCAAGTCACTTTACCCTCCATTGCCTCAGAAGAAAAGGCCATCAATCTGCCTCTAGTGATACATTGCCATGAAAAACCCAGAGGTAGCTGGCTCACTGTGAGTCAACACTGACTTAATGGCACAAAAAAAACAGCAGAAGAATTCAAAGAAATATTGATAAACCAGGAAGATGCATTACAACTATTTGATAAACTGAAGAGTAGCAAATCACTTGGCCTGGATGGCATACATCCAAGGGTGATGAAAGAACTGAAATATGAGATTGCAGACCTACTATTACTAATCTGTGAACTATCATTAAAATCACAGTAATACCTGAAGATTGGAAGATGGTCAATGTAATGCCAATTTTTTAAAAGGGTTTCAGTGGTGATCCGTGAAATTACAGACTTGTGAGCCTGATATCAGTACCAGGAAAAATGGTAGAATCTGTGATTAAGAACAATATTTCTGAACCTGTAGATAGTCATGGTTTAATGGGAGACAGCCAACATTGCTTTAGCCAAGGAAGGGGGCCTGTCTTACTAATCTGTTATATTTTTTTGAATGTGTAAATAAGCAGGTAGACCAAGGTGAGTCAGTTGATGTAGTGTATCTGGATTTTCAGAAAGCCTTTGACAAGGGCCTTCATGAGACACTCTTGGCAAAACTAAAAAGTCATGGGATAGTGGGATAGGAGGCAATGTACTATTGTGGATTAGGAACTGGTTAAAAGATAGAAAGCAGAGGATAGGGTTAAATGGCCAATTTTCCCAATACAGAAAGGTGAACAGTGAAGGACCCCAGGGATCTGTGCTGGGTCCACTGCTTTTTAACAAATTCGTAAATGATCTGGAACTAGGAATAATGAGTGAGGTGATCAAATTTGCAGATGACACAAAATTATTCAAAGTTGCTAAAACACAAGAGGATTGTGAAAAACTGCAAGAGGACCTTAATAGATTGGAAGTCTGGAAGACTAGATGTTTAAATGGTAGATGAAATTGAATGTGAACAAGTGCAAAGTTATGCACCTAGGAAAGAACAACCCTAACTATGGTTACACAATGCAAGGTTCCACATTAGGAACAACTACCCAGGAAGAAAAATTAGGCGTCATCTTGGATAAAACATTGAAACCCTTTGCTCAGTGTGCAGTGGCCGCCAAGAAATCAAATAGAATGTTAGGAATCATAAGGAAAGGAATGGAGAATAAAACAAAGGAAATTATAATAACCTCCGTATCATTCCATGGTGTGACTATACCTTGAGTATTGTGTGAAATTCTGGTCACTGTATCTTAAAAAGGATATAGCTGAATTAGAAAAGGTACAGAGAAGAGCCACCAAAATGGTGAAGGATACTCCTATGAGGAGAGGCTAAAAAGGTTAGGGCTTTTCAACCTGGAAAAGAGATGGATGAGGAGAGATATGATAAAGGTCTTTAAATTAATGAATGGAGTGGAACAGATAAACTTAGATCAATTGTTTACGTCAACAATATGTAGAAAGACTAGGGGATATGCAATGAAGCTACAGTGTAACCCATATAAGACTAATAAGAGAAAATATATTTTCACTCAACGCGTAATCAAACTCTGGAATTCATTACTGGAGGATGTAATAAAAGCTGTTAGTGTACCTGGGTTTAAAAAAGGTTTGGACAAATTCCTGGAGGAAAGATCCATAAACTATTATTAAAGGGACTTGGGAAATCCACTGCTGGTCCCAATACAAGCATTATGGAACATGTCTCTTCTGGGGAAACTGCTAAGTATTTGTGACCTAGATTGGCCACTGTTGGAAACAGGATACTCGGCTTGATGGACCTTGGTCTGACCCATTATGGCATATCTTATGTTCTTATTTATTTATTTTATTTAACCAGTTTTCTATACCACCTTATCCTTCAATCAAAGCCATCACTCTGTCTTCGTAAAGAAATGCTTTTGCTCATCATGTGTCTATGCTGGCTCCTGTAAATGTTAAGTTCTGTGTTGGAATGAGTGTTGATTTCTCAATGTTGATGAGGAGCCCTGAGACTCTGAAGTAGTGTCATGATGTCCTGAAGCGTGTTGTTTACTGTATCTTTGGTTGGGCCAGAAACCAAACAGTCATCCATATACTGTATAGGAATAGAAAATGGTCCTTCGTTTGTAAATGTACTGCTACTACCACTAGGAATTTCATGAAGACTCTGGGAGCTGAGGAGAGTCTGAAGGGAAGAACTTTGTACTAAATCGTTGGTCTAGAAACAGAAATCTTAGATATCTTTGGTGACTCTCATGCATTGGTAAATGGGAATATGCATCTTTTAGATCCAAGGAGGCCACTCATTTGACTGGGTCCAAAAATGGCAATATGGTGGCTAGGGAATTCATATGGAAATTCCCTCTTTATAAATTGATTGAGGTCCCATAGATTTAAGATGGGATGTAGACCCAATCTTTTTGGGTATTAAGAAGACTCTGGAGTAGAAGCTTGTCTTTTTTAATATGGAGGAACTTCCTGTATCACATTGTTGTGAAGCAATTTCTTGATTTTGGATTGCAAGATTTCCTGATGGTCCGGGGAACTGATTCAGCATGGGAAATGTCAGGAAAGTTATTTTTGTAACCTTGGAAAATGATGGATAGGACCCAGTTGTCTAAAGTGATCTCTTTCCAAACCTCCTTGAACTGAGGACCTCCCAGTGGAGGGTCATTAAAAACTAGGAGTAGTTTTTATTGAGGGAGGCATTGCTGCAGGCTGTTTGCATTCTTGGGGGCACTGACACTTTCATACGGCAGTTGTGCAGGACGTAAGGGACGAGAATAAGAATGGTACCACCTCTTTGGATAGAATTGCTGGAAATAATGATAAGATCTTTGGTAGGATTGTTTAGATCTTTGGTAAGTCGAGGAAGATTAAGAAGTTTGATGCATAACAGTGAGTTCTTTGACTGTCAAATAATCATCATTGACTTGCATGACAGTCTCCTTCACCTTTGTATCAAAGAGGCTGTCTCTGAGTGTGATACAGTGGCCAGCACAAAACCCCTGGGTACAGGAGAAAAGGAAGAGCTTACCTTACAGTCACCTAGGCAGAGAGCATTTTCAGGTTGTAAGGTTCCAGAAAATAGCAGAAGAAACTTTTCCTACACTGGCTGTGACGCAGTAGAAAGCCAGGAAACTAATCACGTCCACCTGGGTCAGGAAGCACGTACAACGTGCAGGAGCCAGGAGGATAAAAGTGGCTGGGAAATCCCAGTAGGGGGAGGAGCAGTGAATGGTGGTGCATTGGAAGGCAAGAGAGGAGCAGGCAAGGGAGGTGCTCATGCACAGGTCTCCCAAGCCAGAGGGGGCATCGTCCCAAGGAGAGTGAGTAAGCAGCTGGAGGGCAGAGGTCACAAGCAGGAGAGCTTGCTGGGACCAGGAAGCATCGGGTGTGTCCCTGCAGTAAGGAACAGCAGAAGGGAAGCCTTTCCTGGAGGTTACCACAGCCCAGACCAGACAATTGCTGAGGGGAACTCTCATGGCAAAGCAGGCTACAGCCCAAGAAAAAGTGCCTGGTTAAGAGAGGAAGGAGTGGAAGCTGGTTATCCAAGAAACAGAGCTAAGTACACTAATTTCTCCAGAGGGCAAGAGGTGGGCTCGGCTAGAAAAGCAAAGGCTAATTGCTGGAAGGAAAACCCTTGGTGGAAGGAAGGGGGAAGCCTCAGAGAAATAGGCTCCAGTACAGGTCCCCAGGACTTCCCTTATACAGAACGGTTCCTTGCCCCAAGAGCTGCTGCCTCTCGAGAGAGTTCTGTGAATGATAGATGTGGAACATGTTACCCACTTACAAGTTTAGACACTGAGCAGATGCAATGTGAGAGCACTAATCGGGACATTGATTATAGTCCAATGGATTGCACGCTCTGTATATCGGATGAGATTACCTCTTTATGTTAATCAAGGAAACAAGAGCATTGTTATACTTGTTTTGAAAGACGGTGCATTTTTGGCTATTTTGCTGTGAAGAAACAGTTTGTTTAATCCTTTGTTTGCTGTATGAGAAAAACAGAAATCCACACGGGAAAGGGAATAAAACCTCATCATTATAATTTTGCCTTAAACACGGCTACAGAGTATTTTCTTTACAAAGACAGCTTGCACCACATGCCCTAGGCGACCGCCTAATAAGGACAATGATAGCAAGCGTCTGACACGAGACATGAAACATTCAGGATGTTATCATGGAGATCCTCCCTGAAACCCGATACTCATAATCATGCTGTTTGCTGAGTAATGCTAGCTGATGCTGCCTCCAAGGCAATGGTGTCATAAGTATTGTATGTGAATCTTATAAGGTAATATACTGACTTCTGAAGTTGGAACTGTACCATGTCTCCTGGTTGACTAGTGAGCCGAGAATAGCATAGTGGTACTGCAGGATTTGTAGCTAGTTTGCTACAATCTTTAAGGCTAGCATTGACCTCTGGTAAACGTTTTTACCCATGCTGTTCATTAATCTCAGATTTTTGCCAGGTGGTTTTTGAATGAACTTGCTGTTTCTTACAGTCACTTCGGAGACCATGGATGGTTGGGGGAGGTGGGTTTGATCATGTTCTGGTGCTAATAGAACTTTATATTTCAAATCTAGGCATTGGGAGATGGGGTGAATAGGAGATGATGTTTTCCAGATGGAAAGTTGAAGGTCTTGAAGGACTTAATGCACCGGTAGTGCCAGTACGTCTTTGGGGGAGTTACAGGATTGTAGTATAAATTAAAAATCCTTTCTATTGATAGACTCCCATGAGGGGGAGAGAGCAAGTTCTCTAATAATTGTTTGCAAGAATTTCATATAGGAGTAGTCTTTCTTGTTTATGCTTTCCTGAGGCAACGCTGAAGATCCAAGGATATTTCCTGCAGAGTGTCCCTGGGGGGGCCCAATAAGCCTCACAATTAGCTGGACTGGCTGAGCGACAGCTGCAGTGTGTTTGGTGTTATTCAGGAGACCATCCCACTTCCAAGGGGAAGGAATGTTTCTGAGATGATGTAAAGGTACCTTATTATACCGGAGCCTCAATAATGAAAAGGAGTGGCGGCTGAGGAGTTGATAGGAACACGTTAGCCTGCAAGAGACTGGCTCTGTCCTGCACAAATTTTGCCTGGAGATTAAAAAGGCTGTTTGGTCCAGTGCTATTGACTGAAAGGCTCTTTACTCTTTGGCTACAATTGGCATGGAATTAGGGGAGTGGTTTTGAGCCCCTTTTATCTGAGAACGACATAGCTGGTTCCCAATGTTTCTCCTTTTATGAATATTTACCTGATGCCTGTCCTTTATTTGTCTGACTGCTGCTTGGTGGGGTTTTTCTTTCTGTTTTTTGGGTCCTATCTCAGAAGGAAGTATGGATACACTGGTTTTCCACTTGTTAGAATGGGACCATCCTGTCTCTTTAAGAATCAGCACCAGAGGAAGTGAGAGTGATGTGCTGCATTGAAGTTCTGATCCAGCCCCTGACAGGATAGAATTTGTTCCTGCCACTTTAAAATTCATGAGGTGCATGTTGATATCCCTTGCCGGAAGCCATACTGTGGCTGGTGGGATCCTTGGAGATGCAACGATTGAAGCTGCTGCCATTAATTGAGCCTGGGCAAACTGTGGTTAGAAAAGCGAGCGTTAAAAATCATATTCACTTTCTGTTTTTTTTTTTCAGCAGCTGTGCTCTGGAGATCAGATCGCTCAGATTATTTAATTTCTTTTCCTTTTTTTTTTCCAGTCGTGAGGTGGTGGAGGGATCGTTTGCACTCTAATGCAGATGAATAAGACTAACTCTCTGGTATCAGATCAGCAGTGGAAACGCTTGAGCACATGCGCATTGATGTGTCAGAAGACTTCTTAAACTGGGGAAGGGCTCCAGTCACTTGGCAATGTCTGTGACGTCACCAAGCAAGTGTGAGTGCATTTCCAGCCTGCTTGGAAATGGAGAATGACAGGTTTTCTGTATAGGTCTAGAATATTTTTTTGCAGGCTTTGGTTCCTTCAAAGTATTTGCTAGTGGAGAGTTTGAACAGCTGTTACTGTGGTGACTTCAAAATTTGTATATTACGAACACTATAGTTCACCTATGAAAGTATAATTACGTATTTCTGCTTTTATACATGCTTTATAGATCAATATAAATAAAGCTTAAAAAATCAGTTGGTGCTAGAGCTGACTTCCATATTGATACAAATTGCTTTATTTCTGTTATGTAAAGTTTTATGAAATAACTGTTATAGTTGTAAAAAAGAACATATGCATATGTCAAGGTTTTTGTCCTTTTTTAAAATTGTCCACCCTAGTCACATCATTGGAAAGAGCTGTCTGTCATTCCCACTCTGCCCCACCCCTCCCACTTTGCCACTCTGCATCAGCCTTCCCAGACAAGTAAGTCACTGGCCACATTTGTCCTGAGCAGTGCTGGCAACCAAAGCTGGCAGAGAACAAGCAGGGTAGTGGGAGTGAAACAACAAACGTCCACTATTCTGCAGGGGATTTAGAAGTGCTAGACCGGTGGGAGAAGATGCCCGATGCTGGGAATAGGGCAGGGAGATAGGTCTGATGCTGGGCTTTAGGTTGAACAGGGTCAGAAGTATGACTTTCTAAATGAGGGCATTCTCTGGAAGTGTTTTTACAAATCTTTACTTCCTTATGGTCATGTTCAACATGTTCAACATCGTCTGAAAGAAGATCAATGTCTGAGCTATCGCAAGACTTTAATTCAGAAAGCTGGGTCTCAAAATTAAGTCAAAGTTAAAAAAAATAAAATCAATTTCTCCATCCCAAAGGGTCCACCAGAGCTACCTTTGGATCCTTCCCCTTCATAACTGAAGAATGAATCTCAGGCACAGGACATTAGAGCCATTTGGAATTTTTTGAAGAAATTTAGGATTTCATTATCTATCCAACATAAGTCCATTCCAAGTTCTGAATTCCTGGGCATGCTTAAATATCTTAATGCTGCAAAGGATGTGGTGGTACTACCAGTGCACAATATTCTTTTAGAACAACAGATATAGATATGGCAAACGCAGTTCACCTCAAGACCTAGGTACAAGAAAATGTAAACTAAAACAATCCATGATAGGACATGAAAAACTGCAATTAAAACATTACTCAGTAATGACAGAAACAGCGCTAAAAAGGTACAAGAGCTTGAATATTGTGTGCAGTTCTGTGCAGTTCTGGTCGCCGTATCTTAAAAAGGATATAGCGATTTTAGAAAAGGTACAGAGAAGAGCCACCAAAATGGTAAAGGGGATGGAAGGATACTCCTATGAAGAAAGGCTAAAAAGGTTAGGGCTCTTTAACCTGGAAAAGAGACGGCTGAGGGGAGATATGATAGAAGTCTATAAATTAATGAACGGAGTGGAACGGGTAAACGTAGATCGATTGTTTACGTTATCAGAATATAGAAAGACTAGGGGACATGCAATGAAGCTACAGGGTAAACTATTTAAGACTAATAAAAGAAAATATTTTTTCACTCAACGTGTAATCAAACTCTGGAATTTGTTACCGGAGGATGTAGTAAAGGCTGTTAGTGTAGCTGGGTTTAAAAAAGGTTTGGACAAGTTCCTGGAGGAAAGGTCCATATACCATTATTAAGAAGTGACCGAAGATATCAATGCTTGACCCAGTACAAGCATTGTGGAACTTGTGTCTCTTGGGGAAACTGCTAGGTACATATGACCTAGATTGGCCACTGTTGGAAACAGAATACTGGGCTTGATGGACCTTGGTCTGACCCAGTATGGCATATCTTATGTTCTTATGAAAGCATGCTCTAATAGTTCTCCTGGTATAGATCCAAGGTTATTAGGTCTGATCAGTAAAAATATTCCAAAATACAATTCTGAATGCAAGAATAGCACACATAAATTCCAGATGAATCAGTTTTTATATGTTGTCATATGTTGAGGAGAGGAGTGACCACAGCATGCTTGAAGGCTGCAGGGAAAGTTGCAGTGGAGAGCAGTAAGTTGAGAATATGAGAGATGGAAGGGAATACAGTGGAGGAGATGGCGCTAAGGAGATGAGTGGGAATAGGATCAGAGGAGCAAGTAGTGAGTTTGGATGAAGAAAGAAGGTGAATGGTTTCCTCCTCAGAGATCATAGAAAAGGAAGAAAGCATAGCAGAGGTAGGGGGGAGAAGGTTGGGAGTGAAGAGGGGGAGGAGGGGGAGTAGCTGACCTCATGAGGAATTGAAGTGTGATCTTGTGGATTTTGTCATGAAAGTAGTCAGCCAAGGTTTGGGCAGAAAGGGAGGGAGGGGTCAGAAGTGGAGGTACCTTGAAAGAGTTGAGAGTTGTAAAGAGATGGCCAGGATCAGAGGCAATATAACTAGTCAGATGGACATAATAGTCTTGTTTAGCAAGTGCTATGGCTGACTTGAAAGAGACAAGTATGTTTTTGAGGTGAAGAAAGTCTGCAAGGGTGCGGGATTTGAGTCAGGCATGGTCAGCTGAGTGGGCACAGGAACATAGATAGTGGGTAGTGGAAGTCAGCCAGAGTTAAGGTACAGAACACCTCACAGGATGTGGCATGGGCGAAGCAAGAGCATCCAGAGCAGAGGAGAATGCAGCATTATAGGAAACTACTGCCTCATCAACAGATTCATATGACATACTGGAGGAAAGAGGTGATGAGACAGTGGACGAGAGAGCCAATGGGTAAATAAAATGAAGACTTCTAAAGAGGATGGAGGAGACAGGGTAAGGTTGAGTTGGTGAGTAATGAAGAGAGAAACTTAGCAGATGATGGTCCAATAAGGGGAGAAGTGAGATACAGAAGTTTGAGGGTAGGCAATTAGAGAAGAATACAAGGTCAAGGCAGTGGCCTTGCTGGTGAGTGGAGGCAGTAGAGCAAAGCTGGAGGTTGAATGATGAGGTAATGGAGAGGGGCTTTAAAACATAAGGGTCGGAGGGGTTATCAACATGAATGTTAAAATCCCTGGGAATAAGAGAGGGGGAAGATGAATCCAGAAAGAAGGAAAGCCATGAGAGAAAAAGGTAGAGGTGGACTTGTCAGGGGGTCGATAAATAACAGCTAGTCAGAGAGGTAGTGAGATAAAAAGTCGGATGGATTGGACTTCAATGGAGGAAAAGGAGTGAGACTGAAGGAGAAGGAAGGGTTGACATTGAAAGGAAGGAGAGAGTAGAAGCCCAACACCTCCACCATGGCCAGTGGGGCAAGGCGTGTAGGAGAATTGATAGCCACCATGACAGAGAGCAGCGATTGAAGCTGAGTCCTCAGGGAGGAGCCAGGTCTCAGTTAGAGCAAAGAGATGGAGAGCATTAGAGATGAAGAGATCAATGAGTAAAGGCAAGTTTATTTGAGATGGAGTTGCGTTCCACAAGGCACATGAGAAAGGGAGAGAGGAGGGGGAGAGGAAAGGGATATGAATAAGATTTGAGCTGCTGCATAAGGATCTATTCTGGGAGTGTGACAGAAGTCTAGGGAACCCAGGGTTGGGGCTGATATCTCTGGAAGAGAGAAGGAGGAGGAGTAGAAGAGCTCAGGGCAGAGAGGAGACAGCAAGGCAGTAACGAGGATTAGTGTTTCCGAGAGAGAGAAGAAGGCTGAATGAGAGGGACAAAGTTGTGAAGCTCAAGAGCTGATGATAGGGTAGATGATATGATGGTGGGGGAAGCGGGGATAGTAAACGGGAGATAAGGGGGAGGGGCTTGAAGGTGTTGGTAGGAGGGGGAGACAATTAGGGAGTATGAACAATAGGAAGAGAAAGTGATGAGGAGTCATAAAAGAGATGGAGAGGAGCACAGAAGTCAGAAGAAGTAAAAGGATAGGTGATAGAGATTGCAGGGGTTTAGGGTACACCTGTGAGGGATTGTAGTAATGAGCACAGGACAGCTATAAGAGACTATAAGCCACAGAGAGGGTGGGTTGTGGTGAGGGAGGTTGGGATAATAAGGAAGAGGAGAGAGAGAGAGACAGCTGAAAACAGAGCTGAATAAGTGGGGTGAGGCAAGTGCTAAATGCAAGCAAGTGAAAACAGCCAGAGTCCACAGAATGTGCCCTAGTAAAAAATTGAGGACTGAAAATACCAACCAGAGAGGAATAGGGAAAAGGAGAGAAAAAAGCACACCAAAATGTGCAGTCTGATAGAACTAATCAGGAAGCAGAGGCTGTAAAGTGGTGTAAAGGAAGCCACAGCACTACAGAGGGCAGGACGCACACTGACAAAACAGAAATATAGATAAAGCAATAAATAAATAAACAATAAGCTAGATACTGAACAGGCACAGGAAGATACCTGAACAGAGCATGCAAAGTTAGCTGGAGCTTGCAATGAGGGTGCCCATAGAATCAGGAACCACTTCTTAGATTTATGTTTCTCTTCCCACCTCATCCTGGGAGGTTCTTAATAATATTTTGAACTGTGGACACAGGAATCCCAAAGTCTTTGGAGATGGCCTTCTACCCCTTTGAAGTTTGATGTTTAGTGATAATGATCTCAGGCAGCTCTCTTGTCTTCACCTTTGTGAAAATGGAGCAGGGAGTAAATATGGCCATTTTAAACTTTAGAGCCATCATTCATTGGTTGATTCAAGTCATATGAGTACTGATAATTGATCACTGGTGTGTCTAATTTTATTGCAATGGGAATGTGGTTTTTCTGTTCAAACTTATTTGAATTATTTATAAGGGTGCCAATAATTATATCCTCCTATGTCAAGAAGACTTCATACCATGAAACGTTTACCTTCTTAACAAACAAACCGGTGTAACCTAACATGTGTATCAATTTTTTTTATTGGATTACCCAACTTGAGAGGAAATCCTCTCCCATAGTGGGTCCTCCTTTTAATCAATTTAATTAAGACCCAAAGGGCTGAAAAATGGAACTGGCAGCATTAATGCATGCTGCTCCTTTTTACTAATACCAAGTAATATGGACAAAAATGTCTCAAATGTATTCCCAGTAAAGCTTCTTAACAAAAGACAGCTTTATAACCAAACTTATTCTCAATAAAGCTTCTTAAAAAAGACTTAAGCTTTATAAAGGGAAACTGTCATCCAATTGCCAAAGCGATTTCACAGGATTTTCATTGTGACGGCAAAATAGCATTTCATAGCCGTGCAAGCTGAATAAATCCTCATAGCGTTCTTTGACTGGGTGAAAATCAACCAGGTCCTGCAACACCATGTCGTGTTTCAAGCTGAGTAGCTTCTTAGCTCTTCTTCAGGCAAATGAACCTTGTCGCATATCCGGTTCCGGTTTTTATCCCTTAATTAATCACCTGACGTCAGATAAAAACTCAATTACTACAAACAGCAAACTCTTCAAAACAAGTAAGTCAAAAGAAATGACACTATGTATGTAATGACCACCAATCGATTTCTGCATTCAATCCTTTAGGAGCCATTGTTTGTAATTTAAAAATCCAGCATTGTTCTTTATGTTGCAATCTGGAAAGACGATCGCCTCCCTGCAAATTGTGGGGAACTTGTTCAATCACCAACCATTTCAAATCTTCAAACCGATGCTTCAATTGTGAACAATGAGAAACCATTGTGGCAGTCATGACCAAAGAATTTATATGGGATCGATGTTCCAATAAGCGCTTCTTTATAGGACGAGACGTTCTTCCCACATACTTCAATTGACATGGGCAAATAAGTAAATATACTACAAAGGAGGACAAACAGGAGGTACTATGATGTAATTCATATAATTTTCCCAATTGTGAATCAGTCCAAACTGCCCCCTGCAAAAGTACTGGTGCAAAAATCACATGAACCACAAGCAAAATGTCCAAGTGTTATCCCAATGTTCCTTCCGTGTTCCCCGAAGATGTTTGGATAATTAAATCCCCTATATTAGATGCCCTACAATATGCCAACATTAAGGGTTTCTGGAAACAAGTGTGCAATGATAGCATAGGCCAATGATGTTTCCAAATATTGGTGATCTTTGCAGTATTAGGCATGTATGGCAAAATGCCTATAATCCTGTCCATCTTTGGCATATCTCTCTTACACGTATCTTGCCACCAAATGGGATGATTATATAATGCTTGTTTATATGCTCTATGTATTAGTGATTGAGGGTAGCCTCTATCCCGAAGTCTCTTACTTAAGTCTTTGGCATGTTTGTGAAATTCACTTGTAGTTGTGCACAATCTGCGAATCCTCAAAAATTGTCCAAAAGGAAGTCCTCTGCGCAAAGAACTAGGATGATAATTGGAATATTGAAGCAAAACATTCCACTGTACTGGCTTTCTATACAGTGTAGTACACAAACCTGAACCTTCCTTATAAATCAAGAGATCTAAAAATTCAATCTGATTCGAATGGTATTTCGGAGTAAATTGTATATTGGCTTTAATGGTGTTAATCCAGCTACAAAATGCTACCAAATTCTGTAATGAACCTGTCCAAATGAAAAATATGTCATCCAAAAACTGCTTCCACAATCGAATATGCTGGAACCAAATTGAATCATAAAGGTAATGTTCCTCAAAATCTGCTATGTATAATGTCGCCACTGATGGTGCCAACAGGGCTCCCATAGTCACTCCAAAACTTTGCTGATAAAACATACTGTAGAATCATATAAAAAGTAATTAACTTCCAACACAATCTTCAGCAAACTTAATACAAATTCCTTGGGTAATCGACCTGGTAATATGATTGGTAAGTTTGCCCAAATTTCTAAAGCTTCCTGTTGATGGATATTGGTATATAAAGATACTACGTCCATAGTAACCAACAAAGAATCAGTAGATATACCATGGCTTTCAATAAATTATAAAATGAAGAGAGTCCTTTCTATAAGACCTTATATGTGATGTTAAAGGCTGAAAAAATTAGTCACAAAATTTTGACAAGGGTTCCAAAACAAATGAACGGCAAGACACAATGGGATGCCCTGGAGGGTCTTCTGTTGACTTATGAACCTTGGGGACCATATATATAATAGTGACTTTAGGATATTTCATATTCAGAAAATCAAACTCCTTCTTAGTTATCCAGTGTTGGTTTAATGCCAACATTGTATGTGACTTAATCTCTTGTTGTAAAGATACGGTGGGATCTACAGGTAATGTCTGATAATACTTGCAATCTTATAAATGATCCAGAATTTTCTGATGATATGTTGCTTTATTCATTAACACAATGGCTCCCCCTTTATCGGCTCTATGAATAACAACTGCTTGCTGTTGCCTCAAAGAGAGGAGAGCATTGTACTGACTACTTGAAATGTTGGAAAAATGACTTTGAGAAGTATTTTCCAATAATTGTAGATCACGCAAAACTAAATTCTGAAATGTTGATAATGTGGTATCCGTACTAATTAGAGGTACCCAACTAGAGGGTGCTGTGAGGGCTGTGAGTTGCTGTGAGGGCTTGCGTGCATCAGTGATGCTGAGAGCTAAACTATCGGTAGTTTAACTACTGGCGGGGTCTCCCAAGATGGACAGGTGTCAGCTGAGGTGCCAGACCAAGACAAACCACCCATCTGGGCAGCAGCAGAATGGGATAGTGTTGACGGCGGAGGATCACATTTTTGTGACAACGGCAACAACACCAAACTTAAACTGCGTGGAAGAAAGGCCCGGCAATCTACTTCTGTATCTTGCCATGAAAACCCAATGGATAGTTACAACAAAACAAATTGTGCTATGGTGCTGGAAGGTGGGACTCCCATGTCGGAAGGCACTCAACTAGCTACTGGGGAAGAGCTGAAGACTTTTCAGAGTAAAGCCAGCATTTATGATGTGGTTGGATCAAAGCCCTCGGGAAGTCTGACTGCTGATGTAGCTGCGCATGAAATGAGAGTCAGAAGCTGTAAAGATGTCTTGCGCATTGGAACATGGAACGTACGAAGTATGAACCAAGGGAAGTTGGAGGTGGTCAAGAATGAAATGGAACGTGTACAACTTGATCTGTTGGGTGTCAGCGAACTGAAATGGACTGGCATCGGGCACTTTGCATCAGATGATCACATGGTCTACTGTGCTGGAAATGAAAGACAAAGAAGAAATGGTGTTGCATTTATAATAAAGAAGAAACTTGAAAGAACTGTAATGAAATACAATGCAATCAGCGAACGCTTAATCTCTATTCGTCTATGAGGATTGCCTATCAACACAACTATAATTCAAGTATATGCCCCAACAACAGCTGCAGAAGAGAATGAAATTGAAGAGTTCTATGAATAAGTACAAGCTGAAATTGACAGAACATGCAAACAGGATATCCTGATAGTCATGGGTGACTGGAACGCAAAAGTTGGCAACAAAGAAGAAGGCAAAGTAGTTGGAAAATATGGACTTGGCAACAGAAATGAAGCTGGAGAAAGACTGATAGAATTCTGCAAGACCAATGATCTATTCATCTCAAACACCTTCTTCCAGCAACACAAGCGGCGACTGTACACATGGACTTCACCCAATGGATTGCATAAAAATCAAATTGACTACATCTGTGGAAGTCAACGATGGAAAAGTTCTATAACATCAACAAAGACAAAACCTGGAGCTGACTGTGGTACAGATCATCAACTACTAGTATGCAAACTCAAGCTAAAGTTGAAAAAGAGCAAACCACTCATGAATGCAGCAAAATATGACCTTGAGAATATACCACTGGAATTTAAAGACTGCCTGCAAAATCGATTTGCTGCTTTAGATACAAATGACAGAGCTCTGGAAGAGTTATGGAATGACATCAAGAAGGTTGTGTTGGAAGAAAGCGAGAAGTCTCTACAAAAGGTGAAAAAGCAAAAACGGCCAAAATGGATGACGGAAGAAACTCTGAAAATTGCCCAGAAATGCAGAGAAGCTAAAGCCAGAGGAGAAAGAAAGACAATCACAGAACTCAACAGAGATTTCCAACGTGCAGCAAGACAGGACAAGGAAAAGTACTACAATGACACTTGCAAGGAAATAGAAGCAGAAACTATTAGAGGAAGAACAACATCGGCTTTTCTAAAGCTACGAGAGTTAAAGAAAAAGTTCCAGCCTCGAATTGGAATGTTAGAAGATGCTCAAGGTTCTATGTTGAATGATGTTGAGAAGATCAAGAAAAGGTGGAAGGAATATACAGAGTTTTTATATGATAAAGATCAAGTGGACCAACAGCCGTTTCAACCTGTACCTTATTTTATTTATTTATTATTTATTTATTACAATTTCTTATATACCGCACTATTGTCAGCGTGGTTTACATACAACAAAATGACCATAACAAACTGTTTGGCTTCACATAGAACAGGAGAAAACAACTTGGATAACATGCTTTTGCTTTACATAGAACAGGAGTAATAACTAGGAAAACGGGGTATGCAAACTAAACTACTTACATATGTACAATGAGATTGAGTATTGGGAATTCAGTGTGAACATGTGTACAATAGAGTTGATATGTTAACTTGAGGGGGTGAGGGAGAGGCACTTATGTAGGGGTAGGGTTAATCTGGTAGTATTGAGTAAATAAATGGGATTTGAGAGCCTTTCTGAATTGTGTTAAGTCAGTAATCGCACGGATGCCTGGAGGTAATGCGTTCCAACATTTTGGGGCATAGATACTGAATGCCCTGTTAGATGTTGCGGTTGTGTACTTTGTTGAAGCCTTTGGAATTACTAGCACATTTGTAGATGGGGTTCTCCTTGTTCTGTTGGGAGGAGCGGGCTGGATGATGTTGGTTAATGAGGGGGAGGTGATGCCATGGATGGATTTGAAGGTGAGTAACAAAGATTTGAAAGTAAGCCTTCCTTGTACGGGGAGCCAATGAAGTTGTATTAGGATAGGCGTTATATGGTCGCATCTTGCTGCTCCTACTAAGATTCTAGCTGCGGCATTCATGGCAAGTTGAAACGGATTTAGAGATGATTGAGGGAGACCTTGGAGAATAGCGTTGGCAAAGTCAAAGTGTGGCAAGATGAGGGCTTGGTATATTGTCCGGAAGTCTTCAGGGCTTAGAAGGGATTGCAGGTGTCTGAGTGACCGGATTTTGAAATATACGGCTCTGACTATGTTGGATATATGGGTTTTCATATCTAGTCGTTGATCGAGGGTGACCCCTAAGTACCGAATTGCTGATTTGGTTTGGAGCTCAGCTTCTTTAACCTTTATATGAGGTGGAGGGCAGAAATTCTGGTCTCTGGTGATAAATAGCACCTCAGACTTTTTGTGTTGAATCCTGAGGTTTTGTGACAGAAGCCATTCGGAGACTGTGTTGAAGCATTCAATCAGTGGCGAAAGGTCCATTTGTTCTGTGGAAAATGGCATGAATAGGAGGATGTCATCAGCATAAATTAGACAGTCGACCTTGAATGATTCGATAATGTTGAAAATAGGTTGCATGTAAATATTAAATAATAGAGATGAGAGGGATGACCCTTGGGGAACGCCTTGTCGCTGATGGAAGGGTTCGGAAGATCTTGAACCTGATTTTACATGCTGCCATCTGCCATCAAGGTACGATCTGCACCAATCGAGGGCGACGCCACTTATGCCCTTTTCTTTTAGTCGTTCTACTAGCAGACCATGGTGTACAGAGTCAAAGGCTGCCGCAATGTCTATAAAGATGAGAGCGAAACCTTGATGGATGTTGTCGATACCTGTGACGATTTTATTGAAGAGGGAGGTAAGTAGGGTTTCGACGCCATGGTATTCCCTGAAGCCATGTTGCCGATGGTCTAGTGGGGAGGCTAAATCTATATGGTCTTGCAGTTGCCTTTGTGCTTCCTTTTCGATTATTTTGGCTAATAGAGGTATACTGGCTATGGGTCTATAGGATTCAACTTTGCTTGGGTCCAGTTTAGGGTTCTTTAACAGAGGTCTGATGGATGTTTGCTTGAGTGCTGCAGGGAAGGATCCATTTGAGAATGATAGGTTCATCATTTTTGTGATAAGTGGGCTGAGTTCTGATCGTAAATTTTTAATCCAATATGCGGGGCAAGGGTCGGTTTGTGCAGTCGTGGTGTTGAGGGCTGCAATAGTATCTTCCACATGTTTCTTGGATGGTGTGGAGAACTTATAAAGTAAAGTTGGACTGGTGGTGCCTTGTGTTATGAACGTGTTAACTTCATCAGTTTGAAGTAGCTTGGATTGTAAATGGTTGGCAAACTCTTGTGGGTGGATCTCTTCAGGATGGCTTGGGGATGGTTCCTTAGAGAATGATTTAACTAGTTCGAAGAGGTCACGAGGTTTGTTTAGAGATCTTTTGAGGGTGTCAGTATGGTATTGTTTCATATTTGTTAGGATAGCCTCTTTGTAGATTGCAAGGTGAGTTCTGTAAGCTGAGAGGTCTCCGGCGGAGTGGGAACGCTTCCATCTTTTCTCTAGTTTCCGTAAATGAGAGCGGGAGATACATAGTTCAGGAGAGAACGAGAACCAAGGAGAATGTTTTCTATTATTTGTGATGTTGTTCTTCGTAGGTTTTTGGGCAATAGAGCTAAGATTCTTATTCCATGAGGAGATTAAATTGTCGAGGTTGAGGGTTGCATTGTTGTATAGGGGAAGAGTTTCAGCCAATATGAGATCTTTGTTGAAGGCTCTGAAGTTTCGAGAAGTGGTGTTGCTTAAAGTTCCATTGTTGTGTAGTGAATTGTTGTTGATAGGTATGCTGAAATTGATAAGCTTGTGATCTGACCATGGTACAGAGGTGAGTGATGTCACCAGTTTTTCATTTGGATCTTGTACTGACAGAGGGGCAAAAATCATGTCCAGTATGTTCCCTTTGGTGTGGGTGGGTTCGTTGATGATTTGTCTGTAGCCCAGATCATTAATTGCTTCTAGTAGGGCAGTGGCATGACTGGAGTGAAGTGAAGGGAGATTGAAATCTCCTAGTATCCAGTTTGATAAGTTGAGGTTGCGAGTGTTGGCTGCTAGGTCGAGGATGTTGCAGAGATCGTCAGTTGAGGATGAGGGTGCTCTATATAGAAGGTTGATGGCGCATTGGTCATTTGCAATGGATATGATATCAAGATTGTTGGTACTGGAGGAGTCTGTTGTATGAAAATGCAAGTCCGTTTTGGTCAAGATAAGGGCCCCCCCTCCTCTTTTGATTCCTCTATGCCGGGAGTGGCTTGTGAAGTTGTTGGGTAATAGTTGGTTGAGAATTACATTGTCTACGTCGGAAAGCCACGTTTCAGTTATTAAGAGAATATCCAGGTTGTGGGTTGCAATTAATTCAGTGACAACTGGCCATTTATTACGAATTGATCTTGCATTTATAAGGGCGCAATTAAGAACTAGAGTGGATTTCTCTGGTTTAGTTTGTTTGTTATGTTGGAGGGCTATGTGTAACAAGTATGATTGCCGTGTGTGTGTGTTCTTTAGGTGGTTAGGGTAGGCAGAGTTTGTCCATGTTTTGGCATGGTGCTGGAGTATTGGAATATGATTAGTAGCGTGGAATAAGGCTAGGGACTCAACAATCAGCCAAGAAAAGATCATGAGGCCGCTCATTATGGCCGTGATGGGTGGGGCCATTTCAGTGTTGATCTTGGATGCTGAAGATCTGGTGTCAGCCTTGTTGTTAGTGTATTGGTGGTAAGTCTATGCTGTGTTAGTGGGTGTTACTGACTGCTGGGAGTTGCCAAGGGAGCAAATGCAATATTTTGTAGTGATTTGGAAGTGAATAGAGATCAGAGTGTAAACAGATGTGAAATATGCAAGTTCTAGTAGTGTACAACAGGCAAAAATGGATGAAACATATCAATAAGACAGTATTTAGAGGTAAAGCTATTAAGTATTACACAAAGTATATGACGGATTTCAGAATATATCTATTTCTGACTGAGTTTTAGAGACAAGGCTGTTCGGTGGGGTACAAATTAGCAGGTAAATATTATATGAGAGCTTACTGAGAGATGGTTAGTCAACAGTGTAACATATGAGAGCTTACTGAGAGATGGTTAGTCAACAGTGTAACATTACATGAGAAACTCCAGGTATAAGGCAAACTAGTAGATACATAAGGGGTCTATCTAATCTTACTTGAGGCAATGAGAAAGAGCAGTAACTTCAAAGTTCCTGAGTATGCAGGGAGTGGATGTGAGTCATGCCCAGCCAAAGCGTTCACGTGGGTGGTGGTGTTGGAGACTCCGGCCAGCTCTACCCCGACTGGGAGAGAAACTGTTATGTGGAGCTGAAATCTTGCCTAAACAGCATGACGATGAAGAAGGTTCAGACGTTGGCAAACGCTGGTTCAGTAGTGTTGGGTGAGTAGTAGGTGAGGACTCTGTTTTCCGCCTATCGTGCTCCGCCTAAGGGCCACACCAAAGGGCCCTCTGGCGAGGCCCTCAGGCGCGGGCCCGCCAGTCGCGGGCGTGCCTGATGGCACGAAGCTTTAAAAGTTGGCTGTTGAGCCCGGATTGGGCTCCGATGATCGCTGGCCCCTTCTGCCGCTGGTGGCTCGATCCCCGGGTAGGGGAGAGCTGCTGGTGGTAGAGGGGGCTTTCTTGTGTCGGCGCCTGATGGCGCGAAGATTTAAAGTTGGCTGTTGTGCCCGGATTGGGCTCCGATGATCGCTGGCCCCTCCTGCCGCTGGTGGCTCGATCCCCGGGTAGGGGAGAGCTGCTGGTGGTAGCGGGGGCTTTCTTGTGTCGGCGCCTGATGGCGCGAAGCTTTAAAGTTGGCTGTTGTGCCCGGATTGGGCTCCGATGATCGCTGGCCCCTCCTGCCGCTGGTGGCTCGATCCTTATGATCGGGAACCATTGGTGATGAAAGAAGAAGTTGAAGCAGCATTGAAAGCCTTATCTTAGAACAAAGCACCAGGCATTGATAGCATTCCTATAGAAGTATTGCATCAATCTGATGCAGCTGTTACCATATTTACAAGGCTCTGCCAAGAAATATGGAAGACAACATCATGGCCAACTGACTGGAAAAGATCTGTGTTTATACCAATACTAAAGAAAGGTGATCCAACTGACTGTGGAAATTATCGAACAATCGCTCTAATCCCACATGCCAGCAAGATTCTACTGAAGATTATTCAAAAGAGACTACAACCATACCTGGAACAAGAACTACCTGAAGTGCAAGCAGGGTTCAGGAAAGGACGAGGAACGAGAAACATCACTGTGGATGTGAGATGGATCCTTGAAAAGACTAAAGAATACCAAAAGGATATCTATTTGTGCTTTATCGAGTATAGCAAGGCTTTTGACTGTGTAAACCATGAGAAACTCTGGGCCACATTAAGAAGCATGGGTATACCAGAACACCTGATCGTACTCTTGCACAATCTGTACATTAATCAAGAAGCAACAGTTCAAATGGAACAAGGAGAAACAGAAAGGTGTAAAATAAGCAAAGGTGTAAGACAAGGCTGCATACTTTCCCCCTACCTGTTTAATTTATATGCAGAACAAATCATCAGAGAAGCAGGATTTGATGAAGACAACAGAGGTGTGAAGATTGGTGGATACTACATTACTGGCTGAAAGTGAAGATGATCTGAAACATTTGCTTCTCACAATCAAAGAACATAGTCTCAAAATGGGCCTGCACCTTAATGTAAAGAAGACAAAGATCATGACAACTGGCATAATCAACGGGTTCATTGTTGAAGGAGAAGAAATTGAAATTGTGAACAACTTTAACCTACTTGGATCAACTATCAATAAAGAAGCAACAAGCAGTCAAGAAATCAAACGACGCATTGTTCTTGGCAGAATGGCTATGAAAGACCTAGATAAGATTCTCAAAAGCAGAGATTTCTCTGTCCATACAAAGATTCGACTTGTTCAAGCCATGGTATTTTCAATAACATCATATGGATGTGAAAGCTGGACAGTGAAAAAGACAGACAGGAAGAAAATTGATGCCTTTGAATTATGGTCC
This sequence comes from Ichthyophis bannanicus, assembly GCA_033557465.1. Lineage (NCBI taxonomy): Eukaryota > Metazoa > Chordata > Amphibia > Gymnophiona > Ichthyophiidae > Ichthyophis > Ichthyophis bannanicus. The sequence goes on from CM066035.1 coordinate 777,840,687, forward strand.
TGGCGGCGAATACTGTGTATACCATGGACTGCCCGAAGAACAAACCAGTCGGTACTAGAGGAGATCAAACCTAAGCTTTCTTTAGAAGCTCAGATGACAAGACTTCGACTTTCATACTTTGGTCACATCATGCGAAGAGAGAGATCATTAGAGAAAGACATCATGCTTGGCAAGATAGAAGGTCAACGCAAAAGATGAAGGCCAGCAATGAGATGGATTGATACAATAACAGCAACTACGGGTACCAGTCTGTCAACAATGAGCCGCCTGACTGAAGACCGAACACAATTTAGGATAGCTATCCAGAGGGTCACCATGAGTCGACTCCGACTCGACGGCACTTAACAACAACAACAACAACAACTAGAGGGATCATAACACAAAGAATCATCTATTAAACCTGTTTGAGTAGACATAGCAAAATACAGGATCACCTGTAATTTCCTAAACAAATGATATAAAGCCACCCGCATTCTAAAAGGATCATAATTTAATTTGGAGAGGGAACAAAAGTCAATCCCAAATTCAATGCCGCAAGTTGATCAGCTATCAATGTTGTGCCTGATAAGTTGATGACTGCAGCTTGGTGTATGCTCGTGTAGATGGTCCCCTCCAACCCTCCTCTTGAAATTGTCGGTAAGGCTGCCGATTGTGAGGGTGGCCCCTAGAAAAAGCCTGCTGTATTGAGGGTACTTCAACTGCTGCTCTTTGTTCCCCCAATATATCTGCTGAGGAATTTGAGCTTCTATCATCAGAAGAATTGTCAAATGTCACCCTTTTGACTGTAGACTTTATATTCTGTTTATGTTGTTTCCAAGTGTATACCTGATCTTTTGTGTAATCCTCCGTATCCCTGGAAAATGTTTTTATTTTCAATGTTTGCAAATTATCCTGAAATTGTTGGGTATGTGCTGTCAACTCCTCCCAATGCATTTTATAAACTTCCACTGTTAGCTCTGATTTAAGTTGTTGTTCCATCTGAGCTAATTGCTGTTGTATGAGCTTTTCTTCTGTAGTTAACCATTAATTAAAAGTGTAATCAGATCTAACCCGCATTTATTTAAAATGCTATTCCAAGTAGTAAAAAACGCTTTGTCATCAGAAAACATATGTGGTGGCTGAAGAAATGGACAGGTAAAAGGGATACCAAAATCCCCAGTATGTAATTAAAGATGGATGAATTTCTTGATGCAGATCGCTAAAATGTGTTCAGAAGTTTGGCTTTTCACCTACTTCCTCTTAAATATAATAGGATATCATGATCATGAGTTCTGTGTAACTGTCTTTAAAATAGTTTGGGAACATTGTTAACGCAAGCACAAAGAGTAAACATAGGCTATGAATTGCGCAACCATAGTTCATTGTACAGTCAACTATAGGTCCCTGCTGGCACAGCATAATTTTTGCAACTTTGCAATTATAAATAATTCTGTCATAATCAAGTAAATTTCATCTAATACAATGTAATCAGCTCTTACTCTGTAGAAAGAACTCTAGCGACACCTTGTGTTATGATTAATGACTGTTACTTCCCTTTTTCTTTAATAAAAAGAGCTTTTCAGGAGGAAGAATTTAAATCCAACAGACGTAGAACTGTGCTGTGTCCATAGACCGTCTGTTGTTTTCCCTCTGAGCTCAAAGAAAGTAGCACTTTGTGTGTGATTGTGCTCTGTGTTACTCTCTGCTTATTTCTCACTGCTTGAGGGACCAGAGACCAAAAGAGCCGTGGTATTGTGGCCAGATCACGGGGTTTTCTTCAGTTTTTGCCGTGACTCGGAGCACTGTGTCCTTCAGCAGTTGGAAACAGCAGACAAGTCTCCAGGATAGGTTTTCTGCATGAGTATTAAAAGGCAGTTTTTCTGTCGTGAATATTAAGAGGCAGGTTTCTGTCGTGTGTTTTGAAATGGGCAATAATGCCGGTAAAATTAAACAGAGTACTCTGTTAGATGAATAGGGCAGTAAAAGCTCGTAATATAGGGCAGAGAAAGCTCGTAATATAGGGCTGAAAAAGGGAAGCCCAAATTATGAAATGAGGTGCAAGTTTGGTGATAGCGCCCTTATGTTGGCCGTTAACATTCAATGACTACCAGAAACCTCAGTTTGCAGTTCCCCTTGGGGTGGAACTTTTCAGGAGGACAAACTGTGCTGGTTACAGTATGAGATGGCCCTTAATGATTTGGAGTGACCTCATACCTGTCACGAATGGGTCGTGTATGGTTGGTGGCAGTTTAAGGCTAAAAAAGTGCAGCAAGTCACTGACTGTGTTTGAAAAATTTAAAAATCAAGTGTTTAGGATGGATATGTGTTTTAACTAAACAGACAGAAACTGAAATTAATGCTAATAATTGTGAATGCACAATATCAGCTAAGACTGAAGGCGGAGATTGAAGATTTTGATCAGTAATTAGTTTGAGTGGTGGGAAGGATAGTGTAAATATAAAAGAAACTAAAACTTACAGGGAAAAACTTACAGCTTGGCATGACTGTATATTTTTTGCAGGAAGAAAATCTTGAGCAACCGTAGTAAGATTTTTTTTTTGTGTGTTAGACTAATCATAAGCCTTATTGGGGAAGTTAAAAAAACCCTCCAAATGTGATTAACCTTTTGTTTACTTGTGTATATTGTCACACCCCAGCCCTCTGCCTAAGGCTTAGAGGGGTAGGGTTGCCATTAACTTCTCTTATAAAAGGTTGAATAAACTATTTTTTCCCAGTGATGCCTGCTGGGAGTTGTAGTTTTGGCCTTCTAAGATGAAGTGTAGTCATGAAACCGAAAGTAAAGGCAAATGACAAAATTTATTCCCCAAATGCAAACAAAGTCCATGTAGACTGTAACAGGATACTTCTCCATTCATTCACTCAAGGTTATTTACAACTTAGGCTGGATGAGCTTCACAGTCATTAATTATATGCAGCTGCTTATCAATATAACAGATAAAGAAAACACAGCTTCTTCATTCAACAAAGTAAAAATATCTTCTTTTTACCTTTGTCTTCATTAAGCATTCAAATGTATATGCAACGGGTATCTTCCCATTAAAAATAACAAGTTCCTACCTTCAGTTCAGGCTAGGTTTCAATACTTTACTTTTCAGGAGACTTTATCTTTTCATCTATTCTTTAGCAGAGGGACTCAATGCTAACAGCTTGACATAGAGTACAGTCCATGAGTACTTCTGGAGGCAATAAATCCTGCTCAATAGGCTCAACCTGCATTTCCTCTGGCTCCAGTAATGCAGTGCCCTGCTCTGAGCTTTTAACGTATGTCTCAGGGTATATTCTCTCTGAAGATCCCTGTGTCTCTCTTGAGCACAGCTCCACCCGGTAAGGATAAATTGTACCTGAAGCTCTGGAGACTTCTCCCTGGCTGTGTTCATCAGTCTCCCTCCAGCTTCTGGGAAACAGTCCCTGGTTCACTTCCCTGAGCTCTGCCACGGCTCCCTGTTCCAGGCTTGGCTCCTTTGACTCCTGTGCTGAGTCCTGGGTTCCCACCTCTGAAATCTCTGAACCTTCTGAACAGGAATTGGGGCTTGAAGCCTTCTCTGCTCTCTCCTTCCGTGCTCTCTCTTCCCGTGCTCTCTCTCTCCAGGCTCTCTCCCTCCACACTCTCTCTCCTCTGCTTTCTCTCTAGCCAAGGTTTATATCCCTGCTTCCTGGGCAGTGTCTCTCCCTCTCTGGACAAGTGCTTGCAATTATCTTCCAAGCCTGCAACTACGTCAGCAGAGATTGGGTGTGGCAGCCTAGGTTCAATTTCTCTCTGTTTGCTTTCTTTATGCCAAAGCTGAAACCTGTGCACTGCAGGGATGTCACTTTTCTTAAAAGCAAAATCATTAGTTTCTCCTATTTCCATAGGCTCACTACAAGCTTCTTTATCACAATATATAGTAAATAAGTTTTGTTTTCTAGGTCATGGATCTGAACTTATTTTGGTTATGAGAATTCACCTACTGATTCCATTCTATGTGTAATAATGCAAATGCTGAAAGGTATTAGTAGAAACAATACTCCTTGGTGCTTTTTATATCTTCGGATACTCTGGGAAGAAAAATGATTGATGATATTGTGCAAATTGTATTTTTAGTTATAATGGATGTGAATGAATGGGAAGATCTTCCATGCTTTGATGTATTTAGATATTTGATAAATTGTGTGGATTTGTGTGATGTGACAAAGGTTAAGAAAAATTAAGTGTTTAAAGGAAGGATAGAAGTTAGTAACTTAACTGGAAAAAAAAATTGAATTGCTTGTCAAGTTAAGTCAAGCAAGTTTGTTTACTTAAAGGAAGAAAGTGAATGATACAACTACATTCAAACAAGTGAATTAAATAATTAAAACAATATGGTAAATATGTGCATAATGTTTTATTTTTCCTTTGTGATAGTAGACTAGTTGAAAATTACAACTATGATAGTGTATGAGTAACAATGTCTGCAGAAAAAAAATGCTGATATTTCTCCTAGTCTCTTTTAAACTAATCTGCAAGAGTCGATTGGAGGAGTGACCTTAAATTCTCATATCATGTATGTTTTAGTTATTATGGAAGGACTTCTGCAGAACTGATGTTATTAATTGCAAGTGTGAAGCGAATGCCTTGTTGCTAGTGGAATAGTTTTAAATTAGTTTCACTGAATTAGGTTCAATATGTTTACCTCTTCTATTGCTACTGTTTGTGTTCTCGCTCAGAGATTTCCCACTGGACTTAAGCCACTGGGCTATCTTTCAGACTTTTGTTACCCTATTGTAGCAGGAATGCCTCCATGCTATCAGTCTCTGGCAGCAGTAGTCTTTGCAATCCAAATTACTGATTTTCTAGTACTACGACATGTCTCTCATTCAGTTTTCGCGTCTTCTACACTTGGAATAAAAAAAAAACAGCTTTCTTCCAGCTCTAGATTGCTACTGTTTGACCTCACTATGTACTGATGGATCTGCTTTGCGCAATGAATAAGGAAAATTGATGCAATTGTAAGAGTTGATTCTGTTACAAAGTCGGCTGCTTTGCTATTTGCTAGTGCTCAACTAGCTGGAGTGTTCGCTCTTTCTAGAGCTCTTGAGTTATCTGCTCACTTGATAATCAATACTGACTTTGTCTCACGCTTCTTGCATGGGGAGTTCTATGTGCTGATACTTTACTACTAAAACAGTGTAACAAAGATAGAACTGTTAAGCCATTAAGAAGTGGCAATTGACTTTCTAATTGATTCAAATTTGGTGTTAAAAAAACCTTTTATAGTTTATGAATGTATACATCCTTATGTAAATGTTCCTTCCTTTGAGAGCTTAGATGTCTATGCGAATTAGAATGGAATAAAGAAGTAGTTTAATGACAAGTCACTTAACCCCTCATTGCCTTACAAAGAAAAATTCCAAGTTATCAATGTTACTGTTTAATGTGCTGCACCAAGTTTTAGTTGCAATATGAACAGCTGTGACTAGTGGGGAAAGTGGTATTAAAAAATAATAACATAAAAAGGAAAAGGGTATATTACTAATAATGTTTAAAGTAATGTGAGTTGAACCATCACCTAAGATAAGACAGCCTTCCTAATTGTTGACAAACAATTGAAATGAGTTTAATTTATTTGCCATAAACTGCTAGTTATGTTTTAATGTTTGTTACCCTTGAATAACCAGATTGGCTATATCTTGTATATTGTTATAGCTGGAGAGTACATCACAAATATAATTAGTGATATGAATATGTACAATTGTGTTCCTGACAGGAAAAAGAAATGTATCTATCAGGCCACATCCTAACATTTGATTTGGCAAGTAGACAGAATAAAAGTATGTTACAGGCTAGCTATGTAATAATTTAGTGCTAGCAATAGATGTATTGTAATTAACAATAGATAATATAATTCTATTCAACAATTCAAGACTGTCATTAGGGATGAATAATTGTGCTTGTTTGCAATTGTATGGAATCAAGAGAGATGCTATAGTGGAGAGTTGGGTTTTTAAAAATTATATATTGTATGCACTGAATCCTATGGGCCGAAGAAGAAAACTACTGTGAATGATAATGCTACTGAATATGGAGACTCCTGTTAAAGATCAGTGATTCCAGCGGAACTACTCATCTATGCGCAGCAGTGAAGCCTGGGTGGACGGTCATTGAAAAAGCTTTATCTAAGATGTGCATGGCACAGCCCATGGTTCGAAAAGATGCTGCTGAAGAATCTGGATGACTGGTGTCATGATATGAAGGACTAATCTCTGGATTATTGATAGATCTATGAGAAGCAGTTGGCCACTGCTAGAAGAGGTAGTGCTTACAAGAATAATTGGTAAAGTCTTTCTCTCTGTACACATTCTTATTGAGGCTAAGCAAAGGCAAACAATGTCACATGATTTTGTATCCGTAAAGCAAAAAGATTCTGACAACAAACGTTCCCTTGTAACTTTATCTATTTTTTGTCTGAGCTAGTCGACACAGTGCAAAGAAATTCTCCATGCACCACTGCGACCTCTCCTTTTAATCAAAGAATTTTGAATTAAAGAATTTATATCATAAGTTTTGCCGAAGTGTAACTTTGTTGATGATTTCATTAGAAAAGCAAAATCAGCTTGAAAAGCTCTTGCCAGATATACCGAAAAGACGATGTGCCACACGTTTCGGGTTATTTCAGATTATTGCATAACCCTGCTTCAGGTCCATTCGTTGCTGGCAAAGTGCAAAACGTCAATGTAAAAGAAGAGTGGGAACATCTCCAATCTTGTAAACTTTGGCGTCTGACGTCATTTGAAACAGAAGACTACTGACCACCAATCGGAACGCTCAAACACTTTAGCCAATAGATGAATCCCACTAAACAGGGAAACCCCCATTGGACAGTGGTGTAAAAAGCTTTTAGTTTTGATTTAGATGATGGTATACCAATCGATCTGCTGGTTTAAACCTCTGGGGGACACCGAGTTCAGTAGAAAGATCCACCTCTGCTCGCGTAGTTGTAATTGTTGCTCACGATCCCCTCCTCTTGGATCCAAAGGCACAAAGTCCAGCACACGCCACCGTAATGAGCTAAAATCATGATGATAATTTAAACAATTCTCAACTATAGGTGCTGAAAGGGTCCCCGTCCGTAATCTCGAAGCATGTTCTGAGAGTCGCATCTTCACTGTACGTATAGTGCGGCCAACATAATGTAGAGAGCATGGGCATACAATGAGGTACACCACAAATTTCGAAGAACAGTCCGTGTGCCAAACAGACAAATAGGTCAGGGATGTATGAACATCCGTCCAATTAAGAACTGGTAAAGAAAGCGAAGAGGCACAGGTACCACTTGTAAAATATCCTTTAACTTAATAAGATGTTACTGGACGGTCCAGTTTAGAAGTTTTCCTCACTATTAAATCTCTAAAGTTAGCCTTGCCCCGACATTGAAATATGATTGTTTTGCTACCCGGCTTGCTCTTCATAGTTTTTTTTTGCAAATTATGGGTGATACATAATTTTTCAGACACTCCTAAAGATATAGATCGTTCATTGTAAAAAAAAAAAACCCATCCAGATGGCTGCCTCCAGGGTCCCTGGACCGTACTATTTCCACTTTTCAGGAGTTGGCTTTGCAACAATTAAATATATTGGAACAGAACAGACCACGAGTTTACTCCAATTTGTCTAAAGATCAACAACAAGCAGTCAAACAATTGGCAGAGATGGATATCATTGTTAGGAGGACTGATAAAGGCGGTGCTACAGTGATCCTTTCAGAAGAGCAATATCAGAGAGAAACTGAAGTTCATCTAAGTAACCGCACCAACTATATTTGTTTATCTGACGATCCTAGGGGGGACCTTCAGACGAAGATTCAAACCGTGGTTTCCAATGCCTTTTATAGCAACTGGATCACGAAGCAGGAATTGGAATTTTTGGTAAAAACGTATCCCAAAACTCCAATTTTTTACCTGGTTCCTAAGATCCACAAGACTCTAGTTGATCCACCGGGGCGGCCTATTGTTTCTTGTAGGGATTCATTACTTGAACCTCTCTCTAAGTTCTGTGATATTTTTCTGCAACCAGCAGCAGCAAAAGTTCGCTCTTATGTCAAAGATACAGGGGATTTTCTGAGTCAGTTAATGGAATGCACTGATATTGGATCCTATAAATATTTAGGGGGATGTTTACTAAAGTGCGGTAAACGTGACTAACGCGCGTTATACGATGTTAACAACCGTAAGTGCCGTATAACGCGCGTACCGACGCGCTAACGACCGTTAACGTCATACTACGCGCGTTAACCGTAGTTAACGATCGTAAAGCTCCGCGGCGCGTTAAAACAGCGCAGAAGGTGGAGAGTGGGCGGAGAGAAGGGGTCAATGGGCGGAGAGTGGGAAGGGAGAGGCTCCCCTCATACTAACGCGCTGAATTTCAGAGCTCAATTCCAACGCGAATGAAAACCTGTCGTTAAAGGCATTTAAAGGGAAGAGAAACCATTTCCGTCAGCAATGTACAGAAAAACCGGGGAAACCGACAAAACGTGAGCAGTGTGATACATGTGCACAGAACAAAATTTCACATAAAACGTTAAAAATGACCACAAGAAACATTTTATAAAGCATAATTCAGCTGGGCAACAGTGATAGCAATGGGCAACAAGGAACAAAATGCCCTGGAAAGCACCAAAATAAAAAGAAATGATGTGTGGAAGGGTCTACGCTCCGCAGACCCTTTCAAAGAGCATTACATTGTAATGGAGCTGTCCTGGGCGTGTGGTGTAACGTTTCCCAATGATATCATTGTTGCCCAGCTTGGTTATGGGTGTGTGCCCCTTTTCTGAGGTTTATGGGCACCTTTGTCTGCATACAAGGTAAATGAGGCCACAGTAAACCTGTTGCAGAGCAGGGTTTCTGACTCGTCAGGCCGGTTTAACTAACTCCAGGGACTGCACTGTCTCTGTGGCCACAGTGTGGTGCAACAGACACAGCCAGTGCCTGTAAGACCAGAGGGTCACAGGTTCAAATCCCAGCTGGGGCTCCTGCCAACCCAGTCCCCATAGTTTTACCCACCACGAAACAGTGATAGTAAAGACACTCCTTTATTGCAGAGAACATACGCATGGCCTATATTTTACCACACCAAACACAGACACCAGAAACAGGCACATTACCTAAAGCAGAGTCCCGCAAATGCAGTCCTGGAGGGCCCCACACCATTCCGGCTTCATGCTGCCTCTAATAAAGATGCCTGTGTTGCATAGCTATGCACCACCCCCATGGTTTGCAGATGTAGCTCATGCATATTTATGAGGGACAGCATGAAAACCCGAACAGTGTTTGGAACACCAGGACTGGAGTTGGGGAACTCTGCCGTAAAGCAGCAGCCAACAGGGCCACACACCCACCCACAGGCCCCATTGGCCAATGCCTCCTGGAGAGGCAAGACATTGGGCCCTGCCTGTATCTCCCAATACTAGCAGTTGCATACCTTAGCAATGCCACCCTACACCTGGGTATATGGTACAGAGCTATCAAACGTTCCCTATGATAACTGGCAGATATCAATTCCTACGTTAAGCACAGTTTGCTCATTGAGCTCCACCATAACAATCATTCTGATGTCTGCGGTGTTTGCTGCAGGTCTGGTCTCTGACAGTGTTCACCACCATGGGGAGTGACCCCCCAACAGCCTTGTGTACCATATCCATGCCTGTACTATGCCCATGACTGGTGTGGTGGGTATGGCTGCTGACCACCTCTATAGTAGCACAATGCTGGCATAGGTGTGGGGGTGGCTGTCTGTCTATCCAGTGTGTGGTGGCTGCAAACACCTTCCACAGCCCACACTGCCAGCAATGTTGCCAGTATTGGGCTGCCAATGTGCATAATGAGGAGCAAGGTACCATGGGTATAGGCCGGACAGGGTGGGCTGGCCAGGGTGCATCTGCAGAGGGCATAGGGCAGTGACAGGCACATTGTAGTGCCCGGCCACCACCTACACAGACAGGGTGACCTCAGTATATCCTGCTGAGAGATCACTCTCACCCTGACTGTGCAGTGACCACAGCATGGCTAGGCACTCCCATAGTGCTATCTAGTATTTCTCTCATGTGATAAATATGGGTTTCCTTTTGGGGCCCAGTCACTGATGTATCTGCTTGCTGTGTATGCTGAAATCCCAGTTCTGGGTGCAGGCATCTCCACTGGGCACTAGCAGACTGTTTGCAGCTGGTAGGTGTTGTGATGGAGTGGCTTGCAGGGTGCAGTGGCTGATGGCTTGCACCAGGGGAATATCAGATAGTGGTGGGGTGCAGCATACCATATCCAGGCCTAATGTCTGTCTGCTATTGTGTTATGGCTGTGTACAGAGCTGCATTGACTGCCCTGTGGGGTGTCTGTTCCTCAGCAGGACTAGGGTTAATGTTCTCCTCTACTGCCACCTTTGCAGGGAGGTAGACTGTGGATCTTTTGATGGGAGACCCTGTTTGCCACCCTCAGCCCTGGGGGAGGGGGGTGGTGGTGCATGGGGGCTACACCTGACTGAGACAGACAGAGATGTCCAAGGTGGTCCTGCAGAACCTACCTATCTCACACAGTAACACTGCTTTGGACCTGCGCCATGGCCTCTTTCAGCCATGGATGGTGCTGTGGACCTGGTGGTGGGCGCCTCACTGCACCCTCAGGGTGAGCACAGTACCCACACAATGTGACGGTGTGTAGCTACTCTGTGCAACACACGGTCAGTACCCCCTACCAGGCTGAGGTGCTGTGGGGGTGCACATGGTCAGTTCCCCCTACCAGGCCGAGGTGCTGTGGGGGTGCATTCCCCATGGTGTGTATCTATGGACAGCTGATTTGCATGTGCAGTGCATCATGGGTGTGACTGGCACAATCCAACCCTGTGCAACCCCAGCACCTGCTCACAGGCTCTGATAAACCATAGGCCATCACACGTACATCTGCTAGCATAATGCATAGGTGCAAGACACCCTACAGAGTCTGTAAAATAAGATGCCCACACTGGTAAAAACAGACGTACCCACGCACGTAACATCACACGTACCCACGCACGATTGTACGCGCGCAGCTACGCACGGGGCTATGCACGTACCAATGCACGCAACCTCGCACGCACCAACGTACGTGGCTAGGCACACTCCGAGGGTGTTTTTCTGACACCAATACTCAGCGTAATGAAAAACATGCCTCCTCTTTCCCTCTGTTATGTACAGGGTGATGCCTGGGACAGCCTTCTGCGTTAGGCACACTGGGGACTCGAACCCATGCTGCCTGTAACAGCGGTCAGTACCGTAACCATTGTGCTACAGCTCTGTTTCAGTGCTTTGTGTCTGTACGTCTTCTTACGTTTAACGCGCAGTGACGCGCCACGGCGCCCGGTAACGCTTGTTAATTTTTTTTAACGCGCGTTAGTGCTGACGATGTACCGCCCATGTCCTTATTTGGGGTTTCTGTTACTACCGCGGCTCCTAACGCGAATTGCACTAACGCAGTTTAGTAAACATACCCCTTAGTATCTTTGGACGTACAATCACTGTACACAAATATTGACCAGCAAGAGGCCATTTCCTGTTTGGCGAATTACCCCCTGGAATTACCGGATCGAATTCCCAGGTCATTTTTGTTAGATTTATTGGATCTGGTTTTGAACAATAGTTTCTTCTTACATCAGCAACAGTATTATAAACAGGTGTTTGGAATAGTGATGGGGACAACAGTGGCCCCATCTATAGCGACCATTTTTATGGCGAAGTTCGAAAAAAATTATGTATACTGTCAGACGGCTGCCTGGGTGAGAATGTTCACAATCTTGGCAAGTGCATATATCAATATGATTTGCAAGGGATTGTGGGAAATGCAGTCCATTCACACCAGACACAGCTGCTCACAATAATTAGTTGTGCTTGAGTGTAAAGCCAATAAGATATTTATTTATGGGGTTATTTCTCCCAACACAGATATGCTTGGTAGCACCTAAAACAGGATACTTGCTTTCAGTGTTAAACTTAGAAAAACAAAATCAGGAAAACAACAGTTGAACTTGTCAGGCAATCAAAGCAAAAGAATAAAGACCTGGTTGGTAACAAACTGGTCTTTTCTGTAGGCTTTAGCTAATATTTTCTTAGCAGTGTTTCAAACAACAAGCAAAACCCACAAAGAAGGGAAAAACTGTTCTTTTCAGGTTAACTTCTTATATCTTCACACATAGACTCAGAAGTGATTCCCTCAGAGCTCACAAGCAATTAGGTAAGGCTCAATTGCTAGCAGTTATCCAGCTGAAACCCCTTAGCTGGCTTAATTTTTACTGCATGGCTCAAAATCCTACGCAGGAGCTTTTCTGAGTAGATTAAAGAATACGTTTGTATTTCTTTGTGATGGTCGTTGTACTTTGTAACAGTAAATTACCAAAGGAGTTTAGACAGAGAGCAATCCATATATTCACAGCCTGTATCTAACACCGCTCCCCCTTCTTCAACAATCATGGGTTCAATATCATGGATTGGCACAGAGGAATTTCTCAATGGAGCACTCTCAGGAGAATACTTGTTTCCCTGCTGTCTTTCAAGGTTATAGCTAGGGCATAGATCAGTGTTCATACCTGAGCTTCCATTGCTGTTAGAGTTCCTCTCTAAATAGCCTGGCCAGTATGTAGTCCAGTTCTTATGTCCAGCCTTCCAATCCAGATCCCTGGACACTGGATCTCTCTTCACATACCTTCTGGCACGGGTCCTAGGGTCCCTTCCACGTGCAGCCGTCTCCCTCACAGGTACCGTCTGGAGATTCCTAGCTCTGCAGCACCATTCCTCTGGCTTTCCCCAGTCCAATGGTGTATGCTGGCCTTTTGAATGTCTCCCAGTATACGTACTGCTCTGGACTCCTTTAGGCCTTCCAAATGCTTTCCTTTTCTTTCTTCCAAAGGGTTTCTTGCCCTCTCTGTCCGTCCGCACTGGCTTCTGCTTCTGATGATCCTCCAGATGATGAAGATGTCCAAGCTGAGGATCTCCAAGCTGAATCTGAGGATCCCCCAGATGAAACTGAGGATGAGGAGGATAATTCTCTGTAGAATAAACTCTACCTTTATTCTGCTTTGATGAGTGCTCCACCTTAGCACAGCGCAGCTGTGCTGAATCAGGCCCTGCCCTTTGAGATGAGTGCTTAGGGATTACCTCATAGCCCTCCTGATTGAACACACGTTTCCCCACTTCAGCTCCTCTAATGGCTGTTGGAAACCTGGTGCATTCTGGGACTGGTAGTCTTTTATGGAAAAATTCTGTTTTCTTATTTCTACCAGAACTGACAGGTTGCTTGTTCAGAGTCACTTCACCTTTTCTATAGCTCCTTCCTGAGCTATGATAAGCTTCCTTATCACAATACTCTGATCCAGCATTTACATTTTTTTTTCAATTACCCCTGTGCCTTACTCCCATCCACCACTAGACATGCCCAGGTACTTGTTACCTTATGCCAGTGATGAATCCAGCTCTGCACAGGGTCTTTTCTTCCTGGAACAGCTACCTGGAACAGCCACCTCTCCTCCAAAGTGCAGTTGAGGGAAAATCTTTTCTTTCAGCTTTTAAGCTTGAACTGTCTTTTCCTTCAGACTTGAGTTGTAATCCTTAGCAAGTAAATCCCTTTGCGCAAAAGCAATCCGAAAACTACGCCATTTGTCAGACGGCTGCCTGGGTGAGAATGTTCACAGTCTTGGCAAGTGCATATATCAATTTGATTTGCAAGGGATTGTGGGAAATGCAGTCCATTCACACCAGACACAGCTGCTCACAATAATTAGTTGTGCTTGAGTGTAAAGCCAATAAGATATTTATTTATGGGGTTATTCCTCCCAACACAGATATGCTTGGTAGCACCTAAAACAGGATACTTGCTTTCAGTGTTAAACTTAGAAAAACAAAATCAGGAAAACAACAGTTGAACTTGTCAGGCAATCAAAGCAAAAGAATAAAGACCTGGTTGGTAACAAACTGGTCTTTTCTGTAGGCTTTAGCTAATATTTTCTTAGCAGTGTTTCAAACAACAAGCAAAACCCACAAAGAAGGGAAAAACTGTTCTTTTCAGGTTAACTTCTTATATCTTCACACATAGACTCAGAAGTGATTCCCTCAGAGCTCACAAGCAATTAGGTAAGGCTCAATTGCTAGCAGTTATCCAGCTGAAACCCCTTAGCTGGCTTAATTTTTACTGCATGGCTCAAAATCCTACGCAGGAGCTTTTCTGAGTAGATTAAAGAACAAGTTTGTATTTCTTTGTGATGGTCGTTGTACTTTGTAACAGTAAATTACCAAAGGAGTTTAGACAGAGAGCAATCCATATATTCACAGCCTGTATCTAAGACCGCTCCCCCTTCTTCAGCAATCATGGTTCAATATCATGGATTGGCACAGAGGAATTTCTCAATGGAGCACTATCAGGAGAATACTTGTTTCCCTGCTGTCTTTCAAGGTTATAGCTAGGGCATAGATCAGTGTTCATACCTGAGCTTCCATTGCTGTTAGAGTTCCTCTCTAAATAGCCTGGCCAGTATGTAGTCCAGTTCTTATGTCCAGCCTTCCAATCCAGATCCCTGGACACTGGATCTCTCTTCACATACCTTCTGGCATGGGTCCTAGGGTCCCTTCCACGTGCAGCCGTCTCCCTCACAGGTACCGTCTGGAGATTCCTAGCTCTGCAGCACCATTCCTCTGGCTTTCCCCAGTCCAATGGTGTATGCTGGCCTTTTGAATGTCTCCCAGTATATGTACTGCTCTGGACTCCTTTAGGCCTTCCAAATGCTTTCCTCTTCTTTCTTCCAAAGGGTTTCTTGCCCTCTCTGTCCGTCTGCACTGGCTTCTGCTTCTGATGATCCTCCAGATGATGAAGATGTCCAAGCTGAGGATCTCCAAGCTGAATCTGAGGATCTCCCAGATGAAACTGAGGATGAGGAGGATAATTCTCTGTAGAATAAACTGTACCTTTATTCTGCTTTGATGAGTGCTTCACCTTAGCACAGCGCAGCTGTGCTGAATCAGGCCCTGCCCTTTGAGATGAGTGCTTAGGGATTACCTCATAGCCCTCCTGATTGAACACACGTTTCCCCACTTCAGCTCCTCTAATGGCTGTTGGAAACCTGGTGCATTCTGGGACTGATAGTCTTTTATGGAAAAATTCTGTTTTCTTATTTCTACTAGAACTGACAGGTTGCTTGTTCAGAGTCACTTCACCTTTTCTATAGCTCCTTCCTGAGCTATGATAAGCTTCCTTATCACAATACTCTGATCCAGCATTTACATTTATCCCTTTTTGGAAAAGGTTCCTGGATGACATCTTTTTTCTTTGGACAGGAACAAGACTGGATTTGGATCTTTTCATACAAAGGCTCAATACTTATGAAGCCAAGATTCAATTCACGGCACAGATGGATGTTCAATGTTTGCAATTTTTGGACATTATGGTAATCCTGACTCCTTTGGGTTTTGAAACTACTTTATATCGTAAGTCTGTGCAACGGAACACGCTGCTTCGATATGACAGTTTTCATCCGAGGGCTTTGAGGGAGGTACTACCATTTGGACAGTTCTTACGACTTCGATGGAACTGTTCAAGTTTACAAGAGTTCTGTTCACATGCAGAGGAATTGAAATTACGTTTAGTTCAGAGGGGGTACCCTTGCTCGGTGGTGAAAAAAGCCTGTAAGAGGGCTAGGTATTTACACCGAGAATGGCTTTTCACCCCAACTGCATCTGTAGCCTCTGATGACGTTATTACGGGGGTTTTCCCCTATACTAGGGAGATGACTAAGGTGGTACAAATATTGCATAAATTTTGGCCCATTTTAGGATTACACTCATGTTTTCGAGAAAAAACATTGCAAATTGCATATTTGCGCAAGGCTAACTTTAGAGATTTAATAGTGAGGACAACCTCTAAACTGGACCATCCAGTAACATCTCATGAAGTTAAAGGACATTTTACATGTGGTACCTGTGCCTACTGTTCGCTTTCTTTACCAGGTCTTAATTGGACGGATGTTCATACATCCCTGACCTATTCGTCTGTTTGGCACACGGACTGTTCTTCGAAATTTGTGGTGTACCTCATTGTATGCCCATGCTCTCTATATTATGTTGGCCGCACTATACGTACAGTGAAGATGCGACTCTCAGAACATGCTTCGAGATTACGGACGGGGACCCTTTCAGCACCTATAGTTGAGAATTGTTTAAATTATCATCATGATTTTAGCTCATTACGGTGGCGTGTGTTGGACTTTGTGCCTTCAGATCCAAGAGGAGAAGATCGTGAGCAACAATTGCAACTACGCGAGCAGAGGTGGATCTTTCTACTGAACTCGGTGTCCCCCAGAGGTTTAAACCAGCAGATCGATTGGTATACCATCATCTAAATCACAACTAAAAGCTTTTTACACCACTGTCCAATGGGGGTTTCCCTGTTTAGTGGGATTCATCTATTGGCTAAGGTGTTTGAGCATTCTGACTGGTGGTCAGCAGTCTTCTGTTTCAAATGACGTCAGACGCCAAAGTTTACAAGATTGGAGATGTTCCCACTCTTCTTTAACATTGATGTTTTGCACTTTGCCAGCAACGAATGGACTTGAAGCAGGGTTATGCAATAATCTGAAATAACCCGAAATGTGTGGCATGTCGTCATTTAGGTATATCTGGAAAGAACTTTTCAAGCTGATTTTGCTTTTCTAATGAAATCATCAACAAAGCTAAGTTACACTTTGGCAAAATTTATGATATAAATTCTTTAATTCAAAATTCTTTGATTCAAAGGAGAGGTCGCAGTGGTGCATGGAGAATTTCTTTGCACTGTGTCGACTAGCTCAGACAAAAAATACATAAAGTTACAAGGGAACGTTTGTTGTCAGAATCTTTTTGCTTTATGGGTCTTTAGGGGGTTTCTGGTTTGGTTTGCTTTGTACATGATTTTGTATAACAACTTCCTCCAATGAACAAGATGGAGCTTACCTATGGACCAGATGTGCCTAGGACTCTGAAGGAACATCTGCAAAATGAAGCCTACTGTAGAAGATTTATTCTGCATTTGGACATGTTTCAGCTGCTGCTCTTTTGTAATGATTCTTTATAGAATCACAGGGAGGACTATAGAAATGGACAGGTAAAAGGGACATCAGAATCCCCAATATGTAATTAAAGATGGATGAATTTCTTGATGCAGATCTCTAAAACGTGTTCAGAATTTTGGCTTTTCACCTACTTCCTCTTAAATAGAATAGGATATCATGATCATGAGTTCTGTGTAACTGTCTTTAAAATAGTTTGGGAACATTGTTAACGCAAGCACAAAGAGTAAACATAAGCTATGAACTGTGCAACCATAGTTCATTGTACAGTCAACTATAGATCCCTGCTGGCACAGCATAATTTTTGCAACTTTGCAATTATAAATAATTCTGTCATAATCAAGTAAATTTCATCTAATACAATGTAATCAGCTCTTACTCTGTAGAAAGAACTCTAGCGACACCTTGTGTTATGATTAATGACTGTTACTTCCCTTTTTTCTTTAATAAAAAGAGCTTTTCAGGAGGAAGAATTTGAATCCAACAGACGTAGAACTGTGCTGTGTCCATAGACCGTCTGTTGTTTTCCCTCTGAGCTCAAAGAAAGTAGCACTTTGCGTGTGATTGTGTTCTGTGTTACTCTGCTTATTTCTCACTGCTTGAGGGACCAGATACCGAAAGAGCCGTGGTATTGTGGCCAGATCACGGGGTTTTCTTCAGTGGTTTTAACACTCTTAGATCTCTTGGAAACATTTTTTGTTTTAAATATTGAGTCATGGTGGCTGCATGTAATTGCACTCTGATGGAATGTTTACTCAAATTCTTAAAATCAGTCCAAGAGGTAACTGTGGCTGCTAATGTATCCAAAGGAGTATCATCTAAAAGAGACGGATGCTCTAACAATTTTTGAATTGCCGTAACAGAAAAAGCAAATGTTTCTGTATTAGATGGTAAACTTGAATTATCTGATGCCATGATTAAAAAAAGGCCAAAACTATGATCTAAACTGAAACCCTAATTAAGCCTCTAGAAATCGCCAATATGTATTCCTATGTCAAGATGACTTCATACCATGAAACGCTTACCTTCTTAACAAACAAACCGGTATAACCTAACATGTGTATCAATTTTTTTGTCTGATTACCCACCTTGAGAGGAGATCCTCTCCCATAGTGGGTCCTCCTTTTTTTTTTTTTTTTTATTATTTATTTATGAAAAGTTTTACAATTGAATCCAAGAAAGTTACAACACTATTCTTGAAAGAAATGGAGCAACAATACAAGCAAAAAACAACAAAGAAAACATCTTACAAAAGCAAATATACCAAGTGTTTGCTCACACTAGCCCACTACAGAAGAAGGGATAGAGGGGGGGGGGGAACTATTCTTAATCTGATCCAAAGAAAAACAACAAGCGATACACCAATTAACCCAATATAATTCAAATGAGCACAGGTGGACCCTCAACAGGGGGATCAGGCCTCCTAGCGCTTATGAAGGAAGTCAATTGAGGGGGATCATAAAAAACATTAGAAACAGAATGGTATTTAACCAAACACTTACACGGGTGTTTCAAAAAGAAAAGCCCCCCCAATTGCAAAACTCCAGGACGTAGAAGAAGAAAATCCCTTCTACGTTTCTGTGTTTCTCTCGCTAAGTCAGGATAAATACGAATCATCAAGCCCCTAAACAATAGATTACGTTTTCTAAAGAAAAGCTTTAGAAACCATTCACGATCAGAATACAATGCAAAAGTGACTAAAAGAGTAGAAGGAACTGGGGTCTCCAAATCAGACTGTTCTAATAATGCAGAAACATTTAACAAATTCCCCTGTTCCCCTTCCCTATCTAACCGAGATAAATCAGGTTGCAATTTAGCTTTAGGTAAATAATAAACTTTAACCATAGGTGGAAGGAGCTCCGAGGCAACCCCCAGAACATCCACTAAATATTGACGAAACATCTCCCTAGGGGAAATAGTAGACAATTTAGGGAAATTTATTATCCTCAAGTTATTTACTCTAGAGGCGTTCTCCAGATGTTCCAGTTTTAATTGAATAGAAGTTAAATTTTTCCTAAAAGCATCAGACTGCTCAGCCAAAACTACAATTCTTCTTCGGTCCTCCTCCTCTTCGGAACGAGCTTCCACCACACGCCGTTCCAAATCCTCCAATAGAGAAGCAGTATTAGTCACCTTAGATTCCAACGAAGAGATTCTAGGAACCAAAGCTTCTCCCAACGAAACGATCGCTTGCCAGATGGCTTCTAAGGTAAAACTCTCAGGACGTCGCAAGGAAAACACAGCCGAGGACGCAGGTACAGCAGAAGATTCCATAGGCGCTAGTGACTGATCTCCCATTAACACAGGCACAATTCGACCCATGTTAGAGCCACTCAACGGCGCAGGGCCCGCTGGGCTATGCTGCTCTAGAGCTGCACTCTCCCACAGTTGGTGCTCCTCCACGCCTGACCCTCGCAAGCCCGAACCTTCACCTTTATCCAACGGAAGATCCAACTCCAGGAACTTCTCAGGTAGGAGTTGTTGGGAGATTTTCGGCGCCGGGCTCAAGGGGGAGATAGATATAGCCGAAGCTCCCGTCGAGTCACCCAACTCCGATACAGAAGCAGCTCAGCGTTCTTCCCCCTCCATTGGGTCCCGGGCGGCATGTATCACAAAGGAGTCAATAGGCCCAACAGAAACCGGAGTAGAGGTCGAGGAGGGCTGGGAGGGTTCCGACCGACCTCTCCCTTTACGCTTCCTACCCATCAGAAAAAAGGTGCAGCCACGGTTAGTTGGAAATCGCCATCTTGAAAGAGCTCCTCCCCCCTTTCCCCGTGGGTCCTCCTTTTAATCAATTTAATTAAGACCCAAAGGCCTAAAAAACGGAACTAGCTGCATTAATGTATGCTGCTCCTTTTTACTAATACCGAGTAATATGTTAAGAAGGTAAAGGTTTCATGGTATGAAGTCATCTTGACATAGGAATAATTATATCCTGGCAATGCCCCACCCAGTTTTATGCTATTTCCTACTATTTCCACTTTTAATTAGTCTTATTTTATTTTATTCTTTTATGTGTCAAATATATATGCATATATAGCACAAACCATTTCCCTGGCCACTTTTTTTTGAGGAGGAGGAGGAGGGTGGGTTGTGAAGACTAAATTCCTGCTGTTCCTGGAGATCAACTGTTACAGGTGAGTAACTACACTATCTCCAGGAACAAGCAGGAATTTAGTTTTCACATATGGGACTCCCTAGCTCCTAGATACCAGATGAAGTGACCTCAGAACCGGTGCAGGTTCACCTCAGAGTAGACTTGAAGAGGTCATGGATCCTAAATGGATTTCTGGTATCGTCAATATCTGGGACGGAGGGTAGGAGTTGCATCTAAGTCTGAAAGAAATACTGGAGTACAGCTTAATCAAACATGGCATCCTGATGGGAGACCTTGTCCAGACATAATGGACAGTAAAGGTATGGACGGAAGACTGAGTTGCTGACTGCAAATTTCATCAATGGCTACCGAGCATAGGTTTGCCATCGAGGTTGCCATGGCGTGAACGTTGTGAGCAGTGACATGCAGGGGCTGCTCAAGGCAATCTGCTGCCTGAGGCGAAGAATGAGATGGCACCCCCCTCCCACACCTTAGAGGGGACGGGGCTTTTTCAGAAATCCAATCAGAGACAGAACCAAATCAAAAAGCCAATTAGATTATATGGAGGAAATGCAAGATGTTTGCACACAGGGCCATAACAAGCTGCAATTGCGCCTTGTGAGACTTGCAGCTCGGGTGCATACCCCCCTTCTCCCCCCATACCTCCGTCCAGCACTGCCTGCTCTTTCCCTGCTGCTGCCGTCCTCTGTTTTTTTCAAGGTGGCACCGGCAGCAGGGAAAGAGCAGGCAGCGCTGAACGAAGGTATGGGGAGGAGGAGGGTTGCATGCGCCCGATCTGTCCCTCCCTGCTCTGACATCGCATCGGAGGAGGGAGGGACCAGACCTGCTTAAAGTGCTGCAAAAAGGCTTGGGGCGCATTTTGGCTGCCTGCTATTTTCCTGCCAGCGGCGGCAGGGCAACAGCAGACAACCGAAATGCGCCCCCCAAACCTCTGCGCCCTGTGTGGCTGCACCGCTTGCACAGGGTTAGGTATGCTCTTGTTTGTACACCAAGGAACTAAAAGACAGCAAGAACCAACAGCACAGTTTATAAAACTTAATTATAGCTCATTTTTATTTTGTTGTTATAAACTGCGTTATGGTTCTTGCTTTTTCTTTTTCAACATATATGTTGCATCCACAGTAGGTGCAGAGCAGAACCAGGACATTCACCCACAGAATTCAATATTTAAAAAAAAAGAAATCTGATTCTGATCATCTCACTAACAACAACAACAACAACCACTCTGCTCCAGTATAAGGCATATTGTGAACTAATACAAAACCCTACTACAAAGAACAAACCTACCATACCATACCATATCAGCACAAACTTCCAAAACTCACATAAGGAGCCCATCCAAAAAAAGCATCACTGTAAATACTACAGTGGGCCCTGGAAGATCCATACATCTATTTGAAAAGCTGAACAAGTCAAATTACTACAGTACAGTATAGATCTTTATGTACAAACTCCATATTAACAGAACACCTGACCTCAGTCACACACTCACAACATCGACCCTCACCAAGTACAGAAGAAGTAACCACAATCTAAAGTAAAAATAAACATATGCAGACAAAATCTAAACTGAAACCCCAAGAAGCCAGAGTCCACATGCAGTGCAACATCAGATAAATAAGAGATGCAGTTCCCCAATACAGTGTAAAATATAGAGATAGCACAAAGTCCAATCACTAAAATTAAATAAAATTATTTTTTCTACCTTTGTTGTCTGACCATTTTATTCTCTGATCATGCTGGTCCTAATCTGAGGCTTCTGCTTTTCTGTCTTCTCTTAGCTCTCTTTCTGTGGTCTATGGTCCATCTGCCATTTCTTATCTCTTCTTTTGTTTTCTTCACTTCCTTCCATCAGCCCATTTCCAGTTCCAGTAACCCTCCCCAGTATCAGCCCCCTTTCCAGTCCTCCCCTTCCAGTACCTTCCAATGTCAACCGCCTTGCATTCCCATAACTGCCACTGGTGTCCATTCCCTTCCAGTCCCCCTCCTTCCCCACTGTCCATCCCCTTCTAGTCCAAATACCATCCCAGGTATCAGCTCATATTCACTCTGTCCATCCCTCTTCCAGTGCCATTCGCACATGTCAGCTCTCTTCCAGCCTCCTCCCCATTACCCAGCCACCTACTACTCCCATCCCCAAGTGGCAGCTCCCTTCCATTCCCCCTTCAGTACATCCCAGGTGTCAGCTCCTTTCCAACCCCCTCCTTCCCCTGTGTCAGCTTCCTTCCTGCCCTCTCCTTCCCCTGGCAGACCCTCTCAGAATCTGCTCCCTTCCAGCCCTATTCTACCATCCTCCCAATTCAACCCATTTGTAGCCCTAGCTCCTAGTTTTCTTCCAGGGCCAGCAGCACCCTCCTCCCCTCCCCCATTAAACCATTTCCAGTCCCAGCCCATTTCCAGTCCTATCCCCCCAATCAGCCCATTACCAGTGCTAGCTCATTTCCAGTGCTAGCTCCCATCAGCCCATTACCAGTCCTACCCCCTCCGTAAGTCCATTTCCAGTCCTAGCACCCCAATCAGCTCATTTTCTGTCCTAGCCCCCCTAATCAGCTGATTTCCAGGCCTAACCCCACCAATCAGCCCATTAGCAGTCCTAGCTCCCCACTCGATCAGCCCATTTCCAGTTCTAACCCCCCCATCAGCCCATTTCCAGTCCTACCCCCCCATAGCCCATTAACAGTTCTAGCCCCCTCCCGATTAGCCCATTTCAGTACTAACCCCCCCATCAGCCCATTTCCAGACCTAACCCCCCCATAGCCCATTAGCAGTCCTAGCCTCCCTCCCGATCAGCCCATTTCCAGTCCTAGCCCCACCCATATAGCCCATTAGCAGTCCTAGCCCCCCCCCCCACATAGCCCATTAGCAGTCCTAGCTCCCCCTCCCAATAAGTTTTTCCAGTTCTAACCCCCCCCCCCCCCCACCCCCGCTCCAGATCTTTAGGGAACTGGGGAGGTGGGGGCGAACGGCTGCTGCTGCCTCTGCAGCATGAAGTGCCCAGCGGGGGCCGCCTCCTCAGGAGAGCCCTTACAGACCTCTTCCCATCCGCACCGGCTCAGCTCTGCAGAGCCGCGCGAAGGGAGAGTGTTTCCCTTTTGCGTGACTCTGTTAAAGCTGAGCCCGTGGCGCTGATGGGAAACAGCATTTCCTCATAGAGGGGCCATGGGCCTGTTTCTCCCTGTTTGCGACCTGATTGTCTGTCCTGACTAGGACTTGTGTCCTGAGGTGGTGTTGAAACACCCGGAGGGCATTTGAGATAGCACAAAGTTCCAGAAGATTGATTTTGCGTCGTGACTTGTGCATTGTGCACAGCTCCTGTGTAGACAGGGTGCTGAGGTGTGCTCTCCAACCCAGTTTGGAGGCATCCATCGTCAGGGTGCATTGAGGTAGAGGCATCTGAAAAGGTGACCCTAAAAGCAGATTTTCTGGAGAGTACCACCACTGAAGGGATGTGGTTAGAGGGGCAGTGTCCTGGATCCTTCCCAGAGACAGCCCGAGACTTGCATCCATTGGGAGGCAAGAGTCCATTGGACTGTCCGCATATGTAGTCGGGCATATGGGATAACATGTACTGTAGAGGTCATGTGCCTGAGGAGTTGCAGCATCTCGCGGGCAGTCAGATGGTCCCATTGGAGCATCTGGAACGCCAACTGGCTTAGACTTGCTCAGTGGAGCTGGGGCAGAAACGCCCTGGACTGTTGGGTGTCTAGTAGAGCCCCGATGAAATCTAGCTTTTGAGTTGGAGTGAGCTGGGATTTTGGAAAGTTTATGACAAATCCCAAGTGTTGCAGTATTGTGATGGTACGATGCACAGAAAGCTGTACCTCCTGGAAGGTGTCTGCTTTTATGAGCCAGTCATCTAAGTAAGGGAGGACAAATATCCCCAGAGACCTTAGGTATGCAGCCATGACCATCATGCACTTTCAGGGTCATTCTGAGCCATGAATAGCGGGAATGGACATCCCAATAGGATGTCCATTCCCGCTATTGGTGCCAGCTCCTACCCCTGACTAACTTCCCTGCCGATTGTGCAGGGAAGTTAGATGGGGCAGGGAATGGGTGGCCCGGGGATGGTCTGGGTGGGCAGTGTGTGGTCGCTGGCCCTGGACGTACAGGGCCGATTCTAATGTCATCACTGAACGTCCAAGATGGAATAACTTCTTTGGAAGTGTTTTTTTTTACATGCTGGGATGCAGATGGGGCAGTGGGGACCAGGGGACATTCCCAGCAGCCATACCCTGGCCTTAGGAGGACAGATCGTGGGTCAGGGTGCGGGGAATGAATACTTTTAGCAGGTGGCCAGCATCGCAGCTTTTAAATGGAGCTGTGATGCTATGGCAACAGCACACCTTGGCTCTGCGGCTCCATTTAAAAGCCCAGACTGAGTTAGCCAGGTTGTGCATGTATGTGCAGACCTGACTGAATCACAGTTCCAACCTGCACGTACATGCCTGTTTGCGTTTCTGATCCCGCAGGGCTAGACATGCCCCATGGGATCAGAATTGCGATCTCCTCTGTACGTCCAACTCAGACTGGACGTACAGAGAGATCTATGTATGGGATGGAATTGGACTGTTTGTGAATACTCTTGGCGCAGAGGCGAGTCCCAAGGGAAAGGCTCTGTATTGATAATGTCTTCCTTGAAAAGTGAAGTGTAGATATTTCCTGTGACTTTGGTGGATGTGAATATGTGGGTACGCTTCTTTTAGATCTACCTCCAATGGGAAGAAGAGTCCTGAGAGAGATCATCTTGAACTTTTCGCGGAACAGAAACTCGTTGAGGTTTCTGAGGTCCAGAATGGGTTTGTATCCTCTGGTCTTCTTTAGAATGAGAAAGTATAGAGAGTAGAAACCCATTCCCTGCTGGGATGTTGGGGTATTCTCTATGGCACCCTGAGACAGAAGAGAAGACACCTCTTCCTCTAGAAGAGCAGTGAGTAGGGCTGAGTTTGAAATTCCCCTATGAAAGTTGAGGGGGCCAGAGTTTGGAGATGAAGTCTGTACCATTGCTCTGAGGTTATAAGGTGCCATCTGTGAATGTAGTGACACAGTCTGCCTGCTATGTGGAGGGGTCCTCCAGAGGCAGGGTGGCAATGTTCTTTAGAAAAGAGTCAAAAACCAAGCACAGACTGTGGCTGCAGAGCTGGATGATGTTTAGTCGCCAATGGCTTCTTCTTCTGCTTAGGAGGCTGTTGCCTCTTCTGTGGGTCTTGGCCCTGGTACTGAGAAGCAGGAGGGTAAGAAGAGTAGAATCTCTTTTTCTTATTGTAGAAAGATTTCTTTGCAGCTGCCTTCTTTCTAGTAGGAAAACAGTACAAAAACATAGGCAGGTATGAATTCTCATGAATACTTTATTGATCCATACTTATTAAGGGAGACCAGCCCCGACACAGGCCGTGTTTCGAAAAACTCTTCTTCAGGGGTAGGCTCACCTTATACTAAAAACACATCATAAATAGTTAAAAAATTAAAACACAAATATAAAAAAACTTCTCTCATAAATGAAAAGACTGTAAGAATGTGATGAACAAATAAATAAAATGTATAAAAGACACAAATATGATATACATAATCCATAGACAAAAAACATGTCGGAAAGCCGACAGTCGCCCAAGAGTGAATGGTTCGGAAGAATGTATCTTTGAAGGATACTACCAAAAGCAGAGAGGTTCCACAAAAGAGTAAAGTAGCACAAATGCCCTCAAGTATGGAGCAGACAGAGCTTAAAGATCCTAAATTACCCATGTCTAACAATAGCCAAATTAATATGAATAAAATACATTCTCTAAAATGCTTGTATGCAAATGCTAGAAGTGTAAAAAATAAGATGGGAGAGTTATAATATATAGCACTAAATGAAAGGTTAGATATGATTGGAATATCAGAGACATGGTGGAAGGAGGACAACCAGTGGGACACTGTGATACCTGGGTACAAACTATATCGTAATGATAGAGCTGATCAAATTGGTGGAGGGGTTGCTCTCTATGTTAGAGAGGGCATTGAGTCAGAAAGGATTAAAGTTTTGCAGGAAACAAAATCTGCTGTAGAATCTAAATGGATTGAAATTCCATGTAAAAGGGGGAAGGCAATGGCAGTGGGGGTGTACTATCGAGCGCCTGGCCAGAATGACCAAATGGATGATGAAATGCTCAAAGAAATCAAGGAAGCTAACAAAAGTTACAGCACAGTAATAATAATGGGTGATTTCAACTACCCCGGTATCAGTGTCACGTCAGGACATGCTAGGGAGATAAAGTTCCTAGATGAAATAAATGACTGCTTCTTGGAGCAGCTGGTTCATGAACTGACCAGAGGGGAAGCCATATTAGACCTAATCCTTAGTGGAACACCAGATCTAGTGCAAGAGATAAGGTTGTTGGGGCCACTTGGCAATAGTGATCATAGCATGATCGCCTTTGATTTAATTAGTGGAGGAGGGATAGTAAGGAAATCCACAGTACTACCTTTTAACTTTCGAAAGGGAGACTATGATAAAATGAGGAAAACAGTTAAGAAAAAACTAAAAGGAGCAGTTGCAAAGGTTAAAGACGTACATCAGGCTTGGCTGTTGTTGAAAAATACTATCTTGGAAGCCCAGACCAGCTGTATTCCACGCTTTAAGAAAAGTGGAAGGAAGTCCAAAAAACTGCCAGCATGGTTTAAAGGTGAGGTCAGAGAGGCTGTTGTTGCCAAAAAAGCATCTTTCAGAAATGGAAAAAAGAGCCAAACGATGAAACCTGGAAACAGCACAAGCACTGGCAAGTCAAATGCAAGGCATTGATAAGGCAGGCAAAGGGAGAATTTGCTGCGGAAGCAAAAACGTGAAGTAAAGACCTTTTCAAGTACATTCGTAGCAAAAAACCTGTGAGAGAGTCAGTTGGTCCATTAGATGATAAAGGGGTGAAAGGAGCACTAAGAGGCGACAAGGCGATAGCGGAGAGACTGAATGAATTCTTTGCTTCAATCTTTACTGAGGAAGATGTAGGGATGTTACCCATGACTGAAGTGGTATTTAAAGGTGCAGAAGAATTGAAGGAAATATCGATACATCGGGAAGATGTATTACAACTATTAGATAAACTGAAGAGTAGCAAATCACCTGGGCCGGATGGTATACATCCAAGGGTGTTGAAAGAACTGAAATACGAGATTGCAGACCTGCTATTAATAATCTGTGAACTATCATTAAAATTATCTCTAATACCTGAAGATTGGAGGATCGCCAATGTGACACCAATTTTTAAAAAGGGTTCCAGGGGTGATCCGGGAAACTACAGACCGGTGAGCCTGACATCAGTACCGGGAAAAATGGTAGAAACCATCATAAAGAATAAAATTACTCAGCATGTAGATAGTCATGACCTAATGGGAGACAGCCAACATGGCTTTAGACAAGGAAGGTCTTGTCTTACTAATCTGTTATGTTTTTTTGAAGGAGTGAATAATCAGGTGAACAAAGGTGAGTCGGTTGATATTGTGTATCTGGACTTTCAGAAAGCCTTTGACAAGGTCCCTCATGAGAGACTTTTGGCAAAACTAAAGAGTCATGGGAGAGGAGGCAGTGTACTATTGTGGATCAGGAACTGGTTAAAAGATAGAAAGCAGAGGGTAGGGCTAAATGGCCAATTTTCCCAAAGGAGAAAGGTGAATAGTGGTGTACCCCAGGGATCTGTGCTGGGTCCTCTGCTTTTTAACATATTCATAAATGACCTGGAAAGTGGAATAACGAGTGAGGTTATCAAATTTGCAGATGACACAAAACTATTTAAAGTTGTTAAAAGCCAAGAGGATTGTGGAAAATTGCAAGAGGATCTTGATAAATTGGAAGACTGGGCATCAAAATGGCAGATGAAATTTAATGTGGACAGTTGCAAGGTTATACACCTAGGGAAGAACAACCCAAACTATGGTTACAAGATGCAAGGTTCCACATTAGGAACCACCACCCAGGAAAAAGATTTAGGCGTCATTGTGGATACCATGTTAAAACCCTCGGCCCAGTGTGCAGCAGCGGCCAAGAGAGCAAATAGAATGCTAGGTATGATAAGGAAAGGAATGGAAAATAAAACAAAAGATATTATAATGCCTCTATATCGTTCCATGGTGAGACCGCACCTTGAATATTGTGTGCAATTCTGGTCGCCGTATCTTAAAAAGGACATAGCGATTTTAGAAAAGGTTCAGAGAAGAGCCACCAAAATGGTAAAGGGGATGGAAGGATACTCCTATGAAGAAAGGCTAAAAAGGTTAGGGCTCTTTAACCTGGAAAAGAGACGGCTGAGGGGAGATATGATAGAAGTCTATAAATTAATGAACGGAGTGGAATGGGTAAACGTAGATCGATTGTTTACCTTATCAGAATATAGAAAGACTAGGGGACATGCAATGAAGCTATAGGGTAAACTATTTAAGACTAATAAAAGAAAATATTTTTTCACTCAACGTGTAATCAAACTCTGGAATTTGTTACCAGAGGATGTAGTAAAGGCTGTTAGTGTAGCTGTGTTTAAAAAAGATTTGGACAAGTTCCTGGAGGAAAGGTCCATAAACCATTATTAAGAAGGGACCCAGGATATCAATGCTTGAACCAATACAAGCATTGTGGAACCTGTGTCCCTTGGGGAAACTGCTAGGTACATATGACCTAGATTGGCCACTGTTGGAAACAGAATACTGGGCTTGATGGACCTTGGTCTGACCCAGTATGGCATATCTTATGTTCTTATGTTCTAATATATATCATAACCATATAAAAACATGAATGCTCAAATCATAAACATGTTAAATTATGTTAAAACAAAACTCCCTCTAAAAAACAAATGCAGCATATATGTATATGTAAGAAAAGAATAAATGAAAAACAATAACATGCAAATGCTAACCAAAAGTTAATATATATAAATGTAAATAAAAACAATAAATACATAAATGACATGTTGCAAACACCATTACTACAATAATAATAAAATCATAAAATGCAAAGGATTGCAAAACAAACAATATGGAGAAGTACAAAAGAGATGAGGATCATGAACCAAAGACAAAGATCGGGGAGAGAAGCAGCAGCTGTAACTATAAGATCGGGGAGTTGAGCGGCAGCTCCTCCGCACTTCCCCATGAACTGCCAATCATCTGCCTCAGAACGGCATTTAAACCGCCGCACCAGAGGCTCTCTGGAGATCGGGGAGAGAAGCAGCAGCTGTAACTATAAGATCGGGGAGTTGAGCGGCAGCTCCTCCGCACTTCCCCATGAACTGCCAATCATCTGCCTCAGAACGGCATTTAAACCGCCGCACCAGAGGCTCTCTGGAGATCGGGGAGAGAAGCAGCAGCTGTAACTATAAGATCGGGGAGTTGAGCGGCAGCTCCTCCGCACTTCCCCATGAACTGCCAATCATCTGCCTCAGAACGGCATTTAAACCGCCGCACCAGAGGCTCTCTGGAGATCGGGGAGAGAAGCAGCAGCTGTAACTATAAGATCGGGGAGTTGAGCGGCAGCTCCTCCGCACTTCCCCATGAACTGCCAATCATCTGCCTCAGAACGGCATTTAAACCGCCGCACCAGAGGCTCTCTGGAGATCGGGGAGAGAAGCAGCAGCTGTAACTATAAGATCGGGGAGTTGAGCGGCAGCTCCTCCGCACTTCCCCATGAACTGCCAATCATCTGCCTCAGAACGGCATTTAAACCGCCGCACCAGAGGCTCTCTGGAGATCGGGGAGAGAAGCAGCAGCTGTAACTATAAGATCGGGGAGTTGAGCGGCAGCTCCTCCGCACTTCCCCATGAACTGCCAATCATCTGCCTCAGAACGGCATTTAAACCGCCGCACCAGAGGCTCTCTGGAGATCGGGGAGAGAAGCAGCAGCTGTAACTATAAGATCGGGGAGTTGAGCGGCAGCTCCTCCGCACTTCCCCATGAACTGCCAATCATCTGCCTCAGAACGGCATTTAAACCGCCGCACCAGAGGCTCTCTGGAGATCGGGCAGAGAGAAGCAGCAGCTGTAACTATAAGATCGGGGAGTTGAGCGGCAGCTCCTCCGCACTTCCCCATGAACTGCCAATCATCTGCCTCAGAACGGCATTTAAACCGCCGCACCAGAGGCTCTCTGGAGATCGGGGAGAGAAGCAGCAGCTGTAACTATAAGATCGGGGAGTTGAGCGGCAGCTCCTCCGCACTTCCCCATGAACTGCCAATCATCTGCCTCAGAACGGCATTTAAACCGCCGCACCAGAGGCTCTCTGGAGATCGGGGAGAGAAGCAGCAGCTGTAACTATAAGATCGGGGAGTTGAGCGGCAGCTCCTCCGCACTTCCCCATGAACTGCCAATCATCTGCCTCAGAACGGCATTTAAACCGCCGCACCAGAGGCTCTCTGGAGATCGGGGAGAGAAGCAGCAGCTGTAACTATAAGATCGGGGAGTTGAGCGGCAGCTCCTCCGCACTTCCCCATGAACTGCCAATCATCTGCCTCAGAACGGCATTTAAACCGCCGCACCAGAGGCTCTCTGGAGATCGGGGAGAGAAGCAGCAGCTGTAACTATAAGATCGGGGAGTTGAGCGGCAGCTCCTCCGCACTTCCCCATGAACTGCCAATCATCTGCCTCAGAACGGCATTTAAACCGCCGCACCAGAGGCTCTCTGGAGATCGGGGAGAGAAGCAGCAGCTGTAACTATAAGATCGGGGAGTTGAGCGGCAGCTCCTCCGCACTTCCCCATGAACTGCCAATCATCTGCCTCAGAACGGCATTTAAACCGCCGCACCAGAGGCTCTCTGGAGATCGGGGAGAGAAGCAGCAGCTGTAACTATAAGATCGGGGAGTTGAGCGGCAGCTCCTCCGCACTTCCCCATGAACTGCCAATCATCTGCCTCAGAACGGCATTTAAACCGCCGCACCAGAGGCGCGCACCGCGCCTTGCGGGCCCGCGCCTGAGGGCCTCGCAAGAGGGCCCTTTGGCGTGGCCCTTAGGCGGTGGACCGTGCGGGACCCTCTATATGCTCTTTCTGTTCAGTGGTATGCTGTTTGTAGTTAATGTAAGGTAATGTAATGTAAGTTATGTACTGTGTTCCCTGTTTGTACTCCTAGTGTTTTGTTGTGATGTAATTATAATGCAATGTATGTTTCCCTCACCTTTGTTTAACTCTGTGCTGTATTAACCGCTTTGATTGAAGGAAAAGGCGGGATACAAAACATGTTAAATAAATAAAATAAATAAATAAAACTAATCTAGGAGCAGGAGTGAAAGGTACTATTACCTTGAGAGCTTGATAAGAATACGTTAATAAAACTAATTGTTTCACTAAAAGTGAAACAAACTTTCATAACTGTAAAATGAATAAAAAGAAGATAGTATTAGAAGACTGATAATAAAAAAAATAAAAAAGAAAATAAAATCTATCAACATTATTATGATTCTTTTTAGAGCCAAAGAATACCATAATATAACAACATACCAGGCCATCATATTATGGAGGAGCAAAACAATGAAGGTAAAATTCAACCAGAGAAAGGCGAAACAAAGGAGAACCACCTGGATGCCAAACTGTAGGCAAAAATTACTCATGGGCATTGTATAATTATACAAACCAGGCATCACAAAAATGTTCCAAAGAACTTTAACCAAAAAAACAAGGGGATAATCAAAAAACAGGAAGATAATCAAAAAAGGACCCTTGTATTTATTTATTTATTTATTTAGCAAGCATTTGTAGCCCGCTCCTTCCAGCGATCAGAAGCGGGTAGGATTACTATTGTGAAACTGCCGAATCAAGGCAGGTACAAATTTTGTTTACATACAGATTGTCAGAAAAGCACATCATACAGAGTTAACACTTCTTAGCTATGGGGGAGTTCATTTACATATATACATAAATACATATATACAGGATAATCTTCTTGGACTGTCGAATCAAGGCAGGTACAAATTTTGCTTACATACAGATTGTCAGAAAAGCACATCATACAGAGTTAACACTTCTTAGCTATGGGGGAGTTCATTTACAGATATACATAAATACATATATACAGGATAATCTTCTTGGACACAGTGGTCAGGGGCTGCTCCATCTGTGGGTTTAGTTCAGGTTGAAATGTGATTGGAAAATGTGCGTTTTGAGTTTCTTTCTGAAGTCTAGAAGGTCATTGCTAGCTCGTAGTTCTGGTGGGAGTTGTATGTATATGTATGTAGGTAGGTCCAAAAGATAAGGTCACCGGCTACTTATTAAATTGAGAAAACAAAGTTTTTCTAAGTAGATGTATTATTTGGCGGCTAGATTCCACAGCACAGCACACGCTGTATTTCCTTAATCCTTTCTTTTGTGTGATGGCCTCTCTTTCGTTAAAAATAAAAAATAAAAACAAACCAATGAATGATAGCATACCATACAATCAATCTATAAACCATTAAAAAAATGCCATGCCAAAGGTAAACTCTACTGCAGCCGCTGCAGTGTCCCACAGAAGTGAACTACCGCACTGGAATCTAGCCATACCTTAGAAGTAAATCATCTCACGAAATTACATAAATCAATCAATCTGTAAACTATTAAAAGGCAGAGAGTAACCATATAATACAGTGGCTAATGTATTTAAAGAAATTATTAAAACCGTGCAAAATTGAATAACCATACCAGAGGGAACCCATAACTGCAGACGCCGCAGTGTCCCACTGAAAAGCTACCGCACCGGCACATAGCCGTGCCTTAAAAATAAACATGTAAGCTCAAAAAATACCATAAAATAGCCCGAATCAAGCCTAAAAATCTCCCGTGGCTAAATAAAAAATGAAAAACTTGTTAAGAAAAACTTACACATTCATAAACCGCCACTGCTTCTATAACCGGGAGGGCGGTAAACATTGTCAGCAATGAAAGCGCAGTTTATGAGCCAGACGCCAACGCCTGTGCACAAGGCCCAAATAGAGGCGGACTAACGGCAAAGTGAAACTAAATGTATAATGAATAAACCCAAGTGTTACAAACTAATAGTATTATTATGAATGGTCATGAGTGAATTAAGAACAAAAAAATAAAATGAAAAAATAAATAAACAAGTAAAAACTAAGATAAAGGGATACAATAAAACACCGCGCCTGTGTCTGAAAGTAACTCCACTAGTTGTGGGAAAAGTAGGGCAGCCTCCGGTAGTAGATAAAAGATAAACCTATAAAAGATGATATTAATCAATCATATACCCAAATGAACTGCCACCATCAATGTAATTATGATCCCACATGTAAAATAGGCACCAGACCCAGTGCAGTTCCTTAAAATAACAGGTAAAATCAGACTGGGATGGAGCGGTCAAATAAGCATAAAACCTACCTCTATAACAAAACACTACCTTTTAACAGATTGTGAACCTTATATGTCAATAAATAAATAAATTAATAACCAGAATAAAATGAATAAATAAATAAATACCCGCCCTAAAGGAGAAAGAAAAACCGAAAAACCTTACACATAACAAACGTGTAAAAAATATCATCACAGCAGAGAAAATCCTTACAAGAAAACGGAAAAGTCACGTTCAGAGTTCAAACCATGTGGTGTGAGTGTGTTGAGAGCAAAAATGTATTTCTGTTCCAACCGAAGAATGGTCTTCTCAATATTTCCGCCCCTCCAATTCAATTTCACTTTTTTAATAACACAAAATCTCAAATCTGTAGGGTCAGCTATTCTAGATAGTCTCTTCAGAGTAGTGTTTTCTGACTGACTGAGAGGCCTTATCTTGCCAGTCTTTACCAAAGAGGTTTTCAGCTGTGCAAGGTATATTGCCCAGATTATCCTGAACTCACTGTTCAAGATCTGAGGCTTGAAGCCATGCAATGCATATTGTTGAGGCCCTGATTGTGCATTCGAAAGCATAAAAGGTGGCCCAATTGACAAACTTCGATATATTTTGGTTATGCTTGACTAGGGCAAGATAATCTGCCCTCTTGTCATCTGGGAAGAGAGGAGCAAAGGCCTCAAGATCCATTGATACCTCCTTGAGGAACATTCCCATGTAGAGGATATAGGAGTTATTCCTAGCAGAAAGCATGGATGCCTGGAAGCACTGACGCCCAAAGGCGTCCAGGGGTTCTCGATTCTCCATCTGGAGGGTTAGAGGAATGACTCTTGGAGCTTTTGATTTGACGCATTCCTGATTCAACCACCATGGAATGGTGGGGGAGCTGTGGCTTTTGGAAGCTTGGGCACTCTGGTATCTGATACATGGTATCGAGTCATCAACTGTGAGGTGAGACCGTGAGAGGAGTCTCCTACATACGGAGCATGAGATCATGAAGGATGTGGTGCACCAGCAGAGTGGCTTCCTCCTTGGGTGCTTTTGGGTATTGGAGGACCTCCAATTCCTCTGCCCTTTGTTCCTTCTCCAATGTTACCATGATGGAGAGACCTTTAGCTAGGTCTTTTTTTAAATTTTTGATTTTTATTTGGTACAGTACAAAGTAACACATCATTTTTCTTCTGCTTTACAAAACAATGGCATACCCTGCATCCGTCTGTATCCATCAGCCCAACATTTACCTAATTACCATTCTATCCTTACTTTACATTACTTTACATTATATACTTCTCTCCATTTACCTGTACATTTTTCTTTTAATATTCCCTTCAACTCTCCTCCTCCCTCCTCCCCCCTGGATCCTGCGATGCACCCATCCTCGTTTTACTATTCCCTTCGGCAAGCTTGGTTAGTTTCAAACCACAAATTCGTTATCCACCCTTTGTAACCCACTCAGTGTACTTTTGCCACCTCCTTTGAAAGATCTCAATCCTGTGCGTTTTATATGCTGTGATCTCACTCATCCTATAAATATATGCTAGTTTACTTAATATCCTCTCAGGTGCTGGTGCTCTCTCAGACCTCCATCCCTTTGCTATTTCCATCTGCACTCCAATTGCAAGCATCTTCAACATATACACCAGATCACTTTTCGGATCACCCCCCCCCCCCCCACCATTTATTCATTAACACTCCAGCTGGTGTGATATCTCCCACCCAGCCCACAATCTCCTGTATAAGATCCGTCAGCCACTGCCTCGTTTGCTGTAGCACTGGGTAGCTCCACCACATGTGCATATATTCCCCCCTCTCTCCACACCCCCTCCAACACAGCGAATCATTATATCTCCCCATCTTTTACAATCGGACTGGGGTTAAATACATTCGGAACAGCATCTTATAACAATGTTCTTGGATGGCTGCCGAGACCACAGTTATTTTTACCCTGTCATATATTTTTTCCCATCTCAGTGAGTCCCAGTGACCCCCTAAGTCCACCTCCCAGGCCCGCATATGCGTTCCTTGGTCCATGGGTCTACTCCAGGGGTGGGCATTTCTGGTCCTGGAGGGCTGCAGACCAGTCAGGTTTTCATGATGTCCCTAATGAATATTCATGAAATCTATTTGCATCCACTGCCTTCCATTGTATGGAAATAGGGCTATGAATATTCATTAGAGACATCATGAAAACCTGACTGGTCTGCGGCCCTCCAGGACTGGAATTGCCCAACCCTGGTCTACTCAATGCTTTGTATAGCCTAGAAATTACACCTCTTGATAAGTCCCCCACCCTAAACATTGTCTCAAATAGTGTTTCTTTGCTACTCAGGCATTCTTTTATATGTTTTCCCCCCAAAAGGTGTGCCAGTTGGAAATAATCATACTAATCACTCTTTTCTATTTGGAACTCTCGCTGAAGCTCCTCAAACGGCCTTATATGACTCACCTCAGATAATACCTGTCCTATACACTGTAAACCTTTCTCATGCCATTTTTGAAATATCCCAGAACTTTCTCCCACCAAAAACCCCTCACATTGTGTGATCCTCTGTGTCCTAATATTTCCTCCCATATGTGTTAGCACCTTATGTTTCCTGTGCCAGGCTTGAAATGTACTTATCATGTACGGGTTCTTAACTAAGCCTCTTTCTCTCTCCTCCCTTCTCTTCTACATCAAATCTGTAATGTAGTTGGATCTTACCATCTCCTGTTCTATTCTACTCCATTGAGGCCCATCCTTCTCCAACCTCCACCCCATTATCGCTCGCCGCTGTGCCACCTCATTATTTTTATTTATTTATTTATTTAGACAGATTTGTATACCACCTTATCCTACAATCAAAGTGGTTACATGACATCACAGTTGGGGTTACATTTGACATGAGGGTGGTTTACAACATTTAACATGAGGGTATTTAACAACATTTAGACAGCACAATTGGAGGGTTACATTTAGCATGAGGGTACCTTCGTGAGTCTAGATGGGCTTATTGGGCATTGAGTTGGCAGGGGTAGTTGTAATACTGCTCAGGTGGGTACTGTTGTCTATCTGCTCATAGGTTTCTGTGAAGAGCAGAGTTTTCAGGTTCTTGCGGAAGTCTGTGATGTCTTCTAATTCCCTTAGGCTCATTGGTAGGGAGTTCCATAGTGTGGATGCCAGTAATGATGGAGCTCTTCTTGAAGTATTTTGTTTAGTCTTGAGGTATCCTGCAGGTGTGCCGATCATGTTGTCATTATTGTTCCTTCTTGGTCTATTACTGATATCTCTCATTATGATCTCTTGTAGTGCATCTGCCGATAGATGGTGGATGATTTTGAAGATAATCAGGATGGTTTTAAATTTTGCTCTGGCCACCACTGGGAGCCAATGTAGTTGTTGTAAGACTGGGGTGATGTGCTCAGATCTTGGAGTGTCAGTAATGATGCGTGCTGTAGTGTTTTGCACCATTTGGAGTGGGTGTAGGGTATGCTGGGGGAGGCCTTGATAAAACGAGTTTCCATAATCAAGCAGAGGTGTAATGAGTGCTTGGCACACAGTGAGGAAGTGGTCTTGGCAGAGTAGTGGTTTGATCTTTCTTATGGTCCTCAAACATTGATATGCCTTGTTTGAAGTTTTGGTGATATGGGATTTCAGGTTCAGGGCTCTGTCCATTGTAATGCCCAGGTACTTAACTTCATCTTTGACTGCTATGTGTTTGTTTAGAATGTTGATAGTCTGTGGTGGAATGAAGGAAGGATTTCAGGTGACGAACATTGCCTGGGCTTTATCATAGTTGATTGTCAGGTTATTGGCTGTGAGCCAGGCATTCATGTCTTCAAGGCAATTGGTTATTGTTGTGGTGTTAGGTGCTAGTAGGTTGACTGGAGCATACACCATAATGTCGTCAGCATAGATGTGATAGTGGAGTTTGTGTTGTTTGATGATGTTGCATATGGGTTGGATGTAAATACTGAAGAGCATCGATGACAGGGCTGATCCTTGAGGTATTCCCTGCATGACGGGGAACTGCAATGATTTCTTTTGGGCACATTTGACTTGTTGCGTTCGATCTTCCAGGTATGAGGTGAACCATTTCAGAGTATTCTTGTGTAGTCCTATATGTTGCAGGTGCTGCAATAATCTGGCGTGGGACACTGTGTCAAAGGCTGCTGAGATGTCCATGAACACTAGCAGGAATCCATTTTTTATATTATCTATACCTCTTATGAGGTTGTCAAAGAGGGAAGTTAGTAGCGTTTCCACACCATGCTGGGGTTTAAAGCCATGCTGATGGATGTCCAGAGGAGCATTCAAGTCAATATGGTCTTGAAGTTGTCTTTGCAGTTTTTTCAATGATTTTTGCAAGGCACGGTAAGCTGGAGATAGGACGGTATGATTTTGGTTCAGATGGACTTAGGTTGTTGCCTTTAAGTATTGGTCGTATCATGGCATGCTTGAGGGATTGCAGCATATGTCCTTGTTGGAGTGAATCGTTGACGATTTTGTGAATGTGCTGGGAGAGATGGCTTCTTGTGACTTTGATCCAAGCCACTGGTCAAGGATCTGATGGTGAGGTTGTTGTGTTGAGTCCATGTATTATGCCCTCTACTTGCTGTTTTGATGGTATGCTGAAGTCTTCCCAGGTTTGAAGATGCTCTATCATTTCATGGTCGTCTGTTTGTAGTGTGATGGAGTATGTCTGAGTGGTATTTTTCATTCTTATATAGTCCACAAATTCCTGCGGGTCAAGGTGGTGGGTACAGTGCTGTGTGGTATCCCCAGTGAGCTTTTGGACAATGCTAAAGCGTTCTCTTGGTTTGTTGACTAAATTCATGATTAGAGTGGTGTGGTGATGCTGTTTGCGCTCATTTATCAGATTGTTATATTCCAG
The DNA here is from genome assembly GCA_033557465.1 of Ichthyophis bannanicus. NCBI lineage: Eukaryota > Metazoa > Chordata > Amphibia > Gymnophiona > Ichthyophiidae > Ichthyophis > Ichthyophis bannanicus. Next base: position 777,879,027 of record CM066035.1, read on the forward strand.
AAGCTTGACTCTGTATAGATTCAGGGAGTTATGCGACTTGTTGTGCCTCAATTTTTCTCTCCAGTCTTCGTAGAGTGCACTTTGCATTTCTGATATCGTTTGAGTACCAGGGGGCGTTGGTTCTCCTTCGTGCTTGTGGTTTGAACTCGTAGGGGCATTGGATATTATGGAGTTCCATCTCTCTATACTTAAGTCATGGGTGTCGCATTCTTGCTGTAATTGTGGGTTGATTTCTTCTATGAATGAGTCTTTGTTGAAGGCTCTATATCTCCTGGTTATATTTTCTTCTTTCATGTGCTGGGTGGAGTTTTTCAGGGTCAGGGCGAATTCTATCATGTGATGATCTGACCATGGGACTGGTGTGATTGTAGGTGTTGTGACCATGCCCTGTTCCATCAAGTGTATTGGCATAAAGACCATATAGCGTAGTTACTCACCTGTAACAGGTGTTCTCCAGGAGCAGCAGGAATCAGTCCTCACATATGGGGTGACGTCGGCGCCGACAGAGCCCTCGCGGAGCAATTTTCCCCAGCTTTCAAAGAAAGCCTTTGGGAATTGCAGCGCGCATGCGCGGTCCTCTTCCCGCCCAAGGGTGCCATCTTGCTCAGTCAGATGACATAGCAAAAAGACAGCAAAAATTAGCAAAAACGAAAGCATAAAACTGCAACTCCAAGGGGAGGAGGGAGGGTTGTGAGGACTGATTCCTGCTGCTCCTGGAGAACACCTGTTACAGGTGAGTAACTACGCTTTCTCCAGGACCAAGCAGGAAGTCAGTCCTCACATATGGGACTCCCAAGCTTAAGGCTACCGGAGACCCTAAGCACAAAAATGAGCTCCCTCTAGCTCAGCAGCACAGAAGGAAGGAATCTTCTCTGAATACGTCTCCAACCGGTAGCCCAACATCCGGGATGGAGGGTAGGAGTTGCCTATACCTCGAAGAGGTTACAGAGGACTGCCTGTCCGAAAGCACTGTCCCTGCGGGACTCCCTCTCCAGGCAGTAATGGGCTGCAAAAGTCTGGCTTGAAGACCAAGTAGCGGCCCGGCAGATGTCTGCCAACGGAACAGAGCGGAGGTAAGCCACTGACGTAGCCTTCGCCCGAACACGATGAGCGGTGACTCTACCTTCCAGCACGAGGCCCGCAGCCTCGTAAGCCCAAGCGATGCAGTCCGCAATCCAGATGGACAGAGTACGCTTGGAGACAGGGAGCCCCAACTTGTTGGGGTCATAAGACACGAAGAACTGAACCGCCCTTCGGTGCTCCCGCGTACGGTCCAGGTAGAAGTTCAGCGCCCTTCTACAGTCCAGGGTATGCAGGACCATTTCAGCTCGGCTGGAGTGTGGCCTGGGAAAGTAGGTCGGAAGTACCACCTCCTGGTTGATGTGAAAAGGGGAAACCACTTTAGGAAGAAACTTAGGGTGAGTCCGTAGGACTACCCGGTTCTTGTAGAACCTAGTGTAAGGAGGATCAGATACCAGGGCCTGCACCTCACTAACGCGTCTAGCAGAAGTGAGGGCCACCAAGAACAAGGTTTTCCAGGAAAGAAAACGAAGAGGACAGGTAGCCATAGGCTCAAAAGGCGGACAGGTAAGCCGCTGTAAAACCACATTGAGATCCCAGTTCGGGGCTGGCGGGTGCAAAGGTGGTTTAAGGAGAAGGAGGCCTCTGAGAAAACGAGCCACCAGAGGGTGGCTGGAAAGAGGTCTACCATCCACCGGCACGTGATGCGCAGAAAGAGCACTGAGGTGGACCTTGACCGAGTTGGACTTAAGGCCAAGATTGGAAAGAGAAAGCAAGTACTGCAAGACCACTGATGCCGAACAGGAGAAGGGGTCTTGAGACTGCCGAGTACACCAGACGGAGAACCGATGCCACTTAAGAGCATAGGACTTCCGGGTGGAAGGCCTCCTGGAGGCCAAGACGACCTCTTCCACATCTGGAGGCAGCTGGAGAGGCGCAAGGCCTTTCAGCAGCCAGGCCATCAGATGAAGAGACCGGAGGTTGGGGTGCAGGAGCGTCCCCTGATCCTGCGAGAGGAGGTCAGGCTGAAACCCCAGAGGAAGAGGGATGTCCACCGCCAGCTGCATCAGAAGCGGGAACCAAGGTTGCCTCGGCCACCGGGGAGCCACTAGGATCATCGAGGCCTTGTCTCTAAGAACTTTGAAGAGCGTCCGAGACACCAGAGGCATGGGTGGAAAGGCATACAAGAGGCCTGTGGACCATGGAATCAGAAAAGCATCCGCCGCTACCTGGAGAGGATGCGGCTGTCGAGAGCAGAATCTGGGAAGCTGCCGGTTCAGAGGACTGGCGAACAGATCCATGGTGGGGAGGCCCCACCGTAGAAAGATCCGCTGAACCACAAGCGGATCCAATCTCCACTCGTGCGGTTGGAGGATCCTGCTCAGTTTGTCTGCCAGATAGTTTTCTTGACCTGGGAGATAGACAGCTTTGAGGACGATGTTGCGATGGACGGCCCAAGAGCAGAGCTTCTGTGCTTCCTGACAGAGAAGGAAGGAGCCGGTTCCGCCTTGCTTGTTCACGTAGAACATGGCAACCTGATTGTCTGTCTGGACAAGTACTGACTGGTGAGAAATCAGGTGAGAGAAGGCTTTGAGCGCTAGGCGGATGGCTCTGAGCTCCAGGAAGTTGATTTGCTGAGCGGACTCCCAAGGAGTCCAGGGACCCTGAGTACAAGTCCCTTGGCAATGTGCTCCCCAGCCCAGGAGAGAAGCATCGGTCGTCAGGACCTGAGAATGTGCAGGGGGCTGAAAAGTCACCCCGAGCACTAGGTTTGGCAGGTGAAGCCACCATCGCAGAGAGGAGACCAGCTGGTCGGAGATCTGTACGGAGTCCGCTAGGCTCCCAGTGGCCTGATGCCATTGTTTGCGAAGGCACCATTGAGCAGGTCGCATGTTCAGGCGGGCATAGGGGGTTACATGGACCGTGGAAGCCATATGGCCGAGCAGTCTCAGAAATTGCCTGGCCGAGGCCAGGGAATTGCTGTGAAAACGGCTGGCGAGATCCATGAGCCTTTGGGCCCTGTCCAGAGGCAGGAAGGCCCGCGCCTGAAGAGTGTCCATCCTGGCGCCGATGAATTCTAGACCCTGAGAGGGGAGCAAAGTGGACTTTGCGAAGTTTATGACAAATCCCAAGTGCTGGAGCAGAGCCACCGTGCGATGAGTAGCCTGAGTGGCTTCTTGGGCAGACTGGGCTCTGATGAGCCAGTTGTCCAGGTATGGGAACACAAAGAGACCCTGAAGTCTCAGATAGACCGCCACCACTGCTAGGCATTTGGTGAACACTCTGGGGGCGGAGGATAGGCCGAAAGGCAGTACTCTGTACTGGTAATGGCGTCCGTCCACCACAAACCTTAGGTATTGTCTGTGGTCTGGATGAATAAGGATATGAGTATACGCATCCTTCAGATCTAAGGAGCATAGCCAGTCTCCCTGCTGGAGGTAGGGCAGCAGGATTCCAAGGGTAAGCATTTTGAACTTTTCCTTTGCAAGGAACTTGTTGAGGTTTCGCAAGTCCAGGATGGGTCTTAGGCCTCCTGTTCTTTTTGGAACCAGGAAGTACCTGGAGTAAAACTCTTGACCCTTCAGGTGGTGGGGCACCGGTTCCACGGCTCGTTCCTGAACAAGACTTGCTAACTCCTGAAGGAGTAAGTCCCTGTGCAGAGGGAGTCTGGAAGGCTCCCCTGGAAAGTAGGAGGGAGGTACCTGGTGAAAACGAAGAAGATAGCCCTTTTGAACTATCTGAAGCACCCAGGTATCTGTGGTGATGTTGGACCACCTGTGGGCAAAGTGGACCAGCCGGCCTCCTGTGCTGAGAGAAACCAGCTGAGGGGGAGAGGCTATGCTGAGAAAGTCAAAACCCCCACCCTGCTGAGCAGGGGCCGGTGGTGCAGGCTTGGGGGCTTACTGCCTACGGGACCCATTACCCCGTCCCTTGGCCTGCTTTCCCTGTGGGGGAGCTGCTGAGGCCTGATACTGAGGGTAGTATTTATAGGCAGCACCTTTCCTTGGGTAAAAGGGCTTTTTCCCCGAGGCCTTCTTCTTTTGAGAAGGGGCAGAGGTCTTCCTTGAGAGACGAGTCCTGGTGAGAGTCTCCGTCTCGATTTGTGCAGCCTTCTCATCCATGGGCTTGCCAAAGAAGTTATCACCTCAGCAGGGGACATCGACCAACTTGTCCTGTACCCAGGGCTCGAGGTTGGACGTCTGAAGCCAAGCCTGGCGGCGTCCACCGATGCCGGCCGCGGCTACTCGAGCCGAAGCCTCAAAACCATCATAGGCTGCTCGAGAGATAAACTTGGAGCACTCCCGAATGCCAGTAGACAAGGATTGGAACCTCTGCAAAGGTTCATCGGAGAGACCAGCAGAGAACCCGGCTATTTCTTTAGCCAGGTCTCGGAGATACATGCCCATGTAGAGCTGGTATGTCTGGACTCGACAAGCAAGCATAGAGCCCTGGAAGCACTTTCTACCGAGGGCATCCAGGCTACGGGCCCCCCTACCGGGGGGCACGGAGGAGCGCATTTTTTGACTCTTCAGTCTATACATGGCCGATTCCACCACCATGGAATGGTGCGGTAGTTGTGCCTTTTGGAACCCGGGGCTCTTGCGGACTCGATAAATGGAATCGACCCACTTGCTTAACACCGGCGACGACGCCGGGCTCTCCCACATGCGGAAGAGAAGCCGTTCCAGCATCGGAGGAACCGGTACAATAAAGGCCTCCTTCGGGGAGAGTCATATTGGAGGGCATCGAGTTCCTCGACTCGAGGCTCCTCCTCGGGGTCCGCAGGGAAGGCCAAGGCTTTGGCCATATCCCTCACGAAGTCTGAGAACCGGGTATCCTCCGGGGGGGACCGTCTCCGAGGTTCGGACTCGGGGGAGTCCGAAGGGACGCACCGAGTCCGAAAGGAACCAGGCGACTCTTCGTCCTCGGATTCCCAGGCCGACTCCTCGGAGGAGGAGTCGACCGGCTCCGGTCGGGCGGGCACTGATGCCATCCGCCCCGACGCCGAGGGAGTCGGCGTCGACGACCTCGGTCCCGAACGGGAGGCCGAAGGAGACCTCGACCGAGGATCGACTCGAGCCCTCATGGACTCGAGGATCGGCTCGGTCTCCGGGGTCGACTTGGAGGTCGACTTCCCGGCGGTCAGGGCAGAAGCGCCAGCGAGGCCAGCGATCAATGCCCGCTGCTGGTCCAAGAAGGCAGACAAACTGCACTCCAAGGCCGTCAACCTGAGTCCGAGCTCACTCCGTCGGGCCCGACGTAGGGTCCTTCGGAGGCGAGTCCACGAGGACAACCGTACTTACGTGAGTGGGCAAGTCCATCTCGAGTCGAGGATGTTTTGACGGCCTCTCCGACTCCAAGGACCCGGGACGGGAATCGGGGCTATGCGACCTGGCCCTCGAGGAACCAGGAGCGTCCACCGATCCCGCCCTCGCGGGTTTCTTCTTCCGATGATGCTCCCGGGTAGGAGACCCCCTTTCAGAGGAACTCCGACGATGCTCCGGACCAGAGTCCCGAGACGTCGAAGCCTCTGACGAGGTCCGAGCCCGGCTGGAGTCAGAGAAGATACGCTCCCGCTGGTGCTGCCGACTCCTCAATGCTTTTGAGGACATTTTGCCGCATGGCCCGCAGATCATGGGGTCATGATCTGGGCCGAGGCAACGGAGGCAGAAGTCATGAGTGTCTGTAAGAGACATAAGTTTCTTACAGAGGTCACACTTTTTGAAACCACTGGCCGCCATTGGGGGAAAAAGGGCCCCTGCGAGGTCGAACGACCGGGCAGCCAGGGAAAAAAGGAAAAAAGCGCAAAATCTGTCACGAAGGACAAAAAAACCCGAAAAATAAAGGACGGACTCGTAACCGGCGTCGCGAGTCCGGGCGGGAAAAGAACCGGCGTCGAACCGAAGAAAAGATAGATAAAAATAAAGGAAAATCAACTTTTCTGCGGGGATTCACAGGCAACGTCTGTAGGGCTCCGCGGAAAAAAGAAGACTGAGCAAGATGGCACCCTTGGGCGGGAAGAGGACCGCGCATGCGCGCTACAATTCCCAAAGGCTTTCTTTGAAAGCTGGGGAAAATTGCTCCGCGAGGGCTCCGTCGGCGCCGACGTCACCCCATATGTGAGGACTGACTTCCTGCTTGGTCCTGGAGAACCAGAGTTGTGCCATGCTGGTGCGTTGGGGCGTTGATTGTCTGGCTATATTTTAGTGACTCCACTGCTTTTAAGAATGTTGTGGCTTCCTTGGTGGATGCAGAGGTCAGGTTATAGTCTCCTAATACAATGAAGGGTTTATGCTTTGTGCTATGTGCACATATTGCTTCAAGTACCGTGGAGAGATGTTCAGTTGTGGCTCCAGGAGGTCTGTATGTGAGGGAGATGCTTAAATACTTGTTGGATATGGTAATTGTGTTGGATTTGATCGTATTAGTGGTGGAGATTGTTTTAAATCTGTACTCCTTTCTAGCCAGTATTAGCACACCTCCTCCTCTCTTTTGTTCTCTGATGCAATTGAATGCTGAATAGTCTATAGGAGTTACTTGCTTTAATACTACCTGGTCTGAGTCATCTAGCCAAGTTTCAGTGATGCAGATTATATCCAGTTTTTTTTTTATCAAGGATGAGGTCTAGGATAGTGTTTGGTTTGTTCCTGATTGATCTTGCTTTTATTAAGCACACCTATTTTTGATTGTTATGATTGGGTTGGTATGTACACTATTTGTGGGATTAGTGGGTGTATTATGTGTGGTGTTCTGTGATTTGTGCATTGTAGGCTTATTATGCTTGTGTTCTTTAGGGAAGGATGAGGCTGGTGTCCTTACCGGTTAGATGGTATGTAGGTGGGGTAAGGGGATTTGTTGGTTGGGACCGATGCCAGGTGAGCAGGGTGCGAATGCATGGAGGAGTGTAAGGTAGGCAGTGAGGTAGTAGTGTGTGTAGTGCATTTTTGTATATTACTGATATGGGGTTTGATTGAATTGTATGTCAGCTGTGGTAGTTGTTTGATCTTTCTCTTGTATCTCTATACTTGCCTGTTCTCTTTGGTCAGTATCTTCTCCTCTCTTGTGGATCTAGACTGGTAATAGATTCTGTACACTGTGCAGTATGTTATTTTATAAGCAGTGAGGTAGTAACCAAGCGAACAAGCAAAGGGATATTGTACCTTGCCGCCAGACCTCCTTCCTTTTTCTCTCTATACATTATTTTGCTTTGCACCCTAGGGGGCTGCGTCTCCAAATAAAGGAGAAGATTCTTCTCTGCACCAAATTTAACATTACAGTAGGAACTTCTATAGGCAAGGCCATAAACAGAAACAGTAATCTGGGTAATATATTCATCTTCACTATGGCTATCCTTCCCATCCAGGAGAAATTGGGTTTATCCCATCTTACTAAATCTGTTAGCACTTTCTTTACAGTTGACTCATAATTCAACTTGTATAGCTCAGATCCCTCTGCACTGATTTGGATCCCCAGGTATCTCACACCTTTGTTAGTCATTTAAATGGAAATGTATTTTGAACCCTACCCTCTTCCTGTGAGTCCAACCTTAAGTTTAGCACTTATGTTTTCCCCATATTCATTTTGTAACCTGATACTGCACTATATTTCATTATCTCCTGTACTAGCACTGGTATAGATTTCTCAGGTTGTCCTAATGTATACATCACATCATCCGCAAATAATGAAATTTTATACTCCTCCTCACCCACCTTTCTTCCATGTATTTCCTTATTCTGTCTGCCACTTTTGGCCAGTGGTTCTATCACCATTGCAAACATCAAAGGAGAAATCGAGCATCCCTGTCTTGTACTTCTGCCTAGCTTAAATTGCTCTGAATATGCCCCATTTATTTGTATACGTGCCTTAGGCTCTTTGTAGAGCACCTCTATCCATTTCTGGAAGTTCTCTCCCAGTCCCATCTTCTTCATAACTGCAAACACTCAAGCCCATTCTGCTCTATCAAAGGCTTTCTCCGCATCCACTGCCATCATTATAGATGCCGTCTGCTCCCTACATACTTGCCATATTAAATTCAACAAATTACGTACATTATCACTCGCTTGCCTACCTGGGATAAACCCTGCTTGATCCTCCTTTATTAACCTTGGAATATATTTCTGAAATCTAGCCGCCAATATTTTAGCTAGTATCTTAGCATCCAAATTTATAAGTGAGATGGGTCTATATGACTCACACTTCCCATGGTCCTTCCTGGGTTTGGGTATAACTACCACACCAGCTACTTCCATAGAACTTGGTAGCTTTCCCCTTTTAGTACTTAAAGACATAGCACAATATCGGACTAACATCCTCACAGAATTTTTTATAAAACGTGGCTGTAAATCCATCTAATCCTGGCACCTTACCCTCCTTTAAACTCTTTATAACCTCTACTACTTCTTCTCTAGCAATCTCTCTATTCATCCACATCTGTTGCTTTAAGTCCAATTGCTTCAATGTGATCTCTGCCAGGTACTGTTCTATCTCCACTCCCTCTCCTTGTTGCGCCGATTCATAAAGCTTACAATAGTATTCCCGAAATACTTTATGTATTTGTTCCATACCTCTAATCCACCTTCCCTTTTCATCTTTTATTTTCAGGATCTGCTATTGCACCCTTTTTCCCCTAAGTTTTCTTGCAAGATATCTGCCTGGTCTATTCCCCTGTACATAAAATTCATGTTTAAGTTGGTTTAACCTAAAGGCTTCTTCAGCTTCATGTAATCCTCCTAATTCTTCCCATAATTTTCTAATCCGTTGCAGCCACTTTCTTCCACATCTCTGCTTATGCAGTATCTCTTCTGATCTCAACTCTAATAACTCCCGCTCTTTCTGTTCTTTTCCTCTCTTCCATCTCGCCGCCAGCGCTATACACTGTCCCCTTCAACCCATCCCATACACTGGCTGGTCTCACTTCACCCCCCTCATGATACATATGGAGAAATTAGGTCTTACCTGCTAATTGTCTTTCCTTGAGTTTTCTCCGAGCCAGTCCAGGGAATGATAGGGTTGTCAATCCCTTCCAGCAGCTGAGGACTGTAAACCAAACTTTGCTAGCAGCTTAAGCCCCTCCCCTTGCTGTTCCGCTCCAGTCTCCTATTGCCAAAGCAACCTATAAGATAACTGTGACACTAGAAAATAACAAAACCACTGTTAACTTTGTACACTTCCCCGGACAACAAGCACACAAATGCCTTAGTAAACCGGTGCAACACATTGCAGTAACATTTTTTTGTTTGTTTTTTTTTTTGTTTAATTTATCATCTTTGGAAGAACTCCCCTTACTGCTAAGGTAAGGGAGCCCCAAGAACCACGCCAACAGAAGCCCCACTCTCAGAAATCATGTAGCATGCTGGGACATGTCGCGTGTCGAATCCACAAACCGAAAGACTGAGCTTAGGGAAAAGAAAACCTGGGTGGGCCCTGGACTGGCCCGGAGAAAACTCAAGGAAAGACAATTAGCAGGTAAGACCTAATTTCTCCTTCCTTCTCGTTTCTCCGGGCCAGTCCAGGGAACGATAGGGTAGTACCAAAGCAGTACCTAAAGTTGGGAGGGACCGGCAAGCCCTGCGATAATAGCAGCCGCCCCCACTCTCGCATCTTCCCTGGCCTGAACATCTAACCGGTAGTGTCTTGTAAAAGTATGCAACGAAGACCAGGTGGCGGCTCTACAAATATCCACCGGAGGAACTGCGGCATACTCAGCCCAGGATGCTGCCTGACTCCTCGTAGAATGTGCTCTGAGACCCTCCGGGGGAGACCTACCCTTTGCCTCATAAGCCGCCACTATGGCCTGCTTGACCCATCTGGAAATAGTCGCCTTTGTCGCCGCCTGCCCTTTACGCGGACCCCCGAACAGAACAAACAACCGATCTGATATACGCAAACTCTTAGAAGCCTTGAGGTACTTCTTCAACATTCTGCCTAGATCCAAGCTTTTGAGCGCGCCATCCATCGGAGAGCCCGTGAGGTCCGAGAACACAGGCAAGGACACCGACTGATTCATATGAAAAGTAGAAACTACCTTAGGAAGAAAGGAGGGAACTGTACGCAGAATCACCTTTTCCGCCAAAAACTGCAGGTAAGGCTCTCTACAAGACAGAGCCTGCAAATCAGAAATTCTACGAGCAGAACAGATAGCAACCAGAAACGCAGTTTTCCAGGATAATTCCTTCAACCTCCCGGACAACGGCGACGTAAACGGAGGCTGCGTTAAAGCCTCTAGAACAATGTTCAAATCCCAAGCCGGGACGACCTGGCGTAAGGGAGGCTTGAGAATGCCAGCCGCCCGGAAAAAACGTCGAACATCGCCGTGCTCCGTTAAACGACGACCGCGCACTAAACCCCTAAAGCAGGCTAAGGCCGCTAAATGCACCCTGAGCGTGTTGAGTGCTAATCCTTTATCGAGACCGCTCTGCAGAAACGACAAAATATGGGATACCGCCGCCGAAAAAGGACGAATGCTACGCCGAGAACACCACGACTCAAAGACGCACCAGACGCGAACATAGGCCAACAAAGTCGACCTCCTTCTCGAACTCAGCATGGTGGCTATCACGGAATCCGAATAGCCTTTACGGCTCAGCTTTTCCCTTTCAAGAGCCAAGCTGTAAGCAAGAAGCGATCTACCTGAGGCATTAAGATCGGACCCTGATTCAACAGGTTGCAACGAACTGGCAGGCGCCACGGCGAATCCACCAGCAGCCAAACGAGATCCGCATACCACGGCCTCCTGGGCCAATCCGGCGCGATGAGAATTACTCTCCCTTTGTGGTTTGCAACACGTTGGATCACACGACCTATCATAGGCCACGGAGGAAACACATAGAGCAGAAGATCTTCTGGCCAGACCTGCACGAGAGCATCAAGACCCTCCGACATGTGTTCCCTGCATCGGCTGAAAAAACGAGACGCCTTGGCATTGGAGAGAGAAGCCATGAGATCCATCGCCGGCTGCCCCCAGCGCTGGACAATGGCATGAAACACCACCGCATTTAGCTCCCATTCTCCCGGATCGAGAAGATGGCGACTGAGAAAATCCGCTTGCACGTTATCTTTCCCTGCTACATGAGCCGCCGACAAAGCAAGAAGATGAGATTCCGCCCAACTCATGAGTCGTTGACTCTCCTCCAGCAAGACGGCGCTGCCTGTCCTGCCCTGCCGATTGATATAGGAGACCGTCGCCGCATTGTTGGAGAACACCCGGACTGCTCTGCCCTCGATCGAGGACCGGAAGCGTTCCAGCGCCAAGCGCACCGCTCGGAGTTCCAAACGGTTGATCGACCATGAGCTTTCCGTCAGGGACCATAGCCCCTGCGCCACCTGAGTCAGACAATGAGCTCCCCAGCCTGACAAACTGGCGTCCGTGGTGAGAATCACCCACCGTGGCTCCTCCAATGGAACCCCTGTCCGCAGATGAGAGGCGTCTAACCACCACTGCAGGCTGAGCTGCACTGGCCCCGGACAAATCAACTTTTGAGATAGAGGATGAAGATGAGGAGACCACCTGGACAACAATGCTTGCTGCAGAGGCCTCATACGTGCCCTGGCCCAAGGAACCAGCTCCAGAGTCGCTGCCATGGAGCCCAAGAGCTGCAGGTATCGCCACGCCGACGGAGCAGCCTGAGCCAAGAAGACTTTCACCTGACTCAAGATCTTCAACACCCTGTTTTCGGGCAACCCTACTGACCCCACGTCAGTGTCGAACAAGGCACCTAGGTAAGTAAGCTGCTGGACTGGGAGCAGCTGACTCTTCGCCCGGTTGACGACCCAACCGAGCTGCTCGAGAACCTGCACTACTCGCGCAGTAGCCGCCACCGCCGCCGGATAAGAATCTGCCCTGATTAACCAATCGTCTAGATAAGGGTGCATGCGAATACCTTCCTTGCGCAAAGCCTCCGCTACAACTACCATCACCTTCGTGAAAGTCCGAGGAGCCATCGCCAAACCGAACGGCATCGCCCGAAACTGAAAATGGCCCTCGTGCACCGCAAATCTCAGAAAACGTTGATGATCTGGGCGGATCGGAATGTGCAGATAAGCTTCTGTGAGATCTAGGGACGAGAGGAATTCCCCTTTTCGCACGGTCCGAATCACAGACCGAAGCGTTTCCATCCAAAAATGCGTAACTTTTAACGAGCGGTCCACATGCTTGAGATCGAGAACAGGACGAAAAGAACCTTCTTTCTTGGGAACCACAAAATAAATCGAGTATCGACCTAGTCCGCACTGGTCTTGGGGCACCGGAACCACCGCCTGTAGTTGTAACAACCTGTGCAGTGTATCGCTTATAGCCCGCCTTTTCTGTCCTGTTCCCCTGGAAGACACCATGAAGGTCTCTCTTAAGGGGTGAGCAAACTCCAACGCATACCCCTCTCGAATGATTTCGAGCACCCATTGATCTGATGTAATTGCGGCCCAGGCGGAGAGAAACCCCTGTAAGCGACCCCCCACAGGGCTCTCCACCTGGACCAGCTGACCTTCATTGAGGTTTCTTCGCTGCTCCCTGTTGAGCATTGAAATAACCTCTGCCGAAGCCCCAAGCCCCCCGAAAGGACTGATTGCGAGGGCCAAAAGGAGACTTCGGATATGGAGCAAAACGCGCCCCCCTGAACCTGCGAGAATCTCGACCTGGACCCTTAAACCCCAGGCCCGCTCTAGGCACTTTAGGACGGTCCTCCGGCAAACGACCCCCCTTGGAGTCCCCGAGATCCTTCACAGTCTTCTCCAAGGCTTCCCCAAAAAGCAGCTTGCCTTTATAGGGGAGCTTGCTGAGTCTGGACTTCGAAGAAGCATCAGCCGCCCAGTTCCTTAGCCAAAGGAAACGGTGGGCCGCAATCACAGAAGCCATGGACTTTGCAGAGATTCAAACCAAATCATAGAAAGCATCCGCAAGGTAACCTGCTGCCGACTCCAACTTAGCTCCATCCGCGGATGAACCTTCCGGAGACTGTGCCGCCGACTCACCCTGGAGCCAATGGATCGAAGCTCTGGAGACATATGCTCCACAAATGGACGTCTGCAATGCCAGAGCACTGGAATCAAAGGCCTGCTTCAGGAGCACCTCAAGCTTACGATCCTGCAGATCCTTAAGCGCCACTCCACCTTCTACAGGTATGGTCGTCTTCTTAGTCACTGCCGAGACTAGGGCATCCACCTTAGGCATTTTCAATAACTCCTTTTCCTCCAGGGGAATGGGATACAGGCGACCCAGAGTGCGAGCCCCCCGAAGTGTAGCCTCTGGGAACTCCCACTCCGATTCAACCATCTGCTTGATAACTCGGTGAACCGGAAAACAGCGCTGCTCCGCCTTAAATCCCTGTAACAAGGGATCCTCCAAGGGCTCCTGTGGTAGCGAAGGTACTACAATATTTAGCGTGGCTAAGGACTGTGCAATAAGAGCCCCTAGTTCCTCCTTACGGAACACCCTAAAGACATCAGGGTCCTCCCCCGGAGCCAGTTCACCCTCTTCAAGCTCCATGGGCCAAGCTTCCATACCTGCTTCTGAAATGATCTCCCCATCCTCCACACCGGGAGGCATGGAGAGCTGCTGTTCTGCGCCCTCAAACCCAGCTCCCAGTGATGCCACCCTCTGGGAAGGACCCTCGTCCGGATCCAATGCAGCTACTGCAGGCTGGACAGTGTCCTCCACCGGAGCAGCTAGTGAGGGACTAAGAAGCTGAGAAGCCTTCAGGACATAGGCCTTATGTAAGGCTAAAATAAAATCGGGTGAAAATAAAGCAGCCAGCTCTCCCTGAGCTTCAGGCAAGGCTGGGGCTGCATTCACCGGCACAGGAGCTTCCTTATGCGCTTTTGATTTACGTTTGCCAGGCTTTGACTGAACCGCGGGAGAAACGGCCGGCTCAGTTAAAATGGCCACCGTTCCTGCCTTTTCTGAGGGAAGGTGAAGCTTGTCCCCATCTTTCTGCCCCGACTTGCCTTCCATCGCGCGCAGCAAGAACCGACCAACTGAGAGGGAAACTACTAACCGACCCGGAAACCCCTGCTGACAGAATCGCGAACCGCCGACCAGCCGTTCACTCCCGCACATGCTGCCACGCAGCCGAAGACAGACAAGGGCACGCTTCACACACGGGACCCCGACACGGAAACCGCTGCCACCTAACCCCCGTACCTGAAAGAAGAGCTCCTGACCGTGTCTCCGCTGCCCCGCAGCTAGCGGGAGACGAAGAACACGAGTTCCTGCAAGGACGGGTGGATCCTGTGGCTCCCAGGCCAAACCTCCTGCGTGTTACAGAGCCCGGCTGATGCGAGGCCGGCTCTGCCTTGCACACCGCTTCAACGTGCAGTACCGGCTCTCCGGGCTGAACCCAGACAAGTGCAGCTGTGTCAGGGAAATAAGCAAAGTTGCAGCTCAGCCAGAGCCTATCTGCCTATTTAGCCTGACTAAGCACCAGTGAACCATAAACTAGCAGACAATAAGGAGGGAGAGGCACCGACCAACATCCATTCCAGCTGCTGAGGACTGTAAGACTGGAGCGGAACAGCAAGGGGAGGGGCTTAAGCTGCTAGCAAAGTTTGGTTTACAGTCCTCAGCTGCTGGAAGGGATTGACAACCCTATCGTTCCCTGGACTGGCCCGGAGAAACGAGAAGGAAAATCCCTTATAGTGCTCTGAATACTTTTTTGCCCTTCCACCTCATCTATAAGGGACTCATCCAACCTCCAAAAATGCAGACCTCCTCCTTCTTTTTGTAACCTCAAAGAAGTCTCCACTGGTGCATGGTCTGACCAACTTATGGGTCCTATGTCCACCCTCTTAAACTGTTCTGTTATCCTTCCATCTACCCATACCATGTCTAATCTGCTATAACTTTTATGTGGGTGTGAATAGTGTGTATATTCTCTCTTGTTACACACAAGATTATAAAGCCAATATCAAAGCCTCAGTAAATGATACTCCATACAAATTAGAAAGAGACTTCATTAAACTTAACAGTATGCAACATTTAAATCTTAGCCAACGAGTGAAAGCCTCAGCAGAAACTCACTGATAAAACATCATTCAATTTCTTCTCAATCCACGGACCTGGTGATGCAAGTGCAGTTCTAATGGATGTCATGATTATAGTTGTATAAAATTTACTGCAAATGTTTGTTTGAATATGGTCCTGTGAATTGTGATTGATAAGATAAACGAGTGTTAGCCATTGATGTTACGAGTACTCCTGATGATGTTTTATCAGTGAGTTTCTGCTGAGGCTTTCACTCGTTGGCTAAGATTTAAATGTTGCATACTGTTAAGTTTAATGAAGTCTCTTTCTAATTTGTATGGAGTATTCTCTCTTGTTGCCATGTATGTGTCTCCAAACATCCACTGTGCCCAATTTATATAACAGCTTTCCCAACTTCTTGCTTACCCCCTTGGGTCCATACTTATTGCCCCCCGTAGTATCTATTCTGGGGTTCAGGGTTGCATTGAAGTCCCCTCCTAATATCACCGGGCTGTGCATATGGGATTCCACCACCTCATAGAGCTTCCCATAAAACCTCCCTTGCTGTGTGTTTGGCGCATATATACTCCCTACTACTACAGGCCTCTCTTCTATTTTCCCTTTCCACAAAATAAAACACCCTCCTGGATCTCTCTCCACATGCTCTTCTTCCACACTCAACCCTCTTGCAAATAGTATTCCCACTCCCCCCCTCTTTGGAGATTCTCGGTTATGGGCCAGATACACTTTGTCACATTCTTTACTCATCAACCATTTTTGTTGTACTTTTTATAGATGCGTTTCTTGTATAAGCACAAGATCTGCTCTTATTCTGCTGCCCTCTTTTAATAGGGCCTGCCTTTTATACCAGGAATTGAGGCCCTTCGCATTTATGGTTACAATCTTACATTCATCAAGCTGCTTTTGCTTACTACCCATAACTTCAATTCTCTGTACCTCCTCTTCTTGCATACACAGGAGCCAGGTACCCTCCCTCTTCCCACCCCTTCCTCCCTCTCTCTTCCCATCCCTTCCTCCCAACCTCCCCACCTCCTCCTTTTTTCTACCATTTAGTAGCTTCCACTTCCTCTGTGGCATCATTTTCCCCCTCCCACTCATGTTACACAATTCACATTACACTCTCTTCTTATCTTAATCTTCCCCCATTCTTATCCTTACTCATTTAACGTTATCTCCTCTCCCCCTTCATATCATATACTCGGTCCATCTCTGCGGCTTCTTCATCATTGCTGTTGTCTTCCATTCTTTTTCCATTTCTCTCCCCTCTGCTTATTTGCTCAGTCCCATGTCCTTTCTCTTTTGCATTACACGTTTACTTTTCCTCTGTTTACTCTCCACTCTCTGCCTTCTTGTTGTCTGTCCATTCACTGGTTTTCTCATTTCTCCCACCTCTAGTAAATGTGTTACTCCTGCTTCCTTCATCTCTGTCGCCAACTGAGTTGCTGTTAACATCCACCTTGTGATGCCATGGCTGGTAAATGCAATTCCTGCTGGGTACAGCCATTTATATTTAATATTCTCTTCCATTAACCTCATTGTAAATCCTCTCCATTCTCTTCTGTGTTGTAGAGTGGCCGCAGCCAAGTCTGCAAAAATTGCCACCTTGTTTCCTTTCCACTCAATGGGGCCTGCTCCCCTCACCTTATTAATTATTTTTTCTTTAGTTTTAAAGTCCTGGAGGCATATGATAATGTCTCTTGGTGACTCCCCTCTCCTTGGGCTGAGCGTATGGTGCGCTCTATTTTCACTTACAGTGCCTTCCCTCTGCCTTGGGCTCCACCAGCACCACCATACATATATCTCGTGCCGAATGTTCACAATCTCTATATTCTTCACTTTCTAACACCCCTTTATTCTTAAATTTTGCCTTCTCGCCCGATTTTCCAAGTCTTCAAGCTTCAGCTCAATCTGTTCCTTCGCAGCTTCCAAACTGTTCACTGCTTTATTTATTGCACTCACATTGCTTCGCACCTCCTCTACTTGCCCTTCCGCCTCCTCCACTCTTTTCCCCAGTTCCTGCACATCAGCGTGAAACTCCATTATGGCTGCCTCCATGTCTGTTCTGAATCCCGCCATTTCTGATCACAGCTCACCGAACCAGGACCATTCTTCCTTAGAGATCTGTACCACGGCACTTTTCTTCTGCACCTCTTCCAAGGTACCCAGCTGCTCTTCAGACTCGGCCTCCATATTCGCCTCACATCCCATTTTTCCTCTTTCTCTCTGTTCACCTCTTACAGCTGAGAATGTGTACTCTCTTATGTCTGACGTCTTTTTCCTTGCTGTCGTCATTCCACTAGCTCTGCACCCTCTAACCAATTCAATCCTCTTTGGGATATTTGGCTCGCTTTGTTTTTAGGGGAGATTAATTATTTTTTTGGGATTGCAGTTCGGTGACATCACCAGAAGCTTTAGCTAGGTCTTGAATGACTTCCTGGAAGGACATGTCTTCTGGAAGCGACATGCATCGCTGTTGTGGGGAAGCCTCCAAAGGAATGTCTTGGGGCCCCTGAGAATTGAGCAATTCCGCATCCGAAGCATTGGAAACAGAATCGGAGAACTCAAACTATTGACGAGGGCAGTGCTTACCCAAATCCAGATGTCGGTATCGCTGCTCCGAGGTACTGGTATCGGTGAGCCGTTTGGGTTGGGTACCGACATTGGTGATACTTTCAAGGGAGGGCATGTGTGGCAGCGATGTCGATGCCATGTGCAATAACCCTGATGCTATGCCCACAATCGGTGTCAATGTCAGTACCAGTACCGGTATCGATGGGGTGGTGCCCAGAACTAAGGGCCTTATAAGAACTGAGGTTGCCAGGAGAGCTGCAAAGCTCTGCTCGATAGCTAGTATGTGCTGGTCCATCGAGGTTGCCAATGTTTGGGTATCGGTTGCAGGTGCTTTCGCTAACGTTTCAGAAAATGGCACCAGTAGCTCTCAGGAGGTCAAGGCCTCTGGAGCATCCTTCAGCCCCTCTGTGGCTTTGGAGGACAGGGCCTCCCGCTGGGGCTGTCTGGCAGGCCGATCCACCCCTTATGCAACACCCAAGGGATCTTGATGTTTTGAGTGAGATCTACCTCTGGAGGTTTTGTCCAGCTTTGATGCGGCCTTGTGCTTGGACTTCGAGGATACCTGGGATCCATGAGAGGAGGATGAGGCCCTCGATGAAGTGGAAACCAACGATACTGTGTCCAAGGCGAAGAATGTCCTAATTTAGAAGCCCGGTTCTGTAGGCCTCTCCATGTCGTTTACTGACAGAGAGGAAATTTTTTTGACTGGTGATCTGGGCCGAGGCATTTTAAGCATCAGTCATGTGTGTCAGTTGCTGAAATGGTGCTGGCACATTTAGAACATTTTCTGAAGCCACTAGCTGGTTTCTCCATGGCTTCTGGGAATGGGAAGGCCATGGTAGGCATAAGGCCTAAAAAGGGCGCTAATGCACCAGTCATTTTTTTTAAAGAAAAATCCTACGTTTAAAATAAAAAAGAGAAGAATAAGGGAACCGACGATTTCTTCGACGGTGCTGGTGTGGACGGGAAGGCAGAGGCGCTATCCTCAAAAAGAGAAGTTTTCTGCAGTGACAGAATTTGCTTCCTGCTACCTCTGCAGAAAATGAAGAACTGAAGAGAGGGAGTTGAGAAGGTGGGATGGAAGCCACACAGGCGCAATGAGGTGCTCCCAAAGGCTTTCCAATTGGATGCTGGGAAGCGTTTCCGCAAGGGCTCTATCAGCACCAGCGTCACCCATATGTGAAGACTACATTCCTGCTTGTTCCTGGAGATATACTTTTTCATTGAAAGGGTGGTGGATGCTTGGAATGCCCTTCCGATGGAAGTGGTGGGGACAAATAAAATGACAGAATTCAAAATGGCATGGGACAGACAGAGTAGTTACTCACCTGTAACAGGTGTTCTCCAGGAGCAGCAGGAATCAGTCCTCACATATGGGTGACGTCGGCGCCGACGGAGCCCTCGTGGAGCAATTTCCCCAGCTTTCAAAGAAAGCCTTTGGGAATTGCAGCGCGCATGCGCGGTCCCTTCCCGCCCAAGGGTGCCATCTTGCTCAGTCTGATGACATAGCTAAAAGACAGCAAAAAAATTAGCAAAAACGAAATGATAGGACTGCAACTCCAAGGGGAGGAGGGAGGGTTGTGAGGACTGATTCCTGCTGCTCCTGGAGAACACCTGTTACAGGTGAGTAACTACTCTTTCTCCAGGACCAAGCAGGAAGTCAGTCCTCACATATGGGACTCCCTAGCTTAAGGCTACCGGAGACCTCAAGCGGAAAAATGAGCTCCCTCTAGCTCAGTAGCACAGAAGGAAGGAATCTTCTCTGAAAACGCCCCTGACCGGTAGCCCAACACCACGGTCGGAGGGTAGGAGTTGCCTAAACCTCAAAGAGATTATGGAGGACTGCCTGTCCGAAAGCACTGTACCTGCGGGACTCCCTCTCCAGGCAGTAATGGGCTGCAAAAGTCTGGCTTGAAGACCAAGTAGCGGCCTGGCAGATATCTGCCAATGGAGCAGAGCGGAGATGAGCCACTGACGCAGCCTTCGCCTTAACACGATGAGCCATGATTCGACCCTCCAACGAGAGGCCGGCCGCCCCATAAGCCCAAGCGATACAGTCAGCAACCCATATGGACAAAGTACGCTTTGAGACAGGGAGCCCCAACTTATTGGGGTCAAAAGAAACGAAGAGCTGAACAGCCCTCCGATGCTCTCTCGTACGGTCAAGGTAGAAGGACAAGGCCTTCCTACAGTCCAGGGTATGCAGGACCATTTCAGCCCGGCTGGCGTGCGGCCTGGGAAAGAAGGTCGGAAGAACCACTTCCTGGTTGAGATGAAAAGGAGAAACCACTTTTGGAAGAAACTTAGGGTGAGTCCGTAAGACTACCCGATTTCTGTAGAACCTAGTGTAAGGAGGATCAGACACTAGGGCCTGCAGTTCACTAAAGCGCCTAGCAGAGGTAAGGGCTACCAAAAACAAGGTTTTCCAGGACAGAAAACGAAGAGGGCAGGTAGCCATAGGTTCAAAGGGCGGACAGGTAAGCCGCTGCAAGACCACATTCAGATCCCATTCAGGGACTGGTGGGCACAAAGGAGGCTTAAGGAGAAGGAGGCCTCGGAGAAAACGAGCCACCAAAGGGTGGTTGGAAAGAGGCCTGCCATCCACCGGTGCGTGATGCGCAGAGAGAGCAC
Source organism: Ichthyophis bannanicus (assembly GCA_033557465.1). Lineage (NCBI taxonomy): Eukaryota > Metazoa > Chordata > Amphibia > Gymnophiona > Ichthyophiidae > Ichthyophis > Ichthyophis bannanicus. The sequence continues at coordinate 777,899,224 of CM066035.1, forward strand.
TGAGGTGGACCCTGACAGAGTTGGACTTAAGGCCCAGATTGGAGAGGTAAAGCAAATATTGCAAGACCACTGCCACCAAGCAGGAGAAGGGATTCTCAGACTGCTGAGCACACCACACGGAGAACCGACGCCACTTAAGAGCGTAGGACTTCCAGGTGGAGGGCCGCCGGGAGGCCAAGACGACCTCTTCCACCTCCTGAGGCAGCAGGAGGGGAGCAAGGACTACCCTTTCAGCAGCCAGGCCATCAGATGAAGGGACCGGAGGTTGGGGTGTAGGAGAGTCCCCTGATCCTGTGACAGGAGATCGGGTTGAAACCCCAGAGGAAGAGGAGTGTCCACCGCCAGCTGCATCAGAAGTGGGAACCAGGGCTGTCTCGGCCACCAGGGAGCCACTAGGATCATCGAGGCTCTGTCTCTGAGAACCTTGAAGAGCGTGCGAGACACCAGCGGCATGGGAGGAAAGGCATACAAGAGGCCTGTGGACCATGGAATCAGAAAAGCATCCGCCGCTACTCTGAGAGGATGCGGTTGTCGAGAGCAGAATCTGGGAAGTTGCCGGTTCAGAGGACTGGCAAACAGATCCATGGTGGGGAGGCCCCACTTGAGAAAGATCCGCTAAACCACCAATGGATCCAATCTCCACTCGTGTGGTTGGAGGATCCTGCTCAGCTTGTTTGCCAGGTAATTTTCCTGACCTGGGAGATAGACAGCTTTGAGGAAGATGCCGTGGTGGACGGCCCAAGAGCACAGTTTTTGTGCCTCCTGACAGAGAAGGAAGGAGCCTGTGCCTCCTTGTTTGTTCACGTAGAACATTGCAGCTTGATTGTCCATCTGGACCAGCACAGACTGGTGAGAAGTGAGGTGGGAGAAGGCTCTCAGAGCTAGGCGGATGGCTCTGAGCTCCAGGAAGTTTATCTGCTGAGCAGACTCCCAAGGAGTCCAGAGGCCTTGAGTACATTTATTTATTTTATTTATTTATTTAGCTGTATTTCTATCCCGCTTTTCACCGGGTCAAAGCGGCGTTACATAAAAGGGTGGGGAAATTAAGTAAGGGCGGGGCCATCACTGGGGAGGCAACATTGATGATTTTGACATAGGACAGACTTTGGACATGGGACAGACTTTGGACATAGGCAGGTTAATGTAGCTTTGAGTCAGAGGTTCATGGCGGACGAGATCAGAGGTTATTGTGCTTTTTGGTGGGGGTCGTGTTGAGGTATTCTTGGAACAGGATGGTTTTGAGCTGTTTTCTGAAAGATGGTAGATCGGCATTGTTTCTGAGACAACTCGGTAGAGAGTTCCATAGTGATGGAGCATAAAGTTCAAAGGCTCGATTGCAGGTCCGTTGCGAGCATTTGGTTCTTTTGTGAGGGATGGTGAGGGAATTGCTGGAGGTTTGTCTGGTAGTTCTGCCGTGGGCTGGACGAGACAGTAGGGTGCGAAGCTGGGTGTTCTGTGTTTGATGGATGGCTTTGTGGGTGAGTAGGATGGCTTTGTATTTTGATCTTGCTTCGAGGGGAAGTATGTGTAGGTCTTGCAGAATTGGGGTGATGCGGTCGGTTTTCTTTGCACTCTGAATGATTCTTGCTGTCGTGTTCAGAGCTGTTCGGAGGGGGTTGGTCTGTGTGGCTGGAAGGCCATGGTAGATTATGTTGCAGTAGTCCAGATGTGGGAGCGTCATGGCTTGCATTACAGTTCGGATGTCTTGGTGTTCAAGAAGGGGTCTAAGACGTTGCACTGTTCTTGCCTTGTGGAATATAGTTCCGGAGGTTTTGGTGATTTGCTGCTTTAAGGTGAAGGCTTGATCAATAATAATGCCCAGGTTTCTTATTTGTGGTTGTATTTGAATTCTTGTGGATCCTATGGTGAGGTGTGTAGGTGGAGTGAAATCTGGGTCTCTTGTGACTATGAGGGCTTCAGTTTTCTTTATGTTGATGGATTGGTTGTTTGCTTGTAACCAGTCGGACACCTCGGGGAAGCATGCGGATAGATGGGTGTTTGTTGGGTTCGTGGTTGTAATGGGGGCGTAGAGCATGATATCGTCCGCATATATGTGGAAGTTGATGTTGTGGGTGCGTATGACTGAGCAGAGTGTTGAAGGTAAATGTTGAAGAGCATGGCTGACAGTGTGGATCCTTGGGGCACTCCTTGGTGTTGCTGGAATGGGGGGGATGTCAAGGTGCTGGTATGGATTAATTGTTCTCTGTTAGTTAGGTAGGATTGGAACCACTTTAATACGGTGTCTTTGATCCCAATTGTGCGTAGTCTGTGTATGAGGATGTTGTGGGAGATGGTGTCAAAAGCTGCAGATATATCAAGGAAGATCATGGCATATCCAGAGTGTTTTTCTTGTGTTCCTATGAGGAGAGTGTTCATCAGTGTGGTCATGAGGGTCTCAACCCCATGTAGGGGGCGGAAGCCATGTTGTTGCGGGTGTCCCTTGGCAATGTGCTCCCCAACCCAGGAGAGAAGCATCAGTTGTCAGCACCTGAGAAGGCAGAGGAGATTGAAAATCCACTCCCAGCACCAGGTTTGGAGATGAAGCCACCACCGCGGAGAAGAGACCAGCAGGTCGGATACCTGCACTGAGTCCACCAGGCTCCCCGTGGCCTGATGCCATTGAGTGCGAAGGCACCACTGAGCAGGACGCATGTTCAGGCGGGCATTGGGGGTCACATGGACCGTGGAAGCCATATGGCCGAGCAGTCTCAGAAATTGCCTGGCAGAGACCAGGGAATTGCTGTGAAAGTGGCTGGCGAGATCCATGAGCCTGTGTGCTCTGTCTAGAGGCAGGAAGGCCCGCGCCTGAAGTGTGCTCAACCTTGCGCCAATGAATTTGAGATTTTGAGAGGGGAGCAAAGTGGACTTTGCGAAGTTTATGACAAAGCCCAAGTGCTGGAGCAGAGTCACAGTGCGATGAGTGGCTTGAGTGGCCTCTTGGGAAGACTGGACCCTGATGAGCAAGTCGTCCAGGTATGGAAATACAAAAAGGCCTTGAAATCTTAGATAGGCCGCCACCACTGCTAGGCATTTGGTGAACACCCTGGGGGCGGAGGATAGGCCAAAGGGCAGTACTCTGTACTGGTAATGATTTCCTCCCACAACAAACCTGAGATATTGTCTGTGGTCTGGATGAATAAGGATGTGAGTATAGGCATCCTTCAGATCTAAGGAGCATAGCCAGTCTCCCTGCTGGAGGTAGGGCAGCAGGATTCCAAGGGTAAGCATCTTGAACTTTTCCCTTGCCAGGAACTTGTTGAGGTTTCGCAAGTCCAGGATGGGTCTGAGGCCGCCTGTTCGTTTTGGTATCAGAAAGTACCTGGAATAAAAGCCTTGACCCCTCAGGTGGTGGGGCACCGGTTCTACAGCCTGTTCCTGAAGAAGACTTGCTAACTCCTGAAGGAGTAAGTCCCTGTGCAGAGGAAGTCTTGCAGGCTCCCCTGGAAAGTAGGAGGGAGGTACCTAGTGAAAGTGTAGAAGATAGCCTTTTTGAACTATCTGAAGCACCCAGTTATCTGAAGTGATGGCTGACCACCTGTGGGCAAAGTGGACCAGCCGGCCTCCTGTGCTGAGAGAAACCAGCGGAGGGGAAGAGGCTATGCTGATGGAGTCAAAAAACCCCATCCTGCAGAGCAGGGGCCGGTGTTGTGGGCTTGGGGGCCTGCTGCCTACGGGACCCATTACCCCGTCCCTTGGCCTGCTGACCCTGTTGGGGAGCTGCAGAGGCCTGATAATGAGGGTATTGTTTATAGGCAGCCGCCTTCCTCGGGTAAAAGGGCTTTTTCCCCGAGCCCTTCTTCTTCTGAGAAGGGGCAGAGGTTTTTCTGGACAGCCTAGTCCTGGTCAGAGTCTCGGTCTCGATCTGTGCAGCCTTTTCAGCCATGGGCTTGCCAAAGAGGTTTTCACCTCTGCAGGGGACATCGACCAACTTGTCCTGTACCCATGGCTCGAGGTCGGATGACTGAAGCCAAGCCTGTCGGCGGGCACCGATGCTGGCTCCGGCTACTCGAGCCGATGCTTCGAAGCCATCGTAGGCTGCTCAAGAGATAAACTTCGAGCACTCTCAAATACCAGTGGACAAGGCCTGGAACCTCTGCAAAGGTTCCTCGGAGAGACCAGCAGAGAACCCGGCAATTTTTTTTGCCAGGTCTCGGAGATACATGCCCATATAGAGCTGGTAGGTCTGGACTCGACAAGCAAGCATAGAGCCCTGGAAGCACTTCCTACCGAGGGCATCCAGGTTCCGGGTCTCCTGGCCGGGAGGCACCGAGGAGTGCATCTTCTGACTCTTGAGTCGATGCATGGCCAATTCCACCACCATGGAATGGTGCGGTAGTTGTGCCTTTTGGAACCTGGGGCTCTTGCGGACTCGATAAATGGAATCGACCCGCTTGCTAAAAACACCGGCGCCGACGCAGGGCTCTCCCACATGTGGAAGAGAAGTCGCTTCAGCATCGGAGGAACCGGTACAGTAAAGGCCTCCTTCGGGGGAGAGTCATACTGGAGGGCATCGAGCTCTTCGGCTCAAGGCTCCTCCTCGGGATCCGCGGGGAATGCCAAGGCCTTGGCCATATCCCGCACGAAGTCCGAGAACCGGGTGTCCTCCGGGGGGGACCGTCTCCGAGGTTTGGACTCGGGCGAGTCCGATGGGACGTACCGAGTCCGATAAGTACCAGGTGACTCCTCGTCCTCCGTTTCCCAGGCTGACTCCTCGGAGGAGGAATCGAGCGGCTCCGGTCGGGCGGGCACTGATGCCCTCCGCCCCGACGCCGAGGGTGTCGGCATCGACGACCTCAGTCCCGAACGGGAGGCCGAGGGAGACGGCGACCGAGGATCGACTCGAGCTCGGATGGACTCGAGGATCGGCTCGGTCTCCGGGGTCGACTTGGACGTCGACGTCCCGGTGGCCGGGGCAGATGCACTGGCGAGGCCGGCGATCAATGCCCGCTGCTGGTCCATGAAGGCAGCCAAACTGCTCTCCAAGGCCGTCAACCTGAGTCCGAGCTCAGGAGACCCAGCAGCCCCCGACTCGGGCCCCGACGGTGTCGGGCCCGACATCGGCTCCTTCGGAGGTGAGTCCACGAGGACTACAGTACTCACGTGTCCAGGAGACTCCATCTCGAGATGAGGATGTTTCGAAGGCCTCTCCGACTCTGAGGACCTGAGACGGCTATCGGGGCTATGCGACCTGGCCCTCGAGGAACCAGGAGCGTCCACCGATGCCGCCCTCGCGGGTTTCTTCTTCCTATGATGTTCCCGGGCAGGAGACCCCCGCTCAGAGGAACTCCGACGATGCTCAGGACCGGAGTCCCGGGATGTCTAAGCCTCTGACGAGGTCCGGGCCCGGCCGGACGCGGAGTCAGAGAAGATTTGTTCTTTTTGATGCTGCCGACTCCTCAAAGCTTTTGAGGACATCTTGCCACACGGACCACAGATCATTGGGTCATGATCGGGTCCGAGGCAGCGGAGGCAGCAGTCATGTGTGTCGGTAAGAGACATAGGTTTCTTACACCGATCACACTTCTTAAACCCGCTGGCAGCCATCGGGGGAAAAGGGCCCCTGCGAGGTCAAAAGACAGGGCTGCCAGTGAAAAAGAAAAAATGGCGCGAACGCTTGTCACGAAGGACAAAAAAACGAAAAATAAAGAACGGACCCGATACCGGCGTAGCGGGTCCGGGCGGGAAAAGGATCCGGCGTCGAACCGAGAAAAGAATAGTAAATAAAATCAACTTTTTCTGCAGCGATCACAAACAGCGTCTGTAGGGCTCCGCGGAAAAAAGAAGACTGAGCAAGATGGCACCCTTGGGTGGGAAGGGGACCGCACATGCGCGCTGCAATTCCCAAAGGCTTTCTTTGAAAGCTGGGGAAATTGCTCCGCGAGGGCTCCGTCGGCGCCGACGTCACCCATATGTGAGGAATGTCTTCCTGCTTGGTCCTGGAGAAACAGTGAATCCCTTTATAGCAACAGGATAAAATCAAAATAAACATAACTGTTTCTTATATCTCAACAAATAGGGGTGACTTGCACAGAGTGGTGGGTACACTCCTAAACAAAGGCATAGGAAGGGGTGACCTGCATGGAGCAGCAAGAGCACCTACTCTTGCCACCTTGCTGGGTAAACTAGATGGACCATACTAGTCTTTATCTGCTGTCATATACTCTGTTACTATAAGCCAGAAAGTCCCTCCACTGCTTTTGGGTATCACCAGATAGGTCAGGAAAAACAGAGACCCTTGAACCCATAAACTGAATAGACATATTTTTGAAATAAAGTCTCAGGACTGAGTTATGCTCCAACTCAAAAGCAAAGCCCACCAACAAAGTAGACCTGCTAGTCACCACTTCAAGCGACCTTTCAAGGAAACCAGTGAGATGCAAACTCACTGGCTCAGCAGAATCTTCTAAGCCAGACAGGACACCCCCAGCAGAAGAGATTACAGTAACATACTGAGTTCTAACGATAGGGAATAAAGTCTCAGAAGGCATCTTCAGAACATTCACAAAGTACTTACGAACAAGGTCCAAAGGAGTCATCAAAGGGGACAAAGTAAAATTAAGGAAACAAAGATTATTCCTGCTAAGAAGGTTCTCCATAAATTCAATCTTCCATGCCTATACGTTCCGCTCCTTGATCTGAGTGGTACCCAGCACTAGTAAATCCCCTACCTGGGACTCCAGTAGGGACACCCAGATGGACTGCTGCGTCTGGTCTAAAACCATAACCTAATAATTACTTTTAAGAAGAGAACTCCTTGAAGAGAAGAGAATGATTTAGAGTTGCAAAGTGTCCCCCAAGCTATCCAAAGTTACCAGCGCTCATTTTTCCAGACTGCTATCTCCGGAAGGTAGCTGGACAAGGATCGTCCCCAATTCACCTCCTTTTGTATCCCCTGCTGCCAACAACAGCTAGGACTGAGAGTCCTCCTGGGTGGTTGAAGCACCATGAGCACAGAGCTCCCAATTCCGCTCTATCTCAGCACACAGCACACTTCTGGGTTGTGACAGGGAAGCCCTGTAGTCGGGTTGAACTCAACCCCTTTGCTGCTCAGATCCATCATAGAATTGAGTGGACTCACCATAGCTATGTAAGATGAGGAGGGGAAACAATACCACTCTATCTTCTCCTGGGCTGGCATCAGAGTTGGCACTATGCTGGAAGACTGGTCCTTCTGCTTCTTCTTTCTCTGCCCCTTCCAAAAGCTTTGGGGGTAGCTAATAATGCAGAATTCCAGCAGCCAGATGGTAAGAGTTCCTCACTCTGCATCCTACTCCACGGCCATCTTGGATCCATCTATCAGGACCTCCATGCTTTAAGTGTGCCTAGGGGAGGTCCATGGCTTTGCCACACAAGCAATCACTCCAACAGGTACCTCAGTGATGTCCCTCAGGAGCTGAAAAGTTGCTTTGTGTTTTCAGCCAGTAAGTCCTCCAGATGCCTCACAATGGGCCATTTGAGGATAAAGAGGCAGATTTTTCAGCTATTGTGTTATTTTGTTCCTTTAGTAGTTTCTAGTTCATGCCTTCCCAATAGTAGTTCAAGGTATATTATATTCAGGTACATAGATATTTCCCTGTTCCTAAAGGACTTACAATCTAAGTTTGCACCTGAGGCAATGGTGGGTTAAGTGACTTGTGCAAGATGAGAAGGAGCACCAGTGGGAATCAAACCCAGATATCTCAGGTAATAGCCTGCTGCTGTAACCACTAGGCTACTCTTCTACTCCAGAAGGAGAGAAGCTTGATATGTCTGGTTTAGCTAGTGGGTAAGCAAAAATGAAGAAAATCGCAAGTGAAGAGTGTGGGAACTCCTGCACATGCTTAGGAGTCTCATGGGAGGGATCTCCTGAGCTTCAGGAGAGTACTTACAACCGATAGGATTTATTTATTTATTTGAGTGATTTTTATACCGCCATATCAGATAATCATAGCGGTTTACATAAAAAACAACTGAGATACATTGAACATTTTAACAAAAAACAAGTGTTTGGGTACTGCGATGCTTCTGCTTGGGCCCAAGAGCTTACAAGCAGGAAACAGCCTTATGTTGTCCACTTTTGAATAAAGCTTCCCTTGTTGTCACCAGATGTATTCTGGGACTTGTAGTTAGTTTATTCTTTAAGGACAAATTGTAGTTGTGAGTCGGTGGTTCAAGGCAGCAAGAAAATTTATTTTGTGGGGATTTCCAGGGCATTTAAGCTCAATACACAAACAAGGCAAAAAGGATGCTTCTCCAACATAAAGGATAAATCAGGTAACAGAGAATGATGTAACAAAAACCTCTTTTCACTGTTCAGCTGTTCTTATTCCCACAAGCTTACACCGAGGACTGCCTCGTGTGGTCATTCAACAGAAATACAGATAAACTTGCAACAGCTGTGGTTTTCTTTTCTCAAAGCAAACTTCTTCTAAGCACTGCTTCTTAGCTTCAGAAGGCAATTAAGCTTAGTAAAACACAGTATTAGCTTTCCTTAATTCTAAGCAGGTACTGCACTTATTTTCTATTTTGTTTCTCAGACTCTCAGCTCAGTTCAATAATGCAGACTCTTCTTTTAAACACAATGAGCAATCCATTGGTACAGGTTCACACTCAGAGCTTGGCAAACAGGAATCTATTTGCATTCCTTCTATGGCAACAGGATATATGGAATCTCTATCAAAGTTACAAACTCTCCCAGACTTTCTCTCCTTTAGAAATTCCTGGAACGGATTCCACAGCAATCCAGCTTGTAAAGGCACAGTTGTATTAGGGGAGTGAACTTTTCCCTCAGCAAACAACTCTCTCAGTGCTTCTAGCTTTGAAGACTCAGCTGTTCTGCTTTTATCAGGGCTATGACTTTTCCCATACATAAAACTTTCCACCCACCTCTTAGCAGGACTCTGCTTCCTGGACCTTAGCAATAGCAAACTGTTTCTCTATTGATTTCTCAGCTCTGAAACTGCTGGCTTTACCTGGGGAAGGGTTCCTCAGACAAGCGCTGATTTCTTTCTTCCTGGGATCCTCCAGGCTCTGAAATTCAGCCTCCTTATGTCCTTCTCCAATCCCTCTTAGGTAGCTGCTTTCTTTCTCCTCCAGCTATGCTCAACCTTGCTCTCTCTGTTGTCCTTTGCCTTCCTCCTTCCTCCCCCTTTCTGCTCTGCTCGTGGTTTTAAGAACGTTGGCTACTAGGCACTCCCTGTTCTCTGCACCTGTGTGACCAATCATCAGGCAAGCATGCTCCACCCCTGAGCTAGGGCGTGACCTGACCTTAGCAGGGAGCTGGTTTTTTTTCTGATCTGACTTGCAAGTCTTATGCATAAGTGAACTGTCATTCATTTCAAAGGGGAAACTAGGATTTTCTTCCACTTACATGTCTTCCTGGGAGCTTTCATCACTACAGTACAAACAATTGAGTATATTTACATGATTAATACAAATTTAACTTATTTACAATTAAGGAGGGTAAGGAAGTTTTATGGTAAGATCCTGGGAAGTTGAAAGGGGGAAGTAATATACAGGGTATGATCTTCATGATTTGTGATGAAAGGCTAGTGTAGTTGGGTTAGGGGATACTTCATGTATGCTGTGCAGTGGAATATGTACTTCAGTTATGCTTTCTTTGCCTTGAAATATGTACTATGTTGATAGCTGCATGATGATGTTGCCCAGTTGTGTGGGGGTTAGAAAAGTTCTTGGAGGAAAGATCTATAAACACTGCTTATCTCTGGGTGTAAACAAATATAAAAGGATTGATTCTTTGGGATCCTGCTGGGTATCTTTGACCTGGATTGGCCACAGGTTGGAACATCATGCTGGGATTAATGGACCTTTGGTCTTATCCAGTATCACATTTCTTATATTCTTAAGCACAGATCATCTTTCCTCTATTCTAATTAGTTACTAAATGAGGGAAAACAAAAATAAAAATAGAAACCTTTAAAACAGAATTAAATCCCCTGCTCAAATTAAGTTTCCAAACATCTTGGTATGTCTTACAACAAGGATTATAGGCGATTGCTCTTGTTTAAGGGTGTCACCTTGTACATTTTTGACTGAACTACAAGATGAGCAATTCCAGCAGCCGAACTGGGCATAATGACAATCTTATTTAAGAAGAAACACCACTGATTGTACTTAGTACTGATTGTAGCTACATTTTAGGACTCATTAACTAAAGGCTAGTGTTTGCTAATACAATGTGTGTTACTGCCGCAAGACCCATTTTAATCCTGTGGGCCCTATGACAAATAGTGCATGCTTGCAAAGTGTGTGCGTTAGCAAATGATTCCCTAAATACATGTAAGTGCCTTTGATTTCAGGAGACACTGTCAGGTACATTGTCTGCTAATCAAGTATAGCCCCAAACCAATATTTTGTGAAAGGAGTGCTCTTACACCATTAAGAATGCAACGTCATGCTGTATCCGTGGAAGAAGGTCATTTTGTTCCCACACCAGAAATCTAGAGAGGATCTCGGAGCCACTTCCCTCCAGGGAGATTTTGTCTTCATCGTCCCATATTTCCACTCCTTTCAGTAACATCAGAATGGTTAAATCATAATATAGCTGAAAATTGATACCAAATGAAATCATTGTGTAAATATTTGCTGGTGTAGCAGCTGTGCAAATATTTGTCCAAACTAAAAGTACCAGAGATGAAGCTAAGAAGAAAAATATCAGCTATTCTGATACACACATAGGGGCATGTTTACTAAAATGAGGTAGGAAGTGTAGGGTTAACATGTGGAATTTGTGTGTTACTATTGCACCAGAGCCCAGGCACAACGACAGGCACTAGGGGCATGTCCGTGGTACACTATTATTGGTGCACTAGTCGCATCACTAGAGCAGTAGAGGTGAACATGCGAGTGTAGCGTATGCACACTGTGTGCATGGTCCCAGCACGTGTTGAGAAAAGGAAAGCTACAAGTGCAATATAGGGCATCTGTAAGCTTCGGATTCACTGTAAGAACTGTGGTCCAAGCATACATACAGGATGATATCAACTAACCAGCCCAGAACAGAGGGATGACCTGAAAAGGAGACACTGCCCTTTGGCTTAAAGGGTGGGTGAGTCCGAAGGACGACTTTGTCATGGTGAAAGCAGTTATAGAGGAGATCCGCCACCAGAGTGAAGGCAATTAGAAAGATTACCTTTCAAGGCAGGAACTTTAAAGAGGTAATTGACAGTGGTTGAAAGGGCAGCTTGAGAAGCTGCGCTAGAACAACATTGAGGTCCCAAGCCACCAGAGGTGGCTTGATAGGTGGTTTGGACAGCAGGAGACCTCACATGTGCTACTACCGGATGTGAGGAAATGGGCTGTATATCTAGTAGGTGGTGAGAGGCAGCAATGGCACTGAGGTGGACTCTCACTGAGTTAGTCTTCAGACCTGTGGAGGAGATGCTGGAGGGACTCCACTGGAACAGAAAAGGTATTGAGACCCTTCTGGGAACACCAGACAGAGTATCTATTCCATTTGAGAGCATATGAACATCTGGTGGAGGGCTTTCTAGAAGCCAATAGGATCTCCTTAACCTCTTGTGGAAGGTTAATGTCCTGCAATACTATGCTCTCAGAATCCAAGCTATGAGGTGGAGAGACTTTGGATTGGGATGGAGTAGTGAGCCATCTTCCTTGGAGAGGAGATCGGGTGCAGATCCTAATCACAGAGGTTGAGTATGAGTCAGACACAGTAGCAGTGGAAAACATGGTTGTAGCAGCCAGTGAGGGACTATGAGAATTATGGAGCCCTTGTCGGACTGAAGCTTGAAAAGCGTCTTGGCAATGAGGAAAAGCATAAAGCAGACCCTGACCTCAGTGTAGGTGGAAGGTACCTGTTGGTTGCTGGATGTCGGAGTCCTTGTGTAGAAGCAAAGAGCTTGGCATTCTGTGGAGTAGCAAACAGATCTATGTCTGGAATTGCCCAGGCTGGAAGATGCAGGACATTGTATCCGGATGGCGAGACCATTTGTGGGGAAGAAGGATCTGACTCAGCTTGTCTTCCAAGACATTGAGATCCCCCAGCAGGTACACCGCTTGGAGGTGTATTTGATGAGAAATGGCAAAGGACCACAGGTGAAGAGTCTCCCCACAGAGGGGCCATAAGCCTGTTCCTCCCTGTTTGTTCACATAGAGCATGGTGATATGATTGTCCATGCTGACTAGGACTTGCTGTGCCCTGAGGTGGTGGTGAAACACCCGGAGGGCATTTGAGATAGCACAAAGTTCCAGAAGATTGATTTGGGAGCAAGACTCTTGCGTTGTCCATAGCCCCTGTGTAGACAGGTTGCCGAGGTGTGCTCCCCAACCCAGTTTGGAAGCATCTGTCGTCAGGGTGCATTGAGGTGGAGGCATCAGAAAAGGTGATCCTCAAGCAGATTTTCTGGAGAGTACCACCACTGAAGGGATGTGGTTAGAGGGGCAGTGACCTGGATTCTTTCCTGGAGATGGCCCGAGGCCTGCATCCATTGGGAGGCAAGAGTCCATTGGACTGTCCATATATGAGGTTGGGCATATGGGACGACAAGTACTGTAGAGGCCATGTACCCGGGGAGCTGCAGTATCTTGTGGGCAGTCAGATGATCCCGTTGGAATGTCTGGGCTGCTAGCTGGATTAGACGTGCACAGCAGAGCTGGGGCAGAAATGCCCTGGACTATTGTGTGTCCAGTAGGGCTCCAATGAATGCTAGCTTTTGAGTTGGAACGAGCTGGGATTTTGGAAAGTTTATGACAAATCCCAAGTACTGCAATACTCTGATGGTACAATGCACCTACAGTTATACCTCCTGGGTGGTGTCTGCTTTTATAAGCCAGTCGTCTAAGTAAGGGAAGGCAAATATCCCCAGAGACCTTAGGTATGTGGCCATGACCACCATGCACTTTGTGAATACTCTTGGGGCAGAGGTGAGGCCGAAGTGAAAGACCCTGTATTGATAATGTTTTCATTGAAAGGTGGTGTAGATATTTCCTGTGACTTGAATGTATTACGAAATGCTTGTATGCTTCTCTTAGATCTAGAGAACAGAGCCAGTCCTGACTCTGGAGGTAGGGAAGAAGAGTCCCGAGAGAGATCATCTTGAATTTTTCACAGACCAGAAACTTGTTGAGGTTTCTGAGGTCCAGAATTGGCCTGTATCCTCCAGTTTTCTTTGGAATGATAAAGTATGGAGAGTAGAAACCCATTCCCTGATGGGATATTAGAACATTCTCTATGGCACCCTGAGATAGAAGAGAAGACACCTCTTTCTCTAGGAGAGCAATGAGTGGAGGTTGAGCTTGAAATTCCCCCAGGAAAGTTGAGGGGGGCAGAGTATGGAGATGAAGTCTGCACCCCTCCTGGACTATGGTTAGTGTCCACTGCTCTGAGGTGATGAGGTGCCATCTGTGGGCTTAGTGACACAGTCTGACTGCTATGTGGAGGTGGTGCATGTCCTCCAGAAGCAGGGTGGCAATGTTCTCTAGAAAAAAAGTAAAAAAACAGGCACAGACTGTGGCTGCAGAGCTGGTTGAGGCTTGGCCGCCTGTAGCTTCTTTTGCTGCTTAGGAAAATGTTGCTGTGGGGCTTGGCCCTGGTACTGAGAAGCAGGAGGGTAAGAAGGGTATAATCTCTTCTTATTATTGTAGAAAGACTTCTTTGCAGCTGCCTTTTTTCTAGCAGGATCAGCTGTTCTAGATAGTCTCTTTAGAGCAGTGTTTTCTGACTCTAACTGCGAGGTCTTCTCTTGCCAGTCTTTGCCAAAGAGGTTTTCTACTGTGCAAGAAATGTTGCTCAGATTATCTTGAACCCACGGTTCAAGATCTGAGGCTTGAAGCCATACAATTCTGTGGGCACCAATGCATATTGTTGTGCCCTCCTTGTACATTTGAAAACATCAAGGGTGGTTCTATTGATAAAATTTGATAAGTTTTGGCTATGCTTGACTAAGGTGAGATAATCTGTTTTCTTGTCATCTGGGAGTACTGGAGCAAAGGCCTCAAGATCCCTTGATACCTCCTTGAGGAACATTCCCATGTAGAGGATATAGGAGTTAATCCTAACAGAAAGCATGGATGCCTTGAAGCACCGATGCCCAAAGGCGTCGAGGGTTCTCGATTCTCTACCTGGATTGTTAGAGGAATGAGTCTTGAACTTTTGATTGGCACATCACCGATTCAACCACCATGAAATGGTGGGGGGAGCTGTGGCTTCTGGAAGCTAGGAAACTCTGGTACCCGATACACAGTATTGAGCCGTCAACTGTGAGGTGAGACTGTGAGGGGAGTCTCCCACATACAGAGCATCAGATCATGAAGGATGAGTTCACTGGCAGAGTATTTGCCTCCTTGAGTGCTGTTGGATATTGGAGGATCTCCAATTCCTCCACCCTTGGTTCCCTCTCCGATGTTAGCATGACAGAGAGACCTTTAGCTAGGTCTCGAATTAATTCTTGGAAGGACATGTCTTCTAGAGGAGGCATACGTTGCTGTTGTGGTGGGGAAGGCTCCAAAGGTATGTCTTGGGGTCCCCGAAGACTAAGCGATTCCGCATCCGAAGCAGTGGAATTGGAAATGGAGGACACACAGTATTGACGAGGGTGGTGTTTGCCTAAATCCAGATGTCGGTACCGGTGTTCCAAGGAACAGGTATCGGTGAGCCGTTTGGATTGGGTACTGATATTTGTGACAATTTCAAGGGAGGGTAAGGGAGGCAGCAATGTTGATGGCATGTGTAACAACCCCGATGCTGTGCCCGCAATCGGTGTCAATTTCAGTACTGGTACGGACAGGATGGTGCCCAGAACCAAGGACCTTAGCAGAACCGAGGCTGCCAGGAGGGATGCTAAACTCCACTCGATGGCCAGTATGCACTGGTTCATTGAGGTTGCCGATGTTTGGGTATCGGTTGAAGGTGCTTGTGCTACCATTCCAGAGCATGGCACCTGTAGCTGTCCAGAGATCGAAGCCTCTGAAGCATCCTGGAGCTGCTCTGTGGCTTTGGAGGACATGGCCTCCTGCCGGGGCTGTTTGGCAGGCCAATCCACCTCCAATGCAATTCCCAGGGGATCTCGATGCTTCATGCAAGATATTCCCCTGGAGGTTTTGCCAGGCTTCGATGCAGCTTTGTGCTTGGACTTCAGATACCTGGGATCCATGGGAGGAGGATGATGACCCTTGATGAAGTGGACACCAATAATACCGCGTCCGAGGCAAAAGGTGTCCCAAATTTAGAAGGCCAGTTCTGTAGGACTCTCCATTTCATTTTCTGACAGAGGGGATAGACTTTTGGCTGGTGGTCTGGGTCGAGGCATTTTAAGCACCAGTGATGTGTGTCAGTCGCCAAGATGGTGCTAGCACAGTTAGAACATTTTTTAAACCGTTAGTCAATTTCTCCATGCCTTCGGGGAATGTGAAGGCTATCTATGGTGGACTTAAGGCCTAAAAAAGGCATCAATGCTTAAGTTTTGGGGGGGTTTCTTGAAAAATGATAAGTTAAAAAGAAAAAGAAAAGAATAAGGGAACCGGCAATGTTGTTGACGGTGCCGGTGTCGACGGAAAGGCGGAGGCGCTATCCACAAAAAGAAAGTTTTTCTGCGGTGACAGGATTTGCTTCCTGCTAGCTCCATGGAAAATGAAGACCTGAAGAGAGGGAGTTGGGAAGGTGAAAAGGCAGTCACAGAGGCGCACGTGTGGTGCTCCCAAAGGTTTTCCAATTGGATGCTAGAGAGCGTTCCCACATGGGCCCCGTCAGTCCCAATGTCACCCATATGTAAAGACTACATTCCTGCTTGTTCCTGGAATCTCTCGGATGCCAATTCCACTCCTCCTGAGCCACAACCCACTTGATCGACCACCCCCTACTGATGCTTCCCACAGTCAGACACCCCCCCAGCAGCACTCCCCATCATCCCCCCTTCACTACTCCCTCACAGTGACAGCAACATAGACCTCTTTTGCCAATCCCCTGCACACCAAGCTGATCCCCTCAACAAGTTTCCCAACCCCAACCTGCCTACCCCACCCTTCAAACCTTACCTGGTGTTCCCTGGTGGTCTAAGTGGTCAACTAGACAGAAGAGGTCTCCCTCTGCTCCTTCTCAAGCTTCGGCAGCTCTCAAGATGACACCAGTAACCCCTAGTGAAAGGCTTGCGGTACTACTATTAGGGGTTAAAAGAATACTGCTAGGGGTTACCGGTACCATTTTGAAAGCTGCTGGAGCCAGGGCAGGAATGAAGGGAGACAGATCAGGGAACCCTGGGAAAGACCAAGGAGATTTGGTGGGTGGAAGAGGGTCAAGGATGGGAGTAGGGCTGGCCAAACCACTAGGCAAACAGGCAGTTGACTAGGATGGCAGCTTATGGGGACAGCAAAGAGCAAGGCTTTCAAAGCTAAAGAAAATATTCTGACAGCCAGGGGAGGGGCATAAAGCTTAAGATTCACCTTGGGTGCCAACACCCTGAAGCAACTCTGGGGTCAGCTCTGGATTTGAAAGCTTCTTGGGGGAAGTCAGTGTTGAACTCAAGGTGTTGATGCAAGAGGTCTGTGTTGTTGTCCCAGCTGAGGTGTGTGCTGAAAGGGTGACTGACTGTAGGCATTGGTTGGGTGGCAACTGATCGAGGGTATTTGTGGCTCGTTATGGGAAGAAATCGGCACTCATGACAGCTAGCTTATGGTGACATCCTGCACTAGCTGTCGCTGGCTAGCATGTCCACTCTTCACCCCAAAGCAATAAGGGCAGTTGGTGGAGAATTTTTACCATACTGGCTACTCTTAGCATGTGATAGTGGTTACTGGGGGTCATTAGTGTGTGCTAGATCTCACAGTAGCTATTACCAAAGCTTAGTAAATGGGCCCCATGTATTGCATGACACAACCATTTTCCACCCAAGCAATATAATAAGCAGTAGTGTCATATCATCCACCCTCCCACTCTGCATGTGGTTAAAACTTTGTGAGAAAATCAGTAGAGTGTTATGAGGTTGAGAGGGAGGGTGGCAACTCACTGAATGATAACTGAATCAAGTCTATAACTTACAAAATTGAGATACTTCGCCATTATAAGGAGGTTTTTCAACACATCTACTTTTGACATACCCAAATGTTGGAACTGTGATTGAAAAAAAAGATATAATAGGTTAATTTGGTTCTAAAGATCAACATTTCTATGAATATAGATTTTACCATTAGGAATAGGATACTAATAGAAAGAAAGTCATATAAGTCTAATATAAATAAACTGGATTTAAATGTTATTTAAATAGAATCTAGACAGGTTTTATTAGAATGCTTGAGCTACATGTAAGATGCAATTTTTAAATTGGCTGCACTCAGGTTAGTCCTAGCACCAGGGAGACCAGGCATTTGTGTAAGGTGGCATAAATGTGGTTAAAAACGTACAACAGCAATAAACAGATTATGGCACCATAATCCGAAGTTTGCTATTGTACATTGTTCTTTTGCACATACCCACTGTGCCTGCATCCTTGGCTCTTGCAGTTCTACTGTTAGTGGGCTTTCTCTGCTTCAGGCCACATGGCAAGTTGAAACGTGATAAAAGCCACTTCTTTCAAACAGAAAGTACCTCTTCTCATGTTTCAAACCTGCCAGGCAGTCCACAGTATACTAAAAGCACAGTCACAGGAGTCAAGGAAATTGCTTCTGCTACTGTTTTAATGCTGGAGAAGGCAGAAGAAGGGCCTTGGATGCTGGAGGCTGATAATGGGGTCTGGGAGATAAGGGCTGTGGATGATGATGTGGGACTGTGGATTGGAAGAAAGGAGAGAAGGATAAATACTGTGAGGGGATAACATAAAGGCATATATGAGTAAATAATAGGATGGCAGAGAGATAGGTACAGGGGAAAAGGAAAGGCAATGGATGCTGAAGAAAGAGGAGAAAGAGGCAGGAGGTCAGATATGGAAGATATGGTGATGCAGAAGAGCACGAATTCAGGTGGATACACTAGGATTGGATGGGAGACTAGAAGACAGACTTCTAAAATTACCTTGGTATTGGAAGTGTAAATGGGGATTTAAGGCATGAGTTGGATTGTGATTTAGGATTCAGGGATTGGATAGAATTGAAGAATGTGGATGGACTTGGTGATCAGGTCGGGAGATATTTGGAACTAAGAAATTGGACTTTGATAGGGAGGTCAATGGGGATTAGATGATTGAATAAGTGCTGTCAGACTGAGTGCAGAAAAATGGAGAGGGGCAACTGTTTGAAGGAATGGGAAAAAATGGGAAGACCAGAGAAGTAAGAGTAGGAAATGGAGATGATAAGTACTGAAAAGAGGGAGACTGAAGACTGGAGAAGGTGGAGGAATGAAATCTAGCTATAGGTCGAAAAAAGATAGATGAGAAAAACTGAGAAAAAAGATGAAACAGAAGGACTAATGCCAGAGACAGATGTAGGGGAAGAAGGGAGGAAGACAGTGAAAATGAAGAAACAGAAAATGGAAATGAGATCCTGGAAAAAAAAACAAGAGGAAGTGGTCAAGAGAGACCAGGACCAACCCAATTGGAAAACAGCAATGATCAAGCAACAAAGGTACCTTATGATGAGGGACCATTCTTGCAGTATGAACCCTGACATCTGCGTGGCTCATATTGCAAGTCTGGTCCCAAGATGGGGATGCAAAAGCAACATTTGATTTAGAGCGCAACAACTTCTTGAACTGTCCTAGATAGCAGTGCAGCAGGCAGATCTGGTGCTCCAGTAGAACAGGATGTTGAGTCAAAGATTGATTAGCTGAAGGGCAGAGCTGCAGCTGAGCTGTGCAGAGACATGTAGTGAGGCAAGTGAAAAGGGGTCATCAAACTGTACATTTTAATTTTAAATGTTAAAGAAAGTCAAAGCTTCCACAGAATGTGCTGTTTCAGACTATACAAAGCAAGCAGAATTTACCATGCTGTTTTTCAAAGTCTTACTGCTGACTCATGATTTCTGATGTTCTTAAAGTTGTTTGCTCTGTGATTTCTTAAAGTTCTTTTGGGGAAAATCATGTAAGGTAGTATTACAAATGAGCTTGTTATAATTGGCTGAGGGCAAACACCGCATGAGCCAATAACTTAGATGCCCTTCAGTGTAATATGGTTTGTAATACAGTTCCCAGGGGATCAAGGGAAGCAGCTGAAAAATTGTAATACCTTTTAATAATTTAATGAACATGGTAAGAGTTTGTACAATGAGAATTCCAGAATGGTTGGTAATCACTACATTCTTTATAATCACGATGCAAGAGAAAAGACATTTATGTTCATTTCACACATTATATAACACCTTTCACATTTAAAATCCCAGTAAACCTGCAAAATAACCTAGTTTCTGGAGGGAGACTTTAGAACAGTCCTGTTTTTTATTTTTGGCCCCCCTCCACAGGTGTATTTTGATACCTTCAGTGCTGTGCTTGTTGCCAGCAGAAGCAACAGAAATCAGCAATAAAGAACAGAATGTGGAATCACGATATCTACAAACAGAACACTTCCAACTAAGCTTACTGAAAATTATAACTTTAGTGAAGAAAAAGCCTCAGCACTGTACTTATAAAGGCATACTTATTTATGTATTTATTTAACTGTTTTACCACCTTTCAGTATGTTAAGGCGGTTTAAATTTGACAAAAACAGTTATTACATAGAACAAGGAGAACCATCAGTAACAGAGCATATGTGCAAACGCTGGCTAAAATAAGTATATGTTAGCATATACCGGTTAGCATATATTGCAAAAAGTACAAAAAAGTGCTACATTATATGTCAGAAAAACTCTGCATCTTTAAATTGTCCATAGTAAATCTTCAGCAAACTTTTTAACATTTGTGTCTTTAACAAACTGTGTAACATTTGTGACTTTAAAATGTGCCATTGCCGACTCGGGCCAAAGTTTCACCCCAATGTGCTGCTTCAGGGCTCTGGCTTATGTTCAGATGGTGTCTTTTATATCGCTCATAACTTTATCCACAAACAATCCAAAAACACCAATACAGTAAATTTCCAAATAGGCTAAGCTTACTTTAACTTCATTGTCTACTATACAGCTATAATTCATATGTCAAAAGAGAGAGAAATGGAATCACCAATGGAAGTTTTTCTTTTCCAATCTGCTGTTCATTTAGAAATAGCACTGCTTTCCTCTTTATTTATGGAATGTGCCAAAAGCACATGTAATGTTCCAAAGCCTATCTACGAGTACATATCAAAAACATAGCATTTCATCCAATGGGATGGTCTTCATACAATTTACTGTCAATTTATACCATACAGGAAAAAGGCATCAGACTTTTTTACCAGTTTACTTTATCTTTAAATTTAACATCAATTTCTTATTTATTAGAAAAATTCCATATTCATCAAGTTATCCAGTAGCCAATCAAAATAAAAGATGTCAATAATCATAGCACTTCAACCAATGGCATGATCCCCATACTGTTGCCAATTTTACATTGTTAAATAAATTTGCAAATGCAATGTATGCCTTCAAGTCAAGAAGGCTTGATTGGCGACCCAGCAGCTTCTGAGTTTTCTTGGCAGGACTCCTGGAGCTGCTAACCATGGGGATTGTGTGGCGCTAGTACAGATGGCACTGCATCACTTCCATACAGGCAGAGGTATGGCTTTTATGTATGTTATTGTGACACATACCAGCTACTGATGGCTCCTGTTCCACATGTCAGTCCATGCTGAATATGTAGGCAATGGATATCTTAGCGAAAAGTTTTGATGTCACCCATTGGGCGATTTCATCTCCCATGCGACAATCGTCACACGCATGTTACACAGGAGCACTGCACATTGCATGTATGTGGTTCACATTGTCAGAGGTATGCAAACCATATCCTTCCACATACATCTCATAAATGAGCGCATGCACATCTGACTGTTCCAGTCATAAACTGGTCACTTGTTGTGAACATGTTCTGAGGGCCATTGTGGAACTTGCAGCTAATGGTGTGTGCCTCTCAACTCTACCTAGCTTCACAATCTTGGATGATACAATGTGTGATCTATGGGGATGTGAGTTAGTCACAGCACTTCTTGAAAGTAAGTTCACTCTGAGAATATGTTTTGCGCTAAGATCCAATAGCCATCCTGGTGATACTCCTAGCACATCAACCATGGCATCATGGCCTCACATCATCAACCATGTGAACAGGCATCAAATTGGTACTCGCTCTCCACACTGTGTTACTGGCAGGGGCAGAACCCCCATTGCAATCCTTGTTCACAGATGTGTGAACAAATCTGGGGAGTCCCATGCAACATAGATGAGATCTTGTCAGTACCTTGTGGATGGAATGCATTTTGGTGGCAATATTGCCCACACAACAGCCAACAGAGTCATTTGGAGGGTAGAGAGACATATGCTTATATTCTGAGCCCAGGTGATAATAGTCATGCTTTAGCTCTATTATCATGGCGAGTTCATTATTAGCCTAGTACAAAACCCCATGTGTACATGGGCATTTTCTAGCATTTCCAGCCCTTGCAGCATCCCCAATCCTACTTCTATCAGGCTTTCTGACAGATAAGGCCCCTGAGAGGTCCTATTCTACCTTCCCCCACCTGTGACTCACAGGTATGGTATGCACCTCCAAGCTTGACTGGTCATGGTTTAGGAACCATGGTGAATGCATGGAATTGTCACAGACATGGTAGCGTACCAATGTTCAGCTCTTAGTCTGTGATGGTACAGCACAAGGTGGATAAATTCCTATACCTGAAAGCAGTCCAATCTTGCCTTGTTCCTAAGACATACAGTAAAGCACTTCCATTTTGTCTGCATACATGTAGCGGCAGACCATGTCTAACAATAGGTATATGTTATGATGGCACAGCAGCCATGCAAACAGGACCCAGATGTATGGGTCAGCATACAGCAACTCTCTTTGCTGCTTCCCACATATGCCAGCACATCAACAGAAAGTAATTTCAGCCACATACCACTGCCCATTAACCCTCACCCCTATGTTGAAAACTCAGGCTTTCTCTGATGGCCTCTCTCTGGTATAACATATGTTGAATGTTCCCACTGGTACCTCTCAGGACACACAGAGGCCACATACACCCAATAACCCTCCTCTGTGGCTGCCATGAGGCATCACACAAGCCTTTACAATCTGTTCAGCCCAAGAAATAAGGGAAGGGGACACCTACATATAAGTGCATATAAGTGTAGTCACAGGTCTGGCTGTGAGTAATATATTTCTGCCTCAGCCTACATCTTCTATCCTATGTCATGCATGACTCACTTCCCAGCACCACAGTACAGTGCCTTGTGATTCCACACACAGACTGCCCTGGAAATGACATATACAGAAAGCACAGCTGGATGCACATCTGTGGTTATAATATCAGTGCTGTCAGAGTTTGCAATGAACCGCAAGCATACACATAGGACATAGTGACTAAATGCTTTCTCATAGTGTGCAATCTTAAGCTGACTGCCTGCTACTTTTCATAGGGAACTATATAGTAGGGCTTCTCATCTGATATGTAAAGAGATTCACAAAAGACGGACAATAGCCACATGTGAGTGGAACAAGGCCCCCCCCCATTCCAAACCCATGACACACATATAGGGTCCGATATTGAGTTAGGAGGGCTATGCTCCCCTTTGGCACAAAACCCTACCCATTGACTTCTAATCCTGGATAGTCAATGCCAGAGTCATATGCGGCCCCGGTATTGAATATCTGGGGATCGCTGCACACATCGGAAGCCACCGAAGATAACTGGGCAGCTGCAATATTACATGCTGCTCGGTAAACTCCTGCGCCTAAAAGATAGGTAAGATTTTTCCTTGCCTATCTTTTAGGCACAGGTCACTAACCTGGCAGAATGCAATATCGCTGCTGCCCGATTATTGATCGTCTCCACCTCCCCTCCTCCACTGAATACCCCTGACATGCCCTGATGCTAAACGTTTAGTATCGGGGTGCATAAGGCCATAATCGAGGATATTGAGCAGCACTAGCCATGTTAGTGCCATTGAATATCCCTCTCAGCAGCAATTATGCGGTTTGCAGGGCTGTAAACTGTTTAACTACCCTTTGAATATCGGGCCCATAGAACTTTAAAGCCATCACTATGTATGAGATGTCTGAGGCTGGACAGCGTAAATGTGGAGGGAAAGATGGAAGTGACAGTGCAAACTTGCAGATCATTCCCAGATGGTGTGGTCCAGTATTAGGACTAGGACTGATAAAGTCCATTCAAAAGCAAGGGGACAATACCTCAAGGAATCATTAGTGGGGTGGAAACAGCTAGGGAATGTAGAAAACTAATGGGCAAAACTAAAAGGGGATATTTTAAGGTCAACAAACCTTTCTATTAGAAAGGTAAATAAATGTAAAAAGAAAAGGAGGCCACTATGGTTCTCATAAGAAGTATCTGAAAAGGTGAAGAAAAAGAGGATGGCCTTCGTAAGATAATAGATTACAGAGAGAGGAAGATAAGCATCAATATTTAGAGAAGCTCGGAAAGTAGTCAGGAAAGCAAAGATACAAAAAGAAGATGAGATAGCCAATGCACTAAAATGGGGGAACAAGACATTTTTCAGATATGTTAGCAAGAAGAGGAAGTGCAAAAGTGGTATTGTCAGATTCAAGGGGGAAGGGGAGGAATATGTAGAAGCTGAGGAGGATAAAGCGGAATTACTTAACAAATGTATTTGTTTTGTATTCAGAGACGAAGGGCTTGGTGCAGGACCTCAGAAAATACCCACAAATAGGAGCAGGAGTGAAGGGGACCAAACGATTTTCAGAAGACTGTGTTCATGAGGAACTATTTAAACTAAAAGTAGACAAAGCAATGGGGCCTAATGGACTACATCTGAGAATATTGAAGGAACTTGGGGACGTTCTAGCGGCTCCACTGACTGACCTTTCAATGTTTCTTTAAGGTCGGGAGTGGTCCCAGAGGACTGGAGAAAGGCACATGTGGTCTCTTTACACAAAAGCGGAAGTAAGGATGAGGTTGAGAACTACAAGTCAGTTAGTCTGACCTCTGCGGTGAGTAAATGAATGGAAATGCTGCTAAAACAGAGGATAGTGAGGTTTCTAGATTACATGATCTGAAGCAGCATGAGTTTACTAGTGGTAAGTCTAATCAGACAAAACTGATTGATTTCTTTGACTGGGTGATCAGAGATCTAGAGCAAGGGAGAGCCTTAGATGTGGTGTACTTGGATTTCAGTAAAGCCTTTGACATCGTTCCACACTTGGCAACTTATAAATAAATTGAGCACCCTAGGGATGGACCCTAAAGTGACTCATTTGGTTAAAAACTGGTTGAGTGGGAAGTGACAAAGTGTACAGGTAAAGAGCTCACTCTGAGGAGAAGGATGTTACCAGTGGTGTGCCACAGGGATCTGTCCTGGGTCTGATTCTTTTTAATATCTGATATTATAGATATTAAGGGAGGGCTGTCGGGTAAGGTTTGCCTCTTTGCGGATAATACAAAAACCCAGGAAGCATTAAATCTCAGCAGCCAAATTTGTGAACAATGGTCACGAATTTGGCTGCTGAGATTTAATGCTAAAAAATGCAGGGTCATGTATTTGGGCTGCAAAAATCCAAAGGAGAAGTACAGTGTAGAGGGCAGGGCTGTCCTGTTCACTAGGCAGGCTAGATGGTCGCTTAGGGCGGCAGATCTCTGTGGGTGGCAGGCCATATGCTTCAGCACACATGGTCTCTGCCTCCCCGTGCGCCAAGCAGTGCTGCCTTCCACCCATGCTGAGCCGCCTCATGCGGATTCTGGCAGCATGGCGAGACGGCTAAGTTCAGAGGCAGGCCATATGCTTCGGCACACATGGCCTGCCGCTTCTGAACCTCCGAAGTTATGTTGGAGGGAGTTCAGAAGCAGCAAGCCATGAGTGCCGAAACACATGTCCTGTCGCCGAGCCGAGCTGTGCCCCCCGTCAATGCTGCTGCCAGAATCGGCCATAGCGTGGAGCAGCATGGGGGGGGTTGTGGCTCAGTGCATGGGGAGCAGCACAGCTCAGTGTGTGTGTGGGGGGGGGGGGGAGCAGCATGGCCAGGGCTTCTGCCTAAGGTGGCAGAAATCCTTGGGCCGGCCCTAGTAGGGGGCGATGTATTTCTCTCCACGAAAGAAGAGCGGGACCTGGATGTGATTGTTTCTGATGATTTTAAGGTGGCTAAAAAGGTAGAAAAGGCAACAGCGAAAGCTAGAAGGATGCTTGGTACATAGGGAGAGGAATGGCCAGCAGAAAAAAGGAGGTGATGGTGGCTCTCTATAAGTCTCTGATGCGACCTCATTTGGAGTATTGGTGCAATTCTGGAGACTACACCTTCAAAAAGATAAACAAGTTGGAGTCGATGCAGAGAGTGGCTACTAAAATGGTCAGTGGTCTTTGTTATAAACCATATGGGGACAGACTTAAGGATCTTAATGTGTATATGTTAGAAGAAAGACAGGATAGAGAAGATAAGATAGAGATGTTTAAATACCTCCATGGCATAAATGCACAAGAGGAGAGCCTCTTTCGATTGAAAGTAAGATCTGCAATGAGGGGCATAGGATGAGAGTGAAAGGGGATAGGAGTAATATGCGGAAATAGCGTAGTTACTCACCTGTAACAGGTGCTCTCTGGGGACAGCAGGAATCAGTCCTCATATATGGGTGACGTCAGAGCCGACAGAGCCCTCGTGCGGAACAAATCCCCAGCTTTCAGAGAAAGCCTTTGGGAGTTGCCATCACGCATGCGCAGTCCCCTTCCCACCCAAGGGTGCCATCTTGCTCAGTCAAATGATATAGCCAAAAAGACAGCAAAAAGAACAAAATATAATAATAATAGGACTGCAACTCCAAGGGGAGGAGGGAGGGTTGTGAGGACTGATTCCTGCTGTCCCCGGAGAACATCTGTTACAGGTGAGTAACTATGCTTTCTCCGGGACAAGCAGGAAGTCAGTCCTCACATATGGGACTCCCCAGCTATAGGCTACCGAGAACCCATAGCTAAAAAAGGCTCCCTCTACGAGAGCTGCAAGCAGCCGCAACAGAGATCCAAACTAAGGGAACAGCACTCCGGTAGCCTAAAATCAGAAAGGTCAGAGGGCAGGAGTTGCCTAGACCTCAAAAAGGTTACGGAGTACAGCCTGGCCGAAGGCACTGTCCCGTCGGGACTCCCTATCCAGGAAATAATGGGTTGCGAAAGTCTGACTCGAAGACCAGGTGGTGGCCCGGCAGATATCTGCCAAAGGAACAGAGCACAAATGAGCCACTGATGCCACCATGACACTGACTCTATGGGCCACAACACGACCCTCCATTGGAAGCTCGGCCACCTTGTATGCCCAGGCAATGCAGTCTGCCACCCAGGAGGACAGCGTGTGCTTTGACACCGCTACCCCCCAGCTTACTGGGGTTGTAAGATACGAAAAGCTGAGAAGCCTTCCGCTGCGGTTGTGTATGCTGGATATAGAAAACCAATGCCCTATTACAGTCCAGGGTATGCAGAACCGACTCTGCCTGACTGGCATGCAGCCAGGGAAAAAAGGTAGGCAGAACCACCTCCTGGTTGAGGTGGAACGAGGAGACCACTTTTGGAAGGAACTTAGGGTGTGTGTGAAGCACCACCCAGTTCCTATAGAACCTGGTGTAAGGTCTTTCCGACACTAGGGCTTGGAGCTCACTCACACTCCGAGCGGATGTGAGTGCCACCAAGAAAACCACCTTTCAAGAGAGAAAGCCATCGGTTCAAAGGGTGGCCTAGTAAGCTACCCTAACACCACATTCAAATCCCACTCGGTCGCTGGGGGCAGACCAGGGGTTTCAAGAGAAGTAAACCTCTCAGAAACCGAGAGACCAAGGGGTGGACGGAGAGAGGCTTCTCATCCACCAAAAAGTGGCTCACTGCAAGGGCACTGAGGTGCACCCTGACAGAGTTGGACTTGAGGCCCAAATCAGAGAGGTGGAGAAGGTATTTCAGAACCACCCCTACTGGGCAAAAGAAAGGATCTTCCTCCTGCTCCTCGCACCACAGCGCAAACCTGCACCACTTCAAGGCGTAAGTCCATCTAGTCGATGGCCTCCGTGAGGCCAGCAAGATCTCTTCAATATTCTTTGGAAGGAGGAGAGGAGCGAGAATTACCCTTTCAGCAGCCACGCCATCAAATTGAGGGAGCTGAGATCGGGGTGCAGAAGAGAGCTCCCCTCCTTAGACAGGAGGCGTGGTGAGGACCCCAAGGGAATGGGAGCCTCCACCACTAGCTGCAGAAGAAGCGGGAACCAGGGTTGGCTGGGCCACCGTGGGGCGATTGGGATGACCGAGGCTTTGTCCTGGAGAATCTTGAACAGCATCTTGGCTACCAGAGGTGTCAGGGAGAACGCATACAGAAGGTCCCTGGACCATGATATCAAAAATGCATTGGAGGCCACCCTGTGCGGGTGGGACTGCCTGGAGCAGAAACGGAGCAACTGGTGATTGTCCGGATTTGCAAATAGGCCCATCACCGGCTGCCCCCAGGTCTCGAAGAGGAAATTGGCTACCCCTCGGTCCAGCTGCCATTCGTGGGGTTGAAGAATCCTGCTGAGCCTGTCGGCAAGTCAGTTGTCCTGGCCCGGCAGGTAGATTGGTCGGAGACGAATGCCATGCCGGGATGCAAAGGAACATAGGTCCAGGGTTTCCTGACATGTTTATGTTTATGTTTATTGACTTAATATACCGCTCTACAAATACATATCAGAGTGGTTCACATGGTACAAAAACAACAACAACAAGGAAACCATATGGCGAAGAGGGGAAAGGAAATTACAATATTAACAGGAAAGCAGACCAGGCAGATTCAATCAACAGGACAAGAGGAGAAAAGAGGAGGAGCGGGAAAAGAGGTGGGGGGGGGGGGGTATGGGCTACACAGAAGGGTCAGGGAGATCAAAGGCAAGGGCAAAGAGATGGGTTTTGAGTTTATTTTTGAAAGTAGAATGTGTCTGTTCGAGCCGGATGGAGGAGGGGAGAGAGTTCCACAGAGCGGGGCCAAGGAAAAAGAAAGCAGAGGAGCGAGTGGACTGAAGCTGAGCATGAGCGGGGAAGGGAGATGAAGGCGGTTGAGGTGCAGAGACCGGAGGGAGCGGGCTGAGGTGTGAAAATGATCAAGGTCAGCGAGATACTGAGGAGAATGGGAGTACAGGACACGGTGAAGGACGGTCAGGATTTTGAAGTGGATACAAGATTTGACGGGAAGCCAATGGAGGTGGATGAGTAAAGGTGTAACATGGTCACATGGAGAGGAGTGGAAAATGAGACGGGCAGCGGTGTTTTGGATGTGCTGAAGGCGGAGAAGTTGAGTGGCAGGGAGACCTGCTAAAACGGAATTACAAAAGTCGATACGAGACATGACCAGGGAAAGGAGAAGGGTGGTAAGTGCCTGTGTGGTGAGAAAAGGCCTGATGGCACAAATCTGTCAGAGAAAATAGAAAGAGGATTTTGATACGTGAGCAATTTGATCACGGAAGGAGAAGTGAGAGTCAAAGAAAACCCCCAGATAACGAAAGGAGGAGACCAGTGGGACAGGGGAGCCGGAAAAAGAAGGGGCGATCTGGGGAGAGGTATCACTGCGGGAAAACCAGATGGCAAGAGTTTTGGTGAGGTTGAGGTGAAGACAATGGGTAGTAAGCCAGTTGGCAACAGCAGTGAGGCAAGTGTTTAGAGGGGAGAGGTCGGGAGAGTGGGGAGAAGTGTGATGGAGAAGAACCAAGTCGTCGGCGTAGTAAAACGCTGAGATCCCATGTTGCTGAACAAGTAAGGCTAGGAGAGTGAGAAAGATGTTAAAAAGGAGGGGGGCCAAAACAGAACCCTGGGGAACACCACAGGGGAGAGGAACGGGCTCAGAGGTGGAGGAAGAGGGAGATGAGGGAAGAACGGAGTAGGACCTGGAAAAAAGGAAAGAATGAAACCAGTGGAGAACAGTGCTACAGAGACCCGCTTCCCAAAGACGAGCCAGAAGGAGGGAATGATCAACGAGGTCAAAGGCGGCAGAAAGATCAAGAGAGACCGCCACCTACAGGTCACCGCGATCATGAGCTGTGTGAAGTTCATTCAAGAAACCCAGGAGGACCGTCTCAACACTGTGGCCGGGATGGAACCCAGACTGGCGGGGGTGAAGAAAGTGAGTGGAGTCAAGGAAAGCGGATAGCTGAGAGAAAACAGCTTCCTCAAGGATTTTAGAAAGGGAAGGTTGGAAACAGGACGGTAGTTAGCAGGAGTCATGGGGTCCAGGGAGGGCTTTTTAAGGATGGGACGGACCAGGGCGTGCTTCCAGGGCATAGGGGATGGGACCCCGTACTACCCTGTTTGTTCACAAAGAACATGGCCACCTGGTTGTCTGTCTGCACTAAGACAGGTTCGTGGGCCAGGAGCTGCCTGAAAACTCCCAGGCCTAGGCGGATGGCACGGCGTTCCAAGAAATTGATTTGTTGGGTCCTCTCGCTCGGAGACCATGTACCCTGGTTGCGTAAACCTTGGCAATGGCCCCCCCAGCCCAGCAGGGATGCATCTGTGGTAAGGATCCTCATGTGCGGAGGAGCCAGAAAGGCATTCCCGCCTCCAAGTGCTGGGGTTGGAGCCACCAGGCCAGGGACCGTATCAGACGCCTGGACACTTTGACCCTGTCCTGGAGGCACCCTGTGGCCTGAGACCACTGGTCTCTGAGACACCACTGAGCGGTCTGCATGTGGAAGCGGGCATCTGGGGCACATGGACTGTGGAGGCCATGTGACCGAGGAGGCGTAGGAAGTGCCTTGTGGACACTGCAGACTTGTGACTCACTTGTGCTGCCAGGGCCAGAAGCCTGCTTGCTCTGTCTGCAGGCAGATAGGCCTTTGCTTGAAGGGTGTCAATTTTGGCCCCAATGAACTCCAGCTGTTGAGTTGGGGTCAGGCTGGACTTGGGGTAGTTGATCTAATTAATGGAGGAGTGATGGTAAGGAAATCCACAGTACTATCTTTTAAATTTCGAAAGGAGACTATGATAAAATGAGGAAAATAGTTAAGAAAAAACTAAAAGGAGCAGTTGCAAAAGTTAAAGACTTAAATCAAGCTTGGGTGTTGTTGAAAAATACTGTCTTGGAAGCCCAGACCAGCTGTATTCCACGCTTTAAGAAAAGTGGAAGGAAGTTCAAAAAACTGCCAGTATGGTTTAAAGGTGAGGTCAGAGAGGCTGTTGTTGCCAAAAAAGCATCTTTCAGGAAACGGAAAAAAGAGCCAAATGACGAAACTTGGAAACAGCACAAGCACTGGCAAGTTAAATGCAAGGCATTGATAAGGCAGACAAAGGGAGAATTTGAGAAGAAGCTTGCTGCGGAAGCAAAAACGTGTAATAAAGACTTTTTCAAGTACATTCGTAGCAAAAAAGCTGTGAGAGAGTCAGTTGGTCCATTAGATGACAGAGGGGTTGAAGGGGCACTAAGAGGTGGGAAGGCAATAGCGGAGAGACTGAATGAATTATTTGCTTCAGTCTTTACTGAGGAAGATGTAGGGATGTTACCCATGATGACTGAAGTGGTATTTAAAGGTGTGGAAGAATTGAAGGAAATATTGATACATCGGGAAGATGTATTACAACTATTAGATAAAATGAAGAGTAGCAAATCACCTGGGCCTTATGATATACATCCAAGGGTGTTGAAAGAGCTGAAATAGGAGATTGCAGACCTGCTATCAGTAATCTGTGAACTATCATTAAAATCATCTCTAATACCTGAAGACTGGAGGATCGCCTATGTAACACCAATTTTTAAAAAGGGTTCCAGGGGTGATCCGGGAAACTACAGACTGGTGAGCCTGATGTCAGTACCGGGAAAAGTGGTAGAAACCATCATAAAGAACAAAATTGCTGTACATGTAGATAGTCATGGCTTAATGGGAGCTAGTCAACATGGCTTTAGAGAAGGAAGATCTTGTCTTACTAATCTGTTATGTTTTTTTGAAGGTGTGAATAAACAGGTAGACAAAGGTGAGTCTGTTGATATAGTGTATTTGGACTTTCAGAAAGCCTTTGACAAGGTCCCTCATCAGAGACTTTTGGCAAAACTAAAGAGTCATTGGACAGGAGGCAGTGTTAAAAGATAGAAAGCAGAGGGTAGGGCTAAATGGCCAATTTTCCCAATGGAGAAAGGCGAATAGTGGTGTACCCAGGGATCTATGCTGGGTCCGCTGCTTTTTGACATATTCATAAATTACCTGGAAAAGGGAATAACGAATGAGGTTATCAAATTTGCAGATGACACAAAACTATTTAAAGTTGTTAAAACCCAAGAGGATTGTGAAAAATTGCAAGAGGATCTTGATAAATGGGAAGACTGGGCATCAAAATGGCAGAGGAAATTTAACGTGGACAAGTGCAAAGTTATGCACCTAGGGAAGAACAACCCAAACTATGGTTACACGATGCAAGGTTCCACATTAGGAGCCACCACCCAGGAAAAAGATTTAGGCGTCATTGTGGATAACATGTTAAAACCCTTGGCCCAGTGTGCAGCGGCGGCCAAGAGAGCAAATAGAATGTTAGGTATCATAAGGAAAGGAATGAAAAATAAAACAAAAGATATTATAATGCCTCTATATCGTTCCATGATGAGATCGCACCTTGAATATTGTGTGCAGTTCTGGTCACTGTATCTTAAAAAGGATATAGCGTTATTAGAAAAGGTTACAAGAAGAGCCACCGAAATGGTAAAGGGATGGAAGGATACCCCTATGAAGAAAGGCTAAAAAGGTTAGGGCTCTTCAACCTGGAAAAGAGACGGATGAGGGGAGATATGATAGAAGTCTATAAATTAATGAACGGAGTGGAACGGGTAAACGTAGATTGATTGTTTACGTTATCAGAATATAGAAAGACTAGAGGACATGCAATGAAGCTACAGGGTAAACTATTTAAGGCTAATAAAAGAAAATATGTTTTCACTCAATGTGTAATCAAACTCTGGAATTTGTTACCGGAGGATGTATTAAAGGCTGTTAGTGTAGCTGGGTTTAAAAAAGGTTTGGACAAGTTTCTGGAGGAAAGGTCCATAAGCCATTATTAAGAAGGGACCCAGGATATCAATGCTTGACCCAATACAAGCATTATGGAACCTGTGTCTTTTGGGGAAACTGCTAGGTACGTATGACCTAGATTGGCCACTGTTGGAAACAGGATACTGGGCTTGATGGACCTTGGTCTGACCCAGTATGGCATATCTTATGTTTTTATGATTACAAACCCTAAGTGTTGCAGCACCTGGATGGTGCGAGTTGTGGCCTGGTGGCCCTCGCTGGCTGAAGTGCCTCTGATGAGCCAGTCGTTGAGATAGGGAAAGACACAGACCCCTTGGAGCCTGAGAATGACAGCCACCACTGCCAAGCACTTTGTGAACACTCTGTGGGCCGAGGCCAGGCGAAAGGGGACTACCCTGTACTGGTAGTGATTTTCTCCCACCACAAAGTGCAGATACTGCCTGTGGCTTGGGTGTATTAGGATATGTGTATACACATCTTTTAGGTCTAATGAGTATAGCCAATCTCCCTGGCGGAGGTAAGGCAACAATATTCCAAGGGAGAGCATCTTGAACTTCTCCCTCACGAGGAATTTGTTGAGGTTGCGCAGGTCGAGGATGAGTCTGAGGCCTCCTGTCCTCTTTGGCACCAGAACGTACCTGGAGTAGAAGCCCCTGCCCTGCAGGTGGTGGGGCTCTGATTCTACCGCCTGATCCTCGAGAAGACCCGCCAACTCCTTCAGAAGAAGGTCCTGGTGAAGGTGAGACCTGACGGGATCTCCCAGGAAGTAATGAGGAGGTACCTGGGCCAGGTGAAGAAGGTAGCCCTCCCGGAACACCTGCAAGGCCCAGGCATTGATGGTAATGGCTGTCCACTTGTGGGCATACAGAGCAAGCTGGCCTCCTGTGATCTGCCTGCCTCCTGTGAGAAGAGGGGCCATGCTATAGGAGTCAAAAGACACTGCCAGGCTGGGCCGGAGCCTGTGCCTAGGGTTTGAGGCTTTTTTGCTTACACGGGCCATGCCCCTGTCCCTTGGCCTGCTGCTCTTGTTGGGGAGTGGGGGAGGCCTGAAAATGGGGGTAGCTTCGGCAAGCAGAACCCTTCCTTGGGTGAAAGGGCTTTTTACCCAAGCCCTTCTTGTGAGAAGGGGCAGAGGTCTTCTTGGAGAGCCGTGTCCTTGTCATGTACTCGGTCTCCAGCTCTGCGGCCTTGTCGGTCACGGATTTGCCAAAGAGATTCTCCCCTTGGCACGGCACATTGACCAACTTTATTTATTTATTATTTATTTATTTAACTTTTCTTATATACCGCCTTTCATGATATTAAGGTGGTTTACATTGAACAAACTGATATTAC
This sequence comes from Ichthyophis bannanicus, assembly GCA_033557465.1. NCBI lineage: Eukaryota > Metazoa > Chordata > Amphibia > Gymnophiona > Ichthyophiidae > Ichthyophis > Ichthyophis bannanicus. The sequence continues at coordinate 777,932,535 of CM066035.1, forward strand.
ATTGAACAGGGCATTATAACTTGGAGATAACTATTTTACAGGGAACATGGGCAATGGAGGGTTAAGTGGCTTGCCCAAGACCACAAGGAGCACCTGTGGGACTAGAAACCCCAGTCCTTCCGGCCCAAGGTTGCTGTCCTCTAGTGGGATTTGAACCCCCGACCTTCCGGCCCGAGGTACCTTGCCCTAACCACTAGGCCACTCCTCCACTTGTCCTGAACCCATTGTTCGAGGTCCAACGACTGCAGCCATGCCTGGTGGCGTGTACCGATGACAGCTGCAGCTACCCAGGCCGCCAACTCGAACCCGTCATAGGCCGCCCGGGTCATAAACTTCGAGCACTCACAGCCGGCTTTGAACAGGCCCCTGAAGCACTGCAAAGGTTCCTTGGAGAGACCAGCCGAGAACCCGGTGAGTTCCTTTGCTAGGTCTCTCAGCTACATGCCCATGTACAGCTGGTAGGCCTGGATCCGACAAGTCAGCATTGAACCCTGGAAGCACTTCCTGCCGAGGGCATCCAAGTTGTGGGCCTCCCTACCAGGAGGCACCGAGGAGTGCGTCTTCTGGCTCTTTAGCCTGCGCATGGACGATTCCACAACCATGGAGTTGTGCGGCAGTTGTGGCTTTTGAAACCCGGGGCTCCAGCGGACTCGATACATCGAGTGGAGCCGTTTGCTGACCACCGGCACCGACGCCGGTGTCTCCCTCATGCGGAGCATTAGTCATTCCAGGATCGGAGGCATGGGTACAGTAAGGGCCTCCCGAGGGGGGGCCTCATACTGGAGAATCTCGAGCTCGTCGGCTCGAGGATCCTCCTCGGACTCCGTGGGGAATGCCAAAGCTTTGGACATATCCTGCATGAAGTCCAAGAACCTCATGTCCTCTGGTGGAGACATTCTCCGAGGCTCGGAGACCGGAGAATCGGAAGGGACATCCATATGCCGGTGGGTATCTGGGGACTCCTCGTCTTCGGTTTCCCATGCCGACACCTCCAAGGAGGAATCGGCATCAGGCATCGAGGGCCCCGGTCCTGAGCGAGAGGCCGAGTGAGATCTTGGCCGAGGATCGACTCGAGCCCGAAAGACTTAGAGGATCGGCTTGGCCTCCGGGGTCAACTTCGACGTTGAGGGCCCGGTGGTTGGGGTGGAGGAACCGGACAGGCCAGCTATCAGCGCCTGCTGCTGCTCCATGAAGGCAGTGAAACTGCTGCTCCAAGGCCATCATTCTGGACTCTACTACTACTACTACTAAGCTTTTATAAAGCGCTACCAGGTGCACGCAGCGCTGTACAATGAAAACAAAAAAAGACAGTCCCTGCTCAAAAGAGCTTACAATCTAAAAAGACAAAGCAAGAAAAGGAGTAGAAAAAAGATAAGAACAAGGGCAAAGAGACAAGAGCAGGAGAGACAGGACAAAGGAAAGAGGTAAGAACAAGTGTAAGAGGAAGAAAGAAAGTTGAAATAAAAGAGGGGAAGGTAGGAGAACAGCAAAATCAAGAGCCAAAGGCAGAAGCGAAAAGATGAGCTTTTAATTTGAGTTTGAAGAGGGGCAAAGAAGATGCCTGACGTATAGACAAAGAAAGTTTATTCCAAGCGTAGGGAGCAGCAAGGTGAAAAGAGCGGAATCTGGAGTTGGCAATAGAGGAGAAGGGCATAGCAAGAAGCAACTGGGAAGAAGAACGGAGTACACGAGGGGAGAAATAGGGAGAAATGAGAGAAGAAAGGTACTGAGGAGCCAAAGAGTGAGTGCACTTATAGGTCAGAAGGAGAAGCTTAAAGTGAATACAGAAACAGATAGGGAGCCAGTGAAGAGAGTTGAGGAGAGGAGTGATGTGGGCAAAACGAGGCTGACGGAAAATCAAATGGGCAGCAGAGTGCTGAATAGACTGAAGAGGGAAGAGATGAGACTGAGGGAGACCAGCAAGAAGGGGGTTACAATAATCAAGGCGGGAGGTGATTAGGGAATGGATGAGGGTTTTAGTAGTGAGCTCAGAGAGAAAGGGGCGGATTTTGCCAATGTTGAAGAGAAAGAAGCGACAGGTCTTAGCGATGAGTTGGATATGAGAGGAGAAAGAGAGCAAAGAGTCAAAAATAACACCCAAATTGCGAGCAGATGAAACAGGTTGGAGAACAGAGCCATCAACGGAGACTGAAAAAGAAGAAGGAGAAAAGGAAATTTTAGGAGAAAAAATGAGAAGTTCAGTCTTGGCCATGTTCAATTTCAGGCGACGATGGAACATCCAGGCAGCAATGGCAGAGAGACAGCTGCCTGGACAGATGGCTGGTACTTGGTAGATCTCTCTCTTTTGCTTTAACAGATACCTAAGCTCCACGAACAGAACAATGGCTGGGAAGAATCGTATCGCTAAAGCTGTTGCCCCCGTTACAGATTCTGCCTCGGTCCAGACAGGTCCTAATGCCAGTTGAAGGACCGGTTCCATGTTCAGGGTGCCTGCATGCTGAAGCTCTGAGGAAACAAGTGGAGGAACTCAGAGAGGAGGTGGCGAGGCTGAGGAGCATTCAAGACAGTGAGAAGTACATTGATGAGATGCTTCTTGCAGCAACCAAGCTCTCCAGCAGAGGAGAAGATGGGTGTCAACAGAATATCGATGGTTGGACACAAGTCACCAGGGCCTGCAAAATCACCAAATCCAACTTCTCCAGCCCTTGAATTGATGAACCATTATGCAGCCCTGGAAGTGGAGGAGGTGAAAGCATCCCTGGAAAGGGAAGAACCAGAGTTCAAGTACCCCAAAGTTGCAGAATCAGTGACCATAAGGAAACGAAGGGTAGTGGTGGTTGGAGACTCTCTTCTGAGGGGTACTGAGGCGTCCATCTGCCGACCAGACTTGATGTCCAGAGAGGTATGCTGTCTGCCTGGTGCCAAAATCCAAGATGTTACGAAGAGTTTGCCAAGACTCATCAAGCCCACTGACTATTACCCAATGTTGCTAATCCATGTTGGAACAAATGATACTGCCAGGTATATCTCGGAACGTATCAAAAGTGACTTCATGGCTCTGGGACAGAGGGTGAAGCAGTTAGGTGCACAGGTGGTGTTCTCTTCAATCCTCCCTGTTGAGGGTAAAGGCCAAGGCAGAGAGGTTCGCATCCTGGAGATGAATGCATGGCTGCGTGGATGGTGTCATCGAGAGCGTTTTAGTTTCCTAGACCATGGGATGCTGTTCCAAGGGTTGCAGAGCAGAGATGGCATCCATCTGTCCAAAAAAGTCAACGCGTCTTCAGCAGTAGACTGGCTAATCTACTGAAGAGGGCTTTAAACTAGATTCGTTGGGGATGGGTGAAGAAAGCCCCCAGATATGTGAAAGCCCCCAGATAGGTGATACATTAAATAACTTTATGGAAATGGGTAACAGGGGTAACATATGGAAAATAGTGTGTATAAATGCCTTTAGCATGGGAAATAAGATCCCTGATGTTGAAGCTTTGGTGGGAGTGGCTGACTTGGATTTAGTGGCAGTTACAGAAACATGGTTCACAGAAAACCATGATTGGGATGTAACTATACCTGGCTATACTTTATTCAGAAAGGACAGGGAAGGAAGTAGGGGAGGAGGAGTAGCATTATATGTAAAAACTACTATTAAAGCTTTGGAATTACAGAGCTTAAAAGGGAGAGGGGAGGCATTGTGGGTTAAACTAGAAAGAGGGAAAGAGAAATCTATTTACATTGGTGTGATATACAGACCTCCCTCACAAGAGGAAGAGGTGGACAGAGAGTTAATTGAAGACATGCACAGCATTGCTAGGAAAGGGGAAGTGCTACTGATAGGAGATTTCAATATGCCAGATGTTGATTGGCATATTCCTGTTGCAGTATCATCTAGAAGTAAGGAGATCCTGGATTCTCTACAGGGAGAACTATTCAGGCAATTGGTAACAGACCCCACACGTGAAGGGGCCATACTGGACTTGGTGCTTACCAATGGTGAAAGTGTTTCTGATGTTGTAGTGGGAGATCATTTTGCATCCAGTGATCACCAGATGGTGTGGTTCAGTATTAGGACTAGGGCTGTTAGAATCCATTCAAAGGCGAGCATCTTAGACTTTAGGAAGACTAACTTTGCGAAGATGGGCCAATACCTCAGGGAGTTGTTAGTTGGGTGGGAACAGCTGAGGGATGTAGAAAAACAGTGGGCAAAACTGAAAGGGGATATTTTAAGTGCAACCAACCTTTTTGTTAAAATGGTAAATAAAGGTAAAAGGAAAAGGAGACTGCTATGGTTTTCGAAAGAAGTAGCTGAAAAAGTGAAGAAAAAGAGGGATGCCTTCATGAAATACAAGAGATCACAGAGAGAGAAAGACAGGCATCTGTATTTGGAAAAACTTAGAGAAGCTAGCAAAGTAGTCAAGAAGACAAAGATTCAAAAGGAGGAGGAAATAGCCAATGCAATAAAATGGGTGGATAAGACATTTTTCAGATATATTAGTGAGAAGAGGAAGGGCAAGAGTGGTATTGTCAGACTCAAGGGTGCAGGGGAGGAATATATAGAAGCTGATAAGGATAAAGCGGAATTGCTTAACAAATATTTTTGTTCTGTGTTCACAGATGAAGAACCAGGAGCAGGACCTCAGAAAACACCCACAAATAGGAACAGAAGCAAAGGACATCTTGAACAATTTTCAAAAGACTGTGTTCGTGAGAAACTATCTCAACTTAAAGTAGACAAAGCGATGGGACCGGATGGGATACACCCGAGAATACTGAGGGAACTTGGGGACGTTCTAGCAGCTCCACTGACTGACCTTTTCAATGCCTCGTTGGAGTTGGGAGTGGTGCCAAAGGACTGGAGAGAGGCTCATGTGGTGCCTTTACACAAAAGCGGAAGTAAGGATGTGGTTGAAAACTACAGGCCGGTTAGTTTAACTTCGGTGGTGAGTAAATTATTGGAAACGCTGCTGAAAGAGAAAATAGTGAGTTTTCTGGAGTCCAGCGGATTACAGGATCCGAGGCAGCATGGATTCACCAGAGGCAGGTCTTGTCAGACAAATCTGATTGATTTCTTTGACTGGGTGACCAGGGAGTTGGACCGAGGGAGAGCTCTAGATGTGATGTATTTAGATTTCAGTAAAGCCTTTGACACTGTTCCTCACAGGCGACTTATAAACAAACTGAGCACCCTAAGGATGGACCCTAAAGTTACTGCTTGGGTTAGAAATTGGTTGGGTGGGAGGCGACAAAGAGTACAAGTAAATGGAGCTCACTCTGAGGAAAAGGATGTTATCAGTGGTTTGCCCCAGGGATCTGTCCTTGGTCCGATTCTTTTTAACATCTTTGTTAGTGATATAGCGGAAGGACTTTCAGGTAAGGTTTGCCTCTTTGCGGATGATACCAAAATCTGCAATAGAGTAGACACCCAGGAAGGTGTAGATAACATGAGGAGGGATCTAGCTAAGGTTGAAGAATGGTCTAGAATTTGGCAGCTGGGATTTAATGTTAAAAAATGTAAGGTCATGCATTTGGGCTGCAGCAATCCAAGGGAGCAATACAGTATAGGAGGTGAAGTACTTTTGTCCACTAAAGAAGAGCGGGTCCTAGGCGTGGTTGTGTCTGATGATCTTAAAGTAGCTAAACAGGTAGTAAAGGCGACGGCAAAAGCTAGAAGGATGCTTGGGTGCATACAGAGAGGAATGGCTAGCAGAAAAAAGGAGGTGATAATGCCTCTGTATAAGTCTTTGGTGCGACCTCATTTGGAGTATAGTGTGCAATTCTGGAGACTGCACCTTCAAAAGGATGTGAACAGGATGGAGTCAGTGCAGAGGGTGGTTACTAAAATGATTAGTGGTCTTCATTATAAAGCATATGAGGACAGACTGAAGGATCTTAATATGTACACCTTAGAGGAAAGGCGGGATAGAGGTGATATGATTGAGATGTTTAAATACCTTCGTGGCATAAATGTTCAGGGAGAGAGCCTCTTTCAATTGAAAGCAAGTTCTGCTACGAGGGGACATGGGATGAGGGTGAAGGGAGATAGATTCAGGAGTGATATGCGGAAATATTTCTTTATGGAAAGAGTAGTGGATCCGTGGAATAGTCTCCCAGTGGAGGTGGTAGAGATGAGGACAGTAACTGAATTCAAAAAAGCATGGGACAAACACAGAGGATCTCTAAAGGTAAAAAGGGTACTGTTGTAGTTGTTATGGAAGGACAGACTAGATAGGCCACGTGGTCTTTTTCTGTCGTCATATTTCTATGTTTCTATGATATGGGACTGGAAAGCAGAAGAAAGGTCAGGAGTAGAGAGATAGATTTGGGAGTCATCAGCATAGAGATGGTACTGAAAACCATCAGAGGAAATAAGCACACCAAGGGATTGGGTATAGAGAGAAGGCTAGAGACGCGGTCGGGCCCAATACCGGTTCCCCCGGAGGGGAGTCCTCGGCGAGGACAGTAGCTAGTTGCTTCGGCTGATCCGTCTCTTGATGAGGCATCTTTGCCGGGTGCTCCTTCTCCAAAGATCCCAGCCGGCGCTCGGGGCTCCGCGACAGGCCCCGAGAGAAGCCATGTTGCTCGGAGCCATCCAAAGACACCGCCTTTGAGGATTTCTTCTTCCTCTTGTGTTCCCTCGAGGGAGATCCCCCTCTCCAAGGAACCTTGACGCTGCTCGTGCTCGGAATGCTCCCCCCGAGACGTGGAGGTATCGGATAAGGTCCGGGCTCTCGGAGGCAAGGACTAGGAAAAAATCCTATCATGCTGCTGCTGGCAACTCTTCAGGGCCTTAGAGGACATTTTCCTACATGGGCCACAGACCGATGGGTCATGGTCGGGCCTGAGGCACCGGAGACAGCAGTCATGTGTATGTGTGAGGGACATAGGTTTAATGCACCGATCGCATTTTTTGAACCCGCTGGCAGCCATGGGGGGAAAAAGAGCAAGGTCAAAGACACGGGTTGCCAGTGAAAAAGAAAAAAAGGCGCGAACACCAGTCAGAAATGACAAAAGACGAAAAAACAGAGACGGACTCGATACCAGCGTACCAAGCCAAAGGCGGAAAGAGGTCTTGGTGTTGACCGGTCGAAAAACAAGAGAAAAATCAACTTTCTTTCAGGGACACAAGGACTATGTCCAAAGGGCTCAGCGGAAAAAAGGAGACTGAGCAAGATGGCATCCTTGGGCGGGAAGGGGACCGCACATGTGTGATGGCAACTCCCAAAGGCTTTCTCTGAAAGCTGAGGATTTGCTCTGCATGAGGTTCTGTCAGCGCCGACGTCACCCATATGTGAGGACTGACTTCCTGCTTGTTCCCGGAGAAATTTCTTTATGGAAAGAGTGATCGATGCGTGGAATAGTCTCCCAGTGGAGCTAGCAGAGACAAGGACAGTATCTAAATTTAAGAAAGCATGGGACAATCAGAGTAGTTACTCATCTGTAACAGGTGTTCTCCAGGGACAGCAGGAATCAGTCCTCATATATTAGTGACATCGGCACCGACGGAGCCCTCACGGAAGCATCCCCCCAGCTTTCAAAGAAAGCCTTTTGGAGATGCCACCAAGCATGTGTGGTTCCCTTCCCACCCAACGGTGCCATCTTGCTCAGTCAGATGTCATAGCTAAAAGACAGCAAAAATAAAAGATGGTAAAGAAGCAACTCCAAGGGGAGGATGGAGGGTTGTGAGGACTGATTCCTACTGTCCCCAGAGAACACCTGTTGCAGGTGAGTAAATATGCTTTCTCCGGGAACAAGCAGGAAGTCAGTCCTCACATATGGGACTCCCTAGCTACAGGCTACCAAAAACCCATAGCAAAAATAGGGGCTCCTTCACGGGGAGCTGCAAGCAGCGGCAATTTAGCCCATGTATACAGACCACAGTAGGATTCCTGTGTCCGATGAAACCAGCACTCCAGTAGCCTGAACACAGAAGGGTCGGAAGGTAGGAGTTGCCTAAACCCTAAAAAGGTTACAGAGAGGACTTCCGGTGGCATGGTGAGCTGAGCGGGTCGCATCCCTCTTAGCTCCGGAGCCTGTTCTCTTTCCCCCGTTCAGTTTAATGAGTTACCTGCTCCATTTCTGCTTAAACGAGGGGGAGTCTTATTTATACCAACCAGAGCTCCCTCCAGCTGCGTGCCCGGGTTGGGGAACAGACCTGTATGGCAACGAAAACCCCCAGACGGGAGAAGCCGCGTGGCGGTAAAACCAAAATGGCAGAGGTGACCTCAGATGCTCCGATGCCGGCGGCCACCGCTGCGATGGTGGCCGAGGTGTCTAAGGCGGTGGTGTCTGCCCTGGAAGACCGGCTAGGTGGACTAGCCACGCAAATCTCCGCGGTGGCACAAGCGGTGTCGGAATTCACAAGTCGGGTGGAGCAAACCGAACGCCGCATCGGCACCCTGGAAGACATGCGGGTTCAGGATCAGGCGCGTATTAAAAAGTTAGAGGAGGCTCTAGCAAAGCACCAGGATAAACTGGAAGACTTGGAAAATCGCAGCAGGCGTAACAACTTACGTTTTATCGGAATCGCCGAGTCAGTGCCTGATAAGGACCTACGAATTTATCTGGAGAAATGGATACCGGCGCATTTACCCTTGGAAGACGGCATTGGCAGCATTATCTTGGAAAGGGCGCATCGGCTGGGACCCCCTCGAGCCGGCGAGAACAGACCCCGGGCTGTTATTGCCCGCTTCTTGAATGCAGCGCAGAAGGAGGGAGTACTGCGCGCCTCGAGGCAGGCGAGACGATCGGGAGCGAATGCCTGCCGGATCCTGATCTTTCAAGATTACTCAGCTGGAGTCTCGTTGCACCGGAAGGCTTTCAAAGAGGCCTGCGGGCGTCTGGTAACGAAGGGCCTCCGCTTTACCTTGGCTTACCCCGCGCTACTACGAGTGGACTGCGAAGGTGGTCGTCGGGTGTTCTCCACCCCGGAAGAAGCGTTGGCATATTGCGATAACCTTGACTGAAAGTGAAGAGCATCTTGGCTGCAGTGACCCATGAGACCTGCGACCCCCAGACCATATCATTTTTGCTATGGTACCCCTTTTGAGCAGGCCTTGCGACCTTATGGTTGGGGTCTGACTTTTTGCCTGTCTGGCCGGGATGGTACGAGCAACACTCTCCGGGCCTGGAGGCGGTCCCTCTCCCTGTGGGAGCGGAGACCCTCGGTCTGCCTAGAGACGGGCTGGACCTTTAGTGGGGACATAGACTGTTTCTGGCCTAAGCTGAGTTTGTGAGCTTTGTACTGATGATACTTCTGTTATGCGTTATCGTATGTGTTGTGGGCAACATTTCTGGTTGCTCTTCAAAGATCGCTGTTATTTCTTGAGCCCTTTCTGCCCGCTGTTGTTGAACTGAGGCTGAGCCGGTTATCGTTGGGGAGCTTTCTTCCTCTTCTCTTTCTCTCTCCATTTTTTTCTTCTTTTTTCTTTTCTCTTCTTTTTCTTTTTTCTTTTTCCTTTCTTTTTTCTCTTGTTGGGGGTGGAGGGACGCAAGGGAACTGTTTTAACTATTGTTATCCTTTGAAGTTTTGTTTTCCTTAATTTTTGCGCCTTTCTGGCCTGGTCCATTCTTGTTTTCTCTATCCCTCCTAACCGAGTCTCCGTTGCACTTCCCCTCCCCCCTCCCCCCTCCCCCCTCCCCTTCCTTTATTTTTATTTTATTTTATTTTATATTATTTAAAAACAAATAATAATTCTTTTTCTTTTATTCATCCTACTTCATAATTTTATATATTTTTTTCCTCTTCTTTTTACTTTTACCTCTGAATGACAATATTCCTGCCCCCATCTTAGTTTATTCACTTTACTTATGTTATTCCAAGTCTTATTTAATATAAGTTACTTTAACTTCATTTAAGCTAAGTTATTTTAATTTAATTTAATTTTCTGTTAACTTATTTTTTTACGATGTCTATTTGCACTTGTGTGGGTTGTGCTGTGTGGTGCTCTCTACTGTGCCAGCGGCTCCTGGCCGGGGGCTGCAGCCCAGCCGGGCTGCCATAATGATGCTTGCCCAGTTTGTTTCTATGTCGAACACGGTGGAAGGGGCGGCAGCTGGATGGGAGGGAGGCGGGATTTCTCATTTGCTCCCTTGTCTACCTGCACATGGAGCTCGGGGGGTTGCTTCGGTTTGTCCTAGGGCGTCTGTGGCAGAGGTGGGTGATGGAGGCTGGGTTCTGGGTTGCCTGACGGGCCTGGGGCTCCTAGTGCAGTGGATGTAGTGGGGGATGCAGGTAGTTGGGTGCCCGGGGAGAGGGGGGGGGGGCTGGGGGCTTGCTCCTAGAGTTAGGGAAGGAGCTGAAATGGGGGGGATGGTTAGGCCTGGTGGCGGGGAGGGGGGGAGGCGGGCTCCTCATGCCTAAGAAGTCGAGGTGGGGCCAGAGCGGATAGCTTGGCAGTTAGTGGAGGGTGGGACGGTCGGGGGGGAGGATAGGGCGGGGGGGGGGTGGACAGGGGAGGAGGGGAGGAGGGGAGGGCGGGGTAACTAAAATCCGGGGATCATCGCTGGGGAAGGTTTGGGAGCATGGGGGGGGGCTATCTACTTAGTAAATGGGGTTTGCGTTTGCATGTGGGTGTGGTTGGATGTTTGGTGGGTGTGTTTGTATGGCTGTCTGTGGTAGGTGAGAGGAGATGGCAGGTGGGGGCCCCAGGCTGGGGGGGCTTCCGCCTTCTAGACTGGCGGTTTGCTGTTATTTGGAGGTTCCACTGGGTCTTTGATTCTGGGTGATAGCACTAGAATAGCTTCTTGGAATGTTTGTGGACTGGGGTCCCCGATGAAGCGCTATAAAGTGATGCAACATTTGAACCGTCAACGGTTGAGTGTTATTATGTTGCAGGAGACGCATCAGTCTGCGGCGGAGCACACGAAGCTAGGCAAGGGCCGTATCTCTCATGTGTATGGGGCGCCGGCTGTTGGGAAAAAGCGGGGGGTAGTTATTTTAATTACTAAGTCTGCTAGCTGGGTCGAAGAGAGAGTAGTAGTGGACACGGAAGGCCGTTATGTTTGCGTGTGGGGGTTGCTTAATGGTACAAAAGTGGCTATGTGTTCAGTCTATGGTCCCAATGTTTATGAAGCCGGATTTTATCTAGCTCTTACGCGTTTTCTGGCGGACACTGGTGGGTACCAGGTTATTATGGGCGGGGATTTCAATGAAGTATTCGAGGCCAATGTGGATCGCTCTGGCTCGGTGGGGAGGGGTAGCCGAAAGGCTAGACGGGGGGATCTGTGAAGCGCATAAGCTCCTAGACATCTGGCGGGTCCTGCACCCTGGAGAACGGGACTATACTCACCTGTCTCGAGCCCATGGTACGTGGTCCCGAATCGATTTTTTCTTAGTTTCTGAAGCGCTGTTTGGTTGGGTCTCTAAGGCGGAGATTGGACCTGTAGTCTTGTCGGACCATGCGATGGTACTCCTGGAGCTTCGTAGCAGTAGCTCCTGTCGGAATCGTCTCTGGTGATATCCGTTGGATCTCAGCGGGGACGCGTAGTTCGAATCCTATGTTCGGGAGCGTTGGAAGGAATACGTGACCTTTAATGATCGGCCGGAGATTTCTCCAACCCTCTTTTGGGAAGCGGGTAAGGCTGTCCTTCGCGGCGAGATCATAAGCTACCATAGCCAGAGGCGTAAGCGGCTCAATCAGCGGATCCTGAGGCTGGAACGCGACCTGGGTAGGGCGCGGAGGGCAATGGCTGGCCATAAGACTACCGAGAATCACCGCAAGCTGCGAGAACTTCAGACTGAACTGGAGATGCTTCTCCATCGGAGGGCTCAAAAATCGATGTTGTACTACCGATATCGGCTATACCAGCATGGCAACAAGGCTGGAAAGTTGCTGTCTTCCTTGATGAAGCCCGCGGGGGGACCTCGGCATATTGGGGCCATCCGACATCCAGATGGGACCCTTCGCAGAAACGCAGGGGACATTGAAAGTGTCTTTACTGACTTTTTTCGGCAGTTGTACGCGAGCAAGGGTGACAGGGAGCTGGAGGGGTGTAATTTCCTGGCCCGCTGTGCCCTGCCGAGGCTTAGTGACGAACATCTTCAGGCTCTTAATCAGCCTATCTCGGGGCGGGAGGTACAGGCGGGCATTCGGAATCTCAAAAATGGCCGGGTCCCTGGCGTGGATGGGTACCGTAGCAAGTTTTATAAAGTTCTGGGAATTGCTGTGGTGTCCCCCCTGGTGGGCTACTTTGAAGACTTAGTGCAGAGGGGGATGTTCCCCTTTGAGGCTAACAAGGCCCTGGTCACTATCCTACCTAAGCCGGGGCGCGATCCTCTCCTTCCCGGCTCGTACCATCCCATTTCGCTCCTAAATGTCGACATTAAGCTTCTGGCTAAAATTATGGCAGATCGCTTAGCCAACTATCTGCCGACCCTGGTTCACCGGGACCAAGTAGGCTTTGTCCGGGGTCGTCATGTGGCGTATAGTCTCCAACGAATTTTGCTTTCCCTCTGTGCTGCGCAGGAGGCGGGGGCACGCTCTTTGCTCATAAGTTTTGACGCCGAAAAAGCGTTTGATAGAGTCAATTGGAGCTTCATGTACCAAGTTTTGGACGCGATGGGCTTTACTGGTTTCTTTGTTGATGTGGTCCGCCTCTTATACGCTAACCCGATTGGGGCTTTGTTGGTTAATGGGACCATGACCGCTGACTTTGTGATTCAGAAAGGGACTCGTCAGGGCTGCCCGCTGTCTCCTCTTCTTTTTGTTTTGACCTTAGAGCCCCTGTTGGTTCGGATCCACTCAGCAGAGCAGTTTCATGGTGTCTCGGTGGGGAAGGAAGAGTTTCGAGTGGCGGTCTTTGCCGATGATCTTCTGGTTCATCTGGAGGAGCCCCGTACGGGGCTGCCAGAGCTGTTACACCTGATTCAGGACTATGGGCGGTCTTCGGGGTTCCGTCTTAACCTTGATAAATCTGGGGCTATGCTGATCGGGGAGGACGGGCAGCGCGGCTGGCAGGGCGCCTTCCCCCTCCGGTGGGCGGCAGGGCATTTCAAGTACTTGGGTATATACTTGCCGGCGAATCCGAGCGACCTCTACCATTTGAATGTCTCCAAGATACTCCAGGCGGTGACGACCTGTGTAGACAAATGGTGTGATTTGCCATTGTCCCTGGGGGGATGTGTCGCCCTGTGCAAGATGGCCGTCTTCCCTAAGGTTTTGTATACGCTTCAGACTCTTCCGTTGCTTTTTAAGCGCTTGGATCTTAAACGGCTGGAACGTTTGCTGAATTGGTTTTTGTGGAGGGGCCGACGGCCACGGGTACGTCTTGAGGTGCTACGGCAGCCCCGGTCATTAGGCGGGATGGGCTTCCCGGATATACGTAAATATAACATCGCTTGTTTGTTGCGATTTGCTCGTGACTGGATGTGGGACTTGGATGATTTCTCCCCCTTGGGGATGCTTCGGGCTGTGGCACGACCCTTTCACCTGCGGTATCTTTTACATGCTCTACCGCCCAGGGGGTTGGCGGCTTCCTTTTTGCAGGTGGTGTTGGATCCCGTACGGAAAGCGTGGCGGCAGTTTTGCTTAGGGCGAGGGGTCTCAGCGTCCATCTCACCCTATCTCCCTCTTAGAGGTAATGTGGACTTCCTACCGGGCCTGGGTGGGCCATGCTTTGCCCGTTGGGAGCACCTGGGGCTAGTGAATTTGGAGCATGTGTTAACCTCGGCGGGCGGGGTGGAGTGCTTTCCAGTTCTTCGCCAACGGTATCCTTTAGGAGATCGGGACGTCTTCCCGTATCTGCAACTTTGTAACTATATCCGCTCGCTCCCTGGGGGACATTTGAGGGGGGAGGTCTGTTCTGACCTTGAGCTGGCGTTATTGGGAGGCGAGTCTGGGGCACGTGTATCTTGGCTTTATAAAATGTTGTGGGACGCGGTTTTGCCTCTCGATATAGGTGCGTTGGCTGCGGCGTGGTCGGCGGATCTAGACGAAGAGATCACGACTGAGGGGCTCCTGCGCGGTTTAACTGCTATTCCCTCCTTGAGCGTGCTGGTGATTCACAGAGATACTCAATATAAAATTATCCGCCGCTTGTATTTCGCTCCCGTTCGGGCCTGGCGTGCTGGTGTGGGGGATTCCCATTGTTGCCCCCGGTGCGAGGAGCCTCGAGCGTCATTGGGCCATATGTTCTGGGGCTGCCCGCGGGTCCAGGCCTTTTGGCAGCGGGTTCTGGATTATCTGACAATTTGTTTGCAGCGAACCGTTCCTCTAACTGCTGGGAACCTGGTGTTGGATGTTTGGGATGAGTCGTGGGTGACAGACCTAGGACCCGTGGGGTTGCGTTGGCTGCGTTTGGTGCTGGTGACTGCTCGCATGACGGTGTTGCAACAGTGGCTGGCTGGTCAGGGACCGACCTACGGCCTTTGGAGAATACATTTACATAGGGTCTTGCTCATGGAACAATTGCGTGCTAGGGGGGTGGCGCGGCGGTGGCAATGTTTTTTGGAGTGTTGGGGTCCTCATCTGCAATCCTTACCTCCGAATGAGCATAGCAGAATCTTGAGTTTGCCTTGAGCTTGCCTTGAGGCTCCGATTTACTGCTATATATTTTATTTTCTCTTGTTTCATTTTACTTTATTCAATTTTACTTTTATTCAATTTTACTTTTGTCTGTTTTAAGGGGTTCTCCCTGCTGGGGTCCCGTTGAACTTTTATGTTGAATTTTTATTTTTTTCCTTTTTCTCTCACAGACAGCCTGGTGTGTGTGTGTGTGGTGTGCGTGTGTCCTATTCACCATTCGCAGCATGTTAAACCCTGTAACTTGCTTTGCAGCATAAGTGGGGTAGGGGGGGCCGGGGGGGTGGTGTGGGTAGGTCTGGGTAGGGGGGCGACGGGGTAGGGGGCTTTCCTGGGCGCCCTTCTAGTAGTAGGCGGGCCTGGGAGCAGAACTCACCCTAGGCCTGTTGGTCTTATTTTTCTTATGCCCACAAGGCTTGGTTTGGTCACCCGGGATTTGCCCCTCTGCTGGATTGTTGGATGGCTTGTTTGCCTGTTTGTTTGTTTGTTCTGGGGGGGCGGGGGTAGGGACAGCTGGCTTGCAGTTTTGAGCACGCACTGTCACTTGGGACTCTCGGTGTCGCAGTGGTCCCTTGGCATATGTTGCCCTCTTTTGTGTTACTTTTGCTTGTTTACCATGTAACTTTATCTATTCCGGAACTGTCATGTACTTTCTGCGGTTTGTTACTTGTAGACAGAGTGGGCTACTGTGCCTATATGCTGTTATTCCTATTGTTTTGCCAAAATGTTTGATAACTGGAATGCTAGCTGTCTGGGATACTTAAATGCCAATAAAACAGATTGAAACATAAAAAGGTTACAGAGCACAGTCTGGCCAAAGGCACTGTCCTGTTGGGACTCTCTTTTCAGGCAGTTATGGGCTGTGAAGGTATGGACTGAAGACCAGATAGTGGCCCAGCAGAAGTTTGCCACTGAGGTCGCCATGGCCATGACACATTGCACCATGACGTGGCCTTCCAGCGGGAGCCTCGCCTGCTCATAAGTGAGGGCGATACAGTCCGCCACCCATGCGGGCAGTGTATGCTTGGTCGCCACCTCCCTCAGCCTACTGGAGTCATAGGAGATGAAAAGCTAAGAAGCTTTGCGGTAGCCCTGAGTGCGTTGGATATAGAAGGACAAAGCCCTCTTACAGTCCAAGGTGTGAAGGACCATCTCCACCCAATAGGAGTGAGGTTTTGGAAAGAAGGTAGGGAGATGGAAGGGTGACACTGGTTGAGATGGAAGGGCAACACTACCTTTGGCAAGAATTTGGGTGCATGTGAAGCACCACTCTGTTCTTGTAGGTTCTACAAGATGCCTCTGCCACAAGGGCCTGAAGCTCGTTAATATTGCAATTGGAGGTAAGCGTGACCAGGAAAGCTACCTTCCAAGAGAGGTAGCGGAGGTGGCAGGTAGCCAGAGGTTCGAAGGGCAGGCAAGTGAGCTGCCCCAGCACTACGCTGAGGTCCCATTCGGTTGCCGGAGGGCAAACCGGGGGCTTCGATAAGAGCAGGCCCCAAAGGAAATGGGTGACCAATGGTTGGACCGAGAGGGGCTTATGATCCACTGGATGGTAGTGCGCCACCAGGGCAATAAGGTGCACGCGGACGGAGTTAGACTTGAGCCTGGATTGAGAGAAGTGGAGAAGGTACTGTAACACCAGAGCCACCGGGCAGGAGAAAGGGTCAGTCCCGTGTTTGCTGCACCAAACAGAGAACCTGCGCCATTTGAGGGCATAAGCCTTCCTAGTAGAGGCCTTGCAAGAGGCCATCAGAATGTCTTCCATCTCATCCGGAAGGTTGAAAGGGGCCAGAGTCACCCTTTCAGCAGCCACGCTGTCAGTGACAGGGACCCCAGGTTGGGGTGCAGGAGAGAGCCCCACTTCTGAGATAGGAATCCTGGGGTGGTCCCCAAGGGAATGGGGGTCTCCACCGTCAACTGTAGAAGCAGCGGGAACTACGGTTGCCTAGGCCACTGAGGAGCTATCAGGATGAGTGAGGCTCTGTCCTGGAGGGTCCTGAACAAGGTCTTGGTGATCAGCGGCGTAGGAGGGAAGGCGTACATGATGCCTTCCGACCATGAGACCAGGAACGCATCTGCTGCCACCCTGGAGTGGTGGGCCTGCCAGGAGCAGAAGCAGGGTAACTGAAAGTTGTCCGGGCTGGCAAACAGGTCCATCACGGTTTCCCCCAGAGCTGGAAAAGCTGACTGGCTACCCTGGAGTCCAGCTGCCACTCGTGAGGCTGGAGAACTCTGCTGAGCCAGTCGGCCAGCAAGTTGTCCTGGCCTGACAGGTACACTGCTCGCAGGAGGATACCCTGTTGGATTGCGTACAAGCAGAGGACCAGTGCTTCCTGACAAAGGGTACGAGACCCCATGCCCCCCTGTTTGTTCATGTAGAACATCGCCACCTGGTTATCTGTCTGGACCAGCACTGGCTGGTGACACAGATGGTGACAGAAGACTCTCATGGTTAGGTGTATGGCTCGGAGCTCCAGGAGGTTGATCTGCTGGGTGCTCTCATCTGATGACCAGTTGCCCTGAGTGCGGAGATCTCCGCAGTGGGCTCGCCAGCTGAGCAGGAAGGCATCCTTGGTGAGGACCCATGAGGGGCTTTGGGTGTGAAAAGGCATGCCTGCCTCGAGATGCTGGTCTTGGACGAGCAGAGAATCTGCCAATTGGCACGTCACAGAAACTCTGTCTAGGAGGCGGCCTATGGCCTGAGACCACTGGTCCCGGAGACACCACTGTGCCGCCCTCATGTGGAGGCGAGCATCGGTAATGAAGTGGACCGTAGAGGCCATGTGCCCGAGGAGGTGCAGGAGAAGCTGAGTGGGCACCAAGGGATGGTACTGTATGTCCCGAGCCAAAGTCCTGAGATGATTGGCTTGGTCCCTGGGCAAGAAAGCTTTCGACTGAAGAGTGTTGATCTTTGCCCCAATGAACTCCAGACATTGAGTTGGGAGGAGGTGAGACTTGGGATAGTTTATGACAAAGCCCAAGTGTTGCAGAACCTGTATGGTGCATGTGGTGGCCTGCTGCACCTCTGAGGCCATGCCTCCCTTTATGAGCCAGTCATCCAGGTAGGAAAAGATGAAGATCTCCTGGAGCTGGAGGAAGGTGGCCATGACTGCCAGGCATTTTGTGAAAACTCTTGGGGCAGAGGCTAGGCCAAAGGGGAGCACCCTTTACTGAAAATGCCTCCCCCCCCCCCACTATGATCTGCAGGTACTGCCTGTAGTTGGGGTGGATGAGGATGTGGGTATAAGCATCCTTGAGGTCTAAGGAGCATAGCCAGTCTCCCTGCTGGAGGTAGGGCAGCAATGTTCCAAGGAAGAGCATCTTGAACTTCTCCCTCAACAGGAGTTTGTTGAGGTTGCGCAGGTTGAGGATGGGCCTTAGGCCCCCTGTCTTTTTTGGCACGAGGACATACCTGGAGTAGAAGCCCTTGAGATATTGGGGAACGGTTCTAACGTTTTGTCCTCGAGAAGACCTGCCAACTCCTTCAGAAGAAGGTTCCAGTGGAGGGGAGACCTGAGGGGCTCTCCCAGGAAATAAGTGGGAGGTGTCTGACTACCTGAAGTGTCCAAAAATCAGTGGTGATGGTCACCCATCTCTGGGCATAGAGGACCAGACATCTGTCCAAGGGTTGGGCATGCCAGGGCCTTAGACATGTCCTTGACAAAATCAAGGAAGCCCATATCCTCGGGCAGGGACCGCCGTCAAGGCTATGAGACAGGAGAGTCAGATGGAATGTCACAGTGGCGATGGGTATCGGGCGACTCCTCGTCCTCTGTCTCCCACTTGGAGTAATCTGTCGAGGACTCATAGGAGTGCTGCTCTGCAGGCCTCGGGGCCCCCAATGCCCTGCAGTCGGTGCCCGTTAAACTTGTTGGGGATGACCGCGGTCACGTTCAGCAGGACTCAGATTGCGACCTCAGCCGAGGATCGACTTGAGGCCGAAGAACCTTGAGGATTGGCTCGGCCCGGCCTCCGGGGACATATTGGACGTCGAAGGCCCGGTGGTTGGGGCGGATGAACCAGTCATGCCAAAAAACAGTCTGCTGGTCCATGAAGGCACACAAAACGTATTTGGTCACTGAACGATAATATACTCAAACTGTTGTTTCCAGGGTATGATTGGTTGCAGGAAGGTTAATAATGAAGGGGGTTTTGTACATTATGCATGCGCGGCGTTTTTTCACTGGCGGAGGGAAGTGTGACAGTCGGTGGAGTAACGAGATAGAACGTGGGCAGCATCACAGGTAATAAAGTGTTATGGTTGGGGGTTTTCTAGTAATATTTTTAAGGATTTTTATAAGCAGTGTGGAGTGAAAAGAGAGGGAATTACTGAGATGTTTTTGTCGGTTTTTTCTAGTTACCAGCAGACGTTTCAGCAGACGTTTCAGGTCTATTTCATCAGGGGACCAGTACTCATGAAATAGACCTGAAACGTCTGCTGGTACCGGGACTGTACGTTTGATGAAATAGACCTGAAACGTCTGCTGGTACCGGGACTGTACGTTGGGATCATAAGAGCGGGGAAGACTTCATCTGGTCCTTGTTTTAGAAACTTTGAAGCTGAGTACAATATAATAAGATTAACAGGACAGTATGTTGTCTCCTAGAAAAACAATTTTTGTATGACGGGTGGTTTTTAAAAAACTAGCAAGGGGTCATTGATGTGCTACAACACAAATGCTGTCATCGGGTGCGAGCCTAGAAGCAGCAGTGTTATTTTTAACTGAGACCTCGTTTGCTAGTTCTGCCTCTCTACACAGTGAATGGTGAACGATTTTTTTGACAGTTTGGGTCCATGAAGGCAGACAAACTGCACTCCAGTGCCGTCATTCTGGACTCCAGACCAGAAGGCTCTGCAGTCTTTGGTGCGGGCACCGAGGGACTCGGGCCCAACATCGGCTCCCCCGAAGGGAATCCTCGACGATGATGGTGTCTGAGGACTGAGGCCGGTCTGCGGTCAGATCCTTCTGGTGGACCTTTGCAGGCTGCTCCTTCTCCGACGCCGCAGATGAACGTCTCGGTCTGCAGGACCGGGCCAGGAGAGCACCCGACCAGTCAGAACCGTCCAAGGATGCCACCTTCGGGGGTTTCTTCTTCTTCCTGGGTTCCCTTGAGGGAGACTCCCTTTCTGAGAACCCACGATGAGGCGCAGGTTCAGAGAGTTTCACCTGAAATGTTGGTGCCTCAGACGAGGCCCTGGTCTTCGGAGGCACCGGGAACTCAGAGAAAAGCTTATTATGCTGCTGCTGGTGGCTCTTGAGGGCCTTACTGGACATCCTGTTGCAGAGACCGTAGGCTGCCGGGTCGTGGTCTGGCCCGAGGCAGCGGAGACAACAGTCGTGTGTGTTGGTGTGGACGCGCCCCGTCCGCCTAGGCGGTTGCCTAGTGGGGAGCGCTGGACATCACTCTTCTTTTGTGTAGTTGTGGGTTTGCTTTGTCAGCAATTCGAGTGGAAGAGGAACACAGGACAATTTGTTAACTTAAATTGCTTTTTATTTATTTCTTTCTGGAACCAATTTTGGCAAATGACCTTGCTGAGGCAAATGACCTTGATAAGGCAAACAATATTGCAAACTGAAAATACAGGATATTTTCTCCCTTAAACTTCTCAGCAATATTTCTTCAAGTAGTTACTTCACTCTTGATACTCTTTTTAGCTTCTTCCATTACAAAGCAGTGTAACACTTTTTAAATGCACAGTTTTCCAAAAACTTCTGTAAGACAGTTTTTGACCTTTAACTCTCAGCTGCTGCAGATTAGGATATCTCTCCTGTGCTGCCTCCTGGTTTAAAACCGCTAGCCCTGTTAACCTGGCTTCTTCAGAGATACAATTGGCTGCTTTTAAACAATGAGGTTCTTGTGACTTCTTGTCTGCTTTTCACCTTGGCACACAATAACACCAGCACAGATTATCTTCTTAACCTGTTACCCACAGCTTCTTATAAAAGCATTAAACACGGCTTATACAAATCCCACACTCCATGGATTCTGCAGAGGATATTGGAGAGTCTGAGTACAGCTCTATTTCCATTTCTTCTGGGGTGCTATAACACTCAGGGCTTGGGGCACGTTCTGGAACGCTATGCTTCACTTCTTTTAAAAGCTTAAGAAGTTTCCCCCATTTTAACTTCTGGCTTCCCCTTTTTACCGGGTCAAAAGCTCTTGCCCTTTTTTCACTTAGCCACTCCTGTTCAGGACACACACAAGTTGCTTTACTGGCAGAAACCCTCTTTCCAACTGGTTTTCTGTACTGCCTAATCACAGACTCAGGACTTGAGCTGTTACTTTCAGAATCAGTCATATACTCCTGACGTCTTCCCCAGCTCCACTCATGCCCACAATCTTTGCACTTGCCTTGGGAGTTATGGCTGGTCCCCTTTGAACCTCCAGGCCCTACAGCTTTATACTGCTGTTTCTTCCCTTGGTTCCTCTGGACTCTCTCTGCTTTTGCTTCAGCTGCTGTATCTGTATCCTCTCTTCCTGGATCTGTTGCCTCTCTCCTTTCACTTCCTGAGTGACGCAGCTTAAATATCCTGCAGCTTGTTTCCTTCTCTGGCCCCACCCCCTCTCTGCCTGCACGAGCTCTAGAGGCTGGGTGTGGCTTCAAGCTATCCCTATTAGTGTGTGTTCTAGCTTCTTTCTCTGCCTGGGAGCTATGCTGTAGTGAGCCCTTCCCCCGCTCATGAGAAAAAACCTCTTTTTTTCAGTTTTAAAAGGCTCAGCTACCTGCGCATCACCACAGTTGGTCAAAGACATAATTTTAGAGCACCGATCACACTTCCTAAAGCCACTGGCCATGGGGGAAAAAATTACCCCTGCGAGGTCGAAGACTCTCAAGGCTGCCAGTGGGAGAAAAAGGGCGTGAAGATGCCAGAAAAAGACAAGAATGAAAAACTACAAAAATAGACTGAACTCGATGCCACGACAATGAGGTCAGTAGGCGGGAAGAGTACCGGTGCAATACCGGAGGTAAGTATGAATCTCAGAGAGAAAAATCAACTTTTTCTGGGGACAAGCCAGACAAACGTCTGAAGGGCTCTGTGGAAAAAAGGAGACTGAGCAAGATGGCACCCTTGGGCAGGAAGGGGACAACGCATGCATGGTGGTATCTCCCAAAGGCTTTATTTGAAAGCTTTGGGGATTCTTCCGTGAGGGCTCTGTCGGTACCGATGTCACCCATATGTGAGGACTGACTTCCCGCTTGCTCCTGGAGAAATAGAAGATCTCTAAAGGAAAAGAAGGGACTATAGTATTTGATATGGAAGGGCAGACTAGATAGGCCATAAGGTCTTTTTCTTTTGACGTGTTTCAATGTTTCTTTGCCCAGGACCACGCATAGGAGAGCTAGGGCACATGACCATGAATGCAGGAAACAGTGCATGTAGCATTACCCTCTCTGGCAGCACTGCCACTACAGTTACTGTTTAATTTTATTTGATATACCGCCTATAACCATGGCATCTAGGTAATTAACAAAGTAAAATGACAATGAGGCTATTTGCATTCTCTGCTCATGTCATTGGGGAAACTATTCCTACACATTCTGTCATGACCATGGAGCTGTGTTGACAGTCTCATTGAGTCAGGACAGCTTCCATAGCAATGGTAGATGACAGACACAATAGTCAGGTTATTTGCATAACGACACACTCCTGTACATTCTGCCTGCAAAACCATGCATACACCTAAGTTCCCTGCACCATGAGACCATCAGCCAATGCTTCTCAACCAGTGTACCGAACTTATGAGATGCTTTCACTATCTCATTTGGAAAGTGGTCCTGAATACAGCCATCTGCTTCCTGCTCCAGCCCCTTTCTTTTCTATCCTAGATGTAGGAAACCAACTTATTTTCAAGATAGCAATTGTAATGTGTGATCTAGTAGCTGCATGCTTCTTGGAGTAAACTTGAACCCTTCTCCTACACATAATTTATATGTTGGAAATAGTTTGATTGTTTTAGCTAATCTGATTGGTATATAAATAATTGTCTTTTATGCAGGACATACCCACCAGCTCTGAGGATTTTGTATTGAACCCAGAAACTGATTTGTAGTAGCAGAACTGCAATAATGCAATTTTAGGCATAGTTAGAGAGTAGATTACAACAATTTTTCAGGGGGAACATCCACTGGACTCCCCTCTCCACCAAAGTTTACAGATTACTTACTAATAGTACTCTTCCCTCCCATTGGCAGGACATTGGAGTGGAGGAGTGGCCTAGTGGTTGGGGCAAGGTACTTCAGGCTGGAAGGTCAGAGGTTCAAATCCCACTAGAGGACAGCAACCTTGGGCTGGAAGGACTGGGGTTTCTAGTCCCACAGGTGCTCCTTGTGGTCTTGGGCAAGCCACTTAACCCTCCATAGCCCATATTCCCTGTAAAATAGTTATCTCCAAGTTATAATGCCCTGTTCAATGTAATTTCAGTTTGTTCAATGTAAGCCACACTGATGCAGAATAGCATGGTATATAAGAGAATATAAATAAATTAACACTTCTTATGGGGAGCAATTTCTCCAAATGCATTAATTTTGCACATACCATAACAGTAATGAACCTCACTTCTATGCAAGGGTATATGGGGGAGTCTTACCTGTGTAACTCCTCTGCTGGCTTTAGTCTGGTATATGAATGCATAGAGCCCTTCCATCTTACATGACCTGCTGGCCTCATATGTTCAGAAGCAAGATTGAATCCAGCAAAATGAGGCAGTCACGGATTACAATTTTGGCTCTCTTTCTGCTTGTGGGAGGGACCAAGCAGCTACATCTCCTTCATTGTACATATATTGACAAAACGGTTTGATATTTAAAAGTTTGATGGCCACAGAGACGTTTCTCTGGGACTGTTCTGAGAGGGATGGTGTTGAGATGGTAACAATTGAATTTGCTATTCAAAATCTTAGGAGGGGGAGGGGGATGTTGGGGTTTAAAGTACAATAGCAAGGCAGTGCAAATCTGAAGGTTTGTCTAGGACACCTACTACTCTTGCATGGATCCTGCAGGCAAAATTATGTTTGTGTACCCCGAGGATGGAACAAACTCAAAAGTATGCAACAAAATTAAAAAGGTTGAAAAAGACTGCCATAAAAAATCATTTGACGTTGCATGACAGCTTCCTGATGCTGCCTTGGCTGGATGCAAGTTTATGACTGCAGTACAAGGCAGACAAACAGAGGCTTGGCCATTGACTGTTGCATTTCTGTTGTGCAGCTGCCATTGTAGTGGCATAATTATCAGGCATGTGGCAACATCGGAGACAGTCTGGCACACATGCACCAACAGGACACATGTATGCAGCTGAATGCATTATATGCTTGGACTGCATCTCATTTTTCAATGATCAGCTGATTGCCATGGGATTGCCCTGAAGTTGTTGTGTGGAAGGCAACTGTTACTGTGATCGGCATATAGGAGTAGGATTCATAATCCACTCTCAGGTTACATAATCGGGGCCTTTGCAGATCTAGATCATGCTGAGCAGTCCTTCTTGCACAGATGCTGCGCCTTCATCAGAGGTCAGAGAAACACCAGCTGCTGCAGAGAGTGCAGCAGCAGAGGTGCCCCCCCAACAAGTACCTCCAGGTCAAGGGACATATGAACATAAGATATGCCATACTAGGTCAGACCATCAAGCCCAGTATCCTGTTTCCAATCCAGGACACAAGTATCTGGCAGGTACCCAAAGTCCACAGCTTCCACAATACTTGTCCTGGGTTAAGCAGTGAATTTCCCGGGTCCTCTTTAATAATGGTTTATGGATCTTTCCTCCAGGAACTTGTCCAAACCTTTTTTAAACCCAGCTATACTAACAGCTTTTACTACATCCTCTGGTAATGAATTCCAGAGTTTGATTACACATTGAGTGAAAAAATATTTTCTCCTATTAGTCTTATATGGGATACACTGTAGCTTTATTGCATGTCCCCTAGTCCTTCCAAATAGTGATAGTGTAAACAATCGATCTACGCTTATCCGTTCCATTCCATTCATTAATTTAGAGACCTCTATCACATCACCCATCAGCCATCTCTTTTCCAGGTTAAAGAGCCCTAACCTTTTTACCCTCTCCTCATAGAGGTATCTTTCCATCCCCTTTACCATTTTGGTGGCTCTTCTCTGTACCTTTTCTAATTGCACTATATCCTTTTTAAGATATGGTGACTAGAATTGCACACAATATTCAAGGTGCAGTTGCACCATGGAATGATACAAAGGCATTATAATATCCTTTGTTTTATTCTCCATTCCTTTCCTTATTATAACTATCATTCTATTTGCTTTCTTGGCCGCCACTGAACACTGGGCAGAGGGTTTCAACATGTTATCCACGATGATACCTAAATCTTTTTCCTGGGTGGTGGTCCCTAATGTAGAACCTTGCATTGTGTAACTATAGTTTGGGTTGTTCTTTTCTAGGTGAATAACTTTGTACTTGTCCACGTTAAATTCCATCTGCCATATGAATGTCCAGTCTTCCAATTTATTAAGGTCCTCCTGCAATTTTTCACAATCCTCTTGAGTTTTAACAACTTTGAATAATTTTGTGTTATCTGCAAATTTGATTACCTCACTGATTATTCCCATTTACAGGTCATTTACGAATATGTTAAAAAGCAGCGGACCAGGCACAGATCCCTGGGGTACTCCACTATTCACCTTTTTCCATTGGGAAAATTGGCTATTTAGCCCTACCCTCTGCTTTGTATCTTTTAACCAGTTCCTGATCCACGATAGTACACTGCCTCCTATTCCATGACTTTTTAATTTCACCAAGAGTCTCTCATGAGGGACCTTGTCAAAGGCTTTCTGAAAATCCGGATACAGTACATCAACCGCTTCACCTTTGTCTACTTGTTTATTTACACCTTCAAAAAATATAACAGATTAGTAAGACAAGACCTTTCCTAGCTAGAGCCATGTTGGCTGTCTCCCATTAAACCATGACTATCTACATGTTCAGAAATTTTGTTTTAATAATGGTTTCTACCATTTTTTTCGGTACTGATGTCAGGCTCAGCGGTCTGTAATTTCCCAGATCACCCCCTGGAACTCTTTTTGAAAATTGGTATTACACTGGCCATCCTCCAATCTTGAGGTATTACTGATGATTTTAATGATAGTTCACAGATTAGTAATAGTAGGTCTGCAATCTCATATTTATTTATTTATTTATTTATTATATTTATTTATTACAAGTTCTTATATACCGCACTATTCGGCATCAGCGCGGTTTACATTATAACATAAAGACCATAACAACAAGCTGTTTGGTTTACATCGAACAGGAGTACAAACTTGGAGAACCGGGGTAAACTATATACAAGAGATAATTACATAGAACAGAATAGAGTCTTAATAATATCAAGAACGGCATGGTGTGATTTGCTACTCTTCAGTTTATCAAATAGTTGTAATACATCTTCCCGGTTTATCGATATTTCTTTCAATTCTTCTGGTGCATCAGCTTTAAATACCATTTCAGGCATGGGTATCTTTCCTATGTCTTCTTCAGTAAATATCGAAGCAAAGAATTCATTCAGTTGCTTCACTATGGCCTTCTCTCCTCTTTGTGCTCCTTTTACCCCTCTATCATCTAATGGTCCAACTAACTCTCTCACTGTTTTTTTGCTACGAATGTACTTTTTTTTATTATGTGTTTTTGCTTCCACAGCAATCTTTTTTATAAATTCTCTCTTTGCCTGCCTTATCAGTGCCTTGCATCTAACTTGCCAGTGCTTATGTTGTTTCCAGTTTTTGTCATTTGACTACTTTTTCCATTACCTGAAAGATGCTTTTTTGGCTACAACAGCCTGTCTGACCTCACTTTTAAACCATGCTGACAGTTTTTTGAACTTCCTTCCATCTTTCTTAAAGCGTGGAATATAGCTGGTCTGGGCTTCCAAGATAGTATTTTTAAACATTGCCCATGCTTGATGTAAATCTTTAACCTTTGCAACTGCTTCTTTTAGTTTTTTCTTATCTGTTTTCCTCATTTTATCATAGTCTCCCTTTTTGAAATTTAAAAGTAGTACTGTGGATTTCCTTGCCGTCCTTCCTCCATTTATTAAATCAAACGCAATCATGCTATGATAACTATTACC
The DNA here is from genome assembly GCA_033557465.1 of Ichthyophis bannanicus. Lineage (NCBI taxonomy): Eukaryota > Metazoa > Chordata > Amphibia > Gymnophiona > Ichthyophiidae > Ichthyophis > Ichthyophis bannanicus. The sequence goes on from CM066035.1 coordinate 777,959,111, forward strand.
AAGTGGCCCCCAACACCCTTATCTCTTGCACCAGATCTTGTGTTCCACTAAGGACTACGTCTAAGATGGATCCCCTCCTGTTGGTCCATGAACCAGCTGCTCCAAGAAGCAGTCATTTATTTCATGTAGAAACTTTGGGGTCTATTCTGTCCCATGAATAGTGGGGATGGACGTGCCGTTGGGACGTCCATCCCTGCTATTCATCCCTCTTGCCATCCCCGACTAAGCCTCCCATACAAACAAGGAGTTTGTACGGGGAGGCTTAAATGGGGCGGGATGGGGTGGTGCGGAGGCCGAGTAAGGGTGGGCAGTGGGTGGTCCGCAGCCCTGGATGTACAGTGCTAATTCCAAAGTTGGCCCTGTATGACCAGGGATGGCAGACTAGATGGGGGAATTATTCAACCTCGGAGGTGGAATAAGCCCCCTAGATGTTAGGGGATGGGAGACCCAGCCAGAAACAAAAGGTGAGGGGTGCAGGAGCCTCTCATTGCCAGGGTTGGGCTGCGGGGAAAGATGAAAGTGATCGGTGGCTGGGGATTGCGGCTTCGGTGCCATGGCACCTGGATGCCATGGCACCGCAGCTCCATTCAGGAGCCTGACTGAGTTAGCCAGGCAGGGGTCTGTAAGTGCAGGCCGATGGGAATCAGGTCCCAGCCTGTACGTACAGGCCTAGATGTGATTCTGATCCCACGGGGGCTAGACGTGCCCCACAGGATTAGAATCAGGTCTATCTCTGTGCGTCCAGTTCCCACTGGAAACAAAGAGGTTGGGATGCACAGAATGGAATGTGCCTCTTTTTCTCCCTAGCATGTCCTGCTGTGACACTGACCCAGTCGATACTGGGGCAATTGAAATCACCCATTATTATTACTGTGCTGTAAATATTAGCTTCACTGATTTCTTTGAGCATTTTATCATCCATTTGTTCATTCTGGCCAGGTGGTCGATAATACACCCCCAATGCCATCGTCTTCCCTTTTTTACATGGAATTTCAATCCATGGAGATTTTACAGTGTATTTTGTTTCCTGCAACACTTTAATCCTGTGTGATTCAATGCCCTTTCTAATATAGAGCACAACCCCTCCACCAATTTGATCTACTCTATCATTGTGATATAATTTGTACCCAGGTATCACCATATCCCACTGGTTGTCCTCCTTCCACCATGTCTCTGAGATACCAATCATATCTAACTTCTCATTTAGTGCTATATATTCTAACAAATCCCATCTTATTTTAGACTTCTAGCATTTGTATACAAGCATTTTAGAGGCTGTATTTTATTCATATTAATCTGGTTACCGGTAGGCAGGGGTCATTTGGAATCTTTAAACTGTGTATGCTCTGTACTTAAGGGCATTTGGGTTACTTTTGTCATTAATGGAACCTCTCTGTTGATATGCCCTAATTTCAATCTTTTGCTAGTATCCTTCAAGAATACATCCTTCCAAACCATGCGCTCTTGGACGACTGTCAGCTTTCCCCTATTATCTATTTTAAAAGCAGCCTGGTTCCATCCCAGTTAAGGTGGAGCCATCCCATCGGAAAAGCCCCTTCTTTTCCCAGAATGTTGCCCAGTTCTTAACAAATCCAAAACCTTCTTCTATGCACCATCGTCTCACCCATGCATTGAGACTCTGGAGCTCTGCCTGCCTTTTGGGTCCTGCATGTGGAATGGGAAGCATTTCGGAGAATGCTACCCTGGAAGTTCTGGATTTCAACTTCCTACCTAAAAGCCTAAATTTGGCCTCCAGAACCTCCCTACCACTCTTTCCTATGTCATTGGTACCAATAAGTACCAAGACAGCAGACTCCTCCCTAGGACTATTTAAGACCTTGTCTAGGTGGCACGTGAGGTCTGCTACCCTTGCACCAGGCAGGCATGTTACCAGGCGATACTCACACCCACCAGTCACCCAGCTATCTATATGCCTAATGATCAAATCACCAATTATAACGACTGTCTTAACCCTTCCCTCATGGGCACCTGGCCTTGGAGAAACCTCCTCTGTGCGAGAGGGTTTTACATCATCTGGAGGATAGGTCCTAGCTACAGGATCACTTCCTGCCACACCAGGGTGATGCTTTCCTGTCATGTGACCTCTCTCCTCCATGACAAAAGGGTTGCTGCCAGACTGGAGGAAGATTTCTTAACTGTGTCCCTAGAGGTCTCATCTGTGTACCTCTCTGCCTTCCTTATGTCCTCCAAGTCTGCTACTCTAGCCTCCGGAGATCGGACTCATTCTCTGAGAGCTAAGAGGTCCTTGCACCTAGTGCACATTTAAGACCCCTCACTAACTGGGAGAAAATCATACTTGTGACACTCAGTGCAATTGGCTGGAACGCCCCCTCTCGCTGCTGGACTGCTGTCTGCATCTTAGTTTTAAGGTTGTGTTTATGTATTTAAATTGTTTACTTATGTAGATTTTCTGGGGATACTTAAACTAATAAAACTATATCTAATACATTTAATGCACTTTATTCACCTCAAGATTAATTAATCTCAGGTCCTTAATGTATGCTTCATGAGAATAACAGCTGCACTTGAGATCGTGAATATAGGCACCTCCTTCCCTTTAAGAGGTTTAAGAGTCTATAAAGCTATGATTATCTCAGGGGTGGGTGGGAGTTTGGGGAGGGAGGGACAGTGGAAGACCTATTAAATGTTGGCTTGCTTCTAAGGTAAAGGCTAACCAATTTCCTGGGTGTTTCACATAGTCCTTGGTTTGATAGAAGGGGCCTTTTAAATTACCCCTTTGATCTGTCACTTGCCTTTACACCTATTCAAGACAACTTCACAGATCTTTTGCCTCCTAACTGGAATGCCTCTTTGTAAAGGTCACTAGAAACAAGTTTATTTCTTCCTACTCAGGGTTATTCTGCCTGTATGCTAAGCTATGCTCTGATTTGATTTAGATAAGAAGTTTTCTAGAAACAAATTTTATTTCTGTAACTATTTACACTATTTAACTTTCTATCTTGAAACTATACTCTGATTGATATGAAAAGATATCTAAAAATACATTTCAGAGTCTATTTACTCTTTATTTACTTTCTAGGCTAAGCTATACTCTGATTTGACTTAGATACAAAGCTCTCTGGTGGAACTAAGACCTGACTGACTCAGAAAAAACACTGAAGTCTAAAATACATAGATCTATCAGTTTTAACCCAAAGAATTCCCTTTTCCCCCCAAGATTTAGATTTTTTTAGAGGTTTTAGCACAGTTATAGATCGATTTTGTTGTAGCAGTCCCTTTGGTAGTCCTTCAAGAGGGAGACAGAGAACATGATGACCCTCTTGGAAAGAGCAGCAGAGGGGGTGGAGGAGGATTCATCCACCGACATAGCCAGCTGGCACATGGATGGTACCCTTACCACATCACCACCTGCTGGTGCCAGCACTCTCCCTGCTCCCTCCTAATCCCCAGGACCACTGGCTGCAGAGGACCCTGGAGTGGACAGTCAGCTCCTTCATAGTCTTCCACCATCGGTCCTCATCCGACAGCTGCCAGCACCTATTGCATCACCCATGTCACATTCCAAGGCTGTCACACAATGTTGGTGGCATTTATGGATGTGCAGTCCTGACTGTGCCTTGGGTAATACAACTGATGCACTGGCACATGTGTTGCGGAACCTCAAAGAGACTGTGGCAAGGATGGCTGATGGCCTGGAGAAGCTAGAGTAATGGGTGTGGGATGCTCCAGGATATCAGCCATCCCCACTTCGGAGGGATGAGCCACGTATCTGAGGGCATTAGTCCCAGTCTCCAAGTTGACTCCTCTGCATTCAGGGGTCCTAAGGCATATGCCTGTTCTTTCCTTTCCCTCCCCCAACCACATATACATAGAGGCATGTTTGGTATGTAAATAGTTGTGAAATATATATTGTCATGAGGTGGATCAGCCTGAGCCTATGGAAATAGGAAAAACTGAGCAGAACAGTTCTAATAATGACAGGCTAGAGCAGCACGTGGACCAGAGTTGCTATAGGCAACGTGTACAAACTGAATTACCAGGTGTGGGAGCACGCCCAAGCAGTAGGTTACCTCACAGCCCATTAGGTAATGAGGGACAGCTGGGAGGAGGCAGGGCTCAAGGAAACACCAAGAGTGACGCAGTTAAAATTCACTCACCAGAGGTTAGAGTTAGAGCCGATAGCGGAGCCGGTTGGAGAGCCGATAGCAGAGCTGATTTCAGAACTGATCAGAGAGCTGGACAGGTGGCCAGAGCTTCACACGGAGTCTTACACAAAGTTCTAGAGAAAGAAACCCAGGAGAGAATACCAAGGATTTGCTTCAGAGAGCAGTGCAAAACTGAACAAAAGCCCAGTGGACTTTGCCACGAAGGCATTTCTGGAACCAGGCTGAGAAAAGCTGTGGGAAAGAATCTTCCTAATAACAGGTACAAGGAGGGCAAGAGTTTTTATCTTGAGGATACTTTTGTGCCCAAAAGAAAACAGAGAGAAAAAGGCAGTGAGAGGCTTTCATCTTGGCAAAGCTCCGTTAAGTTTCCTGTGCCCAGAAGCTCCGTGAGAACTAAGCCAGAAGGTAGGCTTATTCCTTCTAGTATAAGGGAAGCTGAAAGTAAGAGTTTTACCTACACTTATCCAAGAGTGTGTGGCTCTCAGGAAGGAAACTCTACTGTGTGTGGTAACCTCCCATTTTACTCTAGCAGAGAGGAGGAGGGGAGCCCTCTTAGCCGAGAAGAGGGACTGTTTAAAAATAGCCTAAGTTACAATCCTAGGAAGTTTAGTTCCGAAGAAATATGTGAAGAAATGCAGTGTGATATCTGTGAGGAAACATCTTCTGAGTCTTGTATGGATTGTATGTTGATAATTTCTGATGAGATTTCTTCATTGTGCTGAAGTGGCTACAGAAAATCTGTTTAAGAAAAACAGCAGTGAAGAAACTTGTTTGTTCAGGAAAAAGGACTGTTTGAGTTACCTTTTGTTTATTGCCAAGCTGAAGATACAAGCATTTATTTTTGTTCCAGTAGTTTACCTTTATTTATACCAGAAGTATGGTCTTTTGTCTTTTGTTCCAATGTGCTAAAAATTCACCCGGGAAGGGAAAATAAAAAGTCCTCTCTTTAAAGCCTTGCTTCTCGTCTACAACTACATTCTTATATTAGCTTGTGGGACTACAGTTCCCAGGGGGCATTTCAACACCTTCTTGGTACCATCCCCCAATGTTAAGAAGAGGCCCCACTGTAGCTCCCATGCTTCTAGCCTCTGGGAACCTATAGGTGGGTGACAAATGGCGTAGTTTTTCAGATTTTTGCCTTAAGGAATAAAGGACATTACTAAGGAAACTACTTGCCACTGGAGAAGACTGCTTCCAGACCGGGAGAGCCGTCGGAGACGAGATTTCGCTGGCAGATCGGCCAGGGGGTGCTGACGCAGTAACCTTTCTCACAGGCTGGAATCTACACGAAGGCTCAGGTAAAGCTTACCTAGGGCATGAGTGTAGGAGGACACGGGTGAGAAAGGGGGCGCTGGTGGGCACACAGAGAAATAGACGGGGAAAAAGAATCGCAGTGCCGCACTTTGTGGGCTTTTTCTTTGTTTTCTCTCCACAGGGACGCAGAATCCAAGGATGAATCCGCAGGACGTCATGCACTGGATGCGGGCACAATGGGACAAGCAGGTCGAATTGGTCTGGTATCTCCAGGAGCAGAATGCGATAACAATGAGGGAGCAGCAGAAGCCGCTCATGGACACAATGGAGGCACTCTTAAAGAAGCCAGAGCAGGAGCTGCCATCCCCTCTATAGTTCAGGGGGTAGGACTGAACTCTCACAGTGCATTTACGCTGGGACAATTGAATCCCTATGATAATCTTGACGATTTCATAGACTCCTTCGAGCGTATAGTGGGAGCTTCAAAGTGGACTGTAGAGCAGTGGGCAACCCGCTTCGCAATGTCGCTTACGGGCGAAGCCCTATTTGCCTATAAGGCTATGCCTGCTTTACTTGCCTCTGACTATGCAGAGGTAAAAAGAGCAGTCAAAGACAGGCTAGGGTTAACTCCTGTACATTATAGAAGAATGTTTAGGGAGGCTAGGATAAAGCTCCGGGAGACCCCTAAGGCCCTGTCTCAAAGGCTAAAGAGTCTAGCCGGAAAGTGGTTGACTCCAGAAGGGAGAACGCTAGAGTCAGTAGTTGATATGATTGTTTTAGAACAGTTTATGCAGGCTGTTCCTACTGAAGTGAAAACTTTTCTTACACTCCAGAACTGCCGAACCACTGATGAGGCAGCCAATCTTGCAGAAAGATATTTTGAAGCAGAGATGGCTGACACCTCAGGGGTAGGTGTGTTGAAAGCAGCTGGTATGGCAAGTTTTAGCAAAAAGGGCAAATGTTCAAAGGGTAACATGTTTAATGCTAAAATGTCTAGTGTTGATGAGAAACATGATAATGACAATGTTTTGTTTGTACGTAAATTTTCAGAGGAACTGCACTGAAAGAACGGTCCTTCTGTCTGGAGCCGAGGAGCCAAGCCAGGAAGGATTCCTTCTACAAGTCCAGGTAGAGGGTATTGAAGCACTGGCACTACTTGACTCGGGGGCTGACCAGAGCATGGTTTCACGCAAGCTCTGGGAAGCCATTGTGGAGCGCCGTCAGTCAGCCCCGAGTCAAGCAGAAGGCCAGGTGCGAATAAGGTGCGTGCACGGCGCAGCCTCACACTATCCCTTACACAGTTTATCAGTGAGTGGGTTAGGAACACAACAGCAGATGTTAGTAGCTATTGTTCCAAAACTACCTTGTGAGGTCGTCTTGAGACGAGATTGGCCGTCATTTTTTCAGGAAATGGAAAAGGGTCTTAACAAACCTGGCCAGAAGTCCACTCAACCCCAGGCAGGGACAAGAGAAATAGGGTTAGAAGTCTTAGTGGCCAGACTCCCTAGTCCCTTATTCGGGAAAACACAAAAGACTAGAACACAATCTCAGGCACACAGGATTGAAGTACCCTTAGGGAAGCAGAAATTTGTGCTCCAGTTTTGTAAGGCAACTGAGCTAGCGAAAAGCCCACAGAGAGCTTCCACAGCGGCTGCAGGGTACGACCTTTTTAGTGCCGAGGAGGCCATAGTTTTAAAAGGGGGGAAAGCCTTGATTAACACTGGCATACAAGTAAAGATACCAGAGGGCTGCTACGGGCGCATAGCCCCAAGGTCGGGCCTGGCAGTCAAATACTTTTTAGACGTAGGGGCAGGGGTTATAGACCCCGATTACAGGGGCTGTGTAAAAGTCTTAATTTTTAACTTTGGGGAAAAAGACTTTAAGATACAGATAGGCGACCGCATCGCTCAGTTAATATGTGAGCGTGTGGGTTTTCCCACAGTAGAGGAGGTGCCATCGTTATCACCAACTACTCGTGGACTTTGGACTTTGCTACGAAGGTATTTCTGGAACCAGGATGAGAAAAGCTGTGGGAAAGAATCTTCCTAATAACAGGTACAAGGAGGGCAAGAGTTTTTATCTTGAGGATACTTTTGTGCCCAAAAGAAAACAGAGAGAAAAAGGCAGTGAGAGGCTTTCATCTTGGCAAAGCTCCGTTAAGTTCCCTGTGCCCAGAAGCTCCGTGAGAACTAAGCCAGAAGGTAGGCTTATTCCTTCTAGTATAAGGGAAGCTGAAAGTAAGAGTTTTACCTACACTTATCCAAGAGTGTGTGGCTCTCAGGAAGGAAACTCTATTGTGTGTGGTAACCTCCCATTTTACTCTAGCAGAGAGGAGGAGGGGAGCCCTCTTAGCCGAGAAGAGGGACTGTTTAAAAATAGCCTAAGTTACAATCCTAGGGAGTTTAGCGCCGAAGAAATATGTGAAGAAATGCAGTGTGATTTCTGTGAGGAAACATCTTCTGAGTCTTGTATGGATTGTATGTTGATAATTTCTGATGAGATTTCTTCATTGTGCTGAAGTGGCTACAGAAAATCTGTTTAAGAAAAACAGCAGTGAAGAAACTTGTTTGTTCAGGAAAAAGGACTGTTTGAGTTACCTTTTGTTTATTGCCAAGCTGAAGATACAAGTATTTATTTTTGTTCCAGTAGTTTACCTTTATTTATACCAGAAGTATGGTCTTTTGTCTTTTGTTCCAATGTGCTAAAAATTCACCCGGGAAGGGAAAATAAAAAGTCCTCTCTTTAAAGCCTTGCTTCTCGTCTACAACTACATTCTTATATTAGCTTGTGGGACTACAGTTCCCAGGGGGCATTTCAACACCTTCTTGGTACCATCCCCCGCTGTTTAAGAAGAGGCCCCACTGTAGCTCCCATGCTTCTAGCCTCTGGGAACCTATAGGTGGGTGACAAATAGCGTAGTTTTTCGGATTTTTGCCTTAAGGAATAAAGGACATTACTAAGGAAACTACTTGCCACTGGAGAAGACTGCTTCCAGACCGGGAGAGCCGTCGGAGACGAGATTTCGCTGGCAGATCGGCCAGGGGGTGCTGACGCAGTAACCTTTCTCACAGGCTGGAATCTACACGAAGGCTCAGGTAAAGCTTACCTAGGGCATGAGTGTAGGAGGACACGGGTGAGAAAGGGGGCGCTGGTGGGCACACAGAGAAATAGACGGGGGAAAAGAATCGCAGTGCCGCACTTTGTGGGTTTTTTCTTTGTTTTCTCTCCACAGGGACGCAGAATCCAAGGATGGATCCACAGGACGTCATGCACTGGATGCGGGCTCAATGGGACAAGCAGGTCGAATTGGTCCGGTATCTCCAGGAGCAGAATGCGATAATCATGAGGGAGCAGCAGAAGCCGCTCATAGACACAATGGAGGCACTCTTAAAGAAGCCGGAGCAGGAGCTGCCATCCCCTCTATAGTTCAGGGGGTAGGACTGAACTCTCACAGTGCATTTACGCTGGGACAATTGAATCCCTATGATAATCTTGACGATTTCATAGACGCCTTTGAGCGTATAGCGGGAGCTTTAAAGTGGACTGTAGAGCAGTGGGCAACCCGCTTCGCAATGTCGCTTACTGGCGAAGCCCTATCTGCCTATAAGGCTATGCCTGCTTTACTTGCCTCTGACTATGCAGAGGTAAAAAGAGCAGTCAAAGACAGGCTAGGGTTAACTCCTGTACATTATAGAAGAATGTTTAGGGAGGCTAGGATAAAGCCCCGGGAGACCCCTAAGGCCCTGTCTCAAAGGCTAAAGAGTCTAGCCGGAAAGTGGTTGACTCCAGAAGGGAGAACGCTAGAGTCAGTAGTTGATATGATTGTTTTAGAACAGTTTATGCAGGCTGTTCCTACTGAAGTGAAAACTTTTCTTACACTCCAGAACTGCCGAACCACTGATGAGGCAGCCAATCTTGCAGAAAGATATTTTGAAGCAGAGATGGCTGACACCTCAGGGGTAGGTGTGTTGAAAGCAGCTGGTATGGCAAGTTTTAGCAAAAAGGGCAAATGTTCAAAGGGTAACATGTTTAATGCTAAAATGTCTAGTGTTGATGAGAAACATGATAATGACAGTGTTTTGTTTGTACGTAAAGGGAAGTGTTATGCCTGTGGAAAAACAGGACATTTTCAGAGGAACTGCACTGAAAGAACGGTCCTTGTGTCTGGAGCCGAGGAGCCAAGCCAGGAAGGATTCCTTCTACAAGTCCAGGTAGAGGGTATTGAAGCACTGGCACTACTTGACTCGGGGGCTGACCAGAGCATGGTTTCACGCAAGCTCTGGGAAGCCATTGTGGAGCGCCGTCAGTCAGCCCCGAGTCAAGCAGAAGGCCAGGTGCGAGTAAGGTGCGTGCACGGCGCAGCCTCACACTATCCCTTACACAGTTTATCAGTGAGTGGGTTAGGAACACAACAGCAGATGTTAGTAGTTAATGTTCCAAAACTACCTTGTGAGGTCATCTTGGGACGAGATTGGCCGTCATTTTATCAGGAAATGGAAAAGCACAGTTACTTACCTGTAACAGGTGATCTCTGGGAACAGCAGGAATTAGTCCTCACATATGGGTACGTCGGTACCGACGGAGCCTGCGCGGGAAAGCTCCCCAGCTTCCCAGAAGGAAAGCTTTTGGGGCCTCCCACTGCGCATGCGCGCTGCCTTCCCGCCTTCCTGACCAACTCTCCTCAGTTCGAGTTTAAAGCTGAGACAATAGAGAGAGGAAAGGAAAGAGAGAGATAGATACAACTCCTAGGGGAGGTGGGTGGGTTGTGAAGACTAATTCCTGCTGTTCCCAGAGATCACCTGTTACAGGTAAGTAACTGTGCTATCTCCAGAAACAAGCAGGAATAAGTCCTCACATATGGGGACTCCCTAGCTAAGATGCCCGGGAGATCCCCTGAAGGGTATGAGACCCTGAAAGGTTCCTCATCTTCCTATGGATCTCAGGCATCCATTCTGGGAAGGTGGGCTGGAGTTGTTCAAGAATGGAACTGGTGTCTGAGGACAGCCTGACCAAACAAGGCATCCCGGCGGGAGTCCTTGTCCAAACAGTAATGGGCTGTAAAGGTATGAACCGAGGCCCAGGTGGCTGCTCGACAGATCTGGTCAATGGACACAGAGTTTAGATGAGCCATAGAGGTGGCCATGGCCCTCACGTTGTGAGCGGTGACATGGCCCTCCAAAGAAAGGTTCTTACTCTGGTAAGCAAAAGAGATACACTGAGCAATCCAATTGGAGAGTGTTCTTTTGGAGACTGGAAGTCCTAAATGAGAAGGATCAAAAGCAACAAAAAGCTGAGAAGACTTTCGATGTTGCTGTGTCCTGTGGAGGTAAAAGGCAAGAGCTCTTTTACAGTCTAGAGTATGAAGGTTCCTCTCTGCACTGGATGCATGAGGAGCTGGAAAAAAAACAGGTAAATATACCTCTTGATTAAGATGAAAAGGGGAGACCACTTTAGGCATAAAGTGGGGATTGGTCCTAAGGACCACCTTGTCATGATGGAACCTTGTATAAGGTGGATTAGCCACTAGGGCTTGCAGTTCACTGATACGGCGAGCTGAGGTGACTGCAATAAGAAAAATAACCTTCCAGGAAAGAAATTTCAAGGAGGTAGTGGCTAGGGGTTCAAAAGGTGGCTTCATAAGCTGACCAAGAACCAAGTTTAAGTCCCATGCCACCGTAGGAGGTCGAATGGGAGGTTTAGTTAAGGTTAGGCCTCTCATGAATCTTGCAATAAGAGGATGAGAGGAAACAGGTTGTCCATTGATGGGCTTAAGTGATGCCGCAATAGCACTCAAATGGACTCTTACTGAATTCGTTTTGAGTCCTGCATTGGAGAGATGCAGGAGATATTCCAAAAGAGAATTCAATGGGAGTGCTAGAGGGTTAAGACCCTTGTGAGCACACCAAATGGAAAACCTTTTCCATGTAAAAGCGTAAGAATGCCTAGTGGAAGGTTTCCTAGAGGCGTGTAGGATATCCTTCACTTGCTGCGAAAGATTGAAGTCTTGAAGGTCTAGGCCTTCAGTAACCAAGCTCTGAGGTGAAGGGACTTGGGGTTTGGGTGCCACAAAGTCCCCTCCTCCTGAGACAGAAGGTCTGGAGCCGCTCCCAAGTCCAGGGAGGGGGCTTGGGAGAGATGCAGAAGTAGAGGGTACCACACTTGGCGTGGCCAGCGTGGAGCTATGAGGATCATGGACCCTTGATCCCTTTGAAGTTTGAACAGAGTCTTGGGAATCAAAGGAATGGGTGGAAAGGCATACAGGAAGTCCTGACCCCAATGAAGGAGGAAGGCATCCTTGGCCTGAACTCCCTGACACGGAATCCTGGAACAGAACCGGGGAAGTTTGGCATTCCACGGACTTGCAAAGAGGTCTATGTCTGGGGTTCCCCATTTCTGGAAGATTCTGAGTACCTGATCCATGTGCAGGGACCATTCGTGTGGAAGCAGAACTCGACTGAGTCTGTCTGCCCAAGAGTTTTGGATTCCTGGAAGATATACTGCCAGGAGATGGATTTGATGCTCTCTGGCGAAGGCCCATAATCCTAGAGCTTCGTTGCAAAGCGACAGAGAGCCAGTCCTTCCTTGTTTGTTTATGTAAAACATGGCTACTTGATTGTCCGTGTGAATAAGGACTGTCATGATGCTGAGGAGGGTATGAAAAACTTTGAGAGCTAGAAAGATTGCTCGAAGTTCCAAGTGGTTGATATGAAGGGTGGTCTCCTGTGGAGACCAAGTGCCCTGAGTGGAGAGATCTTGGAGATGAGCTCCCCAACCTGTTTGGGAGGCATCTGTTGTGAGGGTTGCTTGGGGCAACAATGGTTGAAAGGGGGCCCCCAACAACATATTTTGAGTGGACATCCACCATTGGAGAGACCAAAAGAGACGTTTGGAGTTTGCTATTTGGTCTGAGAGAGCTCCTGATGCTTGAGTCCACTGGGTGGACAAAGTCCATTGAGCTGCTCTCATATGTAGGCGAGCATAAGGCACCACATGCACTGTGGAGGCCATGTGGCCTAATAGTTGTAGCATCTCTCTGGCAGTCAAGTGGCTTCTGGACTGAATCTGAGAGGCTAAGTGCACTAGACGTTGGCAACGGGCCTGAGGCAGATAGGCCCTTGCAGTGGTGGTATCCAACCAGGCCCCTATGAATTCTAGGGATTGAGTAGGGGTGAGTTGGGACTTTGGGAGATTGATCACAAGTCCCAGATATTGTAGAATGCGCCTGGTGCGATCCAGGGAAGTCTGAGCCTCGGACTGAGATGGAGCTCGGATGAGCCAGTCGTCCAGGTATGGGAAGACAAAAATTCCCAGGGCGCGTAGAAATGCAGCTACTATTGCCATGCATTTGGTAAATACCCTTGGAGCAGAGGCTAGACCGAAGGGAAGTACTCTGTATTGGAAATGTTTTCCCTGGAACAGAAACTGTAGGAATTTTCTGTGGGATGGATGGATGAGTATATGTGTGTACGCATCCTTGAGATCTAGAGAACAAAGCCAATCCTGACTCTGTAGGTATGGAAGGAGAGTACCTAGAGAAAGCATCTTGAATTTCTCCTTGTATAGAAATTTGTTCAATTCTCTGAGATCCAGAATGGGTCTGTACCCCCCTGTTTTCTTGGGAATGAGAAAATAAGGGGAGTAAAAACCTGATCCCTGTTGAGGAAGAGGAACCTCTTCTATTGCCTTTTGGGCGAGAAGAGTGGTCACCTCCTGACTTAACAGGTCTAGGAGAGATGGGGAGAATTGAAACTTCTCACCATGGTATGGGGAGGAAGGTTGGAGAAATGTAGTTTGTAGCCCTCTCTGATGATAGAGAGGGTCCATTGTTCTGATGTAATTTGCTCCCATCTGGGAGCAAAATGAGTTAACCTTCCTGGGATGGTGAGAGGTTCTGGTTTTAGAGCCAGAAAGGTTAAGTTCTCTAGATTTAAGTCAAAAACCCTGAGGGGGTTGGGACTGTTGGGCTGTAGCAGCCCCTGCAGGTTTTGCCCTGGCCTGTTTAGGCTGCTGACGCTTAGGAGTAAAGCGAGCTGCAGAAGATTGTTGTCCAGTATTTGAGGCAAATCTGGTTCTCTTGTAGAAAGGCTTTTTGAAAGATTTTTTCTTGACAGGGGTAGAGGTAGACTTAGAAAGTCTATCTAAAGCAGCATTTTCTGCATCCATTTGAGTGGCTTTGATTTGCCACTCTTTACCAAACAGATTCTCCCCTGTACAGGGCAAATTTCCCAACCCATCCTGGACCCAGGGTTCTTTTTTTTAAAAATATTGTTTATTGATTTTCATCAAACAACACACACCAAGAATAACAGTATGGACAATATTAGTCAACCCCAGTCACACCCCCCCTTCCAACCCCCCCCCCATCACCCCCCATCCTACACCCCCCCCCCGCCTCCTTGTGGATCCCTGCGACCCAAACAAACAAGGATAACAAAAACAGGAATAGGAATACTAGGAGAAACCCCATCACACTCCTTAAACCCCCAACCCAATTACCACATCCGAGCCCTGGAAACATAGGCATCAAGATACCACCATTTACTTTTAGCTGAGTCTGAAGACAAATTACCCGCCCCTTGTCCAGTCCGCGCTTGCCACTTAGAGCGCTGGGGTCCGACAGACTCGTACATCTTTTCATATTTGGCAAATGTACATACAAGATTCCACCAGAGCTGGCTGTCCAGATGTGAAAGATCTTTCCAATGACTGAATATCACTTTTAAGGCCACAGCCATTAAAAAATTAAACAGAAAACACTTCTCCTTGGTTACACCTAGTAAATCAGCTTGGGACCGGAGAATCACTGCCGACCAAGACAAAATATCCTGCATTTCCAAGATGGATTGGATCTTGCTCCAGACCTGTGCCCAATAATGCTGAACGTGAGGACAGTCAAAAAACATATGCTTCAACGACCCTGGTGACTGACCACAGGACCAACATTTGTTCCCCACTGACGGGTCCCACTTAGTGAGCCGAACAGGTGTGACACAGGCCCTATGGGTCAAAAAAAACAGGGATTGAGTCAACGCTGCAGCCCGGGAGACCCTGTTTACCTTGGACCAAACTGTATCCCAGGCAGCTGGAGAAATCTCAACCCCTAAGTCCTCTTCCCAGTTGGCCTGCAACCCTACCAGATTAGAGGGAACCCGATCCCGCAACCCCCAGTAAAAATTGGATGCTACTCCCTTCCGGCTGGCACAGCTATCCACCGCCCCCTGAAGCCCCCACTCCGGGACCAAAGACTGCACCGAGACCCCAGCCCGTGCTAGACAATGCCTCAATTGGCTCCACTGAAACTGGCAGCAACCCGGTAGCTGAAACTCGCGCTGCAAGTCACCAAAAGATTTCCAGGAATAAGCCGAGATTAACTGCCCAACTGTCCAAATACCCAGGATCTGCCAACGTTTCCACGAGATTACTCTCTTATTAATACGTAAACGGGGGTTATGCCACAAAGGCATAGACAACGATGGAGGATTGTCCTCTCCTAGGACATGTGCCAAGACCTGAAAGGCGTCCTGAGTGGCCTTAATCACCCTGCCCGCCGGGAAGGAATCAGGGAACCTCATGCCCGCCACTAAACTTATGGGGGCCGGAGCCGCCCTCCGTTTTTCCACCTCCAACCACACAGGGGGGAGCTCGCTGTCATCCCCTGACAACCAGTGGGCCCCTTGCTTAAGCTGAAACACCAAGTGATACAATTTGAAATCAGGAAACTGAACCCCCCCCTCTCCTTGGCAGTAGCAATTCTGGGGGGTTTACCGCGCCAAAGAAAGTTGAGCAATAACCTTTCAATGGAACTATATAACGTGGATGGAAGCACGATCGGCAGCATCTCTAAGACATAATTCACCTTGGGAACCAGCACCATCTTTATGGATTCCAACCGACCCCACCAGGAAAGAAATAAGGGGGACCAGCGCAACGTAAAATCCTGAACCATCTCACGTAGCACACTAGAGTTGACCTGCACAGTTTCCTCCATACTAGGGCAATACCGAACCCCGAGATACTTGACTCCTGACGAAATCCATTGGAACGGAAACGACTCCAACAAATGCTAACCAGTCATCTTGTTCATGGGAAACGCCACCGACTTAGACCAATTGATCTTATACCCCGACAAATGGGAGTAGCTATCAATTAGCTCCAGCACTCGGCCAACAGAGTCCGGTAGAACAAATAACAGAAGATCGTCCGCATATGCGGAAAGTTTGCACTGCAAGTCCGCCACTTCAGTCCTGCGCACTCCCTCTGATTGCCGAATCAGCAACGCCAAAGGCTCCAACGCCAAATTGAAAAGCAAAGGGGAGAGTGGGCACCCCTGCCTGGTGCCACGGAATAACTGCAAAGGCTGGGATAAGACCTGGTTGGCCCAGATTCGCGCCGACGGGTTAGCGTACAGAACCTGCACCATCCTGATAAACTGACCTCCAAACCCAAACCATTTCAAAACCCGAAACAGAAAAGTCCACTCTAACCGATCAAAGGCTTTTTCTGCGTCCAATGAGAGGCCAACCACTGGATGATCACAGCCCTCTGCCACATCTTGCAAATTTAACAGGAGACGAGCATTATCGGCAGTAGAACGGCCAGCCATAAAACCGCATTGATCAGGGTGGACTAAATAAGCCATCACTTTAGCTAGCCTACGGGCTAGGATGGAAGAATAGATCTTATAGTCCGCATTTAATAACGAGATGGGGCGATAATTCCCCACCTCAACGGGATCTCTCCCTGGCTTTTCTAATACAATAATGTTGGCCTCACTGAACGAACCCACTGTCGCCCCAGGTGCCGCTAAGAGGCGGAAATACTCTAATAAATACGGAGCTAACTCCCCTCGAAACGTCTGATAAAATTCAGCGGGGATACCATCAGGACCTACCGCTTTGCCCTTCACCGCCTTCTCAAGAGCATCAACTACCTCTGAGCAGACAATCTCTTTATCCAACTCCGCAAGTTGAGGGGGAGAAAGAGAAGGATGGGAAATATCGCCCAACAAAGCCTGAAAACCCTCCTCACTGAATGAAATGTCAGACGAGTAGAGGTTAGCGTAGAAAGCGCGAAACTCCGCTGCGATCTCCGTATTGCCCAACAAGGTCTCTTTTTTATCATTCTGCAACGCTGCAATTCTGGTTTTCGCAGCCCTAGGCTTAAGCGTGTTCGCTAGCAGTTTTCCAGCTTTGTTCCCTCCCAAGTAATAGGCCGACTGCTGCCCCCCCAAGAGCCGTGCCGCTTCCTCATGTAACAATTGATTATACTGAAACTGTAATTTTTGTAAGCGCAGTAACACACACGGATCAGACCGCGCCGCCAACAGCCGTTCGCCCGCCTTGATCTGAACTCCCAAAGCTTCCAACATCGCTCCCTGTGACCGCTTCAGCTTAATGGAATAACTTGTGATACTCGCTCTCATAGCCGCCTTAAATGCCCCCCACCACGCCCAAACAGGGGTGTCGCCCACTTTGGTAAAATCAAAAAAAGCTGCTATTTCCTGCTTTACATAAGCACAGAAAGCACTGTCGCCCAGAAGTGACCTATCAAAAAAGAAACGAGGATTTGCCTCTTTCACCACCGACCCCGCTAAAGACACCGATACTGCAGCATGATCAGAGATATGCATGGGGCTGATATCAGCTGCCACTACCACTGGAATTAAAGACTTGGAAAGAAGCAGATAATCAATTCGAGAATGCGACTTGTGAGGGAGAGAGAAAAATGTGTATCCCTTTTCCTGGGGATGTAGCAACCTCCATATATCCACTAACCCTTCTGACTCCATAACCGATGCTACCACAGACGCAGCACGCTGAGGCCTCCTCCTCCTATAAGGGTGGCAGTCAATCAATGGATCCAATGTGAGATTAAAATCCCCACCCAAAATTATATCCTCGTTAGCGGACCTATAGACCACTTCAGCAATTTTATGAAAAAACCCGGCATCATCTGTGTTAGGGGCATAGATGTTAAAAATCGCTAACTTCCTCCCATCTACTTGCACTGAGGCAAACGCCCACCTCCCATCCAAGCTCGCCTGGGATGAAACAATAATCGGCGACAACGCCTTCCGAATCAGCGTGATAACCCCATTCTTCTTTTGCCAGGCAGCTGCGTGGCTAGCCACTACATAGCCTTCAGAGCCCAATTTGAGAGCCTCCACTGAGGACAAATGGGATTCTTGAAGCAGAACCACATCTGCCCTTTCCTTCTTACAATACACCAAGATCTTTTTCCGTTTAATTGGATTGTTAATCCCCTTCACGTTCAGCGATAATACTTTAAGTGGGTTCATGAAAAAAGCTTGCAATAGGGCACAGGTCAAAACGAGCACAGCAAAGTATTCTCCGGATCCTTATTACATCCACAATACCCAGTATATATGAACCCCACAGGTACCAACAAGGAGGCAACCACATAACCCAACATGGGACACTTATTGGGTGAGCCAATGCTGAAAGAAGCCCCTCATCTCCCACCCCGCCCTCCCTGAACATCATACTCCCAACCCTTCCCGTAAGCCCCGACATCCCACCATAATCCTTTACATATAAACCAAGCTTACCGGGGCAAAATGCCATCCGATTACCCAACCAACCCCCCTACCTATGAAACCTATGTAACACACACTCCACAACATACTTACAAATTAAACTAAACGAATCTCCCCTCTCCTACCACCCTCTAAAAAAATACAACCCCACACTACAAACACACTCCCATCCCCCTTTTCAACAGGTACCCCCAGCACCCCTCCAAATAACACCAGCCAAGAGACACACAGTTCCGCCTTCCATAGGCTATCTCATCTCATTACAGCGGCCTCCTGTTCCTCGATGAAGGCCCGCAGCGCTGCTGGATCCTCGAACGACCTGGTCTGGTTATGCAGGGTAATTCTGAGGCGCGCAGGAAACAACAAGCCGTATCTCGCCTGCAGAAGCCGGAGCCGCGGCCTGAACGCCAACAGCTGTTTACGCCGGTCCACCGTTGCTTTATGGAAATCCGGATAAAATCCAAGCTGCTGCCCATCCAGCTTTACCGGAGCTGCAGCCCTTGCCGCCGCCAAAATCTGCGCCGCTTGAGTGTGCCTCAGCACACAGAAGATGATGGGGCGCGGAACTCTCACGTTGGGGCCTGAATGAGAAGGAATCCGGTGGGCCCGCTCGATCTCAAACGGTTGACTGAAGGTGAGCTTGAGCACTTTGGGAATCATTTGCTCCAAGAACAATTTCATATTGGCGCCCTCCGCCCCCTCAGGAACGCCAACGATCCGGACATTATTCCGTCGGGTTCTATTGTTTAGCTCCTCCAGATTCCTCTCCAAGGCCAGAATGCGCTTGCGGTTGGCAGCAACCTCCTTTAGTCGCTCCTCATGTACCTCCACCTTCACCTCTAGGCCAGAGAGCTTCTCAGCGAGCCCAGCAATCTGCCCCTTTAGTTCTTTAAGCTCCCCAAGATCAGCCTGTACGCTGCATAGCGAGTCTCCATTAGCAGCCACCATGTCTCTCACGGCCCGCAGCTCCGCCAGTAATTCCTGCATAGACGGAGGGGTTTCCCGGGAAGCCGCCATTTTCTGCGGAGAGGGGGGATCCGGTTTTTGTCTCTTAACTCCGGAGTTCGCGCCCGAGGGGTATTCCAAGCGTGTGGGTTTACCACTGTACATCGTCTGCTACAATGACCCCCTCGCAGGGTTGGCTGGGGCTTCAATAACCAGGGTATTGACAGGATTAAGGCACCGGGTAGGACGAGGAAAGGAACTAAGCGGCCATCTTCCTTGCTGTTGGCTCCGCCCCCCGTCCTGGACCCAGGGTTCTAGGTCAGAGGCCTGGAGCCAAGCAATTCTACGAGCCGCTATGGCAATACCTGAGGCTCTGCTAGCACCCTCAAAGGAGTCAAAGGCTTCTCTGTTGGAGAACTTTGAAATATCTTGGGTATGCTTTAGCAAAAGAAGGAACTCCTCCTTTCTATCCTCTGGGATAAAGGGGAGAAAATGGCGGATTTTTAATGCAATTTCCTTCAGAAACATGCCCATATAGAGGCTGTATGAGTTGATTCTGCCAATAAGCATACTTGCTTGGAAGATTTTTCTTCCAAAAGCATCCAGAGTCCTACATTCTCTTCATGGGGGAGTAGAAGAGTGTCTTTTAGTACTCTTGATCCTTTTCATAGCTGACTGCACCACGATGGAGTGGTGAGGGAGCTGAGTTTTTTGAAACCCAGGAGAAGGAGGGACACGATACATGGTGTCCAGACGACGAGAATGTGGAGATAGAGTGAGAGGAGTCTCCCATAAGTCCATCATGTGATCTTGAAGAATTTCATGGATGGGCAAGGTGACTGCCTCTTTGGGAACCTTAGAGTATCCTAAAATGTCTAACTTTTTTGCTCTAGGTTCTTTTTCAGAGGATACAGAAATAGAAAGACCTTTAGCTACTTCAATGATGAAGTCTTGAAAGGATAAATCCTCTGGAGGAGACATTCTCCTCTTTGGAGAAGAGGGCTCCTCAGGTAGAGTAAGGGATATTTCAGCAGAGTCATCTGATGAATCAGAATCATCAGAAGACTCAAAGTATCGTCTGTTTGCTTCCAGGGATCGATAAGCGTATCGACCGGTATCGACATCGGGGGTACACGGAACCAGATCGGTATCGGGAAAAACCCCAGAAACGGGAACCGGAATTGGTATCCTGGTCGATGTAGATGGCCTGGGTACCGGTATCGGTTGTGGTACCGGAACCGGAGTCGGTACCGCAGGGTGCGGTACTGAGGGCGTCGCAGCCTTAATGAAAGCCAAAATGGCCTGCTGCATGGATTGAACTGTATGATCCATGGACGCCACGACTGTCTGGATGTCGGTACCAGATGATTGAGCCGGTACCCCAGAACAGTCCAACAGGTGATCGGTCGAGGCCGTGCCATCGATGTCAACCTGTAACCCCATAGGAGGAACTTTGGAAGCCGGAGCTTCCCGCCGGGGTTGTTTGGCTGGGGCAGGGTCCTCAGGGTCAAGCCCAGGGGTATCTCGATACTTAGAGGGAGATTTGCCCTTTGAGGACCTGCCAGAGGAATGTTTGGTTACCTGAGATCCATCAGGAGAGGAAGACCTGGAAGATGTCGATGCTGGAGTATCTGTAGAAAACAGCATGTGAAACTTGGCTGCCCGGTTTTGTAAGCCACGTTTAGACATCAAAGAACAGGATGGGCAATCCGGAATGGAATGGTCAGGCCCCAAACATTTAAGACACCATTCATGAGTGTCTGTGACTGAAATAGTACCGCTGCACTTGGTGCATTTTTTAAACCCAGAGGCTTGTTTCTCCATGAGGGAAAATTTGTGAAGGCCTAAAGGCCTCACAGGACAAATACAACAAGTGAGGAAAAAAGAAGATTTTTTTTTTTAGAAATAAAAGAAAAAAGACCGGTGGTACCGGTCTGGAATCGGGGAAGGCAGACACGCGGCCAAAGAAATAAATTAAAATAACAACTTCTTCAGCGGTGACAGGAACACGACCTGCTGGCTCCGCGGAAAAAGAAGAACTGAGGAGAGTTGGTCAGGAAGGCGGGAAGGCAGCGCACATGCGCAGTGGGAGGCCCCAAAAGCTTTCCTTCTGGGAAGCTGGGGAGCTTTCCCACGCAGGCTCCGTCGGTACCGACGTACCCATATGTGAGGACTTATTCCTGCTTGTTCCTGGAGATAGGGTCTTAACAAACCTGGCCAGAAGTCCACTCAACCCCAGGCAGGGACAAGAGAAATAGGGTTAGAAGCCTTAGTGGCCACTCCCTAGTCCCTTATTCGGGAAAACACAAAAGACTAGAACACAATCTCAGGCACACAGGATTGAAGTACCCTTAGGGAAGCAGAAATTTGTGCTCCAGTTTTGTAAGGCAACTGAGCTAGCGAAAAGCCCACAGAGAGCTTCCACAGCGGCTGCAGTGTACGACCTTTTTAGTGCCGAGGAGGCCATAGTTTTAAAAGGGGGGAAAGCCTTGATTAACACTGGCATACAAGTAAAGATACCAGAGGGCTGCTACGGGCGCATAGCCCCAAGGTCGGGCCTGGCAGTCAAATACTTTTTAGACGTAGGGGCAGGGGTTATAGACCCCGATTACAGGGGCTGTGTAAAAGTCTTAATTTTTAACTTTGGGGAAAAAGACTTTAAGATACAGATAGGCGACCGCATCGCTCAGTTAATATGTGAGCGTGTGGGTTTTCCCACGGTAGAGGAGGTGCCATCGTTATCACCAACTACTCGTGGACTTTGGACTTTGCCACGAAGGTATTTCTGGAACCAGGATGAGAAAAGCTGTGGGAAAGAATCTTCCTAATAACAGGTACAAGGAGGGCAAGAGTTTTTATCTTGAGGATACTTTTGTGCCCAAAAGAAAACAGAGAGAAAAAGGCAGTGAGAGGCTTTCATCTTGGCAAAGCTCCGTTAAGTTCCCTGTGCCCAGAAGCTCCGTGAGAACTAAGCCAGAAGGTAGGCTTATTCCTTCTAGTATAAGGGAAGCTGAAAGTAAGAGTTTTACCTACACTTATCCAAGAGTGTGTGGCTCTCAGGAAGGAAACTCTACTGTGTGTGGTAACCTCCCATTTTACTCTAGCAGAGAGGAGGAGGGGAGCCCTCTTAGCCGAGAAGAGGGACTGTTTAAAAATAGCCTAAGTTACAATCCTAGGGAGTTTAGCTCCGAAGAAATATGTGAAGAAATGCAGTGTGATTTCTGTGAGGAAACATCTTCTGAGTCTTGTATGGATTGTATGTTGATAATTTCTGATGAGATTTCTTCATTGTGCTGAAGTGGCTACAGAAAATCTGTTTAAGAAAAACAGCAGTGAAGAAACTTGTTTGTTCAGGAAAAAGGACTGTTTGAGTTACCTTTTGTTTATTGCCAAGCTGAAGATACAAGCATTTATTTTTGTTCCAGTAGTTTACCTTTATTTATACCAGAAGTAAGGTCTTTTGTCTTTTTTTCCAATGTGCTAAAAATTCACCCGGGAAGGGAAAATAAAAAGTCCTCTCTTTAAAGCCTTGCTTCTCGTCTACAACTACATTCTTATATTAGCTTGTGGGACTACAGTTCCCAGGGGGCATTTCAACACCTTCTTGGTACCATCCCCCGCTGTTTAAGAAGAGGCCCCACTGTAGCTCCCATGCTTCTAGCCTCTGGGAACCTATAGGTGGGTGACAATATGTGTTCTTTGGTTATTCTGCCTCACATGTGTGTTTATTTGTGTCCACTATAGACAATGGGTCAGTAGCATGACAGCAAATGTATGGTAGACACATGTTTAATCATTTCACACATACCTCATGGTGTTCTGTCAACATACCTCTCAGTAGCTGGCTGCATATTGCAAGTTGCAGAAGACTCGGTGATCCAAGTACAGGCATGGTGACATGCTCCAGTGGGAGTGAGTGACCTCTATCAGACCAGTCCTGCACATGTTGTGCCAATATTGACTCCTGCAGACAACATTTGGACACCATGTGGAGCATCCTTACCTAAGCACAGAGCAGGCCACTTTTCCCATGACAATGCATTATATGCATTACAAATATTTAGACCGCAGTCATATGTGATGTTTTTCCTGCATGTGAACACATGGGCAGCACATGACTTTTCTGCAAGAGATAGCTGTCATCTGCACAAGGCTATCACAATGTGTGTCTTCAGCTGGGTGTCCCTTGCACAGTGGTCCATGAGCTTGACCCTTACCCTTACAGCACCACTTGGTGTGTCATGGGATGCCTTGACATGGTGTCATATATTTGGGCATACATATCTTTCTATTGCCCAGTCCTTGTATATGTACATACTTTTTGAACTGGTTTACCTGTTGATACATTGTGCCTTAGCTTGATTGACCATGGAACCTACATTATTTTCTATGATAGCTTTCATATGGCAGTGACAGAACATATGTTCATATAGTATTTAGACAGCACCTGCCATATTTCATCTATGGATGTGACCTATTTCTATTACTACCACACCATCCCACACGAGAGATGCTGCATGTCTTGTGCTTCACTGTGCTGCTGTGTGATTAGGTGTCCATTTACCTTAGGGTGCTGATATGACCAATGAGACCCACCAGACTTGAGCTAGCATATTTGTTCATGGAGGAGACTGCTACTGAGTAGACAACTGCAAAGCCTCTCTGCTGCAAGGCCAGACATACCACGTGGACAGGTTTGCTCAGCCCCACCAGCAAATTCTGGCCCACACGCTTCAGAGCTCCAAACCCTGGCAGCAGGTTGACTTGACATGCCCTTCTCATACACCCAATATGGAGCTATGTACACATGTTTCCTAGGCCAGGGGTTGTGATGAGGCACCCCCATGCACTTAGGCTGCATGTGGTTGTATCCCTTGCTGATCACAGATAAACTTCAGTGTTTCACAGGGCTGCTGATAACCATTACATGGCAACTTCAAGTAGCAATGCCATGTGTCATACACATGCTATTGCGTGGCAGAGGTGTCCTGCAAACAAGTGACATATATGGTAGATGCATAGCTCTTGTCTGGTCTATATGCTTTCTGCAGGTGCTTAACTGACATGTTAACAGTGCATGATAGTACATGTCCTAGAAAACAGTGACATTTGTGATCACAGCAGCTTAAATGTCAACCTAAGAAAGTCATGCACTGTATTCACATGTGTGGAGGGGATGGGGGGGAGAGGAGGAGCATGCTGCAACACTGTGGAATTTCTGAGAGGCACATGAGATGGACAAGAGGCCCACAGGGGGCTATCTGTGGAGCTACAAATGACCTGTAACATGTATATTGGCAGGACAGCACCAGTGCACCATTCTGGTAACCCTGATATGCAGCACACAGTGACACATATGGATTGACATAATGTCTTATGATAGGATATTGGGTCTGCAAGCATGCACATTGTAATCATAGCCATCTGAGAGC
Source organism: Ichthyophis bannanicus (assembly GCA_033557465.1). NCBI lineage: Eukaryota > Metazoa > Chordata > Amphibia > Gymnophiona > Ichthyophiidae > Ichthyophis > Ichthyophis bannanicus. Next base: position 777,983,446 of record CM066035.1, read on the forward strand.
ATGACTTTATTGGCTCTGCTGCAGCACATTGCAAAGGATTGAACAAATTCACCCTGTAGATGCATGACACAAATTTTACATGAGTGGAAACTTTTGTGATAATTATGAATGCACATCTGTTGCTCCATCACATATTATATGCAGAACATGCACCAATGCCACAATTTTAGGATGGCCACCTCCACAGATCATCACACATCCTTACTTGCTCCAAATGGCCAATATAAAACAGTCATCAGTTCAGAGACATGAGTGGATGACAGATATGTTACATCATGCAAGTGGCCTTGTTCCACCAGACAGTAGGAGAGTAGACCTGTCAGAGGAATATCCCCAATGTTGCCATAGCGTTTGCATTTCATTTATACAGATGCATGACTGTTATGTCCTTGCATCATAACCTGCACTCCTTGTGGTCTTGGGCAAGTCATTTAACCCTCCATTGCCTCAGAAAAATCCAAGTTATCAATGTCCCTGTTTAATGTACATTACCAAGTTAGAGTAGTTACTCACCTGTAACAGGTGTTCTCCAGGAGCAGCAGGAATCAGTCCTCACATATGGGTGACGTCGGCACCGACGGAGTCCCCGTGCGGAGCATTTCCCCAGCTTTCAAAGAAAGCCTTTGGGAATTGCAGCACGCATGCGCGGTCCCCTTCCCGCCCAAGGGTGCCATCTTGCTCAGTCTGATGACATAGCTAAAAGACAGCAAAAATAGCAAAAAATAAATCATATGACTGCAACTCCAAGGGGAGGAGGGAGGGTTGTGAGGACTGATTCCTGCTGCTCCTGGAGAACACCTGTTACAGGTGAGTAACTACTCTTTCTCCAGGACCAAGCAGGAAGTCAGTCCTCACATATGGGACTCCCCAGCTTAAGGCTACCGGAGACCCCAAGCTGAAAAAAATGAGCTCCCTCTAGAGCGTCAGTACGTAAGGAAGGAATCTTCTCTGAAAACGCCCCCGACCGGTAGCCCAACATCAGGGCCGGAGGGAATGAGTTGCCTAAACCCCAAAGAGATTATGGAGTACTGCCTGTCCGAAAGCACTGTCCCTGCGGGACCCTCTCAATGGAACAGAGCGGAGATGAGCCACTGACGCAGCCTTCGCCCTGACACGATGAGCCGTGACTCGACCCTCCAACGAGAGGCCGGCTGCCCCATAAACCCAGGCGATACAGTCAGCGACCCATATGGACAAAGTACGCTTGGAGACAGGTAACCCCAACTTATTGGGGTCAAAAGAAACGAAGAGCTGAAAAGCCCTCCGGTGCTCCCGCGTACGGTCAAGGTAGAAGGATAACGCCCTCCTACAGTCCAGGGTATGCAGGACCATCTCAGCCTGGCTGGCATGCGGCCTGGGAAAGAAAGTCGGAAGAACCACCTCCTGATTGAGGTGGAAAGAGGAGACAACCTTAGGGAGAAACTTAGGGTGACTCCGCAAGACTACTCTATTCCTGTAGAACCTAGTGTAAGGGGGATCAGACACTAGCGCCTGTAGTTCACTAACTCGCCTAGCAGAGGTAAGAGCTACCAGAAACAAAGTTTTCCAGGAGAGAAAACGGAGAGGACAGGTAGCCATAGGTTCAAATGGTGGACAAGTAATCCGCTGCAAGACCACATTTAAATCCCACTCAGGGGCCGGTGGACGTAGAGGAGGCTTAAGCAGGAGAAGGCCTCTGAGGAAACGAACCACCAAAGGGTGGTTGGAAAGAGGCCTCCCGTCCACCGGCGAATGGTGTGCTGAGAGAGCACGAAGGTGAACTCTGACAGAAGTGGACTTAAGGCCTAGATTGGAGAGGTAAAGCAAATATTGCAATACTACCACTACCAAGCACGAGAAGGGATTCTCGCTGTGCTGAGCACACCAGGCGGAGAATCTACGCCACTTAAGAGCGTAGGATTTCCGGGTGGATTGCCTTCTAGAGGCTAAGACTACGTCCTCCACTTCTCTAGGCAGGAGTAGGGAAGCCAGAACTACCCTTACAGCAGCCAGGCCATCAGATGAAGGGACTGGAGGTCGGGGTGTAAGAGAGATCCCCGTTCTTAAGACAGGAGATCGTGTTGAATCCCCAGTTGCAGCAGAAGTGGGAACCACGGTTGCCTCGGCCACTTGGGGGCTATCAGAATCATGGAGGCCCCGTCCTTGAGTACTTTGAACAGTGTTCTGGACATTAGTGGCGTGGGAGGAAACGCATACAGTAGGCCTTTGGACCACGGGAGCAGAAAGGCATCCGCTGCTACTTTGAGAGGATGCGGTTGTCTAGAACAAAATCTCTGGAGTTTCCGGTTTAGAGGACTGGCGAAAAGATCCATGGTGGGGAGGCCCCACCTCAGAAAGATCTGCTGAACCACCAAGGGATTTAATCTCCATTCGTGTGGTTGCAGGTTCCTGCTCAGTCTGTCCGCCAGGTAATTCTCTTGACCTGGGAGGTAGACTGCTTTGAGAAGGACTCCGTGAGTGACGGCCCAGGAGCACAGCCGTTGTGCTTCCTGACATAGAAGGAAGGAGCCTGTGCCTCCTTGCTTGTTCAAGTAAAACATGGCAACTTGATTGTCCGTCTGGACCAGTACAGACTGGTGAGACGTGAGATGGGAGAAGGCCCTCAGAGCTAAGCGTATCGCTCGTAGCTCCAGGAAATGTATCTGTTGTGCAGCCTCCCAAGGGGTCCAGAGACCCTGAGTACATGCCCCTTGGCAATGTGCTCCCCAACCCTGAAGAGAAGCATCGGTTGTCAGCACTTGAGAGTGCGGAGGGGTTTGAAAAAACACTCCGAGCACCAGATTCGGAAGATGAAGCCACCATTGCAGAGAGGAGGCAAGCCGTGTAGATATTCTTACTGAGTCTGCAAGACTCCCTGTGGCCTGATGCCACTGAGTTCGGAGACTCCACTGAGCAGGCCGCATATGCAGGCGGGCATTGGGGGTTACGTGAACCGTGGAAACCATATGGCCGAGAAGTCTCAGGAATTACCTGGCGGAGACCAGGGAATTGCTGCAAAACTGCCTGGCTAGATCCATTAATCTGTGGGCCCTGTCCATGGGCAGAAAAGCCTTCGCCTGAAGGGTGTCCAGCCTGGCTCTTATGAACTCCATGTTCTGGGACGGGAGCAAAGTGGACTTTACGAAGTTTATGACAAACCCCAAGTGCTGAAGCAGAGCCACAGTGCGAAGGGTGGCTTGACTGGCCTCCTGTGAAGACTGGCCCCTTATGAGCCAGTCGTCCAGGTATGGGAACACAAAAAGACCTTGAAGCCTTAGGTAGGCCGCCACCACCGCCAGGCACTTTGTGAACACCCTGGGGGCGGAGGTTAGGCCAAAGGGTAGTACTCTGTACTGATAGTGGTTTCCTCCCACAACAAATCTGAGATATTGTCTGTGGTCTGGATGAATAAGGATGTGAGTATAAGCATCCTTTAGATCTAAGGAGCATAGCCAATCTCCCTGCTGGAGGTAGGGCAGCAGGATTCCAAGGGTAAGCATCTTGGACTTTTCCCTCTCCAGGAACTTGTTGAGGTTTCGCAAGTCTAGGATGGGTCTGAGGCCTCCTGTTCTTTTTGGTACCAGAAAGTACCTGGAATAAAAGCCGTGACCTCTCAGGTGGTGGGGTACCGGTTCCACAGTCTGTTCCTTTAGCAGACTTTCTAACTCCTGTAGGAGTAGGTCCCTGTGCAGAGGGGGTCTTGGAGGCTCCCCTGGAAAAAAGGAGGAGATACCTGGTGAAAAGGAAGAAGATAGCCCTTTTGGACTATATGGAGCACCCAGGTATCTGATGTGACGGCTGACCACCTGTGGGCAAAGAGGGCCAGCCGGCCTCCTGTGCTGATGTGAGCCAGCTGAGGAGGAGAGGCTATGCTTTCTGAGTCAAAAACCCCAGCCCTGCTGTGCAGGAGCCGGTGTTGGTGGCTTGGGGGCCTTCTGCCTACAGGGCCCATGACCCTGACCCTTGGCCTGCTGACCCTGTTGGGGAGCTGCAGAGGCCTGATAATGAGGGTATTGTTTATAGGCAGATGTCCTCCTCGGGTAAAAGGTCTTTTTACCCGAGCCCTTTTTCTTCTGAGAAGGGGAAGAGGTTTTTCTGGACAGCCTAGTCCTGGTCAGAGTCTCGGTCTCGATTTCAGCAGCCTTTTCAGCCATGGGTTTGCCAAAAAGGTTTTCAGCTCGGCAGCGGACATCGACCAACTTGTCCTGTACCCATGGCTCGAGGTCGGATGACTGTAGCCAAGCCTGTCGGCGGGCACCGATGCTGGCCCCGGCTACTCAGGCCGAAGCCTCGAAGCCATCCTAGGCTGCTCGAGAGATAAACTTCGAGCACTCTCGAATACCAGAGGACAAGGCCTGGAACCTCTGCAAAGGTTCCTCGGAGAGACCAGCAGAGAACCCGGCAATCTCCTTTGCCAGGTCTCAAAGGTACATGCCCATGTAGAACTGGTATGTCTGGACACGGCAAGCAAGCATAGAGCCCTGGAAGCACTTCTTACCGAGGGCATCCAGGTTCCGGGCCTCTCAGCCGGGAGGCACCGAGGAGTGCATCTTCTGACTTTTCAGTCGATGCATGGCCGATTCCACAACCATGGAGTGGTGCGGTAATTGTGCCTTTTGGAACCTGGGGCTCTTGCGGACTCGATAGATGGAATCGACCCGCTTGCTTAACACCGCCGTCGAGGCCGGGGTCTCCCACATGCGGAAGAGCAGCCGCTCCAGCATCGGAGGAACCGGAACAGTAAAGGCCTCTTCGGGGGAGAGTCATACTGGAGGGCCTCGAGCTCCTTGGCTCGAGACTCCTCCTCGGGATCCGCGGGGAATCCCAAGGCCTTGGCCATATCCTGCACGAAGTCTGAGAACCGGGTATCCTCCGGTGGGGATTGTCTCCGAGGTTCGGACTCCGGTGAGTCCGATGGGACACACTGAGTCCGAAAGGTGTCGGGTGACTCCTCATCCTCTGTCTCCCAGCCCGACTCCTCGGAGGAGGAATCGAGTGGTTCCGGTCGGGCGGGCACTGATGCCCTCTGCCCCGACGCCGAGGATACCGGCGTCGACGACCTCGGTCCCGAACGGGAGGCCGAGGGAGACCGTGGCCGAGGATCGACTCGAGCTCGCATGGACTCGAGGATCGGCTCGGCCTCCGGGGTCGATTTGGACGTCGATGTCCCGGTGGTCGGGGCAGATGCACCGGTGAGACCAGCGATCAGTGCCCGCTGCTGCTCCATGAAGGCAGCCAAACTGCTCTCCAAGGCCGTCAACCTGAGTCCGATCTCAGGAGACTCAGCAGCCCCCGACTCGGGCCCCGATGGCATCGGGCCTGACGTCGGCTCCCCTGGAGGAGAGTCCACGAGGACTACAGTACTCACGTGCCCAGGAGACTCCATCTCGAGATGAGGTTGTTTGGCAGGCCTCTCCGACTCCGAAGACCCGGGACGGCGGTCGGGGCTATGCGACCTGGCCCTCGAGGAACCAGGTGCGTCCGCCGACGCCGCCCTCGCGGGGTTTTTTCTTCCTGCGCTGCTCCCGTGAAGGAGACCCCCGCTCAGAAGAGCCCCGACGCTGCTCGGGGCCGGAGTCCCGAGACGCCGAGGCCTCTGACGAGGTCCAGGTCCGTCCAGACGCGGAGTCAGAGAAGATTCTGTCCTTTTGGTGCTGCCGACTCCTCACCGCCTTCGAGGACATTTTTCCACATGGACCACAGATCATCGGGTCATGATCGGGTCCGAGGCAACGGAGGCAGCAGTCATGTGTGTCGGTGAGAGACATAAGTTTCTTACACCGATCACACTTTTTAAACCCGCTGAAAGCCATCGGGGTAAAAAGGGCCCCTGCGAGGTCAAAAGACAGGGCTGCCAGTGAAAAAAGAAAAATGGCACGAACCCTAGTCACGAAGGACAAAAACCGAAAAAAAGAGAGTGGGCTCGATACCGGCGTATCGGGCCCAGGCGGGAAAAGGATCCGGCGTCGAACCGAAGAAGGAAGACAAAAACAGGGTAATCAACTTTTTCCTCAGCGAAAAACGAACTACGTCCATCGGGCTCCGCCGAAAAAAGAAGACTGAGCAAGATGGCACACTTGGGCGGGAAGGGGACCGCGCATGCGCGCTGCAATTCCCAAAGGCTTTCTTTGAAAGCTGGGGAAATGCTCTGCACGGGGGCTCCGTCGGCGCCGATGTCACCCATATGTGAGGACTGACTTCCTGCTTGGTCCTAGAGAATAAGTTACAATGTAAACCGCTTTGAGTGAAATGATAAAATGGTATTAAAAACAAAACCGTTAAATAAATAAATAAAACCTACTTATTCAGTTGTTAAATGCATATGTGTCAGGATGACTGTATGATGATTAGAGCAGCTGAGACAGTTATGATACCCAAAAAGATAGTGATAGACATTCCCTATGGCACTGCAACTATTTTTCACACACACTACAACAGAGGTTGCCAAGGGACAAGGGTCCTGCTTTGTCAAGGAAGTGTTGTTATTGTTGTTAAGTGCCGTCGAGTCGGAGTCGACTCATGGCGACCCTCTGGATAGCTATCCTAAATTGTGTTCGGTCTTCAGTCAGGCGGCTCATTGTTGACAGACTGGTACCCGTAGCTGCTGTTATTGTAGCGATCCATCTCATTGCTGGCCTTCCTCTTTTGCGTTGACCTTCTATCTTTCCAAGCATGATGTCTTTCTCTAATGATCTCTCTCTTCGCATGATGTGTCCGAAGTATGAAAGTCGAAGTCTTGTCATCTGAGCTTCTAAAGAAAGCTTAGGTTTGATCTCCTCTAGTACCGACTGGTTTGTTCTTCGGGCAGTCCATGGTATACACAGTATTCGCCGCCAGCACCATAATTCAAAGGCATCAATTTTCTTCCTGTCTGTCTTTTTCACTGTCCAGCTTTCACATCCATATGATGTTATTGAAAATACCATGGCATGAACAAGTCGAATCTTTGTATGGAGAGAGACATCTCTGCTCTTGAGAATCTTATCTAGGTCTTTCATAGCCATTCTGCCAAGAGCAATGCGTCGTCTGATTTCTTGACTGCTTGTTGCTTCTTTATTGATAGTTGATCCAAGTAGGTTAAAGTTGTTCACGATTTCAATTTCTTCTCCTTCAACGATGAACCTGTTGATTATGCCAGTTGTCATGATCTTTGTCTTCTTTACATTAAGGTGCAGGCCCATTTTGAGACTATGTTCTTTGATTGTGAGAAGCAAATGTTTCAGATCATCTTCACTTTCTGCCAGTAGTGTGGTATCATCAGCATAGCGAAGGTTGTTGATGAGTCTTCCACCAATCTTCACACCTCTGTTGTCTTCATACAATCCTGCTTCTCTGATGATTTGTTCTGCATATAAATTAAACAGGTAGGGGGAAAGTATGCAGCCTTGTCTTACACCTTTGCTTATTTTAAACCATTCTGTTTCTTTCTCCTTGTTCCGTTCGAACTGTTGCTTCTTGATCAATGTACAGATTGCGCAAGAGAACGATCAGGTGTTCTGGTATACCCATGCTTCTTAATGTGGCCCAGAGTTTCTCATGGTTTACACAGTCAAAAGCCTTGCTATAGTCGATAAAGCACAAATAGATATCCTTTTGGTATTCTTTAGTCTTTTCAAGGATCCATCTCACATCCGCAATGATGTCTCTCGTTCCTCGCCCTTTCCTGAACCCTGCTTGCACTTCAGGTAGTTCTTGTTCTAGGTATGGCTGTAGTCTCTTTTGAATAATCTTCAGTAGAATCTTGCTGGCATGTGGGATCAGAGCGATTGTGCGATAATTTCCACAGTCAGTTGGATCACCTTTCTTTAGTATTGGTATAAACACAGATCTTTTCCAGTCAGTTGGCCATGATGTTGTCGTCCATATTTCTTGGCAGAGCCTTGTAAGTACGGTAACAGCTGCATCAGATTGCTGCAATACTTCTATGGGAATGCTATCAATGCCTGGTGCTTTGTTCTTTGATAAGTCTTTCAATGCTGCTTCAACTTCTTCTTTCATCACCAATGGTTCCTGATCATAAGGTATCGGTTGAAACGGCTGTTGGTCCACTTGATCTTTATCATATAAAAACTCTGTATATTCCTTCCACCTTTTCTTGATCTTCTCAGCATCATTCAACATAGAACCTTGAGCATCTTGTAACATTCCTATTCGAGGCTGGAACTTTTTCTTTAACTCTCGCAGCTTTAGGAAAGCTGATCTTGTTCTTCCTCTAATAGTTTCTGCTTCTATTTCCTTGCAAGTGTCATTGTAGTACTTTTCCTTGTCCTGTCTAGCTGCACGTTGGAAATCTCTGTTGAGTTCTGCGATTGTCTTTCTTTCTCCTTTGGCTTTAGCTTCTCTGCGTTTCTGGGCAATTTTCAGAGTTTCTTCCGTCATCCATTTTGGCCGTTTTTGTTTTTTCACCTTTTGTAGAGACTTCTCGCTTTCTTCCAGCACAACCTTCTTGATGTCATTCCATAACTCTTCCGGAGTTCTGTCATTTGTATCTAAAGCAGCAAATCGATTTTGCAGGCAGTCTTTAAATTCCAGTGGTATATTCTCAAGGTCATATTTTGCTGCATTCATGAGTGGTTTGCTCTTTTTCAACTTTAGCTTGAGTTTGCATACTAGTAGTTGATGATCTGTACCACAGTCAGCTCCAGGTTTTGTCTTTGTTGATGTTACAGAGCTTTTCCATCGTTGACTTCCACAGATGTAGTCAATTTGATTTCTATACAATCCATTGGGTGAAGTCCATGTGTACAGTCGCCGCTTGTGTTGCTGGAAGAAGGTGTTTGAGATGAATAGATCATTGGTCTTGCAGAATTCTATCAATCTTTCTCCAGCTTCATTTCTGTTGCCAAGTCCATATTTTCCAACTACTTTGCCTTCTTCTTTGTTGCCAACTTTTGCGTTCCAGTCACCCATGACTATCAGGATATCCTGTTTGCATGTTCTGTCAATTTCAGCTTGTACTTGTTCATAGAACTCTTCAATTTCATTCTCTTCTGCAGCTGTTGTTGGGGCATATACTTGAATTATAGTTGTGTTGATAGGCAATCCTCGCAGACGAATAGAGATTAAGCGTTCGCTGACTGCATTGTATTTCATTACAGTTCTTGCAAGTTTCTTCTTTATTATAAGTGCAACACCATTTCTTTTTTGTCTTTCATTTCCAGCATAGTAGACCATGTGATCATCTGATGCAAAGTGCCCCATGCCAGTCCATTTCAGTTCGCTGACACCCAACAGATCAAGTTGTACACGTTCCATTTCATTCTTGACCACCTCCAACTTCCCTTGGTTCATGCTTCGTACGTTCCATGTTCCAATGTGTAAGACATCTTTACAGCTTCTGACTCTCATTTCATGCGCAGCTACATCAGCAGTCAGACTTCCCGAGGGCTTTGATCCAACCACATCATAAATGCTGGCTTTACTCTGAAAAGTCTTCAGCTCTTCCCCAGTAGCTAGTTGAGTGCCTTCCGACCTGGGAGTCTCATCTTCCAGCACCATAGCACAATTTGTTTTGTTGTAACTATCCATTGGGTTTTCATGGCAAGATACAGAAGTAGATTGCCGGGCCTTCCTTCTGCGCAGTTTAAGTTTGGTGTTGTTGCCGTTGTCACAGAAATGTGATCCTCCGCCGTCAACACTATCCCATTCTGCTGCTGCCCAGATGGGTGGTTTGTCTTCGTCTGGCACCTCAGCTGAGACCTGTCCATCTTGGGAGACCCTGCCAGTAGTTAAACTACCGATAGTTTAGCTCTCAGCATCACTGATGCACGCAAGCCCTCACAGCACGACAAGCTGCAAACCAAGTGAGAGTAGTGTAGTGTAGTGTACATGCCCTTATTTCCTCAGGAGCAGTGCAAGTGGCATTAATTAATTAAAGATGTTATCAAAAGGTTGCAGCAGCCTCTGGAGTCAGACAAATAAATACCAACATACTGTATATAGCCAAAGTAGACTTTATTAAGCTGTAAATGTTTTGGCTACTTGTCTTCAGCATGCAGTCATTTTTACATGTTCTCCTTTTGACAGGTTTGCAGCAAACACTGCGTTCTTTGTTTCATTCCTCCCTAAACCTAAGTGCCATATTGTGCCTCTATTCCATGACATTATCCCTGGGGACATCTAGTAACCTTGCATACAAGTGATATGGGCAGTGGTAGGTTTTGAACTCACAGCCTTTGCTGTATGGGGTGGCAACTTGTCACTATAGTAACACAACTACTTGTGACCTGGGTGTTATTGCAAGAGATATGACTGACATATTTGCAGACACAGCACCAGCTACTGAAGGCATGGCAACATTAGATATAACATGAGGGCCTTGTTGGCCTCAGCAGATGTAAGAGTGTGAGGTTGGCTCATTTGTGTTTTTTCAGTCTTTAAGGCAACATATGTGCCATGAATGTGAGAGTGTTCTCTGCATTGCCCATTGAGTGCAGCCTTCACAAAGTGGGCCTGTGGTATGCAGCTCTTTGTCCTTATTACAGATGTTTAATACATTCATCTGATACTCTCATCCCATTCCATACAACCATTTGCTGTTCTTCCTTTCCTACTGCTGGTATGTGACCCTGTTTGTGTACAGCAGTGCTTCAAATAGGTAAGGCTGCTTCTCCCTCCCCTCTCAGCCTATCTCCTGCCCTTGAGGCATATTGTCTAATATTGTCAATATTAGAAAATATGCCTCAATATTAGACAATATTGAGGCATATTGTCAAGACCACAGACCAACTTCCCCCCCTCCCCTTCCCCATGTACATAGGACTGTATAATAGCGCACGCTGTAAATAGCTCAACAGGAATCTACGGTACACCACCGCACACGCACACACTGTATCACTGCATGAACACACATAAACCATTACTTGTTGATTGTTTGCTGTGTAGAACACCTTGATTGAAGGAGAAGATGGTATAGAAATCCTTTTAAATAAAATAAATAAATAATAGTCTGCTGCTGTCATGCCATCAAAATGGTAGCAGTGCTTGTTTTTGCCACCCCACAATCGGTTACAACAGCTATGTCTGCTTATGTTAGCTATATGAGTCAATACAGCAATTTGGTGGGAGTCAAACTGGCATCCTATTGATAACCAGACTGCTTCTCAGACCATGAGGCTACTACAGCTGTCTGTTATGAGGTGACTCCTGCTACCCACATGTTTTTGTCTCACCAATTCTGTGGACCACACTTGCTGCTATGCGCATTGGTACCAAGGTGGTCATCAAGCCATTCACAAACCTGGCAAGTGTGCATATATAGCACTGCACTTTGTGTCACAACCTGCTGCATCTGCCAGGCCATGATTACTGTCCATCCTTTTTATGGTCATGACCAGGATATTACTATGACACTCTCCATTTCCTACTGCTGCTGGGATTCAGGGCACAAATCTGTGAGCTCAGTGTCAAGTCCTGCATGCTGCATTATTCTTCATGCCTGTTTTCTCATGCTGACAAAACATATTAGGCCTGATTCTGTCCCGGACATTGATCCCCTCTGTACGTCCAGTCTGAGCTGGACGTACAGAGGGGATTGCGATTTTGATCCCACGGGACATGCCTAGACCCACGGGATCAGAATCGCAAACAGTCATATACCTGCAGGCTGGGACTGCGATTCAGTCTAGCCTGTACGTATATGACATGCCCAACTAACTCAGTCATGGATTTTAAATGGAGCCACAGCGCCATGGCGTTCGGTTGCCATGGCACTGCAGTTCCATTTAAAAGCTGTGATGCCGGCTGCCAGAAAGAAATGCCTATTCCCTGCAGCCCAACCCACGATCTGGCCTTCTAAGGCCAGGGTTGGGCTGTGGGGAATGTCCCCTGGCCCCTCTGCCCTATCCACACCCTGGGCACACAAAAACAACACGTCCAGGAAAGTTATTCCACTTCGGAGGTGGAATAACCTCTCCACACATATCGCCGGCCCTGGATGTAAAGGGACGACATTAGAATTAGCCCTGTAAGTCCAGGGCAGGCGACTACTCAGACTTCGCCCCAGAGCCACCCCTTCCCCGCCCCCGTCTAACTTCCCGAACCGGCAGGGAAGTTAGTCGCAGCCGGGAGAAGGCACGATTAGCAGGGATGGACATCCCATTGGGACGTTCATCCCCACTATTTGTGGTACAGAATAACCTCTATTGTGTTTATGTGACGCTTACTGTACCATACAGGACAAATATTAATTTTATCACACAAATGTCAATTTGCACAATATTGGGTGCAGAATTCCAGCAGGGGCACAGTGGGGCAGCAAGGCTATATAGCAATCTCATTGCAGGACTCAAAAGTGCTGCGAAAGGACTCGTGGAAAGTGACACTGAAAAAGCGAAATTGCTAAACAAATACTTCTGCTCTGTTTTTACTAAAGAAGATCCTGGAGATGGACCAGCTGTGACTCCCAAATATAAAAATGGGAATGAAGTAGATACCACATCATTCACAGGTGTTAGAACAACTTGCTAAACTGAAAGTGGACCAAGCCATGGGACCGGATGGGATACATCCCAGGATACTGAAAGAGCTCAGAGAGGTTCTTGCAGGACCGTTAAAGGATGTCTTCAACAGATCCTTGGAAACAGGAGAGGTTCCTCAGGACTGGAGAATGGCTGATGTCGTACCTCTACACAAAAGTGGTGACAGGGAAGAAGTGTCAAACTACAGGCCCGTGAGCCTTACCTCGGTGGCAGGAAAAGTAATGGAGGCGCTCCCGAAAGAGCGAATAGTGAACTTTCTCAAAACCAACAGGATGCAAGATCCGAGGCAACATGGTTTTACCGAAGGACGGTCTTGCCAAACAAATCTGATTGAGTTCTTTGACTGGGTGACCAAGGAACTAGATCAGGGGCATGCGATGGATGTCATCTACCTGGATTTCAGCAAAGGCTTTGATACTGTTCCTCATAGGAGGCTTGTCAACAAACTCAGTAGCTTGGGGATGGGCCCCAAGATGGTAAACTGGATTAGAAATTGGTTGACTGACAGACAGAAGGTGATTGTACATGGAGCTCACTCGGATGAGAGGAAGGTGATTAGCGGGGTGCCCCACGGTTCGGTCCTGGGCCCGGCACTGTTCAATGTATTTGTGAGTGATATTGCTGAAGGACTGAATGGAAAAGTTTGTCTTTTTGCAGACGACACAAAAATTTGCAACAGAGTGGACTCCCCCGAGGGAGTGATTAACATGAGGAAAGATCTACAAAAGCTGGAAGACTGGTCTAATGCTTGGCAACTACGATTTAATGCAAAAAAGTGCAGTGTCATGCACTTGGGTAGCAGAAATCCAAGGGAAATGTACGCGATAGGGGGCGAGAGGTTGGTATGCGCGGTTCAAGAGAAAGACCTTGGTGTAATTATCTCTGATGATCTCAAGGTGGCAAAACAGTGTGACAAGACGGTGGCAAAAGCCAGGAGGATGTTGGGCTGCATACAAAGAGGGATTACCAGCAGAAAGGAAGAGGTACTTATGCCACTGTATAAGTCACTGGTGAGGCCTCACTTGGAATACTGTGTTCAGTTTTGGAGACCGTATCTTGCAAAAGATGTAAAAAGACTGCAAACGGTTCAGAGGAAAGCGACCAAGATGATTTGGAGCCTGCATCAGAAGCCTTATGAGAAGAGACTTGAAGACCTAAATATGTACACTTTGGAGGAGAGGAGGGACAGGGGAAATATGATTCAGACCTTTAAATACTTAAAGAGAAATGATGAACAAACAAACCTCTTCCAAAGACGGGAAAGCTGTAAAACTAGAGGGCATAACATGAAGCTTCAAGGTGGTAAACTGAAAGGCAATGTCAGGAAATATTTTTTCACTGAAAGGGTGGTGGATGCTTGGAATGCCCTCCCGATGGAAGTGGTGGGGGCAAACACGGTGACAGAATTCAAGAAGGCATGGGACAAACACAGTGGATCCCTTTACATTAATAGGATAAAAACAAGATAAACGGTACCATCTAACTTCTGAACCATATAACATCTCAACAAATAGGGGTGTCCTACATGGAGTGGTGGGTTTACCCCTAAATGGAGACATGGGGAGGGGTGGCCTACACGGAGCGGCGGGTGTACCTGCTCTTGCCATCTTGCTGGGCAGACTGGATGGACCATGCTGGTCTTTATCTGCCATCATTTACTATGTTACTATGTTACTATGTACTATGTTACACCCCATTGATCTCCATATATCCAACATGATCACTCATGTATTCTCCTGCCAGCTGCTACATCCTGGCCCACACTGTGGCACTTTACTCATTAGGACATATAATGTATACCTCAGCTGCAGTGATGTGCAAGTCGAACTGCTGTCCAGTCATTTTTCCTATGCCAACATTGTGGCCATGGTCGCTTCTCCATGGTACACTCATACCCACTTCTATGCCACTCTTTGACATCACAGCAGATTAAATGACCACCCCTAAATTATACAGCCCAACTGCCTTCCACATTCTCCTCACACTCACTGTCCAACACATATGAGACATATGGATGTGACATGTCCATCACCTATTCCCTTTGTTCCCTTCCAGCACCTCAGTTCTGACTTCTAGATAGGCTCCCTTATCCTCCATTGCAGCGTCCATCCTTACCACATGTTAACCTGCATGCTTGGCACTCTTAACGGCTGCCATCCCTTTACTGCCTGCAAAATGGAAATTACACTCACCTGGTAATTGTTGTTCCTTTAGTGACTCCAGTTTAGTCCCCCACCTCTGGGTTGTGTACCTCCTCTCGCAACTTGGAGACTGGGCATGTCAAAATCGTGACATCACTGGATGTAGCCTGCTGGCCTCTCCCATCAGCCCCAGTGAACTATTGACAAAGCACACTCAAGGGAACAACAAATAAGTAGCTATCATATAAAACATTTTAAACTTATACTGAAATTGAACTCATAACTATAACGTGTGTAATATGAATTTCCCCCTAGGAAGGAGGAAACTGCCTTGCACCTTTCCCAACCGCCCCACACAGAATTAGGAAACCACAGTGTAAGAGTAGACAGAAACAGATAGATACCTACCGGTAGACTTGTACTACACCCAACTGAACCTCCACTGCCATACAACCCTGGGTGGGAATTAGGACTAAACTGGAGTCACTAAAGGAAGAACAATTACCAGGCAAGTGTAATTTCCATTTTCTTTTCGTTCCTCCAGTTTAGTCCTCCATCTCTGGGATGTAACAGAGCAGTAATCATTAGGAGGGACTTTTTCAGTTGGCTCGCAACACCGCCGACCCGAAGCAAGCAACCTTCACCGCCAGAACATCTAGGCAGTAGTGCTTACTGAAAGTATGAAGAGACAACCCGTTGACCACTCTACAGATGCCCCCCAGTGGAACCAAATGGTGTTCCACCCAGGAAGTCGCTTGAGCTCTGGAGAGTGAGCCCGCAAACCCGTCGGAACTGCCCGACCTTTCAACAGATATGTTGAAGCAATCGCCCCTCCATTCCAGAAGGAAATGGATGCCACTTTCCATCTTCAGGGATCTCCGAATAATACGAAGAGGCGGTCCAAAGCGAGAAAGGCTACCGAAACTTGTAAATATCACCATAGCACTTGCCTTATGTCCAACCTGCACCAATTACGATCAGAAGCGTTCTCTTCTAGAGAACGTAGCACCGGCAGATAAACCTTTTGATTGAGGTGAAATGCAGATGACACCTTTGGCAAAAAGGACAGAACTGACTGCAATTACACCTTCCCTCTGGAAAAGAACGGTTCTCTACATAATAACGCCTGTAACTCCGCAACTAGCTTCACCAAACAGATGGCTACCAACAACACGTGTTTGTGGTTTTTTTTTTTTAAATCAAATCCATTACTGACGCTTGGTGCAAAGGTTCAAAAGGTTCCTTAGTCAAAGCTCCTAAGGCCAAATTGAGAGCCCATGGCGTAACTAGGATCCTCCTCGAGGACGCAGTCTGGTAACTGCTTCAAGAAAGTGTTAAACATCAGTATGAGAAGCTAGCGCAAATCCCTGCACCTTTTCTCTATCGCAGGAAATAGCTGCCACTTGGACTCTCAAGGAACTGGCCGCTAACCCCTTATCAAATCTGTCTTGCCGAAGACCTAACACAAGGGGAACGGATACTGTAGCTGCCCAAACCTGCCGCCGAGAACACCAGTTCTCAAGATAAGCCATACACGCGCATATGGCCGAGACGTGAACTGCTTCCTTGCTCTCGGGAAAGTGGTGAGCACCGCCCCGCAATAACGCAGCGGACCTTCTCTCAACAAAGCTGCCGACACCAGTAATTTCCAGGGATGGCCGTCGAGCAGGCGAAGGAGAGTGACGTACCACGGACGACTTGGCTAGTCCGGAGCGACCAATAGCACTCTCCCGTGATGAGCCGTGATACGCGGGATTACTTGCTCTATGAGCACCCACGACAGTAAGACACATAGGAGACCTGCCAACTGCCAACATTGCCTCAGGGCATCGCTCCCCTCTGACGTCTGTTCTCGCTGTCAGCTGAAAAAACAACTGGCCTTTGTCGGGCGGAAAGAGGCCATGAAGCCCCTGATTGGTGGTCTCCATCTGTGAACAATGTGCACAAATACGCCCGGATGCTGTTCCCACTCCCCGGCATCCACTCGGACCTTGCTGAGAAAATCTGCCATCATATTGTTCTTTCCTGCAACGCGTGCCACAGGAATCTCGCTGAAGGATCCTGCCTTCGCAGCGTCTTTTCCTGCGCTGCGCGCTGCCGATATCCCAAACCGCCGGAGGTCTACCGCAAGCGAGCCACGTTACTGCTTCCTCGTCGGTGACCAACCCACCCGATTCACCTTGCTGGATGCTGACAGCCACTGTTGCCGAATTCTGCAAAGCAGTAGCACTGCCCGGCTCTTTCCCGAACTTTAAACGCCAGCAGCGCTAGAGCTCTTTTTAGTCTCTCGATCCGGGAGAATTAACATTGCCCCTCCCGAACCGAGCAAGTCCCTTGTGCAAAGAGATCTCCGACTTGTGCTCCCCAACCCGCGAGACTCGCGACTGTCACCACTGGGAGCTGCTGCGTTTGGCCCAAGGACCGGCCCACTTCCCAATGTCCCGGAGCGATTCTCCATTGGAGGGACTTTGTGACCCGAAGGGCATAGGGGGAACGCTTGCCCAGCAACCCACTCTGATGAGAACAACGGCTCAACCGCGGAGATTGCAATGGATGCATGAGAAATGTGGCCCAAGTAACTACTTCCAGGGTCGTTGCCCTTGCCCCGAGCAACCAAAAGGAACCTCCAGGCCCACGGAAGAATAAGAACTGGCCTATGAGCCGTCAATGCGCTTAAGCTCGCTGAATCGGCCAAAATAAAAGCCACAGCTCCCCTCGGGGTATCTGAGGGTGTTCCCGGGTATTCCTGATCCTGAGCCGGAACCAACCGACTTTTGATCATATTGGTCACTCAGCTGAGCCGCAGAAAAAACTGTAGCACTAAGCCTGTTACCTGCCCCTACTCAACCTCGGCTGACGTCCGACACAACTAGCCACCGAACTAGGGGTGCAGTAAGATGCCTTTTTGCCTGCTTTGCTGCCGTTGGTACCTGGAGAATCTCAGTGACAGTGTGTGGAGACATTAACAGAGCTAAGGGCAACGTCTGGGATTCGTAGTGCTCCCGCCGAAAGGCGACCCTTGAAAACTCGTACCAAACAGCCCTGATGGGAATGTGCCGATAAGCCGTTCCATTAATTTACACCAGGAACATTTTCACCCTTTTTTTTTTTAAATCAAACGGATTCTTTGGTGTCAAAATCCGATCCTTGAACTCTGAGAGTCCACCGAAATTAAACCGGACGACTTAACCTTACAACGGTTCTTCGAAACCTGTCAAAAGGTGTGTTCCTATGGCTGGTGCCAAACCTGTTACATTCTCCTGCAAGGTGAAACTTGTTATGAATACAACGTGTAGACCTTTTGGAAGCTTTCATACTGAGCCGCAGAACCACCCCTGAAGTGATTCATATGCTCCCACAGCGGACAGCATCGATCTTTAAATACTCAATAGACTACCTCAAAGAATGCACACACAGGTATTGCCATGGGGCCATCACAAATATCCCCCCAAAGAAAACACTGCACCACCTCCTTACCAACCAAAGACATCCTCTTCGGAAAAACCCATGAGAAAGTCCCTTCGTCCTTTTATTTTTTTCATCAGACTTTCTCTCCTGTCCTATAGACAGACCCTTTAAGGCTTGGAGATGACATAATGGCTGGACAGGCTACGAATAGGCAACCTAATTCTGCCACAAAAGGGGCACTTTAAGACTAAATGGCAAGATAGCAAGAAAACCCAAACTGTGTGAATGCTCTGTTTGAAATACAGCTAGAAAGGAAAAATTCCGAAGAACCATTGGAATCATCCCTACCAGAAGAAGCAAGAATACCTAGTATTTGCAGCCACCTGACCCTAGCTCCAATAGTGATCTAGCCTACTGATGATCAGTTGTAGCAAGGTCAAGCGCTAGCAGATCTGTGATCCTGCCGAGATCTTGTATCCACAAGGAGTCATAACATGATGTCTGCTGAGATTCCTAGCCAGTCAGAGTCACTGCCTTGTGATAGGGGCAAATACTGGATTACGCCGACCATGGGCTTTGTTTTTTTTTTTTTAAGTGGAATAAACTTAAAAGAAATTGAAATTTAAACTTAAAGGACAACAACTGAATTTAAAGCTGCCAATTGCAATGTAATCTAATATAAAGCTACACTATTGCTCCCCAATTGTTCCTCAAGTGAACTCAGCACCTAGGCTCACTACATCCTCCTGCTGCATGGAGACTGGACACACTGGGGCTGATGGGAGAGGCCAGCAGGCTACATCCAGTGATGTCGCGATTTTGACATGCCCAGTCTCCAAGCTGCGAGAGGAGGTACACAACACAGAGGTGGAGGACTAAACTGGAGGAACGAAAAGGAACTGGCCGCTAGTGCCCTTTCCGTGGGAATGCCTCTTCCTGCCCCTGCCGTTACCATGTGCAGGGGGCCTTAACACTGCCATTTTTTTCACTTTAAAGGAACTTCCTTTAGAAGACATACCCCTAATACTATGCTGAGTCCTTCCTTGTCCTTAGAGGAATATCGATGGATGACCGATGTTCAGGTCTACAGGTGCTCAGCTCCAAGAGGGCTCCTCAATGTTGATTCACCACCAGCATCCAATGCATCCTTGGAAGCCATCAAAACTGATGCCAATGCCAATGGATTGAACCTAGAAGCTTCAAAGCCCTTGTCACACTGTTTCCCTTAACCTTTGAGCCCTCTTTTTGTTATCTGCAAACATAAATTACAAGAAGAAGGCTTATGATTGGGTCCCAAGCACTGGAGATGCCATTTATGCATGTCCATAATGAATATGGTCCTCGAGCACTTAGTACACTTCTTAAACATGCTGGCAAGCTTTTAGGACATATCCGAAAAAACAGTTGCAGCAAAATCATTGACTTGATTTTGAAAAACGAAACCCGGTCAAAATGCCAAGCGCCTAAGGGAGCTGAGGCATCATGGAAAATAAGGGAGACTTTTAGCCCAGAAAACCAAACTAAGAAGAACACAGGAAAAGATAGTCACAACTGTGATGGGAGGTGAAAAAAACAAATCAAAACTGGCAGAAATTGCATAACTCACACGCACGATCCAAATATATATCCACGGGGCTCTGCGGAAAAAAACTGACTGAGGATAAGATGGTGCTGCCATGGCAGGTGGGAAGACACACACACATATGAAGTAGAGCTTTCAAAAGCTTCTAGAAGGAACTGGGAATGCTCCCATGACATCACCCATATTAGAGGACATTTTTTTTCTACTTGTTCATGGAGAATAGGACTTAACAAAGATCTTGGTTTCCTATCAAATGATAACCCATAAAGTTTTACTTCTTTGTCACCTTCTGATCACCCATTCATGTTTCCTACTTTTCCACCCCCTTCCTCCTCCCCACCTTTTTCCATGAGACCGACACTGGACTGCTTTTAAGATTCACTTATATATCCTGGTATTGTCATATTTGCCCATTCTTTCCCGACCTGAAAAAGGTTTTAGCCTTTAAAAGCTAGTCAAATATGTATTAAGTTAGTCCAATAAAAATGTATCATCTTGTATTCTTTTTTGTTTTTTGCTTATTGACCATTAACGTGGACTAACATGGCAAACCTACTACTTTCTCCAAGGAAAATACAGAGAAAAAGGAAATAAAATAATGCTGAAACCTACCGTATTACGATCCATAACCATATACAGTATCACCATTTTTTCACGCTTAAGTAAAGGTATCTCCTGGAGGGGCGGGGGGGGGGGGAGAAAAGGAAACAAAAACTTTACACATTCCTAAATTTTGTTTATAATATTCTGCACTGGCATTTGAACCTTAATTTTTAGCAATATTAAATAGCTGGAGGAGTTACAGTTGTTTGTAAAAACTGAGCTGACCAATCCTATTTCAGATTTGAGGTGGAAGTGTATTTTTCGTTCCAATAAACTTCACATCTTAGTTGTTCGTAAATATGTATGAAGCCACCCTTCTGCTAGATAGCCTGGCAAAGGGAATACAAAAACATAGTTCTAATAAAGCAAATTATCAATCAATGTTGAGAGTTCCATAATGGATCAGGATGGGGTTATCAGAAATGCAGGACTGACCCAAAATCTCGAGGAACTAGAAAACTTGGTCATATCCAAAACATTGAGGTGATAAACCACACAGGGCTTGATATTTAGCAGCGGTGGCTAGTTAGCTGCCACCACTGAACTTTAAACAGGGATATTCAATGCAGGGCCGTATCTGAACCCCTTGCATGAATATCCAGGTTGCCTGGATTGCTGAGAAGCTAACGATGCAGTGGCGATATTCTGTTACTGTCCAGTTAGCTTCTGCAGTGAAAGTTAAGCCAGCCTTTACTGTGCCTATCTTTTGTCACGTGTCGGTAACCAGGTAGCAGCTCAATATTGCTGCTGCCCAGCTATCGACGGGTGTACAGCACTGCGTACACCTTGTAGCACTTTATAAATGATTATTATTAGTAGTAGTAGTGCCTCCCCTGGATGCCCAGATGTTACTTGGTTAGCATCACGTTATGCAGAGGTGGCACCCACAGATATTCAGCAGCACTACCCATGTTAATACCACTGAATACCCCACAGAGCGGTATTTACATGGTTGCAGTTCTGCAAACCATGTAAATGCCTTTGAATATTCCCCTCCTCCCACAGTATATTAGGATTTCTTCTAAAACTGTTTCTAACTCCAGCTACTCAAGCAGAAGGGTAGTATATCAACTATTTAACCCCATACACTTGAGGTAGGTGATATATCACAGCATTCAATTATGTTACCCAAGGTGTACAGAGAACAAGGAGAGGCAATCAGCCACAATAACAACAGAATTGTGCTTGTAGCAAGTGAGTAAAGGAGCAACGAGCTAAAACAAAAATTGAAAATGCCTATAGGGGTTATTTTAGAAGCCCTATTTGCATTTTAAATGTGGATACCATAACAGAAAAACATGGAAGTCGCACCCATGTTTAAAATGCCATTTTAGAAAGGCCACGAGATACAAGTTTCTGCAGTGGGCATGTTGATCTTTGCACATCTCCGTGGGGGGTGTTCTGGGGACATTTCTGGGCATGGCCTAGTTGGTGCTGGCACCTGCACATCCATGACATATTTCACATAGGTTGGAGATGTATAGAACGGATTTTATAAGCATGCCAATCTACACCTCCTATAAATCACAAATAAGGATGGGACTTTGTTGTGTTTTGGGACTGCTTATGGTATTGATGAATAGAGGATCTTAGCTTGTGAGATTTTGGCTTGACCGGTTATCTGTGTCCACATAAGTGTCTTTGAGCTACTGTTTGTTTCTCTGCAATGTGTCCTGTGCCCCCTCAAACCTAGCCTCCTCAGTTCACCCTGTCGGAAGTTTTTCTTTCTGTTGAGTAACCTTTGTTTGGGTGCCATGACTTGCCCCGCACTGATCACAGCCTTTCTAAATGGGGCCGCCCACATGCATGTCTCAGTTTTATAAACGTGCATAAGGGCAGTACCTACATGTTCCCAAATTGAACTTGTGTCATTATGAAATGAGCTGCAGGTGGGCATATGTATGAGATATAAATGTACATGGCAACCATTTTAGAAATGAGGGGGCGGAAATCATGTAGATAAGCTGAACATTTCCCATTGTAAGATAGCCAGCTCATGGACAGCAAGTGTGGGCTTCAGCTGCCTTAACTACTACTAATCTAACTATGTGATTCAGGTGCGGTGCACTGAGTCTGGCAAGGGCTGATGTGTATGAGTGCTGCAATCTGTTTGTCCTGGACTGGTTTGTCACCTAAATGTGCCACACCTGCATGTATCCTCAGGAGGCTACCCTCTCACAAAGGCTGGCTGTGTGTTGGGGGATAAGGTTGAGGTAGTAAATGAGACTGCTCTGTGTGTTGCATTGTCAGATGCTAAAAATATTTTCTTTCCTTTCTCTGCAAGTGGTGAGCTGAAACATGGTAGAGTAGGACTCAAGAGAGGGGTGGAAAGGAAAGGCAGGAAAAAACTTTTCTGTGTGTTTTAGCTATGTGTGTGTGTGTCTATAGCGTAGTTACTCACCTGTAACAGGTGATCTCTGGGAACAGGAGGAATCAGTCCACATATGGGTGAACGTCACCGACAGATCCCGCACGGGAACGCTCCCCATCGTCCAATAGGAAAGCCTTTGGGAGCACTCCACTGCACTTGCGTGCCTGCCTTCCCAACTCCTCTCCTCAGCTGAGTTTGTTGCTGAGAAGAAGAAGAAAATAAAAAAACCTACAATGCCTAGGGGAGGATGGCGGGTTGTGAGGACTGATTCCTACTTTTCTCGGAGATCACCTGTTACAGTTGAGTAGCTACGCTATCTCCAGGGACAAGCAGGAACGCAGTCTTCACATATGGGACTCACGAGCTCCCAGGTACCACACTGGGATAGGGGGTGAGAGCAGTACGATCCCTGAGGCAAAAAACGTGTAGCCGAAGAGTCTGGGTCATTGGACTCGATTCCAGAAGGCAATACTCCCCCAATGGTAGTCTGGTCTCTTGTAGAAGTCTGGGATAGAGGGAAGGAATTGAGTCCCAAAGAGATGCTGGAGTACAGCTTGGCCAAAGACAGCGTCCCGATGGAAGTCTCTGTCCAGACAGCAGTGTGAAACAAAAATATGACTGGAGGACAAGGTAGCTGCCTGATGGATGTCCTCAATGGCTACCGAATGGAGATTAGCAACAAAGGTTGCCAAAGCCTGCAGATTATGAGCAGTGACCCTCCAATGAGAGTCTTGCTTGTGCATAAGCAAAAGAAATGCAATCTTCTGTTCATCTAGATAGTGTATGCTTAGTCACCAGTAGGCCCAGGTGACTAGGATCGAATGAAATAAATGAGAGGATTTTCTGTGATTTTTAGTTCTATCCAAGTAGTAGGCCAGCACTCGCTTGCAATCTAAAGTGTGTAGCATTGCCTCAGCCTGAGACGCATGCGGTCTTGGGAAAAAATTGTGAGGATTACCGACTGGTTTAGATGCAATGAGGAAACCACCTTTGGGAGGAAGTGCGGATGGCTATGGAGAACCACCTTGTCATGGTGGAACCGAGGATAGGGGGGATCCACTACTAGAGTTTGCAGCTCACTGATGCGGTGAGCTGAAGTGAGGGCTATAAGGAAGATGACTTTCCAAGATAGAAACTTCAGGGAAGTGGTGGCTAAAGGTTTGAAAGGTGGCTTTAAAAGTTGCGCCAGAATCACATTCAGATCCCAGGCCACTGGAGGTAGCTTAATGGGTGCCTTGGACAGCAGAAGACCCCGCATGAAGTGTGCTACTAAGGGGTGTGAAGAGATAGGCTGTCCATCCACTGGTCTGTGAAAGGCCGCAATGGCACTAAGGTGAACTCTCACTGAGTTAGTTTTAAGACCTCTCAAGGATAAGTGGAGGAGATACTATAGAAGCAACTCCATTGGGAAAGAAAAGGGGTTAATGTTCTTTGGGGAGCACCAAAGGTCAAACCTACACCATTTGACTACATAAGATTACCTGGTGGAATCCATACGAGATGCAAAAAAGATATCCTTGACCGCCTGTGGTAAGTCGAGTTCAGCAAGCACTAGCCCTTCAGCAGCCATGCTGTCAGGCATAGGGAGTGAAAATTGGGATGGAGTAGTGTCCCATGGTCCTGAGAGAAGAGGTTGGGTGCACATCCCAGGTTGAGTGGCTAAGTCTGCGAAAGGCAACCATGGTTGATGAGACCAAAAGGAGGCTTTGAGAATCATCAAGCCCCTGTTGGCCTGTAGCTTGAAAAGCGTCTTGGGTATCAAGAGGATGGGAGAGAATGCATAGAATAGTCCCTATCTCTAATGGAGAAAGAAGGCATCCGGGGCCTGTCGGTGCAGTGACGGGACCCTGGAGCAGAAGAGTGGAAGCTGTGTGTTTTGCAGAGTGGCAAAAAGATCTATGTGTCGGGTTCCCCACGAATGGAAGATATGAGCAGCTATCTCCTGATGCAAGGTCCATTCGTGTGGATGAAGGATACAGCTTAGTCTGTCTGCTAGGACGTTGAGTTCACCCAGGAGGTACACCGTTCTGAGGTGAATGCGGTGACAGATGGCAAAGGATAATAGGCGAATCACTTCTTCGCAGAAGGGATGGGATCCTGTTCTCACCTGTTTGTTTATATAGAACATTGCAACTTGGTTGTCCATTCTGACTAGAACAGGTTGCCCCAAAGAACATTTGTCAGTGCCTGTAGTTCTAGGAGATTGATCTGCAGGGCAGATTCCTGTGGTGTCCACAACCCTTGTGTGGTCCGGTCATTCAAATGTGTCCCCCAACCCAGCTTGGAAGCATCCGTCGTCAGGGTGCATCGAGGTGGAGGCATCTGAAAAGGTGACCTGATGAGAAGGCTTTGTGAGAGACACCACCACTGAAGGGACTTGATCAGTTGAGGGGTGATGTGGATCTTTTCTCTGAGATGCCCCTTCACTTGCATCCACTGAGAAGACAGAATCCACTATGCTTGTTGCATGTTTAGTCGAGTGTACGGGACAAGGACAGAGAAGGCCATGTGTCCTAATAGTCATAGCATTTCTCGAGCTGTTACTCGGCTTTGCTTTTCTACCCCTTTTGCCAGCTTAATGAGGCGGGCACAGCGATCCTGTGGGAGAAAAGCTCAGGCCTGTTGAGTGTCTAAGGAGCGTGTTTACAAAGCCGCGGTAGCGGTTTCCGATTGTTATCGGAGCCGCGACCCCATTGATTTCATTGAGGCCGCGGCTCCGATAACAATCAGAAACCACTACCGTGGCTTTGTAAACAAGCCCCTAAGAGTGCTCCAATGAACTCCAATTATTGGGTTGGAGCAAGGTGAGACTTTGGAAAGCTTATGACAAAGCCCAGGTGTTGGAGCACCATGAAGGTACGATGAATGGAGAGTCTTATCTCTTCAAGGGAGTCTCCCCAGAACAGCCAATCTTCTAAGTAAGGAAAGACAAATACCCCCAAGGTGTGTAGGTAGGCAGCGACGACTGCCATGCATTTTGTGAAGGCCCTTGGTGCAAAGGCTAGACCAAAGGGAAGAACCTGGTATTGATAATGGTTTCCTTGAAACATGAAGTGCAGATACTGTTTCTGCAAGGGATGGATCAATAAATGCACGTACACCTCTTTCAGGTATAGAGAACATACCCAATCATGTTTCTGGAGGAATGGTTCCTGGAGAAATCATTTTGAATTTTTCTTGGACCATGAACTTGTTTAGGTCTCTGAGATCCAAAATGGGCTGAAGCCTTCTATTTTCTTTGGAATGAGTAAATAAGGAGAGTAGAAGCCCAACCTTTCTTGAAGAGGACAAACGCTTTCTATGGCACCCTGGGACAACAGGGTGGTCACTTCTTCTTTTAAGAAAGTGCTTTGAATGTGTTGTGTGGAATAATCCCCTGAGATGCTGGTTGGGGGTAAGGTTTCAAAGTGAAGCTAATAATCCCTTTGCACAATCTGGTGTGTCCACTGCTCTGATGTTAAGAGGTGCCACCGGTGGACATAGTGCCAAAGTCTGCCTGCTATGTGGAGGAGCTGGGGGCTCTCCAGGGGCAGATTAGTAATGTTCTCTAGGAAGGAGTCAAAAAACAAGTGCAGGTAGTACCTGTGCAGCTGATTGAGGCTTAGGAGCCTTGAGCTTCTTGGGTTGATGAGGACCCTGCTGCCTCTGCTGAAGATGCTGAGGTTGATAGGCAATAGAAGGTGGGTGAGAAGGATAGAATCTCTTCTTTTTCAAATGAAAAGATTTCTTGGGAAGTGTTTTCCTTTTGGATAGGTCAGCTGTTTTCCTGGAAAGGCGTTTTAGGGTGAGATAGTGTAGTTACTCACTTGTAACAAGTGTTCTCCCGGGACAGCAGGAATCAGTGACATGGAGTGACATCGGTGCCAACAGGGCCCACGTGGTAGCTCTTCCCAGCTTTGAAAGAAAGCCTTTGGGAGATGTACTATACATGCATGGTCCCCTTCCCGCTGAAGGGTATTATCTTGCCTCAGTATGATATTATAGCACAAGATGGCAAAAAGGAAGCAACTTCACAAGGAGAAGGGAGAGTTGTAAGGACTGATTCCTGCTGTCTCTGGAGGAAACCTGTTAGTGAGTAACTATACTTTCTCCGGGAACAAGCAGGAAGCGAGTCCTCACATATTGGACTCCCTTGCTACAGGCTACTGAAAAAAACTATAAAAAGCTCACAGATGACCAAAAAAAGGTGATCTGTGAGAAGCAGCAATTGAGTCGAGAGACAACAGACCCCCGTGCAGCCCTGGTGTTCAATGAGGAACCAGTGCTCTGGTAGCCTGAACACACCAAAGGGCCTGAGGGCAGGAATTTGCCTACACCCCAAACAAATGACGGAGTACTGCCTGGCCGAAGGCACTGTCCCGACAGGACTCGCTCTTCAGGCAGTAATGAGCTGTGAAGGTATGGACTGAGTACCAGGTGGCAGCCCGGCAGATTTCCAACAAGGGAATGGAATGCAGGTTCACCACAGAGGCAGCCACGGCCCGAAAGCTGTGACACAGCGCTCCAGTGAAAGACCAGCCTGCTTGTAGGTGAAAGTGATGCAGTCCGCTACCCATGTGGACAGGGTGCATTTAGATACTGCAGCCCCCAACTGACTCGGATCATAGAAGACAAAGAGCTGAGAGGCTCGGCGGTGATCCTGAGTGTGCCGTGGATAGAAAGTGAGTACTCGCTTACAGTCCAGTGTGTGGAGAATGGCTTCTGACCTGCTGGCGTGAGGCCAGGGAAAGAAGGTGGGGAGCACCACCTGCTGGTTGAGGTGAAACGGAGACATCACTTTGGGCAGAAACTTGGGGTGTGTGCAGAGCACGACCCTTTTCTTAGAACCTAGTGTACGGTGAGTCTGCCACCAATGACTGAAGCTTGCTGATCCTGCGAGCAGAGGTGAGCACCAAGAGGAACACCACCTTCCAGGAGAGCTATTTGAGTTGGCAAAAGCTGAGAGGTTCAAAGGGTGGTGCGGTTAACTTAAAGAGCACAATGTTAAGGTCCCACACTGCTGCCGGAGGGCGGATGGGTGGCCTCAACAAGAGGAGGCCACTCAGGAAGTGAGACATGAGGGGCTGAGCTGAAAGAGGCTTGCCCTCAAATGGGTTGTGGTATGCCACAAGAGCGCTGAGTGCACCCTAACAGAGTTGGACTTCAACCTTGCCCGAGACAGGTGAAGTATTGCAGCACGTGCTGAACGGAGGAGGAAAAGGGGTTGATCTGCCTCTCAGCGCACCAGACCGAGAATCTCTACCACTTGAAGATGTATGCCCAGTAGGTGGAGTCTTTATGGGAGGCCAGAAGGACCTTCTCCACTTCACTAGAGAAATTGAAGGGGGCCAAGGCTACCCTTTCAGCAGCCAGGCCATGAGTGTCAGGGACTGCAGGTTGGGGTGCAGGAGAGAGCCCTCCTCTTGCATGAGTAGGCCTGGGTCGTATCCCATGGGAACTGGGGGTGCCATGGCCAGGCGGAGGAGCAGGGAAAACCACGGCTGCCCAAGCCACCGTGGTGTCCTCTCATGCTGGACCTTGAATAAGGTCTTGGTGATCAGCGGTATGGGCGGGAAGGCATATAAAAGGCCCTCCACCACCTGAGTGGGATGCGGCTGCTGGGAACAGAAGTGGGGCAGCTGGGCATTGGCCGGACTGGCAAAGAGGTCCATTCCTGGGATCCCCCAGTGCTGGAACAATTGACTGGCCACCCTGGGGTCCAGCCTCCATTCTTGCGACTGGAGGACTCAACTGTGCTAGTCTGCCAGGGTGTTGCCCTGGCCCGGGAGGTATACTGCTCACAGGAGTATCCCGTTGCTGGTGGCATATGAGCAGAGGCTCACCGCTTCCTGGCAGAGCAGGGCTGAGCCCATGCTCCACTGCTTATTTATGTAAAACATCACCACCTAATTGTTGGTATGAATCAGTACTGCCTGATGCTGCAGGTGGTGGTGAAAGGCCTTGAGGGCTAAGGCTACAGCTCGGAGCTCCAGGAGATAGATTTGCTGAAGGCTCTTCATTGGGGACTATCTGCTTTGAGTGCAGAGGTCAACACAATGTGCTTCCCAACCCAGCTTGGAGGCATCCATGGTTAGGATCCTCTGGGGTGCAAGGTTCTGGAAAGGCATCCCGGCCAGCAGGTGCTGGGGGCATTGCCATCAGTTGAGAGAGTTAGCCAGTGGACAGGTGACAAGCACCCTGTCCTGCAGGCGCCCTTTGGCCTGGGACCACTGTGAGCATAGGGCCCACTGGGCTGTTCGCATCTGCAGATGGCCCCAGCAGGTGGAGCAAGAGGCGGGCCGACATCGAGTGACGACGCTGAGTGCTGGCTGCAAGTGCCTGGAGGTGGAGGGCCCTGTCCTTAGGGAGAAAGGCCTTGGCCTGGATGGTGTCCAGTCAGGCCCCTATGAACTCCAGACTAAGTCAGAGATGGGACTTCGGGTAGTTTATGTTGGTGCTCCAGAATGAGGATGGTGTGGGCCGCTGCCTGACGAGCCTTGACAGTGGTTCTTTCCTTAACGAGCCAGTCATCCAGAAAGGGGAAGATAAATACCCCCTGGAGCCTGAGATAGGCTGCGACCACTGCCAGGCACTTGGTGAATACTCATAGAGCAGAGGGCAAGCTGAAGGGTAGCACTCTGTACTGATAATGTTCTCCCCTGACCACGAAGCAGAGGTACTGCCTGTGAAGGGACTGGATAAGCGTGTGAGTGTATGCATCCTTTAAGTCCAAGGAGCATAGCCAGTCTCCCTGCTGAAGGTATGGCAGCAATGTTCTAAGAGAGAGTATCTTGAACTTTTCCCTTACCATGAACCTGTTGAGGTCTCACAGGTCAAGGATGGGTCAGAACCCTCCAGTCCTTTTTTGTACCAGGAAGTAGCGGGAGTAGAATACTGTGCCCCTGAGGAGAGCTGGGACGGGTTCCACCGCCTGGTCTGTCAGAAGTCTTGAGAGTTCCTGCAGGAGCAGGGTCCAGTGGAGAGGAGTCCTGGGTGGCTCTCCCAGTAAGAATGGTTGGGGTGTCTGGTGGAAGTGGAGGAGATAACCCTCTTCCACTACCCGAAGGACCCATGCGTCAGTGGTAATGGAGGGCCACTTGTGGGCATAGAGCACCAGATGCGCCCCCCCCCCCCCCGTGTGCTGCAGGGCTATGCTTCCTGGTGGAAGAGAGGCTATGCCCAAGGAATCCAAAGCCCCCTCCAGGTTGTGCCGGGGGCGCGGGCTGGGGCTTTAGGGTCTTAGGCTTACATGAGCCATGCCTTTGTCCCTTGGACCGCTGGCTCTGTTGGGGAACTGGGAAGGCCTGGTACTGGGGGTAGTTTCCGCTAGCCTTCCTTTTCTTTGAGTATAAGGACTTTCTGCCTGAAGCCTTCCTCCGGAAAGGGCCAACGGTATTCACAGAGAGCCTGGTCCTAATCAAGAATTCGGGCTCCAGCTTGGCAGCATTATCTGTCATAGGTTTGCCAAAGAGGTTCTCTTCACACAGCAAGGGACATTAACCAACTTGTCCTGAACCCATTGCTTGAGATTGGAGGACTGTTAACAAGCCTGGTTTCGACCACTAATGTCCGCAACAACTACTCTAGCAGCCGACTTGAAGCCAACATAGGCCGCTCGAGTGATAAACTTGAAACACTCTCTGACTACTGATGCTAGGGCCCGGAACCGCTGGAGGGGTTCCTCTGAGAGACCAGCTGAGAACCCGGCAAGCACCTTTGCCATGTCCTGCAAGTACATGCCCATGTACAGCTGGTAGGCCTAGATCCGGCTGATAACGATCGAACCCTGGAAGCACTTTTCGCCTATGGCATCCATGGCACAGACCTCCCTACCCGAGGGCACCAAGGAGTGTGTCTTCTAGCTCTTGAGCCTACGCATAGCTGACTCCACCACCATGGAATTTTGAGGCAGTTAGACATTTTGGAAACCAGGGCTCCAGTGGACCCGCTACATGGAGTCCAGTCACCTGATCACTATGGGCACCCATGGGGGGGACTCCCAAATGTGGAGGAGCAGCTGATCCAGCATAGCACAAATTGGCATCATGAGTGCCTCCTGCGGAGGAGCCTCATACTGGATGACCTTGAGATCCTCTGTGCGAGGGTCTTCCTTTGACTCAGTGGCGAAGGCAAGAACCTTCACCATGTCCCTTACAAAGTCAAGGAAGGCTATGTCCTTTGGCAGGAGCCGGCACCATGACTCCGGTGGAGACAGGTCCAAGAGCACTGTGGCGGCGGGTATCTGCGGTCTCATCATCCTCAGTCTCCCAGGATCGAAGGAGGAGTTAAGGACTCTCCAGGTCTCAGGGTCTTGCCCGAAGGCCCAGGCAGCCCAGCATTCGGAGCCAAGGGCACTGAGTGGGGAAGATTGGGACCAGGAGTCTCTCAAGTCCAGTGGCACATGAGGATCAGTTCAACCTCCAGAGAGTCCCTCGAGGGAGAGGCCCGGTGGTTGGGAGTGATGACCTGGAGGAATCTGGCATCAGAGCCTGCCGCTGGGCCATGAAGGCAGACAAACTGTGCTCCAATGCCACCATCCTGGCCTCAAAACCAGATGGCTCCACAGCCTTTGGTGCGGGCACCAAGGACTTATGGCCCAGCACCGACTGTGTCGAAGAGGAGTCCGAGACCAATCCCGGGACATCGATGGCTCCTGTCAGGGAAACTTGGTAGGCCGCTGCCTGCCATCACCCTCGGCCTCGCGTTGGGGGCTGCGGGTCCAGGGTTCATGGAGTTTCCCCCACTTTCCCTGATTTGTCACCCAACAAGGTCTTCAAGGGATTCCAGCTCTTCTTAGAGCATTCCTCATCAAGGAAACTCCAGCCGAAGGCTCTGTGGCCCCGGGGCTCTGAGTTAGCATGGTCTCTGCAAGCGTCTGAGGTCCTGGAGGAGGTCTTAAAGTGTGGTGTCGCGGACGACTCCAGGGCTGAGTTGGTCTTCTGAAAGATGGACCCATGCTGGTGCTGATGGCTCTTGAGGACTTTGGGAATCATCTGCTTGTAGAGACTGCAGACCAAGGGATCGTGATCTGGCTCGAGGCATCGAAGGCAGCAGTCATGCGGGCCCGTGTGCAACATGTTGTGCATACAGCTGTCACATGGCTTGAAGCCACTGACTGAAGCCATAGTGGGAAAGATGCCTCCTGCAAGGTCAAACTCAGTTGGCCGGCCAGGAAAGAGGCACAAACTCATGCCTACTGAAAAGACAAAGAAAAAAGAAAAAGAATCTGAGAACCTGACACAGAGGCAAGGCGGACCGGGGAAAGAAAAATAGACAAAAATCACCAGCTTTTTCCAGGGGGAACAAACACACGTCTGATAGGCTCCACAGAAAAAAAGAGACTTAGGCAAGAAGGCATCATTAGACAGGAAGGAGACCATGAATACATGATACATCTTTGAAATCTGAGGAGAGGTTACCATGTGGGCTCCGTTGGTGTCGATTTACCCCATATGTGAGGACTGACTTCCTGCTTGTTCTCGGAGAATATCTGTTTCAATCTTCCCTTCTTTTTCCCTCCAACAGTTGCCAAAAAGATTTTCTCCAATACATGGAATATTGGCCAGTTTATGCTGGACCCATTACTCAAGATTTGATGGCTGTAACTAGGCCATTCTGCGAGCCCCAGTGTAGACTGCTGAAGCTCTGCTTGTTGATTCAAAGACATCAAAAGAGGCCCTGGTAAGAGAAGTGTTTTGGCCTTGTTGATGAGTGTCTGAAATGCACTCCGCTTATCCTCAGGAAGCAGGGAGGTGAAAGTTTCCAGAACCCTGGTGACATTCTTCAGAAACATGCCCATTTACACCATGTAAGAGTTGATTCTGGAGGCCAAAATGCATGCTTGGAAGAATAGATGCCCAAAGGCATCAAGTGTCCTTGAGTCTCTCTGCCAGGTGGCATGGATCAATGGTTCTTTGAGCTCTTTATTCGGTGCATCGCCGATTCTACCACCATCGAGTGGTGGGGGAGCTGACGATTTTGGAAGCCTGGGCACTTGGTACATGGTTTTGAGTCTTTTGCTGACAGACGGAACCATAAGCAGGGTCTCCCACATACAGAGCATAAGATTTTGCAGGATACGATGCACCGGTAATGTTGTCGCCTCTTTGGGTGTGGGAGGGTATTAGGCTATCTCCAATTCCTCTGTCCTCGGTTTCCTCTATTGTGATGGTAAACCTTGCTGCAATGTCACGTATGAAGTCCTGAAAGGACATATCTTCTGGTAGGGACTGACGCTGTTCCTGAAGTGGCGAAGGATCTGAAGGGATATGTGGACATTCTCAGGAATCACGTAACCCCCTGTCAGATTCTGAAGATCTGGAATCAAGTAAGAAATCGAAGTATCAGTGGTCTTGGCTTCAACCTCCATGCTTCAACCTCCATGCTTGATACCAATACCGATACTCAGAGGAATCAGAACCAAGAGCCATGGCGGTTTGAGTCTGTTGGATACCAGGGATATCGATGGGTTCCATTGAAGGAATCAACCTTGTAGGATCCGACGATGCTGATTTGAGGGCCAGCATCAGGCCTGATATGCCTGGCTGTAGGCTCGGTGTTGAAGCCTGCACTCCTGAAACTCTCAATGTTATCGGTATCGAGGCTGCCAGGAGTGCTGCCAAGCTCCTCTCGAGAGCCAGCATGCACTGGTCTAGAGAGATAGCTGATGTCTGGGTGGAAACACCTACAGGGCTCTAAACCATCATCCCAGAACATGAAACTGGTAGCTCTTCAGAGATCAATGTCTCAGGTGTGTCCTGGAGTCCCACTTGTGCTTTAGAGGACGGATCCTCCCACCAGGGCTATTTGGCTAGCTGATCTGCAATGGAAGCACCTTTAGGGGAGTCACAATGCTTATGCTGGGACTTCTCTCTGGCCTCAATATCGGTCTTTGACGCCAATGCCAAGGATTTGGAAATGGCCACAGACTTTGACTTATTTTTGTGTTTGGACTTTGAAGAAACCTGAGACCCATGAGAGGACGTCGATGCCCTTGATGAAGTGGAAGCCACTGAAACCAAGTCCAAGGCGAACAACAATCCAAATTGTCTGGCTTGGTTCTTGAGGCATCTCTGTCATTTGTTGGCACAAAGGACAAGAATTGGACTGATGGTCAGGACCCAAATATTTTAAATACCAGTCATGTTTATCAGTGGCCGAAATGGTACCGGCACACTTGGTACATTTTTTGAAAACCACTGACTGGCTTTCCCATGCCTTAAAAAGTTGTCTTTGAGATTGAAGATAAGGCTATGGAGGCCTAGAGGCCTATTTTAGCGGTGAAAACTGCAATTAAAATCAATAGAAAAGAAAAGAGAAAATTTGAAAATGAAAAAAAGAAAGAATTATCGGGACTGGTGTTGGATTTGATGGAACCGGAGTTGAAGGGAAGGCAGAAGCGCAATGTTCCACAAAAAAAAGAAGTTTTTCGGTGGTGACAGGACAATGTGTCCTACTGGCTCCATGGAAAACGAAGAAATGAAGAGAGGAATTGGGAAGGCAGGAAAGCAGGCATGCAGGCACAGTGGAGTGCTCCCAATGGCTTTCCTATTGGATGCTGGGTAGCTTTCCCATGCGGGCTCCATCGGTGACGTTCACCCATATGTGAAGACTGCATTCCTGCTTGTTCCTGAAGATATATGTAAATGTAAATATATATATGCTCAGCAGGCCCCACAGCCCATTTTACCTTGTGCATAGGAGCAGGGGGGTTGAGTCTTGCCATATGGGCTGGCTCTACCATCTGGTAAGCTAGGTGGTCATCTAGAGCACCAGCCCTCTAGGGACACCCATTACTGCCGCAGCTGCTCAACTCTGGGAACTGCAGCAGTGGCAATGGATTCAAACAGCCCCATGATGCTTACCTCAAAACCTCGGCATGGAGCTGTTTGCTTCCACCCCCTTGGAACACCCGATGCCGACTTTCTGTTTGCAAACAGGAAGTCAGCATCAGGCATTGTGGACAAGTTTTTGATCACGCATTCCTTCAGTGTTGTGGACATTTTTGAAAGTGACTGGTGATTTGGCTGTGACATGTGAGCTGGTACCCTTCTTTTGGATTATTCCTGTGGTCTCTATAGTTTCATTTGGAGTCTACCCTTAGCCCTGTACTTAATAATTAGGGGATATTCCTCTGTGTGGCATTTGCACCTTTTATTGGATTTGTTAATTCCTTTACACAGTACCAGTTGACACTATTGCACACAGAGAGCCCAGTTTTCGACAGGCATTTACATAGTTTACAGCCCCACATGTACATGGTTAATGCCATTGAATATACCATTCTAAGTCCCCTATGCACCCCGATGCTATCCAGTTAGCATCGTAGCATGTTGGGGCATTCCGTGGCAGAGCAGAGGTGGAGAATGTTGCTAACCAGGTAGTGGTAATTTTGCAGCTTTTGGCTCGCCTAGTTTTAGCTGTGGATGCTAACCGGGTAGCAGTGCAATATTGCTATTACCCAGTTAGTGTTTTCTGTG
The DNA here is from genome assembly GCA_033557465.1 of Ichthyophis bannanicus. Lineage (NCBI taxonomy): Eukaryota > Metazoa > Chordata > Amphibia > Gymnophiona > Ichthyophiidae > Ichthyophis > Ichthyophis bannanicus. The sequence continues at coordinate 778,018,467 of CM066035.1, forward strand.
CACCAAACCTGGATATTCAATGCCATTGCCATGGCATTGAATATCTGGGGTTGGGGTCAGCAGACAAGGCTATGCGCCATAGTGGGGCATAGCCTGACCAGATGAATAGCAGGTCCAGAAAGCTTTTTATCACAGACTTTTTATCATACTTGTATGTATAGTTATTGGATGCCCCTGAAGCAGGCGGTTTGCCGAAACATGTTGGGCTGACTTTTATTGATTTGTATGATATTTGCTTATATGTTTTTATGTGTATACTAAATTTATTTGTCTATCTATTTGTCTGGTTTTTTTTGGGACTGCCACTTTTATACTATTTATATCCTTGTGGTAGGGATTCCTTTGTTCTTGTGTTGATTTTACACAGTCAAAGGCCTTGCTGTAGTCCGTCTGACATCTGCAATGATGTCGCTCATTCCTCTGCCTTTCCTGAACTCTGCTTGCAGTTCAGGCAGTTCTTATTCCAGGTATGGCTGTAGTCTCCACTGAATATTCTTGAGTAGAATCTTACTAGTATGTGGGATCAGAGTGATTGTGTGATAATTTCCAGTCAGTTGTCTCATCTTTCTTCAGTATTGGTAAGAAAGTGTAGTTACTCACCTGTAACAGGTGTTCTTCGGGGACAGCAGGAATCAGTCCTCACATATGGGTGACGTCGATGCCGACAGAGCCCGCGCGGCGCAAATCCCCTGCTTTCAAAGAAAGCCTTTGGGAATTGCTACCACACATGCACGGTCCCCTTCCTGCCCAAGGGTACCATCTTGCTCAGTCAAATGACATAGCTAAAAAGAAAGCAAATAAAAGAAAAACAATTGGACTGCAACTCCAAGGGGAGGAGGGAGGGTTGTGAGGACTAATTCCTGCTGTCCCCAGAGAACACCTGTTACAGGTGAGTAACTCCGCTTTCTCTGGAAACAAGCAAGACGTCAGTCCTCACATATGGGACTCCCTAGCTACAGACTACCTTGAACCTATAGCCAAAAAAGGCTGCCTCATCGAGAGCCGCAAGCAGCTGCAATGAAAACCCTAACCAGGGAAGTAGCACTCCAGTAGCCTGAACACAGAAGAGTCGGAGGGTAGGAGTTGCCTAGACCCCGAAAAGGTTATAGAGTACAGCCTGGCTGAAGGCACTGTCCGGTCGGAACTCCCTATCCAAGCAGTAATGAGCTGTGAAGGTATGAACCGAAGACCAGCTTGTGGCCTGGCAGATGTCCACCAGAGGAACAGAGCGCAGGTGAGCTACTGATGCTGCCATGGACCTGATCTTATGAACTGTAACACAGCCCTCCAATGGAAGCCTCACTTCCTCAAAAGCCCGGGCAATACAGTTCGCCACCTATATGATCAGCGTACACTTGGCCACCGCCTCCCCCAGCTTTCTGGGGTCATAGGAAATGAAAAGCTGAGAGGCTTTCCGGTGACCTTGAGTACGTTGAATATAGAAGGACAGAGCCCTCTTACAGTCCAAGGTATGGAGGACTGCCTCTGCCCAACTAGCATGCGGCCTGGGAAAGAAGGTAGGAAGGACCACCTCCTGGTTGAGGTAGAACGAGGAGACCATCTTCGGAAGGAACTTGGGGTGTGTGCAAAGTGTCACTCTATTCTTATAGAACCTGGTATAAGGCCTCTCTGCCACGAGGGCCCTCCGAGCAGAAGTGAGCGCAACCAAGAAGACCACTTTCCAGGAGAGGTAACGGAGATGACACGTGGCCAGCGGTTCAAAGGATGGCAGGGTGAACTGCCCCAACCCTACATTGAGATCCCATTCGGTCGCCGGAGCACAGACCAGGGGTTTCGACAGGAGCAGGCCCTTCAGAAACCAGGACACCACTGGATGAACAGAGAGAGGCTTTCCATCCACGGGGATAGTGGTTCGCCGCTAGGGCACTGAGATGCACTCTGACGGAATTGGACTTAAGCCCCGTCTCGGAGAGGTGGAGAAGGTATTGAAACACCACGACCACCGGGAAAGAAAAAGGGCCCAGCGCACCAAAGCGCAAATCTGCACCACATAAATGCGTATGCCCGTCTAGTAGACGGTCTGCACAAAGCCAGTAAGACCTCCTCTACATCCTTTGGAAGGAGGAGCGGGGCAAGAGTCACCCTCTCAGCAGCCACGCCATCAGCGAAAGGGAGCTGAGGTTGGGGTGCATGAGAGAGCCCCCCTCCTGGGAAAGGAGTCGTGGAGGCGAACCCAAGGGAATGAGGGTCTCCACTACTAGCTGCAGGAGAAGCGGGAACCACAGTGGCCTGGGCCACCGTGGAGCTATCAGGATGACTGAAGCTCTGTCGTGAAGGATCTTGAACAGAGTCTTGACGATCAGAGGCGTCAGGGGGAAAGCATACAGAAGACCCACCGACCATGAGACTAGAAAGGCGTTGGCTGCCACCCTGGCCGGGTGCGCCTGCCTTGAGCAGAAACGGGGTAACTGGTTATTGTCCAGGCTTGCAAATAGGTCCATCTCTGGTTCCCCACAGATCTGGAATAGCCTGCTGGCCACCACCAGGTCCAGCTGCCACTCATGCAGCTGGAGCATCCTGCTGAGTCTCTCAGCCAGCCAGTTGTCCTGGCCTGGCAGGTATACTGCCTTGAGGAGAATCCCCTGCCGGGCTGCATAAGAGCACACATCCAGGGCCTCCTGACAGAGGGTATGGATCTCATAACCCCCTGTTTTTTCACACAGAACATGGCCACTTGATTGTCCGTTTGGACTAGGACAGTCCTGTGGCCCAGGTATTGCCTGAAAGCCTTCAGGGTGAGACGGATTGCACGCAGCTCCAACAGGTTGATCTGTTGGACACTCTCGTCTGGGGACCAAACTCCCTGAGAGTGGTACCCCTGGCAATGGGCTCCCCAGCCCAGCAAGGAGGCATCTGTGATGAGGACCCTCGAGTAATGAGGGGTCTGGAAGGGCATACCCACCTCCAGGTGATGGAGTGAGAGCCACCAGGTCAGGGACTGTACCAGGTGCCTGGTCACTCTGATACTGTCCTGGAGATGTCCCTTGGCCTGGGACCACTGGTCCCTGAGGCACCACTGTGCAGTTCGCATATGGAGGCAGGCATCTGGAGTAACATGGACCATGTAGACCATGTGCCTGAGGAGGTGCAGCAGTTGCCTTGCTGGCACTGAAACACAAAAACATAGAAACATAGAAATATGATGACAGAAAAAGACCACATGGCCTATCTAGTCTGTCCTTCCATATCAACAACTACAACATTCCCCTTTTTACCTTTAGAGATCCTTTGTGTTTGTCCCATGCTTTTTTTAATTCAGTTACTGTCCTCATCTCTACCACCTCCACTGGGAGACTATTCCACGGATCCACTACTCTTTCTGTAAAGAAATATTTCTGCATATCACTCCTGAATCTATCTCCCTTCACCCTCATCCCATGTCCCCTCGTAGCAGAACTTGCTTTCAATTGAAAAAGGCTCTCTCCCTGCTCAGCTAGGGCCAAAAGGCCTTTGACTGAAGGGTGTTGATTCTTGCACCAATGAATTCCAGCTCTTGTGTTGGGCAAAGGCTGGATTTGGGATAGTTGATCACAAACCCCAAGTGCTGCAGGACCTGGATGGTGCAAGTTGTGGCCTGCTGCACCTCAGTGGCTGAAGTGCCCCTGATGAGCCAGTCGTTGAGATAGGGGAAACGAAGATCCCTTGAAGCCTAAAGAAGGTGGCGACCACCGCCAGGCACTTTGTGAATACCCTGGGGGCCGAAGCAAGGCAAAAGGTATTGGTAATGTTTGCCCCCTACCACAAATTATAGGTATTGCCTGTGGCTTGGGTGGATTAGGATGTGTGTGCAGGCATCCTTTAAGTCAGTCTCCCTGGCAGAGGTAAGACAGCAATATTCCAAGGGAGAGCATCTTGAACTTCTCCCTCACCAGGAATTTGTTGAGGTTGCGCAGGTCAAGGATGGGCTTTAGGCCCCCTGTCCTCTTTGGTACAAGGAAGTACCTGGAGTAGAAACCCTTGCCCTGGAGGTGGTGGGGCACCGGTTCCACCGCATGATCCTCAAGAAGACCTGCCAACTACTTCAGAAGGCGTCCCTAGTGAAGGAGAGACCTGATAGACTCCCCTGGGAAATAGTGTGGAGGCACTTGGGCTAGATGGAGGAGGTAGCCCTCCCTGACCACTTGAAATGCCCAGGAATCGGTGATGATGGTTCCCCACCTGTGGGCATACAAGGAGAGCCAACCTCCTTTGGACTGCCTGGTTCTGGTTGGGAGAGGGACCATGCTGAAGGAGTCAAAAGCCCCCACCAGGCTGGGCCAGGGCCGGGGCTGGAGCCTGGGGTTTGGTGCCCTTCTGCTTAAGCAGACCATGCCCCTGTCCCTTGGCCTGCTGTCCCTGGGGGAGCTGTGGAGGCCTGGTAAGGGGGGCAGTTTCGGTAAGCAGTGGACTTCCTCGGGTAAACGGACATTTTACCTGAGCCCTTCTTACGGGAAGGGGCAGAGGTCTTTTTAGAGAGCCGTGCCCTCATCATGAACTCGGTCTCCAGCTCCGCGGCCTTATCGGTCATGGGTTTTCCAAAGAGATTCTCCCCCTGGCATGGGACATCAACCAACTTGTCCTGAGTCCATTGCTCGAGGTCAAACGACTGCAGCCAAGCTTGGCGGCGTGCACCGATGCCCACCGCAGCTACCCGGGCCGATGACTCAAACCCGTCATAGGTCACAGGAGACATAAGCTTGGAGCATTCACGGACAGCTTTGGACAGGCCCTTGAAGTGCTGCAAAGGCTCCTTGGAGAGAAAAGCTGAGAACCCAGCGATTTCTTTGTTGGGTCTCTTAGGTACATGCCCATGTACAGCTGGTACACCTGGATCCAACAATTCAGCATTGCGCCCTGGAAATATTTCCTGCCGAGGGCATCCAAGGTGTGGGCCTCCCTACCGGGGGGGGGGCACCGAGGAATGCATCTTCTGACTCTTCAGTCGACGCATGGCCGACTCCACAACCATGGAGTTGTGCGGCAGTTGCGATTTTTGGAACCCAGGGCACCGTCTCCCGCATGCGGAGCATAAGTTGTTCCAGGATCGGAGGAACGTGTACCGTGAGGGCCTCCCGAGGGAGAGCTTCATAGTGGAGGATCTCGAGCTCGTCGGCTTGAGGATCCTCCTCGGACTCCGTGGGGAAAGTCAAAGCCTTGGACATATCCTGCCCGAAGTTAAAAAAAAACATATCCTCCAGTGGGGATCTTCTCTGAGGTTCAGGTACCGGGGAATCAGAAGGGATATCCCGATGATGTCGGGTGTCTGGGGATTCCTCAGTCTCCCAAGCAGAGACCTCCGAGGAGGACTTGTGGAGCTCCTCGGGAATGGAGGGTCCCGGCACTATCCGTCCCGACGCCTGCAGGCTCGGTGACGATGACCTTGGCCCCGACGAGCAGGAGGCCAAGTTGCGATCTCGGCCGAGGATCAACTTGGGCCCGGAAGGTCTCGAGGATCGGCTCAGCCTCCGGGGTCGACTTGGACATTGAGAGCTTGGTGGTCGGGGCAGAAGAACCAGAAATGCCGGACATCAGCGCTCGCTGCTGTTTGATGAAGAGTAGTTACTCACCTGTAACAGGTGTTCTCCAGGAACAGCAGGAATCAGTCCTCACATATGGGTGACGTCGGCGCCGACGGAGCCCTCGCGGAGCAATTTCCCCAGCTTTCAAAGAAAGCCTTTGGGAATTGCAGCGCGCATGCGCGGTCCCCTTCCCGCCCAAGGATGCCATCTTGCTCAGTCTGATGACATAGCTAAAAGACAACAAAAAAATTAGCAAAAATGAAATCATAGGACTGCAACTCTAAGGGGAGGAGGGAGGGTTGTGAGGACTGATTCCTGCTGCTCCTGGAGAACACCTGTTACAGGAGAGTAACTACTCTTTCTCCAGGACCAAGCAGGAAGTCAGTCCTCACATATGGGACTCCCAAGCTTAAGGCTACCGGAGACCTCAAGCATAAAAATGAGCTTCCTCGAGCTCAGCAGCACAGAAGGAAGGAATCTTCTCTGAAAACGCCCCCGACCGGTAGCCCAACACCAGGGCCGGAGGGTAGGAGTTGCCTAAACCTCAAAGAGATTATGGAGGACTGCCTGTCCGAAAGCACTGTCCCTGCGGGACTCCCTCTCCAGGCAGTAATGGGCTGCAAAGGTCTGGCTTGAAGACCAAGTAGCGGCCCGGCAGATGTCTGCCAACGGAACAGAGCGGAGATGAGCCACTGACGCAGCCTTCGCCCTAACACGATGAGCCGTGACTCGACCCTCCAAAGAGAGGCCGGCTGCCCCATAAGCCCAAGCGATACAGTCAGCAACCCATATGGACAAAGTATGCTTGGAGACAGGTAGCCCCAACTTATTGGGGTCAAAAGAAACAAAGAGCTGAACAGCCCTCCTATGCTCCCGCGTATGGTCAAGGTAGAAGGACAAGGTCCTCCTACAGTCCAGGGTATGCAGGACCATTTCAGCCCGGCTGGTGTGCGTCCTGGGAAAGAAGGTCGGAAGAACCACCTCCTGGTTGAGATGAAAAAGAGAAACCACTTTTGGAAGAAACTTAGGGTGAGTCCGTAAGACTACCCTATTTCTGTAGAACCTAGTGTAAGGAGGATCAGACACTAGGGCCTGCAGTTCACTAACGCGACTAGCAGAGGTAAGGGCTACCAAAAACAAGGTTTTCCAGGAAAGAAAACGAAGAGGGCAGGTAGCCATAAGTTCAAAGGGCAGAGAGGTAATCTGCTGCAAGACCACATTCAGATCCCATTCAGGGGCTGGTGGGCGCAAAGGGGGCTTAAGGAGAAGGAGGCCTCGGAGAAAACGAGCCACCAAAGGGTGGTTGGAAAGAGGCCTGCCATCCACCGGTGCGTGATGCGCAGAGAGAGCACTGAGGTGGACCCTGACAGAGTTGGACTTAAGGCCCAGATTGGAGAGGTAAAGCAAATATTGCAAGACCACTGCCACCAAGCAGGAGAAGGGATTCTCAGACTGCTGAGCACACCACACGGAGAACCGACGCCACTTAAGAGCGTAGGACTTCCGGGTGGAGGGCCGCCTGGAGGCCAAGACGACTTCTTCCACCTCCCGAGGCAGGAGGAGGGGAGCAAGGACTACCCTTTCAGCAGCCAGGCCATCAGATGAAGGGACTGGAGGTTGGGGTGTAGGAGAGACCCCTGATCCTGTGACAGGAGATCGGGTTGAAACCCCAGAGGAAGAGGAGTGTCCACCGCCAGCTGCATCAGAAGTGGGAACCAGGGCTGTCTCGGCCACCGGGGAGCCACTAGGATCATCAAGGCTCTGTCTCTGAGAACCTTGAAGAGTGTCCGAGACACCAGTGGCATGGGAGGAAAGGCATACAAGAGGCCTGTGGACCATGGAATCAGAAAAGCATCCGCCGCTACTCTGAGAGGATGCGGCTGTCAAGAGCAGAATCTGGGAAGTTGCTGGTTCAGAGGACTGGCAAATAGATCCATGGTGGGGAGGCCCCACTTGAGAAAGATCCGTTGAACCGCCAACGGATCCAATCTCCACTCGTGTGGTTGGAGGATCCTGCTCAGCTTGTCTGCCAGGTAATTTTCCTGACCTGGGAGATAGACAGCCTCGAGGAGGATGCCGTGGCTGACGGCCCAAGAGCACAGTTTTTGTGCCTCCTGACAGAGAAGGAAGGAGCCTGTACCTCCTTGTTTGTTCACGTAGAACATTGCAACTTGATTGTCCGTCTGGACCAGCACAGACTGGTGAGAAGTGAGGTGGGAGAAGGCTCTCAGAGCTAGGCGGATGGCTCTGAGCGCCAGGAAGTTTATCTGCTGAGCAGACTCCCAAGGAGTCCAGAGGCCTTGAGTACATGTCCCTTGGCAATGTGCTCCCCAACCCAGGAGAGAAGCATCGGATGTCAGCACCTGAGAAGGCGGAGGAGATTGAAAATCCACTCCCAGCACCAGGTTTGGCAGATGAAGCCACCACTGCAGAGAAGAGACCAGCAGGTCGGATATCTGTACTGAGTCCGCCAGGCTCCCCGTGGCCTGATGCTATTGAGTGTGAAGGCACCACTGAGCCAGGTCGCATGTTCAGGCGGGCATTGGGGGGTCACATGGACAGCGGAAGCCATATGGCCGAGCAGTCTCAGAAATTGCCTGGCAGAAACCAGGGAATTGTGGTGAAAGTGGCTGGCGAGATCCATGAGCCTGTGGGCCCTGTCCAGAGGCAGGAAGGCCCGCGCCTGAAGAGTGTCCAACCTGGTGCCTATGAATTCGAGATTTTGAGAGGGGAGCAAAGTGGACTTTGCGAAGTTTATGACAAATCCCAAGTGCTGGAGTAGAGTCACAGTGCGATGAGTGGCCTGAGTGGCTTCTTGGGAAGACTGGGCTCTGATGAGCCAGTCGTCCAGGTATAGAAACACAAAAAGGCCTTGAAGTCTTAGATAGGCCGCCACCACTGCCAGGCATTTGGTGAACACCCTGGGGGCGGAGGATAGGCCAAAGGGCAGTACTCTGTACTGATAATGATTTCCTCCCACAACAAACCTGAGATATTGTCTGTGGTCTGGATGAATAAGGATTTGAGTTTACGCATCCTTTAGATCTAAGGAGCATAGCCAGTCTCCCTGCTGGAGGTAGGGCAGCAGGATTCCAAGGGTAAGCATCTTGAACTTTTCCCTTGCCAGGAACTTGCTGAGGTTTCGCAAGTCCAGGATGGGTCTGAGGCCTCCTGTTCTTTTTGGTATCAGAAAGTACCGGGAATAAAAGCCGTAACCTCTCAGGTGGTGGGGCACAGGTTCCACAGCCTGTTCCTGAAGAAGACTTGCTAACTCCTGAAGGAGTAAGTCCCTGTGCAGAGGGAGTCTTGGAGGCTCCCCTGGAAAGTAGGAGGGAGGTACCTGATGAAAGTGTAGAAGATAGCCTTTTTGAACTATATGAAGCACCCAGGTATCTGATGTGATGGCTGACCACCTGTGGGCAAAATGGACCAGCCGGCCTCCTGTGCTGAGAGAAACCAGCGGAGGGGAAGAGGCTCTGCTGACGGAGTCAAAAACCTCCACCCTGCTGAGCAGGGGCCGGTGTTGTGGGCTTGGGGGCCTGCTGCCTACGGGACCCATTACCCCGTCCGTTGGCTTGCTGTCCCTGTTGGGGAGCTGCTGAGGCCTGATAATGAGGGTAGTGTTTATAGGCAGCCGCCTTCCTCGGGTAAAAGGGCTTTTTCCCCGAGCCCTTCTTCTTCTGAGAAGGGGCAGATGTTTTTCTGGACAGCCGAGTCCTGGTCAGAGTCTCGGTCTCGATCTGTGCAGCCTTTTCAGCCATGGGCTTGCCAAAGAGGTTTTCACCTCTGCAGGGGACATCGACCAGCTTGTCCTGTACCCATGGCTCGAGGTCGGATGACTGAAGCCAAGCCTGTCGGCAGGCACCGATGCCGGCTCCGGCTACTCGAGCCGATGCTTCGAAGCCATCGTAGGCTGCTCGAGAGATAAACTTTGAGCACTCCCGAATACCAGTGGACAAGGCCTGGAACCTCTGCAAAGGTTCCTCGGAGAGACCAGCAGAGAACCTCGCAATCTCCTTTGCCAGGTCCCGGAGATACATGCCCATGTAGAGCTGGTAGGTCTGGACTCGACAAGCAAGCATAGAGCCCTGGAAGCACTTCCTACCGAGGGCATCCAGGTTCCGGGCTCCCAGCCTGGAGGCACCGAGGAGTGCATCTTCTGACTCTTGAGTCGATGCATGGCCAAGTCCACCACCATGGAATGGTGCGGTAGTTGTACCTTTTGGAACCCGGGGCTCTTGCGGACTAGATAAATGGAATCGACCCGCTTGCTTAAGACCGGCGCCGATGCCGGGCTCTCCCACATGCGGAAGAGAAGTCGCTCCAGCATCGGAGGAACCGGTACAGTAAAGGCCTCCTTCGGGGGAGAGTCATACTAGAGGGCATCGAGCTCTTCGGCTCGAGGCTCCTCCTCGGGATCCGTGGGGAATGCCAAGGCCTTGGCCATGTCCCATACGAAGTCCGCGAACCGGGTGTCCTCCGGGGGGGACCGTCTCCGAGGTTCGGACTCGGGCGAGTCCGATGGGACGCACCGAGTCCGAAAAGTACCTGGTGACTCTTCGTCCTCCGTCTCCCAGCCCGACTCCTCGGAGGAGGAATCGAGCGGCTCCGGTCGGGCGGGCACCGATGCCCTCCACCCCGACGCCGAGGCCGGCGTCGACGACCTCGGTCCCAAACGGGAGGCCGAGGGAGACCGTGACCGAGGATCGACTTGAGCTCGCATGGACTCGAGGATCGGCTCGGTCTCCGGGGTCGACTTGGACGTCGACGTCCCAGTGGTCGGGGAAGATGCACCGGCGAGGCCAGCGATCAATGCCCGCTGCTGGTCCATGAAGGCAGCTAAACTGCTCTCCAAGGCCATCAACCTGAGTCCAAGCTCAGGAGACCCAGCAGCCCCCGACTCGGGCCCCGACGGCGTCGGGCCTGACGTCGGCTCCTTCGGAGGCGAGTCCACGAGGACTACAGTACTCACGTGTCCAGGAGACTCCATCTCGAGACGAGGATGTTTTGAAGGCCTCTCCGACTCAGAGGACCCGGGACGGCTATCGGGGCTGTGCGACCTGGCCCTCAAGGAACCAGGAGCGTCCACCGACGCCGCCCTCGCGGGTTTCTTCTTCCTATGATGTTCCCGGGCAGGAGACCCCCGCTCAAAGGAACTCCGACGATGCTCAGGACCGGAGTCCCGGGACGTCGAAGCCTCTGACGAGGTCCGGGCCCGGCCGGACACGGAGTCAGAGAAGATTTGTTCTTTTTCATGCTCCTGACTCCTCAACGCCTTTGAGGACATTTTGCCACACGGACCACAGATCATCGGGTCATGATCGGGTCTGAGGCAGCGGAGGCAGCAGTCGTGTGTGTCGGTAAGAGAAATAAGTTTCTTACACCGATCACACTTTTTAAACCCGCTGGCAGCCATCGGGGGAAAAAGGGCCCCTGCGAGGTCAAAAGACAGGACTGCCAGTGAAAAAGAAAAATGGCGCGAACGCTAGTCACGAAGGACAAAAAACGAAAAAATAAAGAACGGACTCGATACCGGCGTATCGGGTCCGGGCAGGAAAAGGATCCGGCGTCGAACCGAGAAAAGAATAGTAAATAAAATCAACTTTTTCAGCGGCGATCACAAACAGCGTCTGTAGGGCTCCGCGGAAAAAAGAAGACTGAGCAAGATGGCACCCTTGGGCAGGAAGGGGACTGCGCATGCGCGCTGCAATTCCCAAAGGCTTTCTTTGAAAGCTGGGGAAATTGCTCCGCGAGGGCTCCGTCGGCGCCGACGCCACCCATATGTGAGGACTGACTTCCTGCTTGGTCCTGGAGAAAGGCAGTAAAACTGCGCTCCAAAGCCGCCATCCTGGAATCCAGTCCCGGAGGCTCCGCAGCCTCTGGCTCGGGTGCCAACATGCTCAGCCCTGAAGTTGATTCCCCTGGAGGGGAGTCCTCGACGAGGACAGTCGGTACTTGCCCAGGCTGATCCGCTTCCCTACGAGGAACCTTGGCCAGGTGCTCCTTCTCCATCACCCAGGGCAGGCGCTCGTGGCTCCATGACCGGCCCCAAGAGGAACCCAGTCATTTGGAACCGTCCAGAGACGCCGCCTTCGAGGGTTTTCTTTCTTTTCAAGGCCTTAGAGGACATCCTCTTACACAGACCACAGACCGTCAGGTCGTGGTCCGGGCCGAGGCACTCGAGGCAGTAGTCATGCGTATCGATGAGGGACATAATTTTCCCGCACCAGCTGGTAGCCATAGAGGGCAAAAGGACCCCAGCAAGGTTGAAGACCCTTCGGGCTGCCAGTGATGGAAAAAAGGGCGCAAAGATGCCTCAAGAAGAAAAAGCAAAACAAAACTCAGAGGAACCGACTTGATACCGAGGTACCGAGGCCGGAGGCGGGAAGGGTACTGGTGCTGGACCGGTGACGCCAAAAGGCACGAAGAAAAAAATCAACTTTTCCTGGGACACTACAGACTACGTCCGATGGGCTCCACAGAAAAATGGAGACTGAGCAAGATGGCACCCTTGGGCGGGAAGGGGACCATGCGTGCATGGTAGCAATTCCCAAAGGCTTTCTTTGAAAGCTGGGGATTTGATCCGCGCAGGCTCTGTTGGAGTCAACATCACCCAGACGTGAGGACTGACTTCCTGCTTGTTCCTGGAGAATACAGATATTTTCTAGTCATTTGGCCATGATGTTGTCTTCCAAATTTCCTGGCAGAGCCTTGTAAGTATAGTAACAGCCACATCTGATTGCTGTAATAATTCACTGGGAATGCCATCAATTCCTGGTGCTATTCTTTGATAATGCTTTCAGTGCTGCTTCGACTTTTTCTTTCATCACCAATGGTTTCCGATCAAAAGGTACAGGTAGAAATGACTGTTGGTGTATGGTATAATGACTCTGTTCCAAAGCCACTGAAGCCTTGTTGAAAGATGAAATCACTGCAGCTAATAAGAGATTCAGCCCTTCAGCCATGGCAAACTAACTATCCGAAGGCACATACTGAACCAGAAAGATATGGATCCTGATCCATCTCTGTCCACTCTAACACAGGTCTCCAGCAGATGGAGACTATCTTAAATCTGCACAGTCTGGTACTGTTAAGCCTTCTTATGAGGAAGGAATATTCACATTAGAGAGGTATTTAGCTTCACTGAATGCTCAGGAGGGTTTGAATTGGCTGAGGCCAATTCTTTTAACCCTGGAGCAAACCCCGTGGTCCAGGTCCACTCCCTGTCTCATCTAGTGGGGATCTTTAGGCTCTATTATCCTTGATATCTCTCCCCCCCCCCCCCCATCTCTTGAAAGGAGACCCAAGGAAAGTTCAGGCAGAGCTGCCCTTGATTAGTCTGAGGTGGCAGTACCCTCTGTCCTCCTCCCCTACTTTTGAGAGGAGGCCTGAGGGGAGTTAGTGAGGAGCTGCCTCAGCAATATATGCCCCAACAACAGCTGAAATGGAGAACAACGTTGATAAATTCTATGAACAAGCTTTTTTTTTTTTAGTGCCATCAAGTCAGTGCTGACTCCTGGCGACCCAGCTGCCTCTGGGTTTTCTTGGCAATATATCACTGGAAGTAGATTGCCAGGCCTTTTTGTCTGAGGCAACAGAGGGTAAAGTGACTTTCCCAATGTCATAAGTACAAGTTGAAAGTGTCAGAACATGCAAACAGGATATCCTGATAGTCATGGGTGACTGGAATGTAAAAATTGGCAATAAAGAAGAAGGCAATGTGGTTAGAAAATGAAGCTAGAGATAGGCTGATAGAATTCTGCAAGACCAACAAGCTATTCATCTCAAACATCAACACAAGTGGCAACTGTACACATGGACCACCCAATGGATTGTACAAAAATCAAACTGACAACATTTGTGGAAGTCAACAATGAGAAAGCTCAATAGCATCAAAAAAGGGAAAACATGGAGCTGACCATGGTACAGATAACCAGCTACTAGTATGCAAACTCAAGCTAAAGTTGTAAAAGAGAAAGCCATTCATGGATGTAGCAAAATATGAGAAGTGTATGATCGACTAAATCAAATGCTGCTTGAGATGCAGAGAAAGAAATAATTAGGGCAGTTTGTTGATAGTCAGTTCTACATTTAAAATGTACATTTAATGTACATTACCAAGTTTAAGTTGCAATGTAAACCGCTTTGATTGAAATGATAAAGCGGTATATAAAACCTGTTAAATAAATAAATAAAATATTTAACATAGAAAGGAGCAGAATCTCGGTGGAATGGCCTGTTTGGAAACCAGACTGAAAGGAATGGAGAATTTTTGTTTTACCAGTAATGAGACAAGTTGGCAATGTACAATCTTCTCTAAGATCTTAGATAGAAACAGGGCTGGCCCTTCCATTGTGTGAGAATGTTGTTTGCTTCAGGGGTCCCACTCGAACTTCATTCTTGCACAATGGACGGCTTCAGAGGTGAGCCAGGAAAGCCACGTGAGGCCCCGGCTCACCTCTGCACAGCCAGCAGCATAAAAAGCACCGTTTTCCCTCACACTGGCGGCTGTTACTGTGAAGTGCGTGAGTGCCGGGAAATGCCCTTTAATCTTTCCCAGCATTCAGCGCGCTTCAAAGTAACAGCCGCCAGCGTGAAGGAAAATGGCGCTTTTCACACTGGTGGCTGTGCAGAGGTGAGCAGGGGCCTCAGCGGCTAACAACAACAACTACAAGAACACATCGACAACCATGCACCACTGGATGAGCTTGGACTGGAAATAGGCTGATGGGGACTAAATAGGACTGGAAATGGCTTGGGGGACTAGGATTGGAAATGGGTTGATGGGGGCTAGGATGGGACTGGAGGCTGATCGGGGCTAGGACTGGAAATGGGATGGGGAGCTTTGACTGGAAATGTGCTGATGGGCTAGGACTGGGAATGAGCTGATGTAGTGGCTAGGACTGGAAATGGGCTGACAGGGGGGCGCTAGGATTGGAAATGGGCTGAAGGGGAGCTTGGACTGGAAATGGGCTGATGGGGGCTAGAATAGGACTGGAAATGGCTGATGGGGGGGCTTGGACTGAAAATGGACAGATGGAGGCTGGAATAGGGCTGGAAATGGCTGATGGGGGGCTAGGATCAGAAATGGGCTGATGGGGGAGCTTGGACTGGAATGGGCTGATGGAGGGCTGGAATAGGACTGGAAATGGCTGATGGGGGGGGCTAGGATTGGAAACTGGCTGTTGGGGGAAGCTTGGACTGGAAATGGACAGATGGGGACTGGAATATGACTGAAATGGAAGATGGGAGGGCTAGGATTGGAAATGGGCTTATGGGGGAGCTTGGACTGGAAATGGGCTGATGGGGGTGCTAGTTCTGGCAATGTGCTGATGGGGGGGTGCTAGGACTGGAAATGTGATTTGGGGGGATGGGAGAATGGGACTATAAGGGAGCGAATGCTGGGTGGGGATGGAACTAGAAGGCAGCATATCTTGGGAGGACTAGAAGGGGATGGGGCTGGGTGAGCGAGCATGGAGAGGGGAAAATATATTTGTGTGGGAGAGAAGAAAAATCTACGATTGGCCGGGTATTGGGAGAGTAAGTGAGGATTGAGAATGGAAGGGTGAGATTTGAGTAGATGAAAAAGAAATAAAGAAATGGAGGAAAGAGCAAAAGGGAAAAATCAGTATGTTAAAGAAGATGTAGAGAGAGAATGGAAAAGCTAGAAGAGAGAAGAAAGGACAACAGGACAGCAAACAATGGAGAGTTAGCCAAAGACATGAATAAACCAGAAGAAAGTGACTGGAGCAATTGCAACTGAAAAATAAAATGCCCAAACAACAAAAGGTAGAAAAATACTTTTTATTTTGAATTTATTAACTGGAATATGTCAGCTGTGGGAAATGTGCATTGTTAATGTCTTTGCATTTTTGTTTAGTACAAGACAAAATTAATTTAATAGTTTTATTTCTCCAGTGTTGTTGTATGTTCCAACTTTGGCCTTTGGGGTTCCCAGTTTAATTACTGTTCTTTCTATTTCTAAATTGTGATTCCTTGTTCTTTGTTTGGTGACGGTCTATATTCTGCATGTGTAACCCAGCTAAGGTATTTTGTTTATGTAGTTTCTTTTTTCTTTTTTTTTTAATATGTTTATTTAATTTTCCAACTCCATCAACAACACAACAACACAGGATACAACAGCAACAACCCTCTGCTCTACCCCCCACCTTATTCCTCCCCCTTCCCCAACCAACCCCCGCCATCCGTCCCCCTCCACCCCCACCCCTTACTGGCCCCCCGTCTCCTCATGGGTACCGGGCACCAGACACTGAGCAGCCTGCAGCGTCTCCACCAGCCGGACAACCCAGCATGGTCCCATTCTCTATCCGATTCTCAAACTCTCGCACGAGCCGCAAACTCGTCTAAATATTTCCACTTATCGATCCGCTCCCTCCTCCCCCTGCAACCCACAGCCAAACCCCTGACCACCCCGGGCTTCACCCTCTGCCTGTTCCGCACCTCCTGACCCTTCTCAAACCCCGCATACAGGCAGACCATATTCTACCACTGGATCTCGCCCAACTGAGACGAGTCCTTCCAACAACTCAGGATCAATTTGATTGCTACAGCCATCATAAAGTCGAATAGGAAGGACTGGTCTTTAGGGACCTTCAAAGAATTATCCTGAGATCTCAGGAAGACAGTCTGCCAAGATATCTGCCCCTGGACGTCTAACACTTTCAGCATCTTGTCCCATACCAATTGCCAAAACAGCCGAACGTGAGGGCAATCGTAAAGCATATTTTGGAGGGTCCCCTGAGTGCTGCTGCAAGACCAGCACGTGCCCGCTCGGCTCGCGTCCCATTTACTAAGCCGTGCTGGAGTTATGTACGCTCTGTGCGCTAGAAAGAAAAGCGTTTGCCGCATTGAGGCTCCCTGGACCACCTTGCTCACGGGCCCCCATATCGCGGCCCAGCCTCTCTGAGATACAGGAACCCCCAAGTTGCACTCCCACGCCCTCTCCAATTTACGCAAGTTGCCAGGAGCCCTCTCCCTCAACAAAGCATACAGCTTGGAGGAGGCCCCCCGCAGCCCTGCGTGCTGCTCCAGTAGCTTCCAGAGCTGGCACTCCTCTGCGACTTCACCAGCCACTATTCCGGCCTGCGCCAGACATTGCCGCATTTGCAACCACCGGAAGTACTGACTGCTCCCTATCCCAAACTCCCGCTGCAGGTCCTCAAAACTTTTCCATTGTTTGCCCACCAGCAACTGGCCGAGGGACCAGACCCCCTTCACCTGCCATTCCCTCCAGCTGACCACCTTGCGGCCTATCGTAAAGCGCGGGTTATACCAAAGGGGCATCTGCCCCTACGAAGAGCACTCCTCCTCGACTACTCGGCCCAACGTGCACACCGACTCCTGCGTGTCTCGCACCACCCTCCCCGCTGGGAAGGTGTCGGGAAACTTCATGCCTACCAGCCATTCTAGGACCACTGGGGCGACAAGCCGCTCCTCCACATCTAACCAGGTTGGCTTAACGCTCTCCGGTGCCAACCATAGAGCACCCTGTCTAAGCCGGAATGCGTGGTGGTAGTTACAAAAATCAGGGAACTGCACTCCCCCCCTGCTCTTTGCTGCCTTCAACTTCCTCAGGGCGATCCTAGGCGTTTTGTGCTGCCACAAGAACCCAGACAAGCGGCGCTCAACCGAGCGATAAAATTTCTCCGGAAACCGCAATGGGAGCATCTCCAACAAGTAGTTTATCTTAGGGACCAACACCATCTTGATGGACTCCAACCTGCCCCACCACGAAAGATGCAGGGGGGACCACAGCTCAGTGAAAGATTTAATCGTCTCCTCTATGGTCCTGATATTAAGTTGAATGGTTTCCTCTATCTCCATGCTAAACCTGACCCCCAGGTATTTGACATCAGTGGGCTTCCACTCAAACGCACAAGGCTCTATCAAAGCTTTACTCATCTGCTTATTCAAAGGGAAAGCCAGGGATTTTGACCAATTGACCCTGTACCCTGAGAGCCTCGAGTAGCTATCAATCGTGGCGAGGAGCCCTTCAACCGAATGCGGGCACACAAAAAGGAGGAGGTCATCCGCAAAAGCGGAGACCTTGACTTCCAAATCCCCTATTCGAATTCCCTTAATAACCTGAGACTGCCTAATCTTCAGCAGCAGAGGTTCCAACGCTAAATTAAATAGCAATGGGGATAGCGGGCACCCCTGCCTTGACCCCCTATACAAGGACAGAGGAGCCGACACAACACCATTCGCTAGGACTCGCGCAGTGGGCTGGGAGTATAAAATCTTAATAAAACGGATGAACCGCTTCCCGATGCCAAACCACTGCAGCGCGAGAGTCAAGAAACTCCACTCTAGCCTATCGAATTCCTTTTCGGCATCAAGCGAAAGGCCCAACATCGGTTCTTCCCTCGACTTCATCACAGAAAACAGGTTCAACAGCAGCCGTGAATTATCCGAGGTTGCACGCCCGGAGATAAACCCACACTGATCCACATTAACTAGCTCCGACACCACCTTAGCCAGACGCCTAGTCAATATGGCCGAAAAGACCTTATAATCAGTGTTCAGCAGCGAAATAGGCCTATAATTCCCTACTTTCGAAGCATCTCTCCCCGGCTTCTCGAGAACCACTATCACCGCATCGCTAAACGATCCCGTATGAGGCATTTGGACCTCCAAACAATTGAAAAAGTCTAACATAAGCGGGGCCAGCTCCAACGCGAACACCTGGTAAAACTCCATAGGAATCCCGTCAGGGCCTGCGGCCTTCCCCCTATCCGCCGCTTTCAGGACATCCAAAATCTCTTGAGCCGAAACATCACTATCTAACCTGCAAGCCTGCTGGGATGTAACAGAAGGGTGCTGAATATCAGCAAACAAAGCCGCAAAATCTTCCGGGTTGGCCCAGCCTTCTGAGGCGTACAGCGACTCATAGAATCCTCGAAACTCCTCGGCAATGGCAGCGTTGCTCAGGAGAGTTACCTGGTCTTCTCGAACGATAGCCTGGATGTTAGCTCTCCTTGACCGAGGCTTCAAGGTGCTAGCTAGCAACTTCCCTGCTTTGTTACTCTCCAGATAACAGTTGGCCCTCTGGAGGGCAGGATTTGCTCTGCCTCGCAGCTCAGAATTTGATTATACTGATAGCGGAGGCGCTGGAGCCGAAGCAAAACACCCGCCTCGGTCCTATTGACCAAAATGCGCTCCCCTGCCTTTATCTGCTCCTCCAGCAGAGCCAACTGCACTTTCTGCGCTCTTCGGAGGCCAATACTGTAATTAGTTATTTTTGCTCTTAAAAAGGCCTTGAACCCCTCCCACCAAGCCCAGGCCACAGTGTCTTGGGAGAGGTTTGCCCCGAAGTATTCCTGAATGCTCCGGCGCATATAGCCACAAAAAGCCTCGTTCTCCAGCAGATTCCTATTAAAGAAAAAGCCCAGCGATGGAGGGACGTCCGCCTCTACCTTGAAAGTGAACCAAACCACCGCATGATCTGAAATATGCATTGCTGCTATTTCGGCTTCCCCCACTACCGCAGACATGGCCTGAGAAATTAAAAAGAAATCCAGCCGAGAGTGCGACCTGTGAGGCAGAGAGAAAAAAGAGAACTCTGTCTGCAGGGTGCAGCAGTCTCCAAATGTCAACTAGACCGGCCTCCCTCATAAATTCCAGTAGAACCTTGGAGGCCCTTTGACTCCTATGGCGCCGGTAAGGAGCACAATCTATCAAGGGGTCTAAGACCAGATTGAAACCCCCCCCCCCCCCACAATTACCTCATGTCCAGAGAGTTCCTGCATTTCCAAGGCCAGCCCCCGAAAAAACTTAGGATCATCTGAATTGGGACCGTAAACGGTAAAAAGAGCCAACTTTTTCTCATGAACTTGAACCAATCCTGACGCCCATCTCCCTTCCACGTCGGCGCGCTGCCTCTCTATACACAGGGGCAAGCCTCTTCTGGCGAGGATAACCACCCCATTCTTGCCCTGGTGCGCGGCAGAATGCGCAACAATTAGTAAGTGGCCCATACCCAGCTTCTTGGTCTCCACGTCAGACAAACGCGTTTCCTGCAGCAACACCAGGTCGGCACCCTCTCTCTTACAGTATTGAAGTATTTTCTTCCTCTTGATAGGGCTGTTGATACCCTTCACGTTCAGCGTCAGCACTTTAAGTGTCGCCATGGGAGAAGATGCTTCGCCTAACCTCAGCAGAGGATTTAAACGAGCACAACTGCCTAACTAGAATGGGACCAAGCTCGCCGCTGCTCTCGGCCCCCGCAAGGGCCTCTAAACCCCAGACTACCCCCCCGTACCCATGAGGAGACACCATACCCGTCCAAGAACGGGTTCCAATTGGGTGAACCATTTAGGCTAGATAACCCCCAGAACGCCCGCCCCCCCCCTCGCTATTGAACAACAACAGTCAAAGTATCACTCCCCCTTACATTAACAGCATCCAACTTGTTCCTTAACAACATAACATTCTCTGGCTCACAGTATCCCCGGACAATCACTGGGCCAATCTGAGCCCATTGTCACCCAACCTCCCGCCAACAAGACCCAACCATGCCTGCCCTCAATAGCTGGGTCTAGAACGTGCTGCTGGAAAGAAAAACAAAAGCATAAACAAATCTTTCTCGCTCACACAGTCATTCACTAGACCAGTTCCATGTAGTCCACTATTGCAGCTAACACAGTTCCTTGGGCAGAGTAGGGCACCTGGATCCCTCCGACATCTCCCAGCGCAATTCCCAAGTGAAAGGTACCTGTCTCAACGCATAATCGCTGCTTCCTTGTCCTCTAGGAACTTCTCCAAGGCCTCCGGATCTTCAAACATCCTCGTCTGGTTGTGCAACGTCACACGCAAGCGAGCTGGGGCGAAGAGACCATAACGGGCTTGTAAGGCTTGGAGCCGCGGCCTAAAGGACAGCAGCTGCTTCAGACGCTCTACTGTCGCTTTATGATAGTCTGGGTAGAAGGCAACACTCTGCCCGTCAAGGGACAAGCTGCCTCCAAGGCCTCCATTGCACGTTGGGTAAAGCATGCAATTCGGGTCGCATATGAAGCCAGAGGCAAACCAGTTCCTGTAGGTCTTCGGGCTCATTCTACCAGGGGTCAAGCTACCTCGTGGGCAGAATCGGCCTTGGTTCCGCCGGTAGATATTTGTCGTGCGGCGTCCTGGTCTTCTCTTCATGCCTTTTCACGTCATTATAGGTTGGATGTGCTCGCTCGGCAAGATGCGTGTGTGGGGGCTTCAGCGGTGATAGCGGGGCTCACAGGTCCCTCCCAGGGTTAGGTACTGCTTTGGTACTACCCATCTGTTCTGGACTGGCCCGGAGAGACGAATAGGAAGGAGAAATTAGACCTTACCTGCTAATTGTCTTTCCTTGAGTTCTCTCCGGGCCAGTCCAGAACCCACCCTACGAGTTTTATCCGTTTTTTGCTCTCAGTATTTCTCGAGTTTCATCCATGATGGATCTTCCTATCAGTGATTCAAAAGTTGGAAGTTGTCTTCATGGTTCTTAATTACGCTTTAAAAAAAAAAAAAAAAAATTTCTACACAGCAAATGTTTTTAGATAACATGTTAGTTTCTCCTTTGGCTATTGTCGCTGTCAAGTGCTTTGGTGCTCAAGCACGGCGTACGATCATATACCTTCTGTGTGACTCTTCCGCTATCTCTTCTGCTTTGTTGTTGCTTTGGCTGCTTGCTACGTAGAGACTGTCTTCTGTCACCAGGGGAGTGATGGGTAACCTAGCAACAAGAATCAGTATTCAGTCCTCAGCTGCTAGAGGAGGGAGATTTGACTACCCATCTGTTCTGGACTGGCCCAGAGAGACGAATAGGAATTGGTGTTACAATGGCCATTCACCAATCTTCTGGTACTACAGATGATTTTAATGATAGTTCACAGATTACTAATAGTAGGTCTGCAATCTCATATTTCAGATCTTTCAACACCCTCGGCTGTATACAGCGTAGTTACTCACCTGTAACAGGTGTTCTCCAGGAGCAGCAGGAATCAGTCCTCACATATGGGTGACGTCGGCGCTGACGGAGCCCTCGCGGAGCAATTTTCCCCAGCTTTCAAAGAAAGCCTTTGGGAATTGCAGCGCGCATGCGCGGTCGCCTTCCCGCCCAAGGGTGCCATCTTAGCCAGTCTGATGACATAGCTAAAAGACAGCATAAAAATTTGCAAAAAACTTAAGCAGATGATTGCAACTCCACGGGGAGGAGGGAGGGTTGTGAGGACTGATTCCTGCTGCTCCTGGAGAACACCTGTTACAGGTGAGTAACTACGCTTTCTCCAGGACCAAGCAGGAAGTCAGTCCTCACATATGGGACTCCCAAGCTTAAGGCTACCGGAGACCCTAAGCACAAAAATGAGCTCCCTCTAGCTCAGCGGCACAGAAGGAAGGAATCTTCACTGAATTATCACCCACCGGTAGCCCCCATCCGGGATGGAGGGTAGGAGTTGCTCAAACCTCGAAGAGATTTCGGAGGACTGCCTTCCGAAAGCACTGTCCCTGCGGGACTCCCTCTCGAGACAGTAATGGACCGCAAAAGTCTGGCTCGAAGACCAAGTAGCGGCCCGGCAGATGTCTGCCAGCGGAACAGAGCGGAGGTAAGCCACTGACGTAGCCTTCGCCCGAACACAATGAGCCGTGACTCGACTTTCTAAGGAGAGTCCGGCTGCCCCATAAGCCCAAGCGATACAGTCAGCAACCCAGATGGACAGAGTACGCTTGGAGACCGGGAGCCCCAATTTATTGGGGTCAAAAGACACAAAAAGCTGAGCAGCTTTACGGTGCTCCCGCGTACGGTCAAGGTAGAAGTTCAATGCCCTTCTACAGTCCAGGGTATGCAGGACCCTTTCAGCTCGGCTGGAGTGAGGCCTGGGAAAGAAGGTTGGAAGTACCACCTCCTGATTGATGTGAAAAGGGGAGACAACTTTTGGAAGAAATTTTGGGTGAGTCCGTAGGACTACCCTATTTTTGTAGAACCGAGTGAAAGGGGGATCAGACACGAGGGCCTGCAATTCACTTACGCGTCTAGCGGAAGTGAGGGCTATCAGGAATAAGGTTTTCCACGAAAGAAAACGCAGAGAACAGGTAGCCATCGGTTCAAAAGGCGGACAGGTGATCCGCTGTAAAACCACATTCAGATCCCAGTCAGGTGCTGGCGGGCGCAGAGGTGGTTTAAGTAGAAGGAGACCTCGGAGAAACCG
This sequence comes from Ichthyophis bannanicus, assembly GCA_033557465.1. Lineage (NCBI taxonomy): Eukaryota > Metazoa > Chordata > Amphibia > Gymnophiona > Ichthyophiidae > Ichthyophis > Ichthyophis bannanicus. The sequence goes on from CM066035.1 coordinate 778,041,181, forward strand.
TGCTACAAGAGGGTCGCTGGAAAGAGGTCTGCCATCCACCGGCACATGGTGTGCTGAAAGAGCACTGAGGTGGACTTTGACGGAGTTGGACTTAAGTCCCAGATTAGAGAGGTAGAGCAGGTACTGCAAGATCACCGACACCGAGCAGGAGAAGGGATCCTGAGACTGCTGCACACACCAAACGGAAAAGCGACGCCATTTAAGGGCGTAGCATTTGCGGGTAGAAGGTCGCCGAGAAGCTAGGACGACCTCTTCCACCTCTGCCAGCAGGAGAAGGGGAGCAAGGACTACCCTTTCAGCCGCCAGGCCATTAGATTGAGAGATCTGAGGTTGGGGTGTAGCAGAGACCCCTGATCCTGTGTGAGGAGATCCGGTTGAAACCCCAGAGGGAACGGATCCTCTACCGCTAATTGCAACAGGAGTGGAAACCACGGCTGTCTGGGCCAGCGAGGAGCCACCAGGATCATGGAAGCTTTGTCCCGGAGAACCTTGAATAGAGTTCGAGAGACTAGCGGGATGGGAGGAAAAGCATAGAGAAGGCTTTCCGACCATGAGAGTAGAAAAGCATCGGCCGCTACCCGAAGGGGATGTGGCTGACGAGAGCAGAAGCGAGGAAGTTGCCGGTTGAGAGGACTGGCAAAGAGATCCATCGTGGGGAGGCCCCACTTCAGAAAAAGTTTCTGAACTACCAAGGGATCCAGACGCCACTCGTGCGGCTGGAGTATTCTGCTGAGTTTGTCCGCCAGGCAATTCTCTTGGCCTGGGAGATAAACTGCCTTGAGAAGAATGCCGTGACTGACGGCCCAAGAGCAGAGCTTCTGAGCTTCTCGGCAGAGAAGGAAGGAGCCCGTGCCCCCCTGCTTGTTCACGTAGAACATGGCAACTTGATTGTCCGTCTGGACAAGGACGGACCGGTGAGAAGTCAGGTGGGAGAAAGCCTTGAGCGCCAGACGGATTGCTCTGAGCTCCAGGAAGTTGATCTGTTGAGCAGACTCCCACGCGGTCCAGAGACCTTGAGTACATGCCCCCTGGCAATGTGCTCCCCAACCCAGGAGGGAAGCATCGGTCGTCAGCACTTGAGCCGGCTGAGGCGACTGAAACGGCATTCCGAGCACCAGGTTCGGCCGATGAAGCCACCACTGTAGGGAAGAGGCCAGCGGCCCGGAGATGCGCACTAAGTCGGCTAGTCTGCCGGTGGCTTGTTGCCACTGCTTGCGAAGGCACCATTGAGCAGGCCGCATATTCAGGCGAGCATTGGGGGTCACGTGGACGGTGGAAGCCATATGGCCGAGTAGTCTCAGGAAGCGCCTGGCGGAGACCAGGGACTGGCTGCGAAAACGGCCGGCTAGGTCCATGAGCCGTTGAGCCCTGTCGAGAGGCAGGAAAGCTCGTGCCTGAGGAGTGTGCAGTCTTGCGCCGATGAACTCGAGATCCTGTGAGGGGAGCAAAGTGGACTTTGCGAAATTTATGACAAAGCCCAAGTACTGCAGAAGAGTCACCGTGCAGTGTGTGGCATTGGTGACTGCCGGAGAGGACGATGCTCTGATGAGCCAGTCGTCGAGGTACGGAAAGACATAGAGGCCGTGAAGCCGGAGATAGGCCGCCACCACCGCGAGACATTTTGTGAAGACTCGCGGTGCGGAGGATAGGCCAAAGGGCAGTAATCTGTACTGGTAATGATTTCCTGCCAGCACAAACCTTAGGTATTGGCGGTGGCTTGGGTGGATGAGGATGTGCGTGTAGGCATCCTTTAGATCTAAGGAGCATAGCCAATCTCCCTGCTGGAGGTAGGGCAGAAGGATTCCAAGGGTAAGCATCTTGAACTTTTCCCGCACGAGGAACTTGTTGAGGTTGCGCAAGTCCAGGATGGGTCTGAGGCCTCCTGTCTGTTTTGGTATTAGGAAATACCTGGAATAAAAGCCTTGACCTCTCAGGTGGTGGGGCACCGGTTCCACAGCCTGTTCCTGAAGAAGACTTGCTAACTCCTGAAGGAGTAAGTCCCTGTGCAGAGGGAGTCGAGGAGGTTCCCCCGGAAAATAAGAGGGAGGGACCTGATGGAAGTGGAGAAGATATCCTTCTCTCACGACTTGAAGCACCCAGGCATCTGAAGTGATGTTGGACCACCTGTGGGCGAAGTGAACCAGCCGGCCTCCGGTGCTGGGAGGAGCCAGCTGAGGGGGAGAGGCTATGCTGAGGAAGTCAAAAACCCCCACCCTGCTGAGCAGGGGCTGGTGGTGCAGGCTTGGGGGCTTGCTGCCTACGGGACCCGTTACCCCGTCCCTTGGCCTGCTGGCCCTGTGGGGGAGCTGCGGAGGCCTGATATTGAGGGTAGTGTTTATAGGCAGCCGCCTTTCTCGGGTAAAAGGACTTCTTTCCCGAGCCCTTCTTTTTCTGGGAAGGGGCGGAGGTCTTCCTAGAAAGCCTAGTCCTGGTGAGAGTCTCCGTCTCGATTTGTGCAGCCTTTTCAGCCATGGGCTTGCCAAAGAGGTTCTCGCCTCTGCAGGGGACATCGACCAACTTGTCCTGCACCCAGGGTTCAAGGTCAGACGACTGAAGCCAAGCCTGTCGGCGGGCACCGATGCCAGCTGCGGCTACTCGAGCCAATGCTTCAAAGCCATCAAAGGCTGCTCGGGACATGAATTTGGAGCATTCCCGAATACCAGTTGTCAAGGCCAGGAACCTCCACAAAGGTTCCTCGGACAGTCCAGCGGAGAATCCGGCTATCTCTTTAGCCAGGTCTCGGAGATACATGCCCATGTATAGCTGGTAGGTCTGGACACGACAAGCCAGCATAGAGCCCTGGAAACACTTCTTACCAAGGCCATCCAGGTGACGGGCCTCCCTGCCAGGAGGCACCGAGGAGTGCATCTTTTGGCTCTTAAGCCTATGCATGGCCGATTCCACCACCATGGAATGGTGTGGCAGCTGTGCTTTTTGGAAGCCAGGACTCTTGCGGACTCGATAGATGGAATCGACCCGCTTGCTTAATACCGGCGACGAGGCCGGACTCTCCCACATGCGGAAGAGTAGTCGTTCCAGCATGGGAGGAACCGGTACAGTAAAGTGCTCCCGGGCGGGAGAGTCGTACTGAAGGGCGTCGAGCTCTTCGGCTCGAGGCTCCTCCTCGGGATCTGCAGGGAAGGCCAAAGCCTTGGCCATATCCCTGACGAAGTCCGAGAACCGGGCATCCTCCGGAGGGGACTGCTTCCGAGGTTCGGACTCAGGTGAGTCCGAGGGGACACACCGAGTCCGAAACGAATCAGGTGACTCTTCCTCTTCAGACTCCCAGGCCGACTCCGAGGAGGAAGCGGTGGGGTCGGCTCGGGCAGGCGGAGGCGTCGGCCGCCCCGACGCCGAGGGAGTCGGCGGCGACGACCTCGGTCCCGAACGGGAGGCCGAGGGTGACCTCGACCGAGGATCGACTCGAGTTTGCATGGACTCGAGGATCGGCTCGGTCTCCGGGGTCGACTTAGACGTCGACGTCCCGGCGGTCGGGGCAGTGGCGCCAGCAAGGCTAGCGATCAGTGCCCGCTGCTGGTCCATGAAGGCAGATAGTCTGCTCTCCAAGGCCGTCAACCTGAGTCCGACCTCAGGTGACCCAGCAGTCCCCGACTCGGGCCCCGACGGCGTCGGGCCCGACGTCGGACATCTCGGAGGCGAGTCCAGAAGTACTACAGGACTTACCCGAGCAGGCAACTCCGACTCCAGGCGAGGTCGCTTTGGGAGGTGCTCCTTCTCCAAAGACCCGGGACGGCTATCGGGGCTATGCGACCTGGCCCTCGCGGAGCCAGGAGCGTCCACCGACGCCGCCCTCGCGGGTTTTGCCTTCCGTCGATGGTCCCCGGAGGGAGAACCCCTGTCGGAGGAGCTTCGGCGATGGTCAGAGCTGGAGCCTCTGGATGCCGAGGCCTCCGACGAGGTCCGGGTACGGCCGGGGTCAGCGAAGATTCTATCCCGCTGGTGCCGCCGACTCCTCAACGCTTTGGAGGACATTTTGCCACAGGCTCCACAGATCAGTTCTTCATGATCCGGGCCCAGGCAGCGGAGGCAATTATCGTGTGTGTCAGTGAGTGACATATTTCTGTCACACTGACCACACCGCTTGAAACCACTGGCAGCCATCGGGGGAAAAAGGGCCCCTGCAAGGTCAAAGGACCGGGCTGCCAGCGAAAAACCGAAAACGAAACTGACCAAAATCAGAAAAACCGAAAAATAAGAGAAGGACTCGCAACGGTGTCGCGAGTCTGGGCAGGAAAACGACCGGCGTCGAACCGAAGTGAAAAAAGAGAAAAAACTCACGAAAATCAACTTTTTTAGCGGGGACACGACGGGTACGTCTGTAGGGCTCCGCAGAAAAAAGAAGACTGGCTAAGATGGCACCCTTGGGCGGGAAGGCGACCGCGCATGCGCGCTGCAATTCCCAAAGGCTTTCTTTGAAAGCTGGGGAAAATTGCTCCGCGAGGGCTCCGTCGGCGCCGACGTCACCCATATGTGAGGACTGACTTCCTGCTTGGTCCTGGAGAACATCTAGTCCAGATGATTTGCTACTGTTTAGTTTATCGAATATTTGTAATATATCTTCCTGGTTTATCAATATTTCTTTCAATTCTTCTGATGCATCACCTTTAAATACCATTTCAATCATGGGTAACATGCCTACATCTTCAGTAAAGACCAAAGCAAAGAATTCATTCAGTCTCTCCGCTATGGCCTTGTCCCCTCTTTGTGCACCTTTTACCCCTCTATCATTGAATGGTCCAACTAACTCTCTCACAGGTTTTTTGCTACAAATATACTTGAAAAAGTCTTTATTATGCGTTTTTGCTTCCACAGCAAACTTCTTCTCAAATTATCTTTTTGCCTGCCTTATCAATGCCTTGCATCTAACTTGCCAGTGCTTATGTTGTTTCCAGTTTTCGTCATTTGGTTACTTTTTCCATTTCCTAAAAAGCGTAGTTACTCACCTATAACAAGAGTTCTCCGGGGACAGCAGGAATCAGTCCTCACATAGCTCATTACCCAAATCAATCATACACTAAGGACCTAAGATTAATTAAGCTTCAGGTGAACAAGGTATATTAAACGTATTAGGGACAGTTTTATTGGTATAAATATCCATAGCAACCCTTAGTAACTAAAGAACTTAAAGATCTAAACAAAAACTTAAAACTAAGATGCAGACAACAGTCCCGCAGCGAGATGGGGGCTTTCCAGTCTTTTGCATTGAGTGTCACATGTATGATTTTCACCCAGTTGATAAGAAGTCTTACGTGTGCACTAGGTGTGAGGAGCTCTTTGCTCTCAGGGAAAGAGTCCATTCTCTAGAGGCTAGAGTAGCAGACTTGGAAAACATAAGAAAGACAGAGAGGTAAATAGACGAGATCTACAGGGATATAGTCCTGAAGTCCCACCTCCAGTCTCGCAGCATCCCTGTTGCCATGGAGGACAGAGGTCACGTGACAGGAGAGCATCACCCTGGTGTGGCAGGAAGTGATCCTGTAACTAGGACCTGTCCTCCAGGTGATGTAAAACCCTTTCGCACCGAGGAAGTTTCTCCAGGGCCATGTGCCTATGAGGGAAGGGTTAGGACAGCCGTTATAGTTGGTGATTCGATCATTAGGCATGTCAATAGCTGGGTGGCTGGTGGACGTGAGGATTGCCTGGTAACATGCCTGCCTGGTGCAAAGGTAGCGGACTTCACGCGCCACCTAGATAAGGTCTTAGATGGTGCTGGGGAGGAGTCTGCTGTCTTGGTACATGTCGGTACCAATGACATAGGAAAATGTGGTAGGGAGGTTCTGGAGGCTAAATTTAGGCTTTTAGGTAGGAAGTTGAAATCCAGAACTTCCAGGGTAGCATTCTCCGAAATGCTTCCCGTTCCACGTGCAGGACCCAAAAGGCAGGCAGAGCTCCGGAGTCTCAATGCGTGGATGAGACAATGGTGCAGAGATGAGGGTTTTGGATTTGTTAGGAACTGGGGAACATTCTGGGGAAAGGAGGGGCTCTTCCGAAGGGATGGGCTTCACCTTAACCGGGATAGAACCAGGCTGCTGGCATTAACCTTTAAAAAGGTGATAGAGCAGTTTTTAAACTAGATAATAGGGGAAAGCCGACAGTCGCCCAAGAGCGCATGGTTCGGAAGAATGTATCCTTGAAGGATGCTACCCAAAGCAGAGAGGTTCCAAAAAAGAGTAAAGTAGCCCAAATGCCCTCGAGTATGGAGCAGACAGAGCTTAAAGATCCCAAATTACCCATGTCTACCAATAGCCAAATTAATATGAATAAAATACAGTCTCTAAAATGCTTGTATGCAAATGCTAGAAGTCTAAAAAATAAGATGGGAGAGTTAGAATATATAGCACTAAATGAGAGGTTAGATATGATTGGAATATCAGAGACATGGTGGAAGGAGGACAACCAGTGGGACACTGTGATACCTGGGTATAAACTATATCGTAATGATAGAGCTGCTAAAATTGGTGGAGGGGTTGCACTCTATGTTACAGAGGGCATTGAATCAGAAAGGATTAAAGTTTTGCAGGAAACAAAATTTGCTGTAGAATCTCTATGGATTGAAATTCCATGTAAAAAGGGGAAGGCGATGGCAGTGGGGGTGTACTATCAACCGCCTGGCCAGAATGAATAAATGGATGATGAAATGCTCAAAGAAATCAAGGAAGCTAACAAAAGTTATAGAAAGGCAATAATAATGGGTGATTTCAATTACCCCGGTATCGACTGGGTCAGTGTCACAGTAGGACATGCTAGGGAGATAAAGTTCCTAGATGAAATAAATGACTGCTTCTTGCAGCAGCTGGTTCATGAACCGATCAGAGGGGAAGCCATATTAGACCTAGTCCTTAGTGGAACACCAGATCTAGTGCAAGAGATAAGGGTGTTGAGGCCACTTGGCAATAGTGATCATAGCATGATCGCCTTTGATTTAATTAGTGGAGGAGGGATAGTAAGGAAATCCACAGTACTACCTTTTATCTTTCGAAAGGGAGACTATGATAAAATGAGGAAAATAGTTAAGAAAAAACTAAAAGGAGCAGTTGCAAAGGTTAAAGACTTACATCAAGCTTGGGTGTTGTTGAAAAATACTATCTTGGAAGCCCAGACCAGCTGTATCCCACGCTTTAAGAAAAGTAGAATGAAGTCCAAAAAACTGCCAGCATGGTTTAAAGGTGAGGTCAGAGAGGCTGTTGTTGCCAAAAAAGCATCTTTCAGGAAATGGAAAAAAGACCCAAACAACGAAACCTGGAAACAGCACAAGCACTGGCAAGTCAAATGCAAGGCATTGATAAAGCAGGCAAAGGGAGAATTTGAGAAGAAGCTTACTGCGGAAGCAAAAACGTGAAATAAAGATTTTTCAAGTACATTCGTAGCAAAAAACCTGTGAGAGAGTCAGTTGGTCCATTAGATGATAGAGGAGTTAAAGGGGAACTAAGAGGCGACAAGGCAATAGCGGAAAGACTGAATGAATTCTTTGCTTCTGTCTTTACTGATGAAGATGTAGGGATGTTACCCATGACTGGAGTGGTATTTAAAGGTGTGGAAGAATTGAAGGACATATCGATACATCGGGAAGATGTATTACAACTATTAGATAAACTGAAGAGTAGCAAATCACCTGGGCCGGATGGTATACATCCAAGGGTGTTGAAAGAACTGAAATATGAGATTGCAGACCTGCTATTAGTAATCTGTGAACTATCTTTAAAATCATCTCTAATACCTGAAGATTGGAGGATCGCCAATGTAACACCAATTTTTAAAAAGGGTTCCAGGGGTGATCCGGGAAACTACAGATCAGTGAGCCTCACGTCAGTACCGGGAAAAATGGTAGAAACCATCATAAAGAATAAAATTACTCAGCATGTAGATAGTCATGGCCTAATGGGAGACAACCAACATGGCTTTAGACAAGGAAGATCTTGTCTTACTAATCTGTTATGTTTTTTTGAAAGTGTGAATAAACAGGTGGACAAAGGTGAGTCAGTTGATATAGTGTATCTGGACTTTCAGAAAGCCTTTGACAAGGTCCCTCATCAGAGACCTTTGGCAAAACTAAAGAGTCATGGGATAGAAGGAAGTGTACTACTGTGGATCAGGAACTGGTTACAAGATAGAAAGCAGAGGGTTGGGCTAAATGGCCAATTCTCCAAATGGAGAAAGGTGAATAGTGGTGTACCCCAGGGATCTGTGCTGGGTCTGCTGCTTTTTGACATATTCATAAATGACCCGGAAAGTGGAATAACGAGTGAGGTTATCAAATTTGAAGATGACACAAAACTATTTAAAGTTGTTAAAACCCAAGAGGATTGTGGAAAATTGCAAGAGGATCTTGATAAATTGGAAGACTGGGCATCAAAATGGAAGATGAAATTTATTGTGGACAAGTGCAAAGTTATACACCTAGGGAAGAACAACCCAAACTATGGTTAAATGATACAAGGTTCCACATTAGGAACCACCACCCAGGAAAAAGATTTAGGCGTCATTGTGGATAACATGTTAAAACCCTCCGCCCAGTGTGCAGCGGCAGCCAAGAGAGCAAATAGAATGCTAGGTATCATAAGGAAAGGAATGGAAAATAAAACAAAAGATATTATAATTGCTCTATATCGTTTCATGGTGAGACCGCCCCTTGAATATTGTGTGCAATTCTGGTCGCCGTATCTTAAAAAGGATATAGCGTTATTAGAAAAGGTTCAAAGAGCCACCAAAATGGTAAAGGGGATGGAAGGATACTCCTATGAAGAAAGGCTAAAAAGGTTAGGGCTCTTTAACCTGGAAAAGAGACAGCTGAGGGGAGATATGATAGAAGTCTATAAATTAATGAACGGAGTGGAACGGGTAAACGTAGATCGATTATTTACGTTATCAGAATATAGAAAGACTAGGGAACATTCAATGAAGCTACAGGGTAAACTATTTAAGACTTATAAAAGAAAATATTTTTTCACTCAACGTGTAATCAAATTCTGGAATTTGTTACCGGAGGATGTAGTAAAGGCTGTTAGAGTAGCTGGGTTTAAAAAAGGTTTGGACAAGTTCCTGGAGGAAAGGTCCATAAACCATTATTAAGAAGGGACCCAGGATATCAATGCTTGACCCAGTACAAGCATTGCGGAACCTGTGCCTTTTGGTGAAACTGCTAGGTACGTATGACCTAGTTTGGCCACTGTTGGAAACAGGATACTGGGCTTGATGGACCTTGGTCTGACCCAGTATGGCATATCTTATGTTCTATGTTCTTATGTTCATATGGGTGACGTCGGCGCCGACAAAGCCCTCCTACGGAGGAAATCCACAGCTTTCAGAGAAAGCCTTTGGGAGTTGCCATCACACATGCGCGGTCCCCTTCCCACCCAACGGTGCCATCTTGCTCAGTCATATGACATAGCGAGAAAGACGGCAAAAAGAACAAAATATAATAATAGGACTGCAACTCCAAGGGGAGGAGGGAGGGTCATAAGGACTGATTCCTGCTGTCCCCGGAGAACATCTGTTACAGGTGAGTAACTAAGCTTTCTCTGGGAACAAGCAGAAACCCATAACTAAAACAGGCTCCCTCTATGAGAGCTGCAAGTCAGCCACAACAGAAAACTAAACTAAGGGAATAGCACTCCAGTAGCCTAACACAGAGGGGTCGGAGGGCAGGAATTGCCTAGACTTTATAAAAGTTTATGGAGTACAGGCTGGCTGAAGGCACTGTCCCGTCGGGACTCCCTATCCAGGCAATAATGGATTGTGGAAGTCTGACTCGAAGACCAGGTGGTGGCCTGGCAGATGTCTGCCAAAGGAACAGAGCGCAAATGAGACACTGATGCCGCCATGGCCCTGACCCTATGGGCCACAACACGACCCTCCATCGGAAGGTCGTCTGCCTTGTATGCCCAGGCAATGCAGTCTGCTACCCAGGTGGACAGTATGCACTTTGATACCACTACCCCCAGCTTCCTGGGGTCATAAGATATGAAAAGCTGAGAAGCCTTCTGATGCGGCTGCGTATGCTAGATATAGAAGACCAATGCCCTCTTACAGTCCAAGGTATGCAGGACTGACTCTGCCTGACTGGCATGCTGCCTGGGTAAAAAGGTAGGCAGAACCATCTCCTAGTTGAGGTGGAATGAGGAGACCACTTTCAGAAGGAACTTTGGGTACATGCAACGCACCACCCAGTTCCTATAGAACCTGGTGTAAGGTCTTTCCAACACTAGGGCCTGAAGCTCACTCACCCTCCGAGCGAATTTGAGTGCCACCAAGAAGACCACCTTCCACGAAGGATAGCGTAGATGGTAAGTAGCCATCGGTTCAAAGGGTGGCCTAGTAAGCTGCCCTAACACCACATTCAAATCCTACTCGGTCGCAGGGGGGCAGACCGGGGGTTTCAAGAGAAGTAAGCCTCTCAGAAACTGAAATACCACGGGGTGGCGGAGAGAGGCTTCTCATCCACCAAAAAGTGGTTCGCCACAAGTTCACTGAGGTGCACCCTGACAGAGTTGGACTTGAGGCAGAGCCGGCCAATCCATTGAAAAAGAATGTTGTTTGCACAGGGCCCCGCGTTTCAGGGGGCCCCGCTCAAACAACATTCTGCCCATCAGTCACTTTAAAAGAAAAAAGAAACTTGCTGCTGCTGCCGCCGTGGTAGCGGCAGAATGAAGTGTCTCCCGCGATCAAGTGTCTCCCACGGGGCACCCCCCACCTCCGGCTGCCTGGCAGAGCCCGCCTCAATCACTCTCCTCGGCGTGGCTTTCAGAGCCACGAAGGGAGACTTTCCCTCTCTTCGCGGCTCTGTTTGTTTAGCTCGCCGGGGCTGATGTGGAGGCGGCCATCTGGGGTCACATGGACTGTGGAAGCCATGTGGCCAAGGAGGTGTAGGAAATGCCTTGCGGACACTGCAGACCTGCGGCTCACTTGTCCTGCCAGGGCCAGAAGCCTGCTTGCTCTGTCTGCAGGCAGATAGGCCTTTGCTTGAAGGGTGTTGATTCTGGCCCCAATGAACTCCTGCTGTTGAGTCGGGTCAGGCTGGACTTGGGGTAGTTGATTACAAACCCTAGGTGTTGCAGTACCTGGATGGTGCGAGGTGTGGCCTGGTGCACCTCGCTGGCTGAAGTGCCTCTGATGAGCCAGTCATCGAGATAGGGGAAGACAAAGATCCCTTGGAGCTGGAGGAAGGTGGCCACCACTGCCAAGCACTTTATGAACTCCCTGGGGGCCTAGGACAGGCCAAAGGGGAGTACCCTGTACTGGTAGTGATTGTCTCCCACCACAAAGCGCAGATACTGCCTGTGGCTTGAGTGTATTAGGATATGTGTATACGCATCTTTTGGGTCTAAGGAGCATAGCCAGTCTCCCTGGAGGAGGTAAGGCAGCAATATTCAAGGGAGAGCATCTTGAACTTCTCCCTCACGAGGAATTTGTTGAGGTTGCACAGGTCGAGGATGGGTCTGAGGCCTCCTGTCCTCTTTGGCACCAGAAAGTATCTGGAGTAGAAGCCCCTGCCCTGCAGGTGGTGGGGCACCGATTCTACCTCCTGATCCTTGAGAAGACCTGCCAACTCCTTCAGAAGAAGGTCCCAGTGAAGGGGAGACCGGAAGGGCTCTCCCAGGAAGTAATGAGGAGGCACCTGGGCCAGGTGAAGAAGGTAGCCCTCCAAGACCACCTGCAAGGCCCAGGCATCGGTGGTAATGTCTGTCCACCTGTGGGCATACAGAGCAAGCCGGCCTCCTGTGATCTGCCTGTCTCCTGTGGAAGAGGGGCCATGCTGCAGGAGTCAAAAGCCACTGCCAGGCTGGGCCGGAGCCGGTGCCTGGGGTTTGGGAGCTTTCTGCTTACGTGGGCCATTCCCCTGTTCCTTGGCCTGCTGCCCCTTTTGGGGAGCCAGGGAGGCCTGAAAATGGGGGTAGCTTCGGTAAGCAGTACCCTTCCTCAGATAAAAGGGCTTTTACCCGAGTCCTTCTTGCAAGAAGGGGCAGGTGTATTCCTAGAGAGCCGTATCCTCATTATGTACTCGGTCTCCAGCTCTGCAGCCTTGTCGGTCATCGGTTTGCCAAAGAGATTCTCCCTTTGGCTTGGGACATTGACCAACTTGACCTGAACTCATTGCTCGAGGTCCGACGACTGTAGTCATGCCTGGCGGCGTGCACTGATGCCAGCCGCAGCTATCCGGGCCGCTGACTCTAACCCGTCATAGACTGCCCGAGACATAAACTTCAAGCACTCATGGACGGCTTGAGGCCACTGAAGCGTTGCAAAGGTTCCTTGGCGAGACCAGCCGAGAACCCGGCGAGTTCCTTCACCAAGTCTCTCAGGTGCATTGCCATGTACAGCTGGTATGCCTGGATCCGACAAGTCAGCATTGAACCCTGGAAGCACTTCCTGCCAAGGGCGGGAAGCACCAGGAAGCACCGAGGAGTGTATTTTCTGGCTCTTCAGTCTGCATGTGGCTGATTCCATAACCATGGAGTTGTGCGGCAGTTGTGACTTTTGAAATCCAGGGCTCCGGCGGACTCAATACTTCGAGTCGAGCCATTAGCTGATCACCGGCACCGACGACAGTGTCTCCCACTTGTGGCTTATCAGTTGTTCCAGGATCAGAGGCACGGGTACAGTAAGGGCCTCTCGAGGGGGGGGGGCCTCATACTGGAGGATCTCGAGCTCGTCGGCTCGAGGATTCTCCTCGGACTCCGTGGAGAACGCCAAAGCCTTGGACATATCCCGCATGAAGTCCAAGAACCTTATGCCCTCCAGAGGGGACATTTTCCGAGGCTTGTATACCAGGGAATCGGAAGGGACATCCCTATGCCAGCGGGTATCCAGGGACTCCTCGTCTTCGGTTTCCCATGCTGATGCCTCCGAGGAGGAATCGAGGGGCTGGTCTGGCATCAAGGGCCCCGGCACCGACCGCCCTGACGCAGGCAGACTCGGCAGCGATGACGTTGGTCACAAACGGGAGGCCGAGTGAGACCTTGGCCAAGGATTGACTTGAGCCTGAAAGGCTTCGAGGATCGGCTCAGCCTCCGGGGTCAACTTCGACGTCGAGGGCCCGGTGGCTGGGGCAAAGGAACCAGACTGGCCATCTATCAGCGCCCGCTGCTGCTCCATGAAGGCAGTGAAACTGCACTCCAAGGCCACCATTCTGGACTCAAGTCCGGAAGGCTCCGCAGCCGCAGGCTTGGGCCCTGAATCGGTCCGGTCCGATGCCGGTTCCCCCGGAGTGGAGTCCTCAACGAGGACAGTAGGTACTTGCCCCGGCTGATCCATCTCCCGATGAGGCATCTTTGCCGGGTGCTCCTTCTCTGAAGATCCCAGCCGGTGCTTGGGGCTCCGCAACAGGCCCCAGGAGGAACCGGGTCACTCGGAACCATCCAGAGATGCTGCCTTTGAGGATATCTTCTTCCTCTTGTGTTCCCTTGAGGGAGAGCCCCTTTCCGCTGCTCGGGCTCGTAATGCTCCCCCCGAGACGTGGAGGCCTCAGACAACATAAGTTTAATGATCGTATTTCTTAAACCCGCTGGCAGCCATCAGGGGAAAAAGGGCCCCTGCAAGGTTGAAGACCCGGGTTGCCAATGAAAAAGAAAAAAAAGCCACGAACGCCAGTCACAAAGGACAAAAACCGAAAAATAGAGACGGACTCGATACCGGCATACCGAGCCAAAGGCGGGAAGAGGTACCGGTATCGACCGGTCGAAAAAAACAAGAGAAAATCAACTTTTTTTGGGGGATACAGGGACCACGTAAAAAGGGCTCTGTGGAAAAAAGGAGACTGAGCAAGATGGCAACCTTGGGTGGGAAGGGGCCCACACATGCGTGATGGCAACTCCCAAAGGCTTTTTCTGAAAGCTGGGGATTTGCTCCACATGAGGGCTCCATCGGCACCGTCACCCATATGCGAGGACTGACTTCCTGCTTGTTCCCAGAGAAACACCTTTTCTGAGGGACGAGGATGTGCATCCAAAGGGCTCTGTGGAAAAAGGGAGACTGAGCAAAATGGCACCCTTCGTCGGGAAGAGGTCCACACATGCATGGCAGCAATCCCAAAGGCTTTCTTTGAAAGCTGGGGAAATGCTCCATGCAGGCTCTGTCGGTGCTGATGTCACCCATAAGTGAGGACTGACTTCCTGCTTGTTCCTTTAGAATATCTGTTTTCTAGAGGTGCAGGGCATCTGCACTGCAGATGTATGTTTTGTGTGACTGCAAGTGAGAGAGTGTGTGTGTGTGGTTAGAGGGATGCATGGGTGATCTGGAGTGCAACTGCAAGTTTGTGGGGACATCATTGCCTAGCCAGTACCTGGTCCATAAGGCTGACTGCAGCATGACCAGGTGCCAGTGTGATTGGCCAGGATACAGCAAAATGGGGTCTCTACAGCTAAATGTCAAAGCATATCCCTGGCAGTGATAAGGGACTCTCAGAATGAGGGCATGCAACAGGGCACACAGCACCATCAGCATTCTCACAAATGTGTACATTTATATAGACAGATACTGGTGCCCTTGAGCATCTAGTGTTGCTATTTGCACTGGTACATGCACTCAATTTGAGGGTCCCTATTTTATGTCAGTCCTCTGACATTTAGCTGTAGAGGACTATTTCTGATTTCTTCTGGTCCGTATATAGCATTGTACACACCGTTGTCAGAGATGACCAATGCAAGCACAACTAAAATGTACACCTACTGCCATGTATGCTGTGCTGCAAGGTATGTCAGGACACTCATATCACTTTCTAATTGCTGTTGTAACATCTCTGAGTGCACAGAGATCACCATGCAGTATCCTGGTCATGCTAAGGACTAGCTTATATGGTTTGTTTTGCAATGGCATATCTTTCTCATCCGTTTCATAGGTAGCTGGCATGGGCGCCACATCGTCAGTGTGAGGAGCAGCTTCAGGGATGCATGTTTTAACTGAGGAGGTGTGGCTACATGGAGATGGACAGCAGCGGAGCCACAAATCTTTTCGGAATTCGCCGAGGGCAAGGACGTCCACACTGCTTGCTGTGTATGCCTATGTCCCGGGGTTTGAAAGTGCCATGCCAAACACATCTCTGTCCCCGATTCTGGACCCGCGGGCATGTCCAGATCAGCGCATGCAGAATTAGGGTCAAACGGGGCCTGTTCTTCATTTAGACGTGTCTGTGGGTCGGGCGTGCACTTTATGGAATCGTGCTCCACATCTCTGTTGCTCTCTAGAGGTGCACTACTGATGTTTTTTTTTTATAGTAAATCTTTCCTTGGTTCTGATATGATTGTGTTCCACAATATGATCTTGGTAGGTGTACTTTTTTTTCCATAAGACCATTTCATTTTTACCCCTTTTTGACTACAATTCTCCAACTTGGTTTTTATTTTGTTTGTCTTTTTAGGTATGGCATTGTTATCTCTGGTAGCTATCTCCATTGTTTGATAGAAACAATAATTTTCCTTTCAGGACAGTACAAGTTCTGTTGCAACTTGTTTGATAGGAATTTTGGCTTTTGCACCAATACAAACTAATAATATTGTTCTTTTAAAGTTATTAATTACATTGTTATTGTATTGATTGTTTTGCTAGAAATTTCTTTTGGAAGTTATACTCTGATACAGGGAATTTTGCAAAAGGTGAAATTAGACTTACCTGCTAATTGTTGTTCCTTACGGAACTCCAGTCTGGTCCCGAAACCTCTGGGGTTCCGCTCCTCTTCCAGCAGCTTGGAGACTGAGAAACATCACACTTGTGATGTCACTGGTACATAAGCTCCGGAACTGCCTCCAGACACCACTAACCTATTGACAAAGCAGACTCCCCGGAGCAACAATTAAGTAGTAAACAACATACCCAACCAGAACACTGACTAACCTTATTCAAAACCCCCAACAATCACACCGGGACCGCAGACTATTCCAGAAATGCCCCGGTCCGCCTCCCCCCCTGTAGGGATTATGGCATCTACTTAAACTGCAAGAATGCCTATGTTGGGGAAAAAATGCACTCACCTGATCTCCTCTTGCCTGTGCTACTTACTTGTAACTTCCCCATGCTTCAGGCGCTCGAGAACCACAAACCCCAGGGCGGGATACGGGACCAGACTGGAGTTCTGTAAGGAACAACAATTAGCAGGTAAGTCTAATTTCACCTTCCTTAATGTCCCTCCAGTCTGGTCCCGAAACCTCTGGGGATGTAACAGAGCAGTGAAAAATCAATGGGTGGGATCCTTCAGACCTGCCTGAAGCACCGCAGATCCAAAACAGGTATCCCTTCCCGCCTGGACATCCAGCCAGTAATGCTTGACAAAGGAATGCAGAGACGACCAGGTCGCTGCCTTACAAATTTCCGCATCCAGCACCAAACTGCACTCTGCCCAGGACGCCGCCTGCCCCCTCGTAGAGTGAACTCTCAACCCTTTCGGCACTAATATGCCCTTGAGCAGATATGCAGACGCGATCGCCTCCTTCACCCAGCGGGCGATGGAAGCCTTAGAAGCTGCCTCTCCCTTTCACGCCCCCGCAAAGAGCACAAAAAGCGTATCCGACTTCCGGAAGGACCCCGTCCTACGCAAGTAGAGCTTCAAAGCCCTCTGGACATCCAGGCCGTGTAAGCGCTTTGAGGAAGAGCTATCAGCTGTAGAACCAAAAACTGACAAAGAAACCACTTGATTCAGATGAAAAACCAAGACCGCCTTTGGTAAAAACGACGGTACCGGCCGCAGGACTACCTTTGACTCACTAAAAGATAGAAAGGTTTTTGACAGGACAACGCTTGCAACTCGGAAATTCTCCGCGCCGACGCAATAGCCACCAAGAATACCACCTTCAAGGTCAGGTCCTTAAGCGACGCGCTCGACAGTGGTTCAAAGGGTTCTCGCCCCAATGCGTCAAGAACTAGAGGCAAATCCCAGTTCGGAACCACTGGCCTCCTTGGAGGGCATAACAGGGCTACTGCCCTTAAAAAACGTTTAATATCCGGATGTACTCCCAACGACACCCCTTGAACCTTGCCTCTATAGCAGGACAGAGCCGCTAACTGCACCCTTAGGGACGAGGCTGCCAAACCTTTTTGAAAACCATCCTGCAGAAATGACAGGACCTGCGAAATAGAGACTCTCAATGCCTCGAGCTGCCTCTCCTGACACCAAGCCTCAAAAATTCGCCAGACCCGAATATAGGCCAAAGAAGTCGAACGCCGACGAGCCTTAAGCAAAGTGGATATAACTGCCGCCGAGTACCCCTTTGCCGTCAACCTTGCCCTTTCAAGAGCCAGGCTGTAAGCGAGAACCGATCCACTTGAGGCATGACCAGCGGCCCTTGAGTGAGAAGGTCTACCCACCGAGGAAGCCGCCACGGCTGTCCTATCACAAGCCTCATCAAGTCTGCATACCACGGTCTCCTGGGTCAATCTGGTGCGATCAATATCACCTGACCCCGATGACGCTCTACGCGCTGCAGCACTCGCCCTATCAAAACCCAGGGCGTAAACACGTACAGAAGTTGATCCTCTGGCCAAGCCTGAATAAGAGCATCCAGCCCTTCTGACATTCGCTCCCTTCTCCTGCTGAAGAAGCGACCCACCTGAGCCGACTGAAAGGACGCCATGAGATCCATCACCGGCGTCCCCCAACAACGGACCAACAAGGCGAACACCTCCGGGTGAAGGACCCACTCTCCTGGGTCTACTATTACCTGACTCAAGAAGTCGGCCTCCACATTGTCCACCCCTGCTACATGTGCTGCCGACAGTGCCAGAAGATTCTCCTCGGCCCATGTGAACAAATCCCCGGCCTTGGCTTCGAGAGCCGCACTGTTGGTGCCCCCTTGACAATTGATATAAGCTACCGCCGTCGCATTGTCGGAAAACACTCAAATGGCTTTCCCTGTGAGAGCAGGCTGAAGACCGAGCAGCGCCTTTGCCACCGCCCTCAACTCTAGCCTGTTGATGGGCCAGCTCCTTTCCAGTTCTGTCCATTGTCCCTGAGCGAAACTGCCCTGACAGTGAGCCCCCCAGCCTGAGAGACTGGCATCCGTTATCAACGCTACCCACTCGGGGGCCTCTAAAGACATTCCTCTTTCCAGATTTCCTGGGCGCAACCACCAGTGCAGCGCCTCGCGCGTCTCCGGTATACATCCAAGGGTGTTGAAAGAACTGAAATATGAGATTGCAGACCTGCTATCAGTAATCTGTGAACTATCATTAAAATCATCTCTAATACCTGAAGATTGGAGGATCGCCAATGTAACACCAATTTTTAAAAAGGGTTCCAGGGGTGATCCGGGAAACTACAGACCGGTGAGCCTGACGTCAGTACCAGGAAAAATGGCAGAAACCATCATAAAGAATAAAATTACTCAGCATGTAGATAGTCACGACCTAATGGGAGACAGCCAACATGGCTTTAGACAAGGAAGATTTTGTTTTACTAATCTGTTATGTTTTTTTGAAGGAGTGAATAAACAGGTGGACAAAGGTGAGTCGGTTGATATTGTGTATCTGGACTTTCAGAAAGCCTTTGACAAGGTCCCTCATCAGAGACTTTTGGCAAAACTAAAGAGTCATGGGATAGGAGGCAGTGTACTATTGTGGATCAGGAACTGGTTAAAAGATAGAAAGCAGAGGGTAGGGCTAAATGGCCAATTTTCCCAATGGAGAAAGGTGAATAGTGGTGTACCCCAGGGATCTGTGCTGGGTCCGCTGCTTTTTGACATATTCATAAATGATCTGGAAAGTGGAATAACGAGTGAGGTGATCAAATGTGCAGATGACACAAAACTATTTAAAGTTGTTAAAACCCAAGAGGATTGTGAAAAATTGCAAGAGGATCTTGATAAATTGGAAGACTGGACATCAAAATGGCAGATGAAATTTAATGTGGACAAGTGCAAGGTTATGCACCTAGGGAAGAACAACCCAAACTATGGTTACACAATGCAAGGTTCCACATTAGGAACCACCACCCAGGAAAAAGATTTAGGCGTCATTGTGGATAACATGTTAAAACCCTCGGCCCAGTGTGCAGCCAAGAGAGCAAATAGAATGCTAGGTATGATAAGGAAAGGAATGGAAAATAAAACAAAAGATATTATAATGCCTCTATATCGTTCCATGGTGAAACAGCACCTTGAATATTGTGTGCAATTCTGGTCGCCGTATCTTAAAAAGGATATAGTGATTTTAGAAAAGGTTCAGAGAAGAACCACCAAAATGGTAAAGGGGATGGAAGGATACTCCTATGAAGAAAGGCTAAAAAGGTTAGGGCTCTTTAACCTGGAAAAGAGACGGCTGAGGGGAGATATGATAGACGTCTATAAATTAATGAATGGAGTGGAACGGGTAAATGTAGATCGATTGTTTACGTTATCAGAATATAGAAAGACTAGGGGACATGCAATGAAGCTACAGGGTAAACTATTTAAGACTAATAAAAGAAAATATTTTTTCACTCAACGTGTAATCAAACTCTGGAATTTGTTACCGGAGGATGTAGTAAAGGCTGTTAGTGTAGCTGGGTTTAAAAAACGTTTGGACAAGTTCCTGGAGGAAAGGTCCATAAACCATTATTAAGAAGTGACCAAAGATATCAATGCTTGACCCAATACAAGCATTGTGGAACTTGTGTCTCTTGGGGAAACTGCTAGGTACATATGACCTAGATTGGCCACTGTTGGAAACAGAATACTGGGCTTGATGGACCTTGGTCTGACCCAGTATGGCATATCTTATGTTTTTATGTTCTTATGTAAGACAGGGCAGCCGCCTTGTCAACGTATCCGTTTGATGGGACCATCTTCGCAACAACGCCCTCTGTAACGGCCTCATGTGCACTCGCGCCCAGGGAACCAACTTGAGCGCCGCCGCCATTGTCCCCAGCAACTGCATGTAGCTCCAAGCCGTTGGGGACGATACGCGGAGAAAATCCCGGACCATCTGCCGAAGACGTTGCGCTCGCAGCTTTGGTAGAAAAACCTTCCCTAAGTTTGTATCGAAGTGAGCTCCCAGATAGTCCAGGTGCTGCGATGGTGTCAACTTGCTCTTGGACATGTTGACCACCCAGCCGAGACTCTGTAGAAACGCCACCACCTTGGCTGTCGCCACTTCGCTTTCTGCTCTTGACTTTGCTCGGATCAACCAATCGTCTAGATAAGGGTGAACTAGCACACCCTCCTTTCGCAGAGCCGCTGCCACGACCACCATCACTTTGGTAAAGGTTCACGGCGCCGTCGCCAGTCCAAAAGGTAATGCTTGGAACTGAAAATGCCCCAAAGGCACTGCAAACCTGAGACACCTTTGGTGCTCTCTTCGTATCGGGATGTGCAGATATGCCTCCGAGAGGTCCAGGGACGTGAGGAATTCCCCTCTTTGAACCGCCACTATCACTGAACGCAAGGTCTCCATCCAAAAATGGACACTTTGAGACAACGGTTTACTCGCTTTAGGTCCAAAATTGGCTGAAAAGTACCCTCTTTCTTCAGCACTATGAAATAGATGGAGTATCGACCGCTGCTGCATTGGTCTGAAGGAACCGGCAGTACTGCGTTGAGGGCTAATAACCTCCGCACTGTGTTGTGCACTGCCCTTCGCTTGAGCCTTGCCCCAAACGGTGACCGCACAAAAGAATCTCTCACTGGTCTCTGGAACTCTAAGGCATAGCCTTCTCAAATCACTTCCAGCACCCACTGATCCGACGTGATCTGGACACAAGCAGGGTAAAAATCCCATAACTGACCCCCGACGGGAACCAACCCCACCTGGGCCCGCTCAGCTTCATTGTGACTTCCGAGAACCTGAGGAAGCGGAGGAGGAGGTGGCCCCAAACCCCCGACCCGCTCCCCGAAACCTCTGGTTTCTGTAGGGAAAACGCCCACACTGAGTTTGTCCAAATCTGGGGAAACGAAAGCGTCGAAATTCTCGAAGCTGACCCTTAGGTCCGGAAGAGAGACGCCCCTATTTCTGTTTGTCCTCCAGCAATCTGCCACCCTTAGACTCCCTCAAATCCTTAACCAACTTATCCAAGTTCTCTCCAAACAATAGCTTCCCCCTAAAAGGAAGCTTACTCAACCGTGCTTTGGAAGCTCCGTCCGCCGCCCAGTTGCGTAGCCAAAGGTACCGCCGAGCAGCCACCGCCAACACCATACTCTTAGAAAGGCCCCTGATAAGTTCATAGTGAATATCCGCCAAATAAGCAGCCCCGGATTCCAACCTGGCTGCCTCCACCGAAATCTCCTTGGCTTTATCTGCCTGAATACGCTGTACCCATCTCAGGCATGCTCTCGCTACCCAAGCCCCACAAATAGACGCTTGCATCGAGAGTGCATTGACTTCAAAAACCTGTTTCAACAGAGCCTCCAATCTCCGGTCCTGTGGGTCTTTAAGGGCCGCACCCCCTTCAACAGGAATGGTAGTTTTCTTAGTAACTGCCGACACTGCGGCATCAACTCTGGGAGACTTAAACAACTCACGATCCTGGTCCACTAGCGGATAAAGCCGCACCATCACTCGAGAGCCCTTTAGAGCAGACTCCGGCAAATCCCATTCTTCCTGAATCATCTCCTTAACCACTCTGTGCACCGGGAAAGCACTCTGAGTCTTGTGAAAAGCCTGCAACAACGGATCCTCCAGGGAGGAATCCTCCGACAGCCCCCCTGTCGGCATATTTAGTGCTTTCAGCGTTTCCGAGATAAGAGCCGACAACTCCTCTCTCCGAAAAACGCGCACGACCCTGGCCTGATCTTCCTGCTACACAATTTCACCATCCTCCAGGTCGTCCTCCAAATCTAACTCGATATCCTGCTCCTCCGAACGGAGGCCCTCCGATACCACGGACTGAGCCGACAGCTCCCTGTCGGCCCTGGACATCTTCGCCAACAGTGTTGTCATGTCTGCATCCATTGGCGCCCCCGGCCGTTTCAGCCCTGAGGTCCCTTCTGAGGCCCCGGAAATCCGCATACCTGAAGAACTGCTAAGGGCCTTCTGAAGCAGCATCACAAAATCTGGAGAAAATATCGCCGCCAAGCCCCCTGGCAGTACGGGCTGCTTGCCAGGAGGTTCAGAAGACGACGTGCCTGGCATGGGCTCCAGAGAAGGGAAGCTTGGGGAACCTGGCTGATGAGGGGATATGGGGACCTTCCCCCTAGCGTCCTCTGCCTGCTCTGCGGCCAGTTTCAGGGCTGCAGTCTCCTGAGTGCAGCCCTTACAAATCCCTGCTTCTGACAGGGTGCCTTTTTTAGCCCCACAAATTAAACAAAGAGGTCTAGGCATCCTGTCCTCTGAACAGTGCTTTAACACTACCCAGCACCGTGCTGCAGCGGATTTCAACAACCACTCCTAAGTCCTATGTCCTGCTTCCAGCACCGACCAAACTACTGCGCTGTGCTATGGCTTCCTGTTCTATTTTTTTTTTTAAATTAAATTAAATTAACACCAATGAAGCACTCTCCGTGCCTCCAAACTAACCGCCAGAGCCCCGCCGTAAAACGAGGCTGCCCGACACCTCTAGTAGCCGCTGAAGGCCAAATAAACTGAACGCGGCCTTTTCCCGCGCTTTCTCCACGTGGCTCGGCTGACCCGCCGACGCCGTGGCGTTGCGCTAGACGGAGCCCCGAGCCCTGTCAGCTCTCCCGATCAGCGAGGCCCCTCTTACCTGCGGCCTGGGACGCCAAGAATCGATTTCTGCCGCTCCGGGCTCTACCGCTGTGCGCGGGAGCTGCCGGGCCGAAGCTCTCAGCACCGCGCAGGAATGTGAGGAAGAAACTTCTCTCCTGCTGCACTGCCTGTACCCCCGACGGCCTCGGTAGCTCTAGTAGGCAACACTTCTGCGCGCTACGGGCCTCGGTACCGGACTGCTTCTGGTGAGTCTTCGCCCCCCTCCAGTCAAGCAGATGCCACGGGGGGGGGGGGAGGGGGAGTAGGACCTTAGCACCTACAGCACAGTACACACACGGCCCAGCCAAACTGAAGGCCTCAGAATAAAATAAAGAAAATAACTGAGTTAAATAAAGGAACAAAATAAAGGACCCTTAACCAGCCAAAACCCACTGGCTCCTAACTCTCCTTAATTGCTCCTCTGGTGAGCCGTACTCGGCTCACCACCCTCCAGCTGCTTGGAGACTGAGGTAACTGGAGGCGGTTCCGGAGCTTATGTACCAGTGACATCACAAGTGTGATATTTCTCAGTCTCCAAGCTGCTGGAAGAGGAGCGGAACCCCAGAGGTTTCAGGACCAGACTGGAGGGACGTTAAGGAACATGGCCATGTTGGATATTTTTATATTGGATGGAGTCAATATTCAAAAGGGTTTAGCAGGTTAGCAGGACCCGCTAACCAGCTAAACCTGCTATGCTTGATATTCGGCAGCACTAACCAATTAGTGCTGCTGAATATCACCACAGACCATCTTAGAAACATCTGGGGGTCTGTTTACTAAGCGGCGCTAGTGTCTTCCATGTGAAATCGGAGCCACGGCCCCATTTTATGCTCCGATTTCGCACGGAAGCTGCTAGCGCCACTTAGTAAACAGACCCCATGGTTTATTTCAGAGCAGTCTGTAGGTGAAGCTGGAGATCCTGGTGCCTATCAGGTTAATGGCAATATTCAGCCACTGACCAGATAGATAAACCACATAACGATAGGACAGATCAATGGCTGTCCTAAGTTTATGCAGTTTTGCTATCCAATTAGCAACTAAATATCTCCACTAACTCTCACTTGGTTTGCAGCTTTTCATGCTGTGAGGACTTGCGTGCATCAGTGATGCTGAGAGCTAAACTATCGGTAGTTTAACTACTGGCAGGATCTCCCAAGATGGACAGGTCTCAGCTGAGGTGCCAGACCAAGACAAACCACCCATCTGGGCAGCAGCAGAATGGGACAGTGTTGACGGCGGAGGATCACATTTTTGTGACAACGGCAACAACACCAAACTTAAACTGCGCGGAAGAAAGGCCCAGCAATCTACTTCTGTATCTTGCCATGCAAACCCAATGGATAGTTACAACAAAACAAAATGTGCTATGGTGCTTGAAGATGAGACCCCCAGGTCGGAAGGCACTCAACTAGCTACTGGGGAAGAGCTGAAGACTTTTCAGAATAAAGCCAGCATTTATGATGTGGTTGGATCAAAGCCCTCAGGAAGTCTGACTGCTGATGTATCTGCGCATGAAATGAGAGTCAGAAGCTGTAAAGATGTCTTACACATTGGAACATGGAACGTACGAAGCATGAACCAAGGGAAGTTGGAGGTGGTCAAGAATGAAATGGAACGTGTACAACTTGATCTGTTGGGTGTCAGCGAACTGAAATGGACTGGCATGGGGCACTTTGCATCAGATGATCACATGGTCTACTATGCTGGAAATGAAAGACAAAGAAGAAATGGTGTTGCATTTATAATAAAGAAGAAACTTGCAAGAACTGTAATGAAATACAATGCAGTCAGCGAACGCTTAATCTCTATTCGTCTATGAGGATTGCCTATCAACACAACTATAATTCAAGTATATGCCCCAACAACAGCTGCAGAAGAGAATGAAATTGAAGAGTTCTATGAACAAGTACAAGCTGAAATTGACAGAACACGCAAACAGGATATCCTGATAGTCATGGGTGACTGGAACGCAAAAGTTGGCAACAAAGAAGAAGGCAAAGTAGTTGGAAAATATGGACTGGGCAACAGAAATGAAGCTGGAGAAAGACTGATAGAATTCTGCAAGACCAATGATCTGTTCATCTCAAACACCTTCTTCCAGCAACACAAGCGGCGACTGTACACATGGACTTCACCCAATGGATTGTATAAAAATCAAATTGACTACATCTGTGGAAGTCAACAATGGAAAAGCTCTGTAACATCAACAAAGACAAAACCTGGAGCTGAATGTGGTACAGATCATCAACTACTAGTATGCAAACTCAAGCTAAAGTTGGAAAAGAGCAAACCACTCATGAATGCAGCAAAATATGACCTTGAGAATATACCACTGGAATTTAAAGACTGCCTGCAAAATCGATTTGCTGCTTTAGATACATATGACAGAGCTCCGGAAGAGTTATGGAATGACATCAAGAAGGTTGTGTTGGAAGAAAGCGAGAAGTCTCTACAAAAGGTGAAAAAGCAAAAACGGCCAAAATGGATGACGGAAGAAACTCTGAAAATTGCCCAGAAACGCAGAGAAGCTAAAGCCAGAGGACAAAGAAAGACAATCACAGAACTCAACAGAGATTTCCAACGTGCAGCAAGACAGGACAAGGAAAAGTACTACAATGACACTTGCAAGGAAATAGAAGCAGAAACTATTAGAGGAAGAACAAGATCGGCTTTCCTAAAGCTACGAGAGTTAAAGAAAAAGTTCCAGCCTCGAATTGGAATGTTACAAGATGCTCAAGGTTCTATGTTGAATGATGCTGAGAAGATCAAGAAAAGGTGGAAGGAATATACAGAGTTTTTATATGATAAAGATCAAGTGGACCAACAGCCGTTTCAACCTGTACCTTATGATCGGGAACCATTGGTGATGAAAGAAGAAGTTGAAGCAGCATTGAAAG
This sequence comes from Ichthyophis bannanicus, assembly GCA_033557465.1. Taxonomy (NCBI): domain Eukaryota; kingdom Metazoa; phylum Chordata; class Amphibia; order Gymnophiona; family Ichthyophiidae; genus Ichthyophis; species Ichthyophis bannanicus. Next base: position 778,066,698 of record CM066035.1, read on the forward strand.
CCTTATCAAAGAACAAAGCACCAGGCATTGATAGAATTCCCATAGAAGTATTGCAGCAATCTGATGCAGCTGTTACCGTACTCACAAGGCTCTGCCAAGAAATATGGAAGACAACATCATGGCCAACTGACTGGAAAAGATCTGTGTTTATACCAATACTAAAGAAAGGTGATCCAACTGACTGTGGAAATTATCGCACAATCGCTCTGATCCCACATGCCAGCAGGATTCTACTGAAGATTATTCAAAAGAGACTACAACCATACCTGGAACAAGAACTACCTGAAGTGCAAGCAAGGTTCAGGAAAGGGCGAGGAACGAGAGACATCATTGCAGATGTGCAATGGATCCTTGAAAATACTAAAGAATACCAAAAGGATATCTATTTGTGCTTTATCGACTATAGCAAGGCTTTTTTGACTGTGTAAACCATGAGAAACTCTGGGCCACATTAAGAAGCATGGGTATACCAGAACACCTGATCGTTCTCTTGTGCAATCTGTACATTGATCAAGAAGCAACAGTTTGAACAGAACAAGGAGAAACAGAATGGTTTAAAATAAGCAAAGGTGTAAGACAAGGCTGCATACGTTCCCCCTACCTGTTTAATTTATATACAGAACAAATCATCTGAGAATCAGGATTGTATGAAGACAACAGAGGTGTGAAGATTGGTGGAAGACTCATCAACAACCTTCGCTATGCTGATGATACTACATTACTGGCTGAAAGTGAAGATGATCTGAAACATTTGCTTCTCATAATCAAAGAACATAGTCTCAAAATGGGCCTGCACCTTAATGTAAAGAAGACAAAGATCATGACAACTGGCATAATCAACAGGTTCATCGTTGAAGGAGAAGAAATTGAAATTGTGAACAACTTTAACCTACTTGGATCAACTATCAATAAAGAAGCAACAAGCAGTCAAGAAATCAGATGACGCAATGCTCTTGGCAGAATGGCTATGAAAGACCTAGATAAGATTCTCAAGAGCAGAGATGTCTCTCTCCATACAAAGATTCGACTTGTTCAAGCCATGGTATTTTCAATAACATCATATGGATGTGAAAGCTGGACAGTGAAAAAGACAGATAGGAAGAAAGTTGATGCCTTTGAATTATGGTGCTGGCGGCGAATACTGTGTATACCATGGACTGCCCGAAGAACAAACCAGTCGATACTAGAGGAGATCAAACCTAAGCTTTCTTTAGAAGCTCAGATGACAAGACTTCAACTTTCATACTTTGGACACATCATGCGAAGAGAGAGATCATTAGAGAAAGACATTATGCTTGGCAAGATAGAAGGTCAATGCAAAAGAGGAAGGCGAGCAATGAGATGGATCGATACAATAACAGCAGCTACGGGTACCAGTCTGTCAACAATGAGCCGCCTGACTGAAGACCGAACACAATTTAGGATAGCTATCCAGAGGGTCGCCATGAGTCGACTCCGACTCGACGGCACTTAACAACAACATCTCCACTAACTGGACAGCAAATGTGTGGGTGGTGAAACCAGATATTTGGTGCAGGATACTGGATGGGCCTGATATTGATTTGGGCAGACTATAGTCCTGCCTGCCAACCCTTAACCCCAGATCATATGCACCCTGGCATTGACTATCCATGGGTCGCCACAGACCCTGGAAGCCGCAGTGGTTAAGCAAAGATTTTCCTCCCCTATCTTTAAGGCGCAGATCACTAACTGGGCAGCATGCAATATTGCTGCTGCTCGGTTTTCACTTGTTGCTGCCTCTGCTCCACCCTGGATCGCCCCCGATATGCCACGATGCCAAACAGATAGCATCGGGGCACGTAGGGGACTTAGAAAGGGATATTCAATGGCATTAACCATGTAAGTGCCGTTGAATATCCCCATTTAAGGCATTTACATGGTTTACTGGGCTGTAAACTGTATAAATGCCTTTTGAAAATCGGGCTCGATATTTTTAATTTGATGTCCTTTTTAATTTCTTTATTTATCAGCTATAATAATCCTTTTTATCTTGTTCTAAACAATAAATTGCCTTCATCTTTTATCTGCATATAGGTATTTTCAATTTTTGTTTAGCCTTTTTTATTTGCTCAACTCTCTTGTTACCACTGCTGCTCTTGTGATCTCATTCCAAAGGGTACAACATCCTCTAGAATAGATTTTTCCCATGAAGAGGAACAGAAGAGTTTCAGGTGGGTCTGGAAATGATACACCATTTGGGATCCAACTCAATCAATACAGTCGAAAGTAAGAATGAGAACAAAATTTGTGAAGACACAGATTATTGCTCAAAGCTATGGAAAATATATTTTTTTAATTTGAACAAATTTTTATACCGCCCCTTCCAGAGATCAGGGGCGGTTTACATTATAACAAAACTGAACTTTTACATAAAACAGTATAACTGAGTTAAATTCTAGGTGATTACATAGAATGGTATTGAAGAAGAAAAACAATGTCTTTTAACACCACATCAGATTATCCTACTGTGACTGATAAATAAATTCACAAGTCTAATCTGAGTGCATTCTACCCATGCTGTATGTGATACCAGCAGATCAACTATTCCATACCACAGGAAAAATGTGTACCTACCAGCTGAAGCCAATATGCAAAACTAAATCTCTCCTTTAAAAATCCCTGTGTTCTCCTTTGTAAGGCAGTGTTATTTTCAGCAAAACTCTGCATATCTCTGGATATGCTCATTAGTGGATAAATGAGGTGCTTAAATTGAGAGTTGTTCAGAGGCTCTATCCGATAGCTCATATTTCCAGCATGCAGAAGTCCCCTATGTTTTAAAATGATACCATCAAATAAATGAACAAAGTGAAAAAAGTTAAATAAAATCAAGAGGGATATGCCAGGTTTGTATGATAGAATGAATTATTTATTCTGTTTGCATAATTAACTATATGAGAATAATAATTAGGCCATAATATTTTATGCTTCTATAAAGATACCCTGAATCAAACATTCTCTATAGACAAGCAAGATAAATAATCCCCGATGTGGGTAATGTCATGGAATACACATTATGCAGAGTATTAGCATACTGTTCAGAAAAACCTAGAAGACTTTGCACAGGTGCAGTAGACACTGCACCAAGCAGTCATTAATGAAGCCCAGATAACAGTGTTCAGCAGCAACTCTTTACAAAAGTTCTTTCGGTTTTTTTGTCTTCTAATCTTTGAAAATACTTTTGTTTTTCTTTTAAATTCCTTTGATTTTTTCTTGGAAAAAAATACAAAATATTTTTAATCATCCAAAAGCCCTTTTTTCAACAATGTCTAAGAAAAAGCCTCCAGTTTCTAAAGGTATTCAGCTTGCAATTTAAAAATATCTATTACTAACAATTATATGCCCGAGAATAAACCATTATATTGTGAATAGTTAAGTGCACTTATGCATTCCATGCAGGACTATTAATTAGCACAGTTTTTCTTTCCAGGACTGGTTTCACACAATACCAGAACTGTTCTCACTAATCTTCTTGAAGCAAAAATGATAGAGGCTGGTAGCACCTGATATAGACTAACCAATTTATTGAGGCATGAGATTTCAAGGACAAGAGTCTACATCATCCATTTTGAGGACTATTCCCCTCAAAGGTTCGTGCTTTAATGAGCTGATTAGTCTATAAGGTGCCACCAGCCTATATCATTTTTGCAATGTTTGCCACTCCAGATTAACACGGCCATTCCTCTTAAAGTTTTCTTTTTGAAGCCCAAGCACTTGAGTATGCAAAGGCTGACCGAGGGTTCAAGTTAAATAAAACCAAAAGACGCCCACTCTGTAACTACTGTACCTCCTTACCTCAAAATGCAGGCAATAGTAAGACAGTAAGAGTTCCAAACTCTGAGCATGGCTCTTTAGTCTCAGTACACTAATCTTCTCAGCCTAGAAGACATGTCTGATGTCCTGCCCATATCAGAGAGAGCGCCTGTGCCCTCAATATCATAGGTAAAATCTGTGCTTCCATTGACATAAAAAAAATCCATCAACACCTGGATTAACTGTCAGTTTCACAGTAGGGCTTCAAAGTTGACTAGGTCCTCATCAACGTTAAGGTGGATTCCCTCAATTTCTATGAAGAAACCTCTGGTGTCAGTATCCATAACACAGTTCCTCTGTCATCAAGAAAGAGGATTATCTAAATGTCAATGTCCATAATAAAGCACAAGCTTCACAGTTTAAAGCTCCCACAGAGTTTTTGGCAGGGCTGCCTAGCTTTATACATTCCCTGTCATCTTGAAATGATTTTGTCCATCGGTGACTCTGCAAAGGTCTTTTTTGTATTTGCCTACTGTACAGCTGCAGGGTGTCTTTAACCAGATGATGGTGTCATATTCAGGAGTCAGCTCAGGAGCAAAGCAATCACGTCCACTAGGGGGAAAGCTAGTCAGGAGAGCTGATTGCAACCTTTTACTCCAAGCATTCTAGATCAGACTCAGAGCTGTACTGGAGCCAGATTATGACTCTAGTGATGCAGTCTTAGAACAGTAATGATTTTCCTGGTTTCCCATCACAGACATCTCAATTAGTGCCAAGAAATTCTCCGCCAAAGGACTCTTTGTTTTCATCCTTTTTTAATAAGATATCTCGGGCTGTTTCCTCTTTCCCACAGAAGAAGGCAGAGCCAACAGCCTTATCACTAGACATTCTCCAGTACTGCAACATCTCAAGTGCAACATGTCCATTCTGGTTTATCAGACCCTTTAAAGCTTGCAAAGAAAAAGGAAAGTACCATTCATATATAGGTAAGAGGATGGATGCAAATATCAGATCCAACATGAAACCCTGTTATCTGACTCAATGTTCTTATTTTTCTTAAAACTCATGGGTAAATGCAAAGGTAACATTCCCTCCAGGCCATTGACTCCATCTGTTTTGCATCAGGCTACTAGCCCAAACTTTGCTCAGTCAATGCCTACCTTGCTTGGGGGGTCTGGTGTGTGGGAGGAGGATCAATAAGTATCTTAAAGCTGTAAAGGCCAGTGTCCATTGCTTCTAATCTACAGGGTAGAAAGAGTAGTTACTCACCTGTAACAGGTGTTCTCCAGGAGCAGCAGGAATCAGTCCTCACATATGGGTGACGTCGGCGCCGACGAAGCCCCCGTGTGGAGCATTTCCCCAGGTTTCAAAGAAAGCCTTTGGGAATTGCAGCGCGCATACGCGGTCCCCTTCCCGCCCAAGGGTGCCATCTTGCTCAGTCTGATTGTGGTAGGCGAAGGCCTATGATCCATGGTGTCTGAAATGAGCAGAGAGGCCTGAGTAGCTTGACCTGTAAATGAAGCCTGTGGAGAGGCCCAAAGGAATTACACATTCCCCTGAATTGCTGCTACCATAGAATCGAAACTTAGAAAATATAGAAAAACAAGTTTAATTGGTATTGATAAGAGAGCACAGCTTCTATGGAATTAATTAACACTGCTGAAAGAAAAGTTACAGTGCCCTGCTTTCCCACATGTTCTAGCTAGCTAAGACCTTGGAGGAGAGAAGTATCAAAGTTGGAAGAACTGACCATTGTAATTGGGACTAGAAGGGGGGTAAGCAGGTGCTGAGCCCAGACCAAAGTCCTAATTGGATGACTACGTAATGTTACCGGGACCAATAGATGGGGTGAAAGGGGTTACCGGGACCAATGAGAAGTTTGCCTATACCTAGAATGGACAAGAAAAGTATAAAAGTTGTTGTTTTACTAACAGCCATTGCTCAGCCATTTTGAATTTGATTCTGCTTGAGTCTTGTGCACAAATAAATGATTTGGACCTTCTGAACAGACTCCTGGTATCATTGGTTTGTCTGCGCTCTGCTGCTACATATTCTTGGTGCGTTGGCCGGGAAGGTGTGGTAATAGAGGGTATATAGGGCAATATACCACTACTTTCCGCCTCTACAGGTTTGGTCCTGCCGGGATCGTGCCCTCCCGACGTGGGCTCGCTCTCTGGCGCCACCGGTCCCTTGTATCGGAGGGAGCTGGCCGGACCTCGGCGGGTGCCGAGCCCAGACGGAACCAACACCTCGAACCCGTGAGGGGAGTCCGAGGTCCAACTCATGCGCTTGCTTGGGAACTAGGACCGGATCCGGTGAGTATAGATTTTGATATGTCTAGACAGAAGAGTCAGAGCAGAACTGTTGTTTGAACTTTGGAATTTGATATTTGGTAAGAGAGCTTGATCACCTCTCAAGACGGTCCGATTAACCTTGCATGAGTATGCGCAAGGTGAAACTATCGTCTTTTTGAACCCTGCATGAGTATGCGCAAGGTCTTTTGATTTTGGAATTTGATATAGCCTAGTCAGCAGAGACAGGATTGGGCTGTTTTTGGGATACATTGCTAGCATGATTGTGTGAATGAAGTGTGAATGAGAGGTCTTGCAACACAGACCAAGCGAAGGCGGACTCCTGAGTAACGCATTTTCTGGCCGGGCGACCGCGTCCAGATCGTAAAAAGGAGGAAGCGACCGTCGTCTTGTCTTGTCATTTGTTTCCCTTGAATGTTTCCAGGGCCGTGAGGACCCCTTACCCACGGTCCGCCTTCCTTTTCCCTTCTGTCTGTTGTTGCGCGCACACATCGAAATGGGAGGGGCGGAGTCTACTAGGAACACTCCGTTAGAATGTATGATCAAACATTTTAGTAAAGGATATTCAGGAGATTATGGAGTAAAACTGACTGCCTCACGATTACAGCTTTTGTGTACTAGGGAGTGGCCCGTCATAGACCCCATGTGGCCTCGAGATGGAACATTTAACCTAGGAATTATTCAGTCAGTTCATCGGAAGGTACGAGTAGCGCACCCCGATCAGTATCCCTATATAGATTCTTGGTTAAGTATTTGTGAAGATCCGCCCCCTTGGGCGAAGCGCTGTTATGAAGAGCAGTGCAGAATAATGTTAGCATTAACAGATCAGACCCAGAAAACAGGGACAGCTAAGAAACCTAGCCAGAAACCTGTTCTTGTAGATCCTGAGTCCCCGGGAGCTGTAATTAGGCAGTCCCGAGCCCAGCACCCAGTGAGAGTACCACCGTGTCCCAGGGCAGGCCCCCGGGACGGGGAGAGTCCACCTCCTCACCAGCCAGAAGATCAGCCAGATGAAATACCCAGAGAAGATGCTAGAGAGGATGCTGATCAGTCTGAGGCAGAGACTGAGGATAAGCTGGAGTCAGAGCTGGAGGATGACGATGTATCCTCCCAGACAGAGACAGAAAGTGAAAAATCAGTTGTCAGTGCTAGTTCATCTGTTGCAAGCGAGGCTCCCCAGACTAGGCGAGTCTCAAAGCTGAAAGTCCCTACCCAGATCCCGAAAGTCACTACTAAGAAGCCGAAAGCCACCCCAAAAGTAATAGCCCCCTTGAGACAAGTCCCGGGGTTACCCGTGCGGGATGAGCATGATCAGATAGTAGCAGGACCCCTGAGTTTAGTATATGTACCTTTCTCCACTGCTGATTTGTTGAACTGGAAGATACATTATGCTTCCTACACTAATAAGCCCCAAGAGTTAACAGAATTGATGCATACAATCATGGAAACTCACCAGCCCACTTGGGCAGATTGCCGTCAGCTCCTGTCTACTTTATTTACTACAGAGGAGCGGACACGAATTAAGCGAGCTGCTATCGACTGGATGGCAGGCAATCCCCTGGTAGAGAGAGAGGAAGCAGGAATAGACAATCGCGAAGCAGCTCAGAAAGAATTCCCTAATGAAGACCCCAAATGGGATCCAAATACTGAAGTAGGATCCAGAGCCCTATCCCGGTTTCGCCAAGGCCTCATGCAAGGTCTGAGAAGGGGGGGTCAGAAAGCTATGAATCTTTCTAAAGTGACCGAAGTTAATCAGGGCATAGATGAGAGCCCAGCAGTATTCTATGAGAGATTGACTGAAGCGTACAGGATGTATACTCCCTATGACCCAGATGCCCCAGGAAGCTTATGCATGGTGAATTCTGCTTTTGTAAACCAGTCACAACCAGATATTAGATGTAAGCTACAGAAACTAGAAGGGTTTGCGGGCATGAATGCAACACAGTTACTGGAAGTCACTCATAAAGTGTATGTGAATCGTGATAATGAAAGACAGAAAGAAAGTGATCGACGGATGAAGAAGAAAGCGGATTTTTTGGCTGCAGCCATAGTGGAATAGAAAAGGGGAGGTGTCCCTAATCGAAGGAGCAGAGGAAGAGGGCGCGGCCGAGGAAATGACCGGCCCCCATTAGGCACGAACCAATGCGCTTATTGCAGAGAAGAAGGACATTGGAGAAGTGCATGCCCGCGACTCGAAGAGGCCTCTCAGGACGAAGGGGAACACGCCCCTTGGAGGGAAAGAGAGAGAGGCCGACCCCAGAACCGCAGAGGAACCAATCGAGGACATTTTCAACAAGAACGCACGGAGGCCATTCAGGGAGTGGCAGCCGCCACGGCCTATGACTTGGATGAAGCAGATTAGGACAGACCGGGCTCCGAATTCTCTTTAGGTCTCCAGGAGCCTATGGTCAGTATACAAATAGGAGACCAATTTATGGACTTTATGGTTGATACTGGAGCAGAACATTCTGTAGTAGATAAACAAATAGCTCCTTTTTCTACAAGAGCAGTCACCATTGTGGGAGCAACTGGGGCAAAAGCCACAAAGCCATTTCTTCAGAACCGCATATGTAATTTAGGAGGACAGCAGATAACGCACCAATTCCTTTACATGCCAGAGTGCCCAGTGCCATTGCTGGGACGAGATATGCTAGCCAAGCTGCAGGCACAAATATCCTTTACTGAGAAAGGAGAAATGCAAATGACAGTGAATTCCCAGACAAAACCTGCTGGACTAATGGTGCTCACTGTTCCTCGAGAAGAAGAATGGAGATATTATAGTACTGAGCCAAGTACTGAGCCAATCATTGATACCTATTTTGAACCTACTTTCAAAAGCATTGATGCCCCTCCTGGAGTATGGGCAGAAGGCAATCCACCAGGCCTAGCCAAACACATAGCTCCAATAATTGTGAATCTCAAGCCCAGTGCACAGCCAGTACATGTTAAGCAATATCCACTCCCAAGAGCAGCAATTGAAGGTATCCATCGCCACTTGTTAAGACTACTGGAATATGGCCTACTCAAAGTTTGTCAGTCACCATGGAACACACCTCTCCTGCCAGTGCAGAAGCCTGGGACAGGTGACTACCGCCCAGTGCGAGATCTAAGGAGAGTAAATGAAGCAGTTGAGACCATACATCCAGTTGTGCCAAATCCTTACACACTCTTAGGATTGATTCCTGCTGAAGCCACCCATTTTACTGTCTTGGACTTGAAAGATGTGTTCTTTTGCATAAGATTAGCCCCAATTAGCCAGTTGTTGTTTGCCTTTGAATGGCAGGACCCTGTCTCGGGGAGGCGGGGCCAACTCACTTGGACACGATTACCTCAAGGATTCAAGAACTCACCTACCATTTTCAGTGCTGCACTAAACCAAGATCTTTCAAGCTATCCAGTGGCCCCTGAAAGAAGAGTACTCCTCCAATATGTAGATGATCTACTGGTAGCCGCCACTTCTGAAAGTGAATGTATACAAGCCACTACTGACCTCTTGCAACTATTGGATGAAGCCGGATACAAAGTTTCCAGAGCAAAAGCACAGCTATGCCAAAAGGAAGTAAAATACTTGGGCTTTCGTTTAACCAAAGGAAGCCGACAATTGGGACGCGAGAGAAAAGAAGCCGTGTGCAGTATCCCAACCCCAACTACCAGAAAGCAAGTCAGAGCATTTCTGGGAGCAGCAGGATACTGCCGGATATGGATACCTAACTTTGCTCAGATTGCCAAACCACTATATGAAGCCACCAAAGGAGAAGAAAAATCACCACTAGAATGGGGACTTGAGCAAGATACAGCTTTCAAGACCCTGAAGGAAGAATTGATGTCGTCACCAGCACTCGGGTTGCCAGATGTCCACAAGCCTTTCCATCTATTCGTGCACGAGATGCATGGAAATGCCCTAGGCATGTTGACTCAGAAATTGGGACAGTGGGAACGACCCGTAGCGTACCTATCAAAACAGTTGGACACTGTGGCCAAAGGGTGGCCACCATGTTTGAGAGCTGTTGCAGCTACAGCACTACTAGTGAGTGAAGCAGACAAACTCACATTAGGACAGAATCTACGCGTCACAGTACCACATGCGGTACTTGCCCTTATGGAACAGAAAGCAAATCATTGGCTCACCAATTCTCGAATGCTGAAATACCAAAGCATGCTATGTGAAAATCCACAAATACAACTGGAAGTGAGCCATGCCTTAAACCCAGCTACCCTGATACCAATCAGCGAGGACCCCCCGGAGCACGACTGTATAGAAGTCATGGATACTGTATTTTCAAGTCGACCTGATTTAACTGATGTGCCCCTAGAGAATCCTGACCAGACTTATTTTGTAGATGGAAGTAGTCTCATTATCGATGGACGACGTTGTGCAGGATATGCAGTAGTAACCCAGGAGGAAGTCATTGAATCATCAGCTCTTGCATCAGGCACATCAGCACAGAAAGCAGAATTGATAGCACTCGGGGGGCGGAGCTAGCCGCGAATGGAGATGGCAGCCTGAAATCTCTGCTCTCACCCGGACGCTAGAATCCTGACTTCCTATCCCCCAACGGGCCCCGCTGCAAATCCTATTTGCGAGGGAAACGATGTCGGAAAAGTCCACCTTGAAACCGGCAAAGTTAGACTTCGCGCAAGGAGCAGGACATGCAACAAAACGATTGAAACCAGAAGCGGGGTCTCCACAGAAAATGGCGGCGGGGAAGGACTTGATAGAGGGAATTCGTGAAATATTGCAGGAGCTAAGGTTGGTAAAGAGCATGATAGCCTCTAGCAATGAGACGCTGACACAGCTGCAGGAAGATGTGAGCGCAGTGAAAGAACAGTTAAAGGGAGTCTGTGAGCGTGTGTATAATGCAGAAGCGGCAATCGAACGCCATGAGCAGCTTCTGACCCAGATAGGCCCTCTACAGAAAAGAGTAGCGGCGCTCGAGGATCTTAGTGAGGACCAGAGTAATCGCGCCAGAAGAAACAATTTAAGACTTCTAGGCATTCCGGAGGGCTGGGAAGGCTCAGACCCTCTGGGATATTTGCAGAAACTGATTCCTGAACTCTTGCAGATAGCATTTAATAGCCCATTTGAGATTGAGCGGGCCCACCGAGTGCCGTCGCATATAATAGAGCGGCAGAAACATCCGCGGCCTTTTATTATCAAAGTGCTCAGATATCCACAAGTGCTGCAAATATTGCAGTCAGCCAAGCAGAAACCTGAGCTCCGATTAGAGGGCAACAAGATTCTTATCTTCCCGGACCTCTGCAAGAAAACAACAGAAAAACGCAAGGCCTTGCTAGACTGTCGGCCATTGTTACAAAAGCTGAATGCGAGATATGGCCTCTATTATCCAGCACGGATGCGAGTCACCCTGGGAAACAGCACACGGACTTTTGATAATGGGGCGAGTCTGCGCTCCTATCTGGAGGACTATACACGTATGGAGACTGGGACCTGATGAGCTCATAATTGTCTAGTTAGCGTTTGGCAATGTACAGACAACTCTCACAGCGCACTAGCTGGAGACTCAAATAAGTATTACAGGCTGCTGGTGCTATGGGGTAGTCAGCCCTAGTTTCATGTGCAGAGGCCGAAGTTTCTTTACATAGCATCTATGAATAAATAGGGGAATAGGAACTGGTATCAAGTTGGCAACAACAGTTGAATAGCAAGAGAGAGTGGGAATGTTGGGTGGCAGAATGGTGGGTGGGGGGGCGGGCTTCACCATACAAGTGTTGCAGTTAGGTTGTAGTCGCATAATGTTTAGTTTAAATGTTAAAGTGAATGTTATGATTTTAATGTCTAGGACTCTGGAAATGACGGGTACCACCTTAGGAGGAGACGATGGCTACCACTTCGGGTAGTGGGCACCTTCGAGTGGTATCCCTAAATGTGCAAGGGATTCACAACCCAGCCAAACGCAGTAAAATACTTAATTATTGTAAGAAGCAGCGGGCAGATGTCTACCTGCAGGAGACGCATTTAACACGGTCGGAATCACTGAAGGTAGCAGGCGCAGGCTATCAAAATATACTCTCGGCGCATACAAGTAACCGGAAAGGAGGAGTTATAATACTTATACGGACCGCACTGTCGCCGGTTGTCGAGAGTACGGCTGTAGATCCAATCGGGAGATGGGCTAAAGTCAAAGTCCGAATCCTTGCTACGGAATACACTCTAATGACGCTCTACGGTCCACGTCAAGATGATCCCCAATTCTTTGAGGATGTGGCTCATGCGCTCCTAGACTCGGAAGCCTCCAACGTGATCTTGGGCGGGGACTTTAATCTAATACAAGACCCATTGATAGATCGCACCCCCTATAAGAAGCAGCATAAACCGCGATCCAGTAAACTACTGATGGAAATGGCCGAAGCGCTTGGCCTAATCGACCCGTGGAGGCTTCTCCATCCAGCAGAGAGAGAATATACATTTTACTCTATCCCACATAATACGCAGACGCGTATCGACTTCTTTCTCGTCTCCAAAACACTGCTGCCTATGATAACTATGACAGAAATACTAGCACAGACTGTATCAGATCACGCAGGAGTGGTCGTGGAGTTAAGTAATGGCCCAACTGAAAAAACCGCTCCTAGATGGCATTTTGACCGAACATGGCTGAACGATAGTGAATTTTTAGACACAACGCGCAGGGTGGTGGCGGATTATTTTAACTATAATCAGCTGTATGCTACCTCAACCTGGGCGTGGTGGGAAGCATTCAAAGCCACTGTCCGAGGCAGTATGACAACATATAAAATCCGCAAGAAAAGGCAGGCCGATCAACAGCTAGTAGAACTGGAGAGAGAGATACGCACGGCGGTGAACGTGTCCTCTCTAAAAGACCTGACTCACTTGCCCTAATGCGGTTGCAAAGACTGCGCTACCAATACAATACAATTCTCAATGATGAGGCTAGCAAGCAAATAGCGGCTCAACAAGGAGTGTACTATCATGAAAATAATCGAGCTAGTGCATTGTTGGCCCAAACTCTCCGAGCTAAGCAGATACGCTCGCGTATAACTGGACTGAGAGACCCCAGTGGGGAGCTGCGTGTAGCTGATAAAGACATCCTGAAATTGTGTGAAACATTTTATTCCCAGCTATATTGCTCAGAAAAGACTTACAATGAGGATCGGTTCTCTGATTTTGTCTCGGGGGTGATAGGGCCCAAGCTCTCGGATTCTCAACAGAGATTGTTGTCGGCAGACATCGCCTGTTCGGAAATACAGCTGGCACTGCAGCAAATGGCGAGAGGGAAAGCTAGCGGGCCAGACGGATTGCCCATCGAATTCTACTTAGGCGCTGGACCATGGCGTTATATAGTGATATCGTGGACTGGATCGTTATGCCTGCATTCTGGTAACTTGCTGTCTCTATTACTCTCCTTCTCTTATCTGTGTACTTCTTTCTGTCTTCTATTCTGTCCTATCTTATAATGGCGTTCTTTTCCTATTTCCTCAAATAATATATTATTGTAAACCGCTTTAATGCCTTTTGGCCTAAGCGGTATATCAAATGATTAATAAACATAAACATAAACATACTCTGCTTTCAAGCAGGAGCTATTGCCGGAGCTACATGCATACTTCACTGAGCTTAAAAATGAATCCCCAGCAGTGGGATCCCTAGCAGCTGCTACTATTGTAATTCATCCCAAACGGGGTAGAGATGCCCAAAAGCTGGAAAATTATCAGCCAATATCGTTTCTTAACGCTGACTACAAAATATATGCCAAGATACTAGCTAATCGGCTTAACAAAGTCCTAAGTACACTCGTGCAAGCAGATCAATGTGGATTTATGCTGGGCAGGACAACGGCTGATAATGGACGGCTCCTCTTGCATGTACTTCAGAGCGCACAGTGTTCATCCAAGCCGCTGATAGGCCTTGCACTCGACGCAGAGAAAGCCTTTGATAGAGTAGAGCTTCCCTACCTCTTCCGAGTAATGCAATGGTTTGGAATACCAGAACCTTTCCTCGCTGGCGTCAGAATGCTATACGCGCATCCCGTAGCACGAATAGCTGCCAATGGTGGGCTCTCGCCGGAATTCTCTCTAACCAGAGGAACGCGACAAGGATGCCCTTTATCACCTCTACTATTTAATCTAGCGCTTGAACCTTTACTTATTCGCCTACGTCAACAACGGAATGTTGAAGGCATACAAGTTGGAGGGCAACAGATCAAGCTGTCGGCATACGCTGATGACCTGTTTTTGTTCTTAGACCCGTTGACGCTTGATGCTGCAATGGAAGTTATTTCCTCCTACTCTGGAGTATCGGGCTATAAGTTAAACCTGTCCAAAACAGTACTGATACCGCTCAATAGACATCTCGATGAATCATTCATACAAAAGTACCCGTTCAAGTTAGAGTCTACATCCTTTAAGTACCTTGGAGTAGTTTATGGAACTACAGTACCAGACACGATGTAGCTATGTAAGGCACAATGTGTGAGCATTGTGCAGGACTCCATCTCTAAATGGACCCCCTTGAATTTGACGTGGTGGGGACAACTCGAGACCATCAAAATGGTAGCTGTGCCTAGAGTCAATTACCTACTTACCATGGTTCCGATGCTGTTCGATCGACAATTCTATAAGAAAATAGAGAGCCTCTTGGTATCCTTTCTATGGGGTGGCAAGACGCCACGGATTGCGCTTTGGAAGCTCAAGTCTCCTAAGCAGAGCGGAGGTATACACTTTCCGGACTTTTATAATTATCATCTGGCAGCCCTGATGAAGCAGGGGGTGCTGTGGAGTGATGAAGCACCTGCACAGGACGTCCCGTCTGGCTGAGAGTGGAGACTACTCTGAGTAAACCTATCCCGCTCTGGATGCGGCTAAGCATAAGTAACACTACCGATGACTCTATTAATGAGATACTGCGCGATACCCAACGAGCATCTCAAATACTGAAACCTTATATACAGACGGAGCAGGAGTATGCTGATGCCACTATATTGTGGGGCAATGACGAATTCAAGATAGCTGGCCGTAGTTTCGTCTGGATTCCTTGGCTAACCTGAGGTATCTACTGCCTAGGACAGTTGGTAGCAGCCGGCGCATACAAATTCTTCCAATCCCTGCAGCACGAATATGAATTGCCTATACGATGCATGTACCAATGGTGTCAGCTGCGCCACTGTTTAAGTCGAGCCGGAGTACTGCCGGCCGTGTTGCGCAAGAAGCGCCCTTTTCATCAAGAGGTTCAAGCCTTTAAGACCGAACCACAGCTTCTTTCCAGATTCGCAGCTCTACTTAGAGAGGGAGGCAAGAGAGGCTGCACTGGTCTGCAGAAGGTTTGGGAATCAGAGGTCGGCGAGCTGGCCGACTCTGAAGACTGGGGGGAACTATGGTGGACCCAGCGGAAGATAACGAGAGCAGCCTCCCTCAATCAGATCTATATTTTATGATGCATCGAGCCTACTTGACGCCTGTCTGCACGGCCAAGTGGAGTGTTAACAAAGATGCTAAGTGCTGGTCCTGTAGAGAAGCAACAGGTACTCTTGCTCACATGATATTTTACTGCCCTATACTGCAAGAATACTGGCAGGGAGTCTGGGACCGAATATCACAGCTGCTCAACATACATACAGCGATTACTTATCGTATTGTCACTTATAAATCCCTGGCAGGGGAAGTAACCTTAGGGAAAGAGGACGCGATAATCCTTGACTTACTTGTGAACCTCGCATTGAAAGCCATCTTGTGTCACTGGAAGGACTTTCGGATGTTGAGTGTCGCACACTGGTGGAGTCTAGTGTTTCATCATCAAGCATGTGAGCGCGCGTATGCATCCCAGAACCCCGCTTTTTGACCACGATTGGCTAAATGGGATGCCCTCGATTTGATAAAAATCCAGCAAAGAGTGGGTTAGCATATTGTCTGACCTGGGTGGTGCCCGTCACAGAGTCTCATTTTCATTACTTTACTTCTTACTTTTCTTCTTATGTATAGTTTCTTATTTTTAGTGATAGTGAATAGACGTTAGTGCTGTTGAGTGGAATATATTGAGCCTAGTAATAAGTGAAGAGGCGACTGTGGCTATGTATGAACTACAATGATCAAGTGTTGATAGTTTTCACTTTGTTCATATGAAAGTACCTGTCTGTGAATAGTTGTGTAAAAGCAAAATAAAGAATTAAAAAAAAAAAGAATTGATAGCACTCACCAGAGCACTAGTATTAGGTGCGGGACTTCTGCTGAATGTATACACCGACTCAAAATATGCCTTCACCACTTTGCACGCACATGGAGCTCTCTACAAAGAACGAGGGCTCATCACCTCAGGAGGCAAATCAATCAAATATGGCCCAGAAATATTGATGTTACTAGACGCAGTATGGGCCCCGACACGTGTAGCTATCATACACTGTCGTGGACACCAAGCAGGAAAAGGAGAAATTGCCCAAGGAAATAGATTTGCTGATGCTTCAGCACGTAAAGCAGCCATGACAGGCCAAATTTCACCACAAGCCATGCCAAAACAAGCAGCATTGTTTCCAGTACCCCTTAATTTATGGACGCCACGATTTACCACCAAGAAATTGGACTACTACTGTAACAAAGAAGAGGGAGTACTGAAAGATGGATGGATTGAACTGCCACCTCCCGAGGGCAGTCAACCCCCAGGACGAATAGTGATTCCTGAATCATTGGGACCAGCCTTTGTCAAAGCTTTTCATCAAGCCACACATTATGGGAAGAGTGCTATGGAGAAAGCACTCAAACCACATTTTTGTATCGCTCTATTGGGAGCCCTGTCAGCCTCAGTAGCTCGCCAGTGTCTAATTTGTGCCAAGAATAATGCCAAACAGGGTCCCACGCCACCACCACGAGTTCAGTCAGGAGGTGTAACCCCCATGCACCTCCTGCAAGTAGATTTTACTGAAATGCCAAAAGCCAATGGATATCGCTACTTGTTAGTATTAGTTTGTACCTTCTCTGGGTGGGTGGAAGCTTTCCCCACCAGGACTGAAAAAGCCCGAGAAGTAACTAAAGTTTTGCTAAGAGAGATTATCCCCAGATTTGGAATTCTAGCAGTAATAGGGTCAGACAATGGACCCTCCTTTGTATCTCAGATTACCCAGCAGTTAGCAAGTGCCCTACAGATACAATGGAAGTTGCACACAGCATGCAGACCCCAAAGTTCAGGGAAAGTTGAGCGAATGAATAGAACTTTGAAATCTCAGATGTCCAAGCTATGTCAGGAGACCCACCTAAAGTGGCCCCAGGTTCTCCCAATAGCATTACTTAGAATACGCTCAGCTCCTGTAAAATCATCAGGATTTTCCCCTTTTGAAGTTGTGTATGGCAAACCCCCACCAATAGTGCAGGGTGTTAAAGGTAGTTTGCCACAGATTGGTTCAGAAATAACCAGACAAGAACTTCTAGCTCTTAGTTTTGTTCTGCAGACTCTCCACACGTGGATACAGGACCAGTTGCCTATCAATTTGACGGAACCACTGCATCCCTACAAGCCTGGTACCTCGGTGTGGATCAAAGATTGGAAGAAGACACCGTTGGAACCTCATTGGAAGGGACCATATACCGTCATCTTGTCTACCCCGACTGCAGTAAAGGTAGCAGAAATCGAGTCCTGGATTCATCACAGCAGAGTCAAGCCAGCATCAGTTCCAGAGCAGGACCAGTGGACAGCAGAGCCACATCCTGACATCCCTTTGCGTCTTACCCTACGAAGGCAGCCAGCAGCCTAAACTTATCGGGGACACTCATGAACTACAGTGTCCTACAGCAGCCAAGTCTTTCGAAGAGGATTGCTGTTCCCTATACAGCAAAGACATTTGTTTTCTTCATCAACTAACTGTGCCTTTATAGACTTTCGTCAGGCCAACTACACTTGATAAGTTGGCATCATCGCATAACGAGACTCTTGAGGATCTTCAATCAACATTGACACCCGTTGAATTGCTTCATTAGCAGACGGGTCAGCATCGCGCCAAGAAGAAGAAGACGACGTGGTCAAGACTTTCCAGCGGAGATCCAGAAGAACTACAATCAACATGCATCTTTGTTTCTATTTTGCTTTGGCTGCTTGCCTGGGGAGTTTTGAACTGGTTTATGCTTTACCCCCATGTACTGCCTGCATTACTACTACCCAGACTGGAATGAAAGTGACTCAGACTTTGCTTTATAATTCTTACTATACCTGTACTGGTACAGTAAGTCGGTGTATTTATAACACCACTGAACTGAATGTTTGTACTAAAGGTACTTCTAAAGTTTGTTTTAACCCACATCAGAACCCATACCTTAGAGATAAGATGGAATGATGCAGATGGAGCGTTACTAAATGCTACACTCCCACTCACTGATCCCACACAGCCTGCTGTTTTATATTTTGATGCCTGTGATGCCATCAATAGAGATAGTCGTTCAAAAAGTGCCAATTGGGAGAAAGCTTATGCTAATGATCATAAATATATGTGTCCTGAAGGAACCACAGGATGGGGGGCCTGCACAGGTAAACGAGGTGTAGCAGACAAATACAGCACAGCACCAGTTAAAGACTATTATTGCCCGAGGTGGGAATGTGTGTTCTATGCTACATGGCAAACTGGCCCGATAGAAAATACTAGAGATAATCAAATGGCTGCCTTAACCAAGCCATATGCGAAGAATTCTAAAACTTGTAAGACAGGTACTTGTAATCCACTAGAGTTGTTAATAGCCGATCCCAGTGCATGGAAACAAGGATATAAATTTGGATTACGCATTGCAGGTTCTGGATCAGATCCAGGGACCATTGTATATATTAGACTAAATACTCAAGCCCATCGATCATCAAAGTATCACATACATAACACTTTCTATGAAACCATGCACATAAATAAGTTTGATATTCCTCACCCTTCTCAGAATTTGTTCTTAGTGTTAGCTGGAGCTGTGGTCTCCAGTCTCCATATCTCAGATTGTTATTTTTGTGGTGGAACCAAGATGGGTGATCAGTGGCCTTGGGAGGCCCAAGAATTTAATTACTCAGTAATTTACAACCAGACAGAGCTACACAAGACAACCAGTGAATGGGTATTAGCACACCCAATAGTTGGACGTCTGAGTTATGCTCGAACTGGACCCCGGTTTATCTCTAAGGTAGGACAGTTGTCTGTCTTAGCCAGATGTTTTATAATCACACCACAAAGCAAACATCTTGGTGGTCAGGAGTTAATGAACCTGAACCCACCAATCCATTAGCGAGGTTTCCAGAGCTTGCCCCTTTATGGACTAACCTCAACCAGCGTCATAGCTGGCAAGCCCCACCAGGCCTATATTGGATTTGCGGAACCCGAGCATATGCTCAACTCCCTATCCACTGGGGAGGAGCATGTGTCTTAGGAACTATTCGACCCTCTTTCTTTTTATTGCCCACAGAACATGGAGAACAATTAGGCTACCCAGTTTATTCAAAAAGACAGAAAAGAGCAGCTTTACAGATAGGCAAGTGGGAGAAATGGGATGGTGACGATTGGCCACCAGAGCGAATCATTGCCTATTATGGACCTGCCACTTGGGAGCAAGATGGCATGTGGGGATATCGTACCCCAATTTACATGTTGAATAGAATTATATGCCTGCAAGCAGTAGTTGAACTCATTACTAATGAAACCAGCCAAGCACTTACACTTTTAGCTAGACAAAGCACACAGATGCGCACTGCAATCTATCAGAATCGCTTGGCACTAGATTACTTATTAGCTGCTGAAGGAGGAGTTTGTGGTAAACTGAACCTCACAAATTGTTGTTTGAAGATAGACGATAAGGGTCAAGTTGTTGAAGAAATTGCTGAACACATGCGGAAGCAAACTTATGTGCCAGTACAGACCTGGCATAGTCTTAAGATACCCAATTGGTTTGCATCTATCTTCTCTGGATTAGGAGGATTCACTACTTTTGCTATGATAATACTAATCTTTGTAGCTTTGTTCTTTATGTTACCATGTATAATCCCATGTTGTATGCATTCTATTAACAGTGTTATTGAGAATACAGTGGAGCGGAAAACCGCAACTAAGATTTTAGCCTTATGGCACCCTAATCCTACTACACATGGTCGGAACTCGACCCCAGTGTAATTGAGTGATTTAATTCTCACACCTTATTAGTAATAGGGTGAGATTAATCAAAGGGGGGAATGTGGTAGGCGAAGGCCTATGATCCATGGTGTCTGAAATGAGCAGAGAGGCCTGAGTAGCTTGACCTGTAAATGAAGCCTGTGGAGAGGCCCAAAGGAATTACACATTCCCCTGAATTGCTGCTACCATAGAATCAAAACTTAGAAAATATAGAAAAACAAGTTTAATTGGTATTGATAAGAAAGCACAGCTTCTATGGAATTAATTAACACTGCTGAAAGAAAAGTTACAGTGCCCTGCTTTCCCACATGTTCTAGCTAGCTAAGTGACCTTGGAGGAGAGAAGTATCAAAGTTGGAAGAACTGACCATTGTAATTGGGACTATAAGGGGGGTAAGCAGGTGCTGAGCCCAGACCAAGGTCCTCATTGGATGATTACGTAATGTTACCGGGACCAATAGATGGGGTAGAAGGGGTTACCGGGACCAATGAGAAGTTTACCTATACCTAGAATGGACAAGAAAAGTATAAAAGTTGTTGTTTTGCTAGAAACCATTGCTCAGCCATTTTGAATTTGATTCTGCTTGAGTCTTGTGCACAAATAAATGATTTGGACCTTCTGAACAGACTCCTGGTATCATTGGTTTGTCTGCGCTCTGCTGCTACATGATGACATAGCTAAAAGACAGCAAAAATAGCAAAAAATAAATCATATGACTGCAACTCCAAGGGGAGGAGGGAGGGTTGTGAGGACTGATTCCTGCTGCTCCTGGAGAACACCTGTTACAGGTGAGTAACTGCTCTTTCTCCAGGACCAAGCAGGAAGTCAGTCCTCACATATGGGACTCCCCAGCTTAAGGCTACCGGAGACCCCAAGCCGAAAAAATGAGCTCCCTCTAGAGCGTTAGAACGTAAGGAAGGAATCTTCTCTGAGAACGCGCCCGACCGGTGGCCCAACATCAGGGCCGGAGGGAAGGAGTTGCCTAAACCCCAAAGAGATTATGGAGTACTGCCTATCCGAAAGCACTGTCCCTGCGGGACTCCCTCTCAAGGCAGTAATGGGCCGCAAAGGTCTGGCTTGAAGTCCAAGTAGCGGCCCGGCAGATGTCTGCCAACGGAACAGAGCGGAGATGAGCCACTGACGCAGCCTTCGCCCTGACACGATGAGCCATGACTCGACCCTCCAACGAGAGGCCGGCTGCCCCATAAGCCCAGGAGATACAGTCCGCGACCCATATGGACAAAGTACGCTTGGAGACAGGTAACCCCAACTTATTGGGGTCAAAAGAAACGAAGAGCTGAACAGCCCTCTGGTGCTCCCACCTACGGTCAAGGTAGAAGGATAACGCCCTCCTACAGTCCAGGGTATGCAGGACCATCTCAGCCCGGCTGGCATGCGGCCTGGGAAAGAAAGTCGGAAGAACCACCTCCTGATTGAGGTGGAAAGAGGAGACAACCTTAGGGAGAAACTTAGGGTGAGTCCGTAAGACTACCCTATTCCTGTAGAACCTAGTGTAAGGGGGATCAGACACTAGCGCCTGAAGTTCACTTACTCGCCTAGCAGAGGTAAGAGCTACCAGAAACAAAGTTTTCCAGGAGAGAAAACGGAGAGGACAGGTAGCCATAGGTTCAAATGGCGGACAAGTAATTCACTGTAAGACCACATTTAAATCCCACTCAGAGGACTGGTGAAAAGATCCATGGTGGGGAGGCCCCACCTCAGAAAGATCTGCTGAACCACCAATGGATTCAATCTCCATTCGTGTGGTTGCAGGATCCTGCTCAGTCTGTCAGCCAGGTAATTCTCTTGATCTGGGAGGTAGACTGCCTTGAGAAGGATTCAGTGATTGATGGCCCAGGAGCACAGTCGTTGTGCTTCCTGACATAGAAGGAAGGAGCCTGTGCCTCCTTGCTTGTTCACGTAAAACATGGCAACTTGATTGTCCGTCTGGACCAGTACAGACTGGTGAGACGTGAGATGGGAGAAGGCCCTCAGAGCTAAGCGTATCGCCCGCAGCTCCAGGAAATTTATCTGCTGTGCAGCCTCCCAAGGGGTCCAGAGACCCTGAATACATGCCCCTTGGCAATGCGCTCCCCAACCTTGAAGAGAAGCATCGGTTGTCAGCACTTGAGAGTGTGGAGGGGTTTGAAAAAACACCCCGAGCACCAGATTCGGAAGATGAAGCCACCATTGCAGAGAGGAGTCAAGCAGTGTGGATATTCTTACTGAGTCTGCAAGACTACCTGAGGCCTGATGCCACTGAGTTCGAAGACTCCACTAAGCAGGCCGCATATGCAGGCGGGCATTGGGGGTTACATGAACCATGGAAGCCATATGGCCGAGAAGTCTCAGGAATTGCCTGGCGGAGACCAGGGAATTGCTGCAAAACTGCCTGGCTAGATCCATTAATCTGTGGGCTCTGTCCACGGGAAGAAAAGCCTTCGCCTGAAGGGTGTCCAGCCTTGCTCCTATGAACTCCATGTTCTGGGACGGGAGCAAAGTGGACTTTACAAAGTTTATGACAAACCCCAAGTGCTGAAGCAGAGCCACAGTGCGAAGGGTGGCTTGACTGGCCTCCTGTGAAGACTGGCCCCTTATGAGCCAGTCATCCAGGTATGGGAACACAAAAAGACCTTGAAGCCTTAGGTAGGCCGCCACCACCGCCAGGCACTTTGTGAACACCCTGGGGGCAGAGGTTAGGTCAAAGGGTAGTACTCTGTACTGATAGTGGTGTCCTCCCACAACAAATCTGAGAAATTGTCTGTGGTCTGGATGAATAAGGATGTGAGTATAAGCATCCTTTAGATCTAAGGAGCATAGCCAATCTCCCTGCTGGAGGTAGGGCAGCAGGATTCCAAGGGTAAGCATCTTGAACTTTTCCCTCTCCAGGAACTTGTTCAGGTTTCGCAAGTCTAGGATGGGTCTGAGGCCTCCTGTTCTTTTTGGTACCAGAAAGTACCCGGAATAAAAGCCGTGACCTCTCAGGTGGTGGGGCACCGGTTCCACAGCCCATTCCTTTAGTAGACTTGCTAACTCCTGTAGGAGTAGGTCCCTCTGCAGAGGGGGTCTTGGAGGCTCCCCAGGAAAAAAGGAGGGAGGTACCTGGTGAAAATGAAGAAGATAGCCCTTTTGGACTATATGGAGTACCCAGGTATCTGTTGTGACGGCTGACCACCTGTGGGCAAAGAGGGCCAGCCGGCCTCCTGTGCTGATGTGAGCCAGCTGAGGAGGAGAGACTATGCTTTCCGAGTCAAAAACCCCCGCCCTGCTGTGCAGGAGACGGTGTTGGTGGCTTGGGGGCCTTCTGCCTACGGGGCCCAAGACCTTGCCCCTTGGCCTGCTGACCCTGTTGGGGAGCTGCAGAGGCCTGATAATGAGGGTATTGTTTATAGGCAGATGTCTTCCTCGGGTAAAAGTTCTTTTTTCCCGAGACTTCTTCTTCTGAGAAGGGGCAGAGGTTTTTCTGGACAGCCTAGTCCTGGTCAGAGTCTCGGTCTCAAGTTCAGCAGCCTTTTCAGCCATGGGTTTGCCAAAAAGTTCTCACCTCGGCAGGGGACATCGACCAACTTGTCCTGTACCCATGACTCGAGGTCCGATGACTGTAGCCAAGCCCGTCGGTGGGCACCGATGCCGTCCCCGGCTACTCGGGCCGAAGCCTCGAAGCCATCGTAGGCTGCTCGAGAGATAAACTTCGAGCACTCTCTAATACCAGTGGACAAGGCCTGGAACCTCTGCAAAGGTTCCTCGGAGAGATCAGCAGAGAACCCGGCAATCTCCTTTGCCAGGTCTCGAAGGTACATGCCCATGTAGAGCTGGTATGTCTGGACACGACAAGCAAGCATAGAGCCCTGGAAGCACTTCTTACCGAGGGCATCCAGGTTCTGGGCCTCCCGGCCGGGAGGCACCGAGGAGTGCATCTTCTGACTTTTCAGTCGATGCATTGCCGATTCCACAACCATGGAGTGGTGCGGTAATTGTGCCTTTTGGAACCCGGGGCTCTTGTGGACTCGATAGATGGAATCAACCCGCTTGCTTAACACCGGTGTTGAGGCTGGGGTCTCCCACATGCGGAAGAGCAGCCGTTCCAGCATCGGAGGAACCGGTACAGTAAAGGCCTCCTTCGGGGGAGAGTCATACTGGAGGGCCTCGAGCTCCTCGGCTCGAGGCTCCCCCTTGGGATCCGCAGGGAATGCCAAGGCCTCGGCCATATGCTGCACGAATTCCGAGAACCGGGTATCCTCCGGTGGGGATCGTCTCCGAGGTTCGGACTCCGGTGAGTCCGATGGGACACACCAAGTCCGAAAGGTGTTGGGTGACTCCTCATCCTCCGTCTCCCAGCCAGACTCCTCGGAGGAGGAATCGAGTGGTTACGGTCGGGCAGGCACCGATGCCCTCCGCCCCGACGCCGAGGGAACCGGCTTCAATGACCTCGGTCCCGAACGGGAGGCCGAGGGAGACCGTGGCTGAGGATCAACTCGAGCTCGCATGGACTCGAGGATTGGCTCGGCCTCCGGGGTCGACTTGGACGTCGATGTCCCGGTGGTCGGGGCAGATGCACTGGTGAGACCGGCGATCAGTGCCCGCTGCTGCTCCATGAAGGCAGCCAAGCTGCTGTCCAAGGCCGTCAACCTGAGTCCGAGCTCAGGAGACTCAGCAGCCCCCGACTCGGGCCCCGATGGCGTCGGGCCCAACGTCGGCTCCCCTGGAGGAGAGTCCACGAGGACTACAGTACTCACGTGCCCAGGAGACTCCATCTCGAGACGAGGTTGTTTGGCAGGCCTCTCCGACTCCGAAGACCCGGGACGGCGGTCGGGGCTATGCGACCTGGCCCTTGAGGAACCAGGTGCATCCGCAGATGCCACCCTCGCGGGTTTATTCTTCCTGCGCTGCTCCCGCAAAGTAGACCCCCGCTCAGAGGAACCCCGATGCTGCTCGGGGCCGGAGTCCCAAGACGTCGAGGCCTCTGACGAGGTCCAGGCCCGTCCGGACGTGGAGTCAGAGAAGATTCTGTCCTTTTGGTGCTGCCGACTCCTCAACGCCTTCGAGGACATTTTTCCACATGGACCACAGATCATCGGGTCATGATCGGGTCCGAGGCAACGGAGGCAGCAGTCATGTGTGTTGGTGAGAGACATAAGTTTCTTACACCGATCACACTTTTTAAACCCGCTGGCAGCCATTGGGGGAAAAAGGGCCCCTGCGAGGTCGAAAGACAGGACTGCCAGTGAAAAAAGAAAAATGGCGCAAACACTAGTCACTAAGGACAAAAAACGAAAAAAAGAAAGTGGGCTTGATACTGGCGTATCAGGCCCAGGCGGGAAAAAGGATCCGGCGTCGAACCGAAGAAGGAAGACAAAAAACAGGGTAATCAACTTTTTCCTCGGCGAAAAACGAACTACGTCCGTCGGGCTCCACGGAAAAAAGAAGACTGAGCAAGATGGCACCCTTGGGCGGGAAGGGGACCGCGAGTGCGTGCTGCAATTCCCAAAGGCTTTCTTTGAAAGCTGGGGAAATGCTCCGCACGGGGGCTCCGTCGGCGCCGATGTCACCCATATGTGAGGACTGACTTCCTGCTTGGTCCTGGAGAAACCAAGATCCTAGTGTGTCAGCAGATATTGCTCACATTGAGGTAGGATGGCAGATGGAGAGACTGAAAGTCTTGGCTACTGCAAGATTTCTAAGCTGGCTGGAGAAATCTGTGGAAAGCACTGTTGACCCAAAGATATTAGCTTGAGATGAGTCAGTGGCTGAAGCTTTGCAGAAGGTGCCAGCCTGCAGGTCAGGGAATGTACATACTGAAATGTCATCTTCTTTTGAAACAGCTGTAGATCCTGCACTCTCCTGGTTTAGATCTGCAGCCAATACATTGGATAGTGTTTGATCAGGCCTTGTATCATTGCATAAAGCTTTTACTTCACTATTACTTTTGGTCTTCAAAAACTGCAGTACAGATCAAGGCACAAGAGTACTCTCTAGCTATATAAAGGCATTAGGTGGCTCAGTTGGCCTGCCAGATAAATCAACCAATAGCTGTATAAACAAGCTTTGTTCAAAACAAAAATATGGTGCACACAAAGTTAAAGAATCTGGACAATTTCACTAGGCAATTGAATGTGTGAGTACTCCTAAGGTACTGATCTTTTTAGAAGACATATTGAAATTCTGAAAATCCCCTTGGAGGTTCTTCCTCTTGTGAGTAAGCTTGATTATCTACCTATGGGAAGTCATGCCACAGTACATACTGGAGACCAAGAAGAAAGTACCCTATCTATAGACAATTTGGATTTCCTAAGACTTTTGGAAAGAATAGGGGGAGAAGAGGCAGATGAATGCATGGCTGGGATGAATGCATGCAAGGGATCTGTCCTTGGTCCGATTCTTTTTAACATCTTTGTTAGTGATATAGCGGAAGGGCTGTCGGGTAAGGTTTGCCTCTTTGCGGATGATACCAAAATCTGCAATAGAGTAGACACCCAGGAAGGGGTAGATAACATGAGGAGGGATCTAGCTAAGCTTGAAGAATGGTCTAGAATTTGGCAGCTGGGATTTAATGTTAAAAAATGTAAGGTCATGCATTTGGGCTGCAGCAATCCAAGGGAGCAATACAGTATAGGAGGTGAAGTACTTTTGTCCACTAAAGAAGAGCGGGACCTAGGCGTGGTTGTGTCTGATGATCTTAAAGTAGCTAAACAGGTGGAAAAGGCGACAGCAAAAGCTAGAAGGATGCTTGGGTGCATACGGAGAGGAATGGCTAGCAGAAAAAAGGAGGTGATAATGCCTCTGTATAAGTCTTTGGTGCGACCTCATTTGGAGTATGGTGTGCAATTCTGGAGACCGCACCTTCAAAAGGATGTGAACAGGATGGAGTCGGTGCAGAGGGTTGCTACCAAAATGATTAATGGGCTTCATTATAAAGCATATGAGGACAGACTTAAGGATCTTAATATGTACACCTTAGAGGAAAGGCGGGATAGAGGTGATATGATTGAGATGTTTAAATACCTCCGTGGCATAAATGTTCAGGGAGAGAGCCTCTTTCAATTGAAAGCAAGTTCTGCTACGAGGGGACATGGGATGAGGGTGAAGGGAGATAGATTCAGGAGTGATATGCGGAAATATTTCTTTACGGAAAGAGTAGTGGATCCGTGGAATAGTCTCCCAGTGGAGGTGGTAGAGATGAGGACAGTAACTGAATTCAAGAAAGCATGGGACCAACACAGAGGATCTCTAAAGGCAAAAAGTGGACTGTTGTAGTTGTTATGGAAGGACAGACTAGATAGGCCATGTGGTCTTTTTCTGTCGTCATATTTCTATGTTTCCATGTTTCTATGTTTCTATGCATGGGTTGTGTCATCAAGAGCATTTTGGTTTCCTAGAGCATAGGATGATTTTCCAATGGCTGCAGAGCAGAGATGGGCTTTAAACTAGATTCATTGAGGAAGGGTGAAGAAAGCTCACAGGTAAGTAAAAGCCCTCAGGTAAATAAAGCACAGTTACTTACCTGTAACAGGTGATCTCTGGGAACAGCAGGAATTAGTCCTCACATATGGGTAAGTCGGAACCGACGGAGCCCGCGCGGGAAAGCTCCCCAGCTTTTCAGATGAAAAGCTTTTGGGGCTTCCCACAGCGCATGCGCGCTGCCTTCCCGCCTTCCCGCCTTCCTTACCAGCTCTCTTCAGTTCGAGTTTATAGCTGAGACAATAGAGAGAGGAAAGGAAGGTAGATAGATAGAAGATACAACTCCTAGGGGAGGTGGGTGGGTTGTGAGGACTAATTCCTGCTGTTCCCAGAGATCACCTGTTACAGGTAAGTAACTGTGCTATCTCCAGGAACAAGCAGGAATAAGTCCTCACATATGGGGACTCCCTAGCTAAGATGCCTGGGAGATCCCCCTCCAAGGGTAAACCATCTTCGTATGGATCTCAGGCATCCATTCAGGGAAGGTGGGCAGGAGTTGCTTAAGTATGGAACAGGTGTTTGAGGACAGCCTGACCAAACAAGGCATCCCGGCGGGAGTCCTTGTCCAAACAGTAATGGGCTGTGAAGGTATGAACCGAGGCCCAAGTGGCTGCTCGACAGATCTGATCTATGGATACAGAGTGAAGATGAGCCATAGAAGTAGCCATGGCTCTCACATTGTGAGCTGTGACATGGCCTTCCAGAGAAATGTTCTTACTCTGGTAAGCAAAAGAAATACACTGAGCAATCCAATTGGAAAGTGTACGTTTGGAGACTGGAAGTCCCAAATGAGAAGGATCAAAAGCCACAAAAAGTTGGGAAGACTTTCGATGTGGCTGAGTCCTGTTGAGGTAAAAGGCGAGAGCTCTTTTACAGTCAAGAGTATGAAGGTTCCTCTCTGCACTGGATGCATGAGGAGCCGGGAAAAAAACAGGTAGATATACCTCTTGATTAAGATGAAAAGGCGAGACCACTTTAGGCATAAAGTGGGGATTCGTCCTAAGGACCACCTTATCATGATGAAATCTGGTATAAGGTGGATTAGCCACCAAAGCCTGCAGTTCACTGATGCGGCGAGCCGAAGTGACTGCAATAAGGAAAAGAACCTTCCAGGAAAGAAATTTCAAGGAGGTAGAGTCCAAAGGCTCAAAAGGTGGTTTCATAAGCTGACCTAGAACTAGGTTCAAATCCCATGCTACCGGCGGAGGTCGGATGGGAGGTTTAGTTAGGGTCAGGCCTCTCATGAACCTTGCAACGAGAGGATGAGAGGAGACAGGTTGTCCATTTATAGGTTTTAAGGATGCTGTAATAGCACTTAAATGGACTCGTACTGAATTCGTCTTGAGGCCTGCTTTGGAAAGATGCAGGAGATAGTCTAGTAGAGAATTCAAAGGAAGTGCCAGAGGGTCAAGACCCTGTTGAGCACACCAAATGGAAAAACGTTTCCATTTGAAAGCATAGGAACGCCTGGTAGAGGGTTTCCTAGAGGCATGAAGGATATCTTTCACTGGCTGAGAAAGATTAAACTCATGAAGGCTTAAGCCTTCAGTAACCAAGCTCGGAGATGTAGGGACTTGGGGTTTGGGTGCCACAAAGTCCCTTTCTCCTGAGACAGAAGGTCTGGCGCAGCTCCCAGGTCCAGGGAGGAGCCCTGGGAGAGCTGTAGAAGTAGAGGGAACCACACTTGGCGTGGCCAGCGTGGAGCTATAAGGATCATCGACCCGTGATCCCTCTGAAGTTTGAACAGAGTCTTGGGAATCAAAGGAATGGGTGGAAAAGCATACAGGAATTCCTGACCCCAATGCAGGAGAAAGGCGTCGTTGGCCTGAGCTCCCTGACACGGAGTCCTGGAACAGAACCGGGGAAGTTTGGCATTCCACGGACTTGCAAAGAGGTCTATGTCCGGGGTCCCCCATTCCTGGAAGATTCTGTGTATCTGGTCCATATGCAGGGACCACTCGTGTGGAAGCAGAACTCGACTGAGTCTGTCTGCCCGAGAGTTTTGAACTCCTGGAAGATACACTGCCAGAAGATGAATTTGATGCTCTCTGGCGAAAGCCCATAATCTGAGAGCTTCGTTGCAAAGTGACAGAGAGCCTGTCCCTCCTTGCTTGTTGACATAGAACATGGCCACCTGATTGTCTGTCTGAACTAGGACAGTCAGGTTGGCAAGGAGGGTATGGAAGACTGTGAGGGCAAGGAAGATTGCTCGCAGTTCCAGAAGGTTGATATGAAGGGTGGTCTCTTGGGGAGACCAGGTTCCCTGAGTGGAGAGATGTTGAAGATGAGCTCCCCACCCTGTTTGGGAGGCATCTGTTGTGAGGGTTGCTTGGGGCAACGAAGGTTGGAAGGGGGTCCCCAACAACAGATTTTTGGAGGATGTCCACCACTGGAGAGACCAAACAGACGTTTTGAGGTGAGTACCTGGTCTGACAGCAGTCCCGATGCTTGAGACCACTGGGTGGCCAATGTCCATTGAGCTGCTCTCATATGGAGGCGAGCATAGGGCACCACATGAACCGTGGAGGCCATGTGGCCCAGAAGTTGCAGCATTTCTCTGGCTGACAAGTGACTTCTGGACTGAGCCTGGGAGGCCAAGCTTATTAGCCGTTGGCCTCGGACCAGAGGAAGGTAGGCCCTTGCAGTGGTGGAATCCAGATAAGCCCCTATGAATTCCAGGGACTGAGTAGGGATGAGTTGGGACTTGGGAATATTTACCACAAGTCCCAGATATTGAAGAATACGCCTTGTGCGGTCCAAGGAAATCTGGACTTCTGACTGAGATGGAGCTCAGATGAGCCAGTCGTCCAGATATGGGAACACGAAGACTCCCATGCCTCTTAGAAATGCGGCTACGACTGCCATGCATTTTGTGAATACTCTTGGAGCAGAGGCGAGACCGAAGGGAAGTACTCTGTATTGGAAATGTTTTCCCTGGAACAGAAATCGAAGATATTTTCTGTGGGATGGATGGATGAGTATATGAGTGTACGCATCCTTGAGATCTAGAGAACAAAGCCAATCCTGACTGTGAAGGTATGGAAGGAGAATGCCCAGAGAGAGCATTTTGAATTTCTCCTTGAATAGAAACTTGTTCAATTCTCTCAGATCTAGGATAGGTCTGAAGCCCCCTGTCTTCTTTGTGATGAGAAAATAAGGGGAATAGAACCCTAACCCCTGTTGAGGAAGAGGAACCTCCTCTATTGCCCCTTGGGCAAGGAGAGAGGAGACTTCCTGACCCAACAGGGTCAGAAGAGATGGGGGAGAACTGAATTGCCTCACCATGGTATGGGGAGGAAGGCTGGAGAAATGAAGTTTGTAGCCCTCTCTGATGATAGAGAGGGTCCATTGCTCTGATGTTATTTGCTCCCATCTGGGAGCAAAGTGAGCTAACCTTCCCGGTATGGTGAGAGGCTCTGGTTGTTCCAGAGCCAGAAATGGTAAGTTCTCTAGGGGCAAGTCAAAACCCCTGAGGGGGTTGAGCCTGCTGTGGTGTAGCAGACACTGCAGACTTTGACTTTACTTGCTTAGATTGCTGACGTTTAGCAGCAAAGCGAGGCTGAGAAGATTGTTGGCCAGTATTTGTGGAAAATCTGGCCTTCTTGTAGTACGGCCTTTTAAAAGGTTTCTTTTTGGCAGGAGTAGAAGTAGACTTAGAAAGTCTATCTAGAGTGGCATTTTCTGCGTCCATTTGAGCAGCTGTAATTTGCCAGTCCTCACCAAATAAGTTCTCTCCTGTACAGGGCAGATTCCTTAAGCCATCCATGACCCAGGGTTCTAGGTCAGAAGCCTGGAGCCAAGCAAGATGTCGGGCTGCAATAGCGATTCCCGAAGCCCTGCCAGCAACCTCAAAGGAATCAAAGGCTGCCCTGTTGGAAAACTTGGAGACCTCTGAAAGTTGTGTCACCAGAGTAGTGAAGTCCTCCGTTTTATCCTCAGGGATAAAGGGGGCTAAATGCCGTACCTTTAGGGCAAGTTCTCTGAGAAACATGCCCATATAAAGGCTGTAAGAATTGATCCTGGCTATAAGCATACTAGCCTGAAAGATCTTTCTACCAAAAGAGTCGAGGGTCTTACATTCTCGCCCTGGAGGGGTAGAGGAATGCCTTTTAGGACTCTTTATCTTCTTCATAGCAGACTTCACCACAATGGAGTGGTGAGGCAGCTGAGTCTTTTGAAACCCAGGAGAAGGAGGGACCCGGTACATGGTGTCCAACCTACGGGAATGAGGAGACAGGGTTAGAGGAGTCTCCCACAAATCCATCAAGTGTTCTTGAAGGATTTCATGGATAGGCAGAGTAACTGCCTCTTTAGGAGGTTTAGAGTATCCTAAAATATCCAATTTTTTTGATCTGGGTTCCTTTTCAGCAGATGTAGCAATAGAAAGTGCTTTAGCTACATCAACAATGAAATCCTGAAAGGATAAATCCTCTGGAGGAGACATCCTCCTCTTTAGAGAAGAGGGCTCCTCAGGAAGATCAAACTCAGCAGAGTCATCAGAGGAATTGAACTCAGCAGAAGAATCTGAGTATTCTTTCTGTGCTTGCAATGCACGATACGCGTACCGATCGATATCGACATCGGGCGTATCGGGCATGGGATTGGTATCGGGCAAAAGCCTGAATCCAGCAAGCGGAACCGATCGACGCTTGGAAGTCGATGGTCTCGGTTCCGGTGTGGATACCGGAACCGGGGTCGGTACCGATGGAATCGGTACCGAGGGCGTCGCAGCCTTAATGAAAGCCAAAACGGCCTGCTGCATGGTCTGGACAGTATTGCCCATGGATGCCACTGCTGCCTGGATGTCGGTACCGGTATCGACCGGTACCCCAGAGCAGTCTAACAGGTGATCAGTCGAGGCCGTGCCATCGATGTCAACCTGTAACCCCATAGGTGATGCTTTGGAGGCCGGAGCCTCCCGCCGGGGTTTTTTGGTCTGGGCAGAATCCTCGAACTCAAGATTGAGAGCCTCTCGATCTTTTGAAAGAGATTTGCTTTTAGAGGATTTGCCCACAGAAAGTTTGGTTACCTGAGATCCATCCGGAGAGGAAGACCTGGATGACTGTGATGCTGGATTATCTGAAGCAAACAGCACATGGAACTTGTTGGCCCGGTTCTGCATACCACGTTTAGACATCTGGGAGCAGAATGGGCAGTCCGGTATGGAATGGTCAGGTCCTAAACATTTAAGACACCATTCATGGGTGTCTGTGAGAGAAATAACAGCATTGCACTTGGTACACTTTTTAAAACCAGGGGCTGGTTTCTCCATGAGGAGAATTTGTGTAGGCCTGAAGGCCTAACAAAAGTTACCAAGCTGTGCTGAGAAAATAAAAAAAGATTTTTTTTTTTTTTTTTAAAGAAAGAAAGAGAGACCGGCAGTACCGGTTTTGGTATGGGGAAGGCAGGTACGCGGTCAAAAGAAACAAATTAAAATAACAATCTCTTCAGCGGTGACAGGAACACGACCTGCTGGCTCCGCGGAAAAAGAGAACTGAAGAGAGCTGGTAAGGAAGGCGGGAAGGCAGCGCGCATGCGCTGTGGGAAGCCCCAAAAGCTTTTCATCTGAAAAGCTGGGGAGCTTTCCCGCGCGGGCTCCGTCGGTTCCGACTTACCCATATGTGAGGACTTATTCCTGCTTGTTCCTGGAGATAACATTAAATACCTCTGTAGAAATGGACAATAGGGGCAACAACTGGAATGCAGTGAGCATAAATGCCCGTAATATGGAAAATAAGATCCCAGATGTTGAGGCTTTAATGGAGGAGGCTGACTTGGATTTAGTGATGGTTACAGAGATGATTTATAGACGATCATGACTAGGTTGTGATTATACCAGGCTATACTTTATTCAGGAAGGACAGGATAGGATAAAGGGGAGGAGGAGTGGCATTATATGTAAAAAATAATATTTATTTATTTATTTTATTTATTTATTTATTAACATTTCTTATATACCGCACTATTCGACATCAGCGCGGTTTACATGGAACAGAAACATCTGACAAATTGCATATATCTGGTCATTACAATTAACAGGATATGGAACTTGGATAACAGGGTAAACTATATACATAAGAAGCGTAATGAGAGAAGGATACTGTTTGGTGTTTTACATTGTTGGGGACACATGTTGGGGACACATTTAAGCTACAGAATTAGTGTAGTTACTCACCTGTAACAGGTGTTCTCCAGGGACAGCAGGAATCAGTCCTCACATATGGATGATGTCAGCACTGATGGAGCCTGCGCGGAGCATTTCTCCAGCTTTCAAAGAAAGCCTTTGGAAATATTACCATGCATGCATGGTCCCTTTCCCGCCCAAGGGTGCCATCTTGCTCAGTCAGATGACATAGCTTAGACAAAAGACAAAAAGCTAAGAGAGGCAACTCCAAGAACATAAGAACATAAGATATGCCATACTGGGTCAGACCAAGGTCCATCAAGCCCAGTATCCTGTTTCCAACAGTGGCCAATCTAGGTCATACGTACTTAGCAGTTTCCCCAAAAGACACAGGTTCCACAATGCTTGTACTGGGTCAAGCATTGATATCCTGTGTCCCTTCTTAATAATGGTTTATGGACCTTTCCTCCAGGAACTTGTCCAAACCTTTTTTAAACCCAGCTACACTAACAGCCTTTACTACATCCTCCAGTAACAAATTCCAGAGTTTGATTACACGTTGAGTGAAAAAATATTTTCTTTTATTAGTCTTTTATTGGCTACTGTTTCCAACAGTAGCCAATCTAGGTCATAAGTACCTAGCAGTCTCCCCAAAAGACACAGGTTACAAGGAAAGGAAGAGTTAAAGACCAAACAACTATATGGGGAACCCCCCCTATCACTTTGAATCCAGCCATCACTATGGCAATCTGATTGAGAGGAGGACTGTGGCGCCCTATGAAACCTAGCTCAAGAGTCAGCAGAATGTTGTGAGCAAGCGGTGGCTAGAGAACTTCCCATTCCACAGACGGAAACACTGTACCCCTTCTCTTTATCCAGCTAAATTCTCTGCAGGTAAAATTTTGCTCAGACAAAATTTAGTCTATGAGTATGGGGAGAGGAAAGAGGAATTACAAATGTTGCAGTTAACTCCAAAACTGAAATAAACCTGGGGGTAATTTTAAATGATAAAAAAAGCGAAATTAGACTTACCTGCTAATTGTTGTTACTTGAGGAACTCCAGTCCAGTCCAAGGGGAGGAGGGAGGGTTGTGAGGACTGATTCCTGCTGTCCCTGGAGAACACCTGTTACAGATGAGTAACTACGCTTTCTCCAGGAACAAGCAGGAAGTAAGTCCTCACATATAGGACTCCCTAGCTCCAGGCTCCCGGGACCCAAACAGCAGCAGCAGCGACCCAAGGGAGGTCATGAGTTGCAGAAGGTGAGTCCCGACCAAGAGATTCTGCAGACCCCAGCATCCAGCATCACCATAACTCTGGTAGCCTGAACACTGAAGGGATGGAGGGCAGGAGTTGCCTATACACTGAGAATGCTTATGATCACTGCCTGACCAAAGGCACTCTCAAGGCAGTAGGGGGCTGCGAACGTATAGACTGAAGACCACGTGGTGGTCTTACAGATTTCTTGCACTGGCACTGCATATAGGTTGGCCACCGATGTGGCCATAGCCCTCATGCGATGAGCAGTGATCCGGCGCTCCAGAGAGAGGCCAGCTCGCTCATAAGCGAGGGCAATGTAGTCCGCCACCCAGGTGGACAGCGTTCGCTTGGTCACAGGTAACCCCAGTCTGCTGGGGTCATAGGAGATGAAAAGCTGAGGAGCTTTTCGATGGACTGTGGTCCTCTGTAAATAAAAGGACAGGGCCCTCTTGCAATCCAGGATATACAATATGATCTCCTCCCTGCCGTCGTGCGACCGTGGGAAGAAGGTGGGGAGAACTACCTCCTGATTGAGGTGAAACGCGGACACCACCTTTGGGAGGAATTTGGGGTGCTACCAAGCACCACCCTGTTTGTATAGAACCTGGTATATGGCGGGTCTGCCACCAAGGCCTGCAGCTCGCTTACTCTGCGAATGGACGTCAATGCCACTAAGAAGGCCACCTTCCAGGAGAGGTGTCTCAGGTGGCAAATGGACAAAAGCTCGAATGGCGGTGTAGTGAGCTGGGAGAGCACCGCATTGAGATCCCATTCCACTGCAGGAGGGCGGAGTGGGGACTTGGATAGTAGGAGGCCCCTGAAGAATCTGGAGACCAAAGGCTGGCCTGAGAGGGGCTTCCCCTGTATAGGGTGATGATTAGCCAGTATTTATTTATTTATATTTCTTATATACCACGCTATTATAAACAGTGCGGTGTACTGTTGAAACAGAACATACTACAATGTAACGGGTCACATTGAGTTTACATTGAAACAAGGGCAGTAAACATGGAAGAAACCGGGGGAACTATATACAGATTATGAATACTCTTACGAAAGACATATATGGAACTTTAACAAGGCATATATTCATGTGTCAAGGAGAGAAGGTAGGGGAAAGTTGATTAACCATTCTATACGGGAGGCTGAGCTATGGGGCGGTCTAGGTAGGAAGGCAAGGTGATGGCTGTGTGCTTTCCAGAATTAGTATCAGGGTAATGTTGTAGGAACAGGTGGTGTTTGAGAGCTTTTCTGAATAATGCTAGATTTGAGATGGCTTGGATTTCAGCTGGGAAGGCATTCCAGGCCATAGGTGTGAAAATGGAGAAGGCTCTACTGGCTGTTGTCTTTGTACATTTTATCAACATCTTAGGGACTTCAAGTGTGTTCATCAATGTAGATCTCCTGATTCTGTTGAGTGGTGTGCTGTGGAGAGGTTTACTGATGGGCGTGGGGGGCTGGTTCTTGAGGGCTTTGAATGTCAGGACTAGAGTCTTGTAATGGATTCTAGCCTGCAGCGGTAGCCAGTTAGGTTCCTCAGGACTGGCGTTATGTGGTCTGACCTTGATAGTCCTACAAGTACCCTCGCAGCAGAGTTCATGGCAAGTTGGAGCGGGCTTAGAGTCGACTGTGGAAGTCCATGTAGGATGATGTTGGCAAAGTCAAGATGTGGGATAACCAAGGCTTGGAAGATTGATCGGTAGTCAGAGAAGTCAAGTAGTGGGCGGAGATGACGTAGTGTTCGGATCTTGTGATATATTGCTTTTGTGGTGTTTTTGACATGTGCTGACATGTCAAGCCGCTGGTGAAGGGTAATGCCTAGATAGCGAATTCTGGATTTGGTCTTCAGTTCAGTATTGTTGACTTGTAGTGAAGGAGGTGGCGTAAATTTCTGGTTTATTTCATTTATTTTCTTTATTTATTTAACTGTATTTATATCCCGCTTTTCACCGGGTCAAAGTGGCATTGTCGTGGTTTGTCGTGACGAATAGAACGTCAGTTTTACTGTGGTTAATACGTAGGTTTTGAGAGAGGAGCCAGTCTGCTACCGCTTCAAAGCATCTTAATATTGGTGAGAAGTCAGGTTGATCAATCTTGAAAGGTGTGTAAATGAGGATGTCATCTGCATAGGCAAGGCATTGGACATTGAAAGAGCGGATTAAAGTACAGATGGGCTGCATGTAGATGTTAAACATCAATGCAGATAGGGATGAGCCCTGAGGTACACCTTGCTTCAGTGGAAAAGGCTCTGATGTCGTGGAACCTGCTCTGACTTGTTGCCATCTGTTGCCCAAATAAGATTTACACCAGGCTAGAGATGAGCCTTCTATCCCTTTTTCTTTGAGATGAAATAGAAGTGTCTCGTGTTTAACCGAGTCAAAAGCGGCTGCTATGTCTAAAAAGATGAGGACAAATCCTTGGCGCTGAGATGCACCCTCACTGTGTTAGATTTCAAGCCTGAGTATGAGAGGTGCAGCAAGTACTGCAGCACGAGCTTTACCTGACAGGAAAACGGGTTCTCATTCCTTTCTGCACACCAGACAGAGAACCTCCTCCACTTGAAGTTGTAAGTCCTTCTCGTGAATGGCTTCCAGGAGGTTGAAAGGGGCCAGTGCTACCCTTTTAGCAACCACACTGTTAGCATTAGGGATCCCAGGCTGAAGTGTAGCAAGGAGCCCCCCTCCTGGGACAAGAAGTCTGAGTCCTGGACCAGTGGTACTGGGGTTGCCACCGACAGGGAGAGCAGAAGGGGGAACCAGGGCTGCCTGGGCCACCTGGGCGCAATCAGGATTACTGAAGCTTGCTTGCTCTAGATCTTGAAAAGGCACTTGGCTATCAGAGGTGTTGGTGGGAATGCATAAAGCAGGCCCTGTGACCAGGAGATCAGGAAGGCGTCTGCTACCACCTTCCTGTGGAGTGACTGTAGGGCTGGTACCCCTGCAATTCTACATGCAAATCTCCGGCCTGCTCAGCAACTCAGGCCTGAACCAAACTGCACAAAACAAGATGGATTCTACACTTCACTTTTGCAGTGTTCAGCTATAAGCCTGTCCTTCATGCAACTGCTTGCACAGCGTTTCTAAGTGTGCATGCATACAGAGGCTATTGTCCGTGGCTGGCCTTGGACACTTGTACATGCCCAGAAGTTACATACTGTTGCTTCTGCCTGACTTTTACCATGGCTCCTTTGTTTGCAAGAAGCTGCTCATCATCGACCTTCTGATTCGCTGAAAATACCTCAGACTGCCTGGTGCCCACCAATCATCGGACCTATGACGGAGGATTCTCACACAGAATTATGCATTCTGCGCTGGAAACTTTAGTTAGTTAGTTAGTTAGTTAGTTAGTTGTAAGTAGGAGAGTAAGAGAGAGTTGGGGACTTTCCCCACCTGGCATATAGACTTCTGCACCGGTCCTGCTGCTGTGCACTGCGTACCTGATTCCTGAGCCCTGAGCCTTCCGCCAGACGGCCCCTACGTGTGGGCTAGGCCGTCCTCCACAGGTCTGAGATAAGACTTTCACAGATACCTCCGGTTCGGACTTACTGCGGCTCGCCTCTGAAGGGGCTGGAGCCGGCATTAGCTAACAGCTGCATCCTTGGACGGAGCTAAGGTACTGGCTTATCTCTCCTCTCCTGGATGGGCAAAGGGGTTAGCAATATATTTCTTGCTTTTCCTCAGTGCAGAGCGAATCAGTGACGTCTGGTTTACTAATCTGTGATTTATTGCGTTGTCCAAGTGTACATATGTATCATAACAAATGTCTACCTCATTTTTCTAATTAGCCATATATGTGTGTGTATATTTTTCTATTTGGTTGCCTATAATAAAGTCTAATATATATCTGCAGACCAGAATTCTTTCGTGGCTCATTGCCAGAATAACTCATAGAACTTTGGGCTGGGATAGTAGCCATATTCCCCTAGACAACAGAGAGTCTACCTTATTTTTGTGCTACTATATACCCTACATGACTGAGGAGAGCAAATTCCAGAAGCAACCGCTACAATAAGTAAGTTATAATCACACTTATTCAACTGAGAGACTCATTCTTTATTGTACACAACTGACAATCCCATTTTGTATTTGTATACATATAAGTACCACTTTATGATAATATATAACATCTGTTTTTACATCACAAGTTTATTACCATATGTACCATTGATGTATATAATCTTCTATCTTTATTATATAGCTTGCTACCGCTTCCCCTCAACCAGACACATTCATCAACCCCCAATTGAATTTCCCTTTATACTTATACCCACACACTACATATCTCTCTCGGCCTCCTCCTGAAATAAACCCGACACTATCAGACCAACTTATATGCATCCTCAACACTACTTAATATATATGTGCAACTAATATAAATATGACCACATCCAACCTATCAACCACAAGGGTCCTCCTTATCTGCTACATCCTAATCTCTGCTTTAGTGATGATACAGGATTTAAACCCTTCATACACCTACACTATACCCTCTATCTATAATCGAAACTGATACTTATACACTCCCTCATTTCACAATATTGGATACAACAACAAAGCAAACCACCACAGATTAATTAACATAAGAATAAAACCAACCCTTCTACTAGCTCCAAAAGTGCTCCGATCTGAGCCTAAAC
This sequence comes from Ichthyophis bannanicus, assembly GCA_033557465.1. Classification (NCBI taxonomy): domain Eukaryota; kingdom Metazoa; phylum Chordata; class Amphibia; order Gymnophiona; family Ichthyophiidae; genus Ichthyophis; species Ichthyophis bannanicus. The sequence continues at coordinate 778,106,351 of CM066035.1, forward strand.
TTCTCAATTGCTATCTTCTCAATGCTAGATCAATGCTAGATCTTTCAGGACCTGCTCTCTGACCACATCCCTGACATTATCTTTATTACTGAGACTTGGTTAACTGATACTGACACAGTTATAATCAACCAACTTAAGAGACCAGGATACAAAATCTTTCATACCCCCAGATCTTTAAAAAGAGGAGGAAGACCAGCAATGAGATAGATTGATTCAATAGTAGCAGCTATGGGTGCCACTCTGTCAACAATGAGCTGCCTGACTAAAGAATGAACACAGTTTAGGAAAACTATCCAGAGGGTTGCCATGAGTCGACACCAACTCGACGGTAATTAACAACAACAACAGGATGTGAGTATAGACATCCTTCAGATCCAGAGAACATAGCCAGTCATTCTGCTGTAAATAGGGAAGAAGAGTACCTAGTGAGATCATCTTGAACTTTTCTTTTACTAGGAATTTGTTGAGTCCTCATTATCACAAAAGAATCACTGAAAGCATCCTTAATAACTTCAGACAACATAGCAAACATAGATCATCTCACCATAAATATAAAACAAGGTCTCATATGCTTAGCCTACAGACCACCTGACCCAAGGACTGATTATTTGGACATGCTAACTGAGCTTTTAGGCACTTCTACTGACACAAAACCCCTTGTCTTACCTGGGGACTTTAACTTACCCTCTTTGTCAGACATCCACAGGGAGTCCTTCCTAAACTCCATTGACGAGATGGACTACATCCACATTATCAATAAAAATACCCACCTTAAAGGCAATATACTAGATCTCGTATTCCTACCCACCTCCCTCAACCACACATACAATTCCACAACACTAGAGATTCAATCCATCCCCTGGTCAGATCATCACCTCATAAAATTCCAACTTCCCTATCATCACACTTCCTTTTCCAGACGATCACATACTCACCATCTCAGCATATTCAAAAAATTTAACAAGGAAGAATTTTTGAATCAAACAATTCAAAGCCTCGCCCAAGACCCCACAAACCTTGACGAAGCTTTGTCAAACTGGAATGCTACCATTTCCAATGCAGCAGCTTCAAACTCCCTTCACATCCAATCAACAAAAAGACGAAATGCCCCATGGTTCCAACCAGAAATAAAATGTCTAAGAGCAGATATATGCAAAGCTGAACGCAAATAGCATCAATCAAAATCCAATACCCAACTATCCACCTAACTACTCTCAAACTATACAGAGAAACCATTAACACCTCCAAGAAAAACTATTTCTCTAAATTACTAGCACCGAGAGAGCCTGGTCATGTGCCAAACTAAATCATGGAATGCTGCATCCTCGGGTGGGGAGTGGTGTCGAGGCTGCGGGGGTGAAGGCTCCGAGGGAATGTCCCGATATCAGGAAGTCTCATGAGAAGCCTCGTCCTTGGTCTGCCATTTGGAGCCTTAGGCGGGAAGGAGACCATACATGTGTGGTAGCATTCCCAAAGGTGTTCTTTGAAAGCTGGGGAAATGCTCCGCGCAGGCTCTGTCGGCGCCGACATCATCCATACGTGAGGACTGACTTCCTGCTTTTTCCTGGAGAAAGAGTATATTTAGAGGGGAGAGAGTCCATTTAAATGTCTGCAATGTGCTGCACTGACAGGCGAGCCCCAGACAATGATAGTAGTGCTCCATTAGCAGCAATAGCATGGTCCCCAAGTACGAAAGGGCAGTATGTTAATGGTGCAAATAGGGAAAAGGAGGTGGCACATGGGTCATAGAGTGGGGGTTGCTGGTGCAAAGGGCGGATCAGGCAACTGCACAGGTGGCACATAAGAACATAAGATCATAAGACATGCCATACTGGGTCAGACCAAGGTCCATCAAGCCCAGTATCCTGTGTCCAACTAGGTTACAAGTACCTAGCAGTTTCCCCAAAAGACACAGAGGTTCCACAATGCCTGTATTGGGGCAAGCAGTGTATTTCCCAGTTCCCCTTGAATAATGGTCTATGGACCTTTCCTCCAGGAACCTGTCCAAACCTTTTTGAAACCCAGCTACACGAACAGCTGTTACTACATCCTTCAATAATGAATTCCAGAGTTTGAATACGCATTGACTGAAAAAATATTTTCTCGTATTAGTCGTAAATGGATTACACTATCGCTTCTTTGCACGTACCCTAGTCTCTCAACATTTTGATGGCATAAACAATCGATCTAAGTTTACCCATTCCACTCCACTCATTAATACGTAGACCTCTATCATATCTCCCCTCAGCCGCCTCTTCTTAAGGTTGAATAGCCCTAGTAATTTTAGCCTCATAGGGGTATCTTTCCATCTGCATTACCATCTCTGTGGCAGCACAGAGACATGCTGATGCTGCGGAAAGGTGATGTGCCACATGGGGCAGTCAAAGGATCCTGGAACCCTAGGCAGTGATCCTGGCTGGACCCCCCTGCTGCCACTGAAAACAGCCATGGAGGAAGAGGCTAATAGCACCAGCAGCTGTAGCCCTCAGGTAGCTGCAAAATGCAGGCGCTCTGGGAACTACCACAGCAGTGGCTGTCATCCTCCCCCCAAGACTATCAGTGGTAGGCAGTGATAGGGTCCCTGCAGAGGCAGATGGTTGGGGGAGGGGGCTGCATGGCCATCTATGTGTGCCTCTGACCCCCCCCTCCCCATCCGGACCTTACTCCTTAGGTGCCCGCCAAACCTGCATGTTGGACAGGTTGGGACTGTGCATCACTACCACTGACAGCATACGGGCATGTAAGCACGGTGTGGGGGTGTGGTGGTGGGGGCAGCAGACCAAAGCTATAGAGATGTAGTTCACTAGTTACTACAATGACTGTGGAGGCAGAGGTCATGGGTTCAATCCTGCAATGGTGTTCTTTAATAAGGCTCTCTGAGGGATTTCCTTTTTTGAGGGAGGCCTTCATGAAATTCAAGAGATCACAGAGAGAGGAAGACAGGCATCTATATTTGGAAAAATGTAGAAAAGCTAGCAAAGTAGTCAGGAAATCAAAGATTCAAAAAGAGGAGGAAATAGCCAATGCAATAAAATGAGGGGGATAAGACATTTTTCAGATATGTTAGTGAGAAGGGAAGGGCAAAAGTGGTATTGTCAGACTCAAGGGTGAAGGGGAGGAATATGTAGAAGCTGATGAGGATAAAGCGGAATTGCTTAACAAATATTTCTGTTCTGTGTTCACAGATGAAGAACCAGGAGCAGGACCTCAGAAAACACCCACAAACAGGAACAGAAGTGAGGGACATCTTGAACAATTTTCAAAAGACTGTGTTTGTGAGAAACTAGCTAAACTTAAAGTAGACAAAGTGATGGGACCAGATGGGATACACCCTAGAATACTGAGGGAACTTGGGGACATTCTAGCAGCTCCACTGACTGACCTATTCAATGCCTCATTGGAGTCAGGAGTGGTGCCAAAGGACTGGAGAGAGGCTCATGTGGTGCCTTTACACAAAAGCGGAAGTAAGGATGTGGATGAAAACTACAGGCCGGTTAGTTTAACTTCAGTGGAGAGTAAATTATTGGAAATGCTTCTGAAAGAGAAAATAGTGAGGCTTCTAGAGTCCAGCGGATTACAGGATCCGAGGCAGCATGAATTCACCAGAGGCAGGTCTTGTCAGACAAATCTGATTGATTTCTTTGACTGGGTGACCAGGGAGTTGGACCGAGGGAGAGCCCTAGATGTGGTGTAGTTAGATTTCCGTAAAGCCTTTGGCACTGTTCCTCACAGGCGACTTATAAACAAACTGAGCACCCTAGGGATGGACCCTAAAGTTACTGCTTGGGTTAGAAATTGGTTGGGTGGGGGGGCGGAGCCTGATGTCCAGCGGGTTAGACGCTTCGCGTTGAAGCTCCCGAGGGGCCTACTCAGAATCCTGACTTAATATCTGCATAAACTTAATATTTTGCTCTGAACTTACCGGGGTGCCTTGGGGGGAATGGCGGCCCACAAACCAGTGCGCTTGGACTTCGGGTCTCCCTCTTCTTCACATGGAAAACGCTCCAAAACTGAGTTGTCTTCCCCACCAAAGATGGTTCCACTTCGGGCAGGCCCCGAAATGTATCATGAGATCTTGGAGGAAATACGTGGTGTGAAGGAACTGGTACAGTCCAACGGAGAAGCGCTCCGAGCCATGCGAGAAGATTTTGGTATGCTTCAGGACCGGCTTGAAGGTCTTTCATTACGGCTGGACAACATGGCGGGGGTCCTCGATTCGCACGCGGTGCGCTTGGTGAACCTGGACAAGGCTGAGCGTCAGATACAGAATCTTCAAAAAGAGTTAGAGGATTGCAATAATCGAGCCCGTCGCAACAATGTAAGGCTCATAGGAGTACCAGAGGGGGCGGAAGCAGGAGATATCAGAGAATTTCTGGTCAAAACTCTCCCCTCCTTGCTGAAGGTTACCTTTAGCAGAGATCTGGAAATTGACCGAGCCTATCGTGCTCCTACCAACTTCGCACTCAATCGGACGACCCCCCGGCCCATTATCTTTCGTTTACTGCGGTATCAGCAAGTTGAGCAAATTTTCAAAGCTGCCCGGGCGATTCCACATCTGCAGTTTGAAGATCATAAAGTCTCTTTCTTCCCCGACTTGGCAAAGCCCACAGTTGATCGGCGGAAGGGACTCCTTGCTTTTCGACCTAGACTTCAACAGTTACAGGCTCGCTTTGGCCTCTTATATCCAGCGAAGCTCAGAGTGACTCTCCATAACCAAACTAGAACCTTCGAAGATCCTGCTCTGCTAGCAACATTTTTAGACTCCAAAGAGGCAGACCAGATGTGCTAAGTCAACAACTCGGATGGACTCCGCTGGAACTGCCCGCCATTTTGAATGGCCCGATGCGGTGATCATTGCCTGAAATAGAGACTGCCTGGACCTTCCTTTCTTTTATATCTACCTCTCTTGGTCTCCTTTTCCTCCATGTTGTGCACCTCGGTTGGATTCGGAGCATGCACAGCTATACCGGTCATATGTTTCAATTTAGGCCTTCTCTGGGGCTTCACCCCGCAGGCATCAGGTCGCCAGTAATTTCTGGGGTTTTGCTTCTTCTCTAAGGCACTTCGGTGCTTCTACTGTTATATAGGGCGCTTCATGATTTTCTTTGGCTTTTTCTATCATATCGTGTGTACAGTCATTTATAGTTGATATGAGGGATATTGCGCACTTCGGTGCGCCATCATGTTTCTTTCTCAGAATGTTTGACTTTGTTGTATGGCCTTCTGTAATGCTCTTGTCACTGAACGTAAGAGGCATCAATAGTCCAATCACAAGAATGACCATCCTTAGATATTTTAATCATGACCATACTGATTTGGTGTTTCTTCGGGAAGCCCATTTCACCTCCGTTGAACCACTGAAATTTACTGCTAAACCTTATGTGGTGACTGCCTATTCTCCCGCCGTTTCCAAGCGGTGCGGGGTAGCCATATTGGTTTAGAAATCTTTGCCAACCATAGTAATGATACTAGCTCTGATGGGGAGGGTAGCTGGGCCTGTGTATAATTTACAGTTGGGGATAGTGAATTTACGTGTATTTGTATTTATGCTCCGAATGTGGATTTCCCTGTTACTGTTATTAGGCGGTGACTTCTACTAAGTATTTGATCCTTCGCTAGATAGATTGCCGCTTAGAACGAGTGGTCCGCCCAAGAGTTTCTACACCCTGCCAGTTCTGATGAAGGATTTTGTGTGTGTAGATATATGGCAGCTGCTTTACCCCTCCGACTTCGAGCTCACCTTTTCCCAGCCCCTCCATCACTCACAATTTAGATCAGATTTGTTCTTATCTCCTCAGTACTGCTATCCCTTGTGGGCATATACTCCTGATAGGTTAGCCAATTGAATGTCATCCAGAATACTTGATGCTGGACACGCCATGTGGCTTGTGGTTTACTAAACTCCTGTTAATTATGATTGTCCCGCATTACAGTATTACTGGAGTCGGGTCTGGGGTCGTCTTCATACTATTTTATATTTTCCGGAACCCCTTTCTTGGAAGATTGTGGGGCCCCGCTGAGCTGCGGGGATCCCCTCTCTTCCTAAATTGGCTTACTTCCTTTTAGCCTTTATGCTGGGCATTGCTATTCTTATTTCCTTAATATGAAATATTGGGGAAATCGCTCTTCTTTTTGAGCTCTAATGAATGGTGAATCATATCTGTCTTCATTGTACATAGGTGCAAATACCTTGTATGTCAGCCTCTTCCGTTCAAACCATTCACTATTGGTCTTGATAGAAGACGCTCAACGATTATGTTCAACCTATTCAATGCTCTCAGGTGACTGTTTACTTTTGTATTAATCTCTGTCATATGCTCATCCGATATCATAGATTCTACTTCAGTTTGTTTGATGTACAATACTTGTTGTATGTAAGCGCTTATATGATGATTCTTATCAGCCTAGAGAAGAAGCATTGGGGTGGGGGGTAATTGGGATTGCTTTCTATATTATATGTGTGTATTTGTTTCTTCTGGTGTGTTGTTACTTTTGTTTGTGTAAAACGAAAATAAAAGTTTAAAAAAAAAAGAAATTGGTTGGGTGGGAGGCGACAAAGAGTACAGGTAAATGGAGCTCACTCTGAGGAGAAGGATGTTACCAGTGGTGTGCCCCGGGGATCGGTCCTTGGTCCAATTCTTTTTAACATCTTTGTTAGTGATATAGCGGAAGGGCTGTCGGGTAAGTTGTATTATTTATTTATTTATTTATTAATTAACATTTTTTATATACCGCACTATTCATTATCAGCGCGGTTTACATGGAACAAGAAAACTTCAGACAAGTTACATTTATCTGGTTATTACATATAACAGGAACATTAACTTGGATAACCGGGTCAATTATTTACAACAAAACAACAACAAGAGCAACTATTTACATGCAATGTGTGCCTTCAAGTCAGTCCTGACTCCTGGCGACCCAGAAGCTCCTGGGTTTTCTTGGCAGTGTCACCGGAAGTAGATTGCCAGGCCTTTCTTCCGAGGCAATGGAGGGTTAAGTGACTTGCCCAAGGCCACAAGGAGTGCTAGTGGGAATTGAACCCTGGTTGCTTGGTTACCAAGCCAGTGTTCTAACCACTAGGCTACTCCTCCACTCCACTATTTACATACAAGTGTCATATTGTCTGAAAAGTGTACTGTTAATCTGGTAAAATAGTGAAATGTATTGTTGAGTCAGGGAAGATTATGTAGTCAGAAGGTAATTATTGCTATTTGGGTGTAACTGCATTTCTTTGTCCTCTGGGAAAAATTTGAGGAAAAGGTGATGTTTCAGGGCCTTCTTGAACTAGATGAGATCAGAGATGGCCCTAATGTGTGCTGGAATGGTGTTCCAAAGTTTTGGAGCACATAAACTGAAGGCTCGGCTTACTGTTGTAGAGTTGTATCTTAAAGTTTCCTTTGGTACTATTAGCATATTTAGTTCCGTTTTGCCTCTTTGCGGATGATACCAAAATCTGCAATAGAGTAGACACCCAGGAAGGTGTAGATAACATGAGGAGGGATCTAGCTAAGCTTGAAGAATGGTCTAGAATTTGGCAGCTGGGATTTAATGTTAAAAAATGTAAGGTCATGCATTTGGTCTTGTGTCTCTTGGGGAAACTGCTAGGTACATATGACCTAGATTGGCCACTGTTGGAAACAGAATACTGGGCTTGATGGACCTTGGTCTGACCCAGTATGGCATATCTTATGTTCTTATCTTATGTTGGGCTGCGGCAATCCAAGGGAGCAATATAGTATAGGGGGTGAAGTACTTTTGTCCACTAAAGAAGAGCGGGACCTAGGCGTGGTTGTGTCTGATGATCTTAAAGTAGCTAAACAGGTAGAAAAGGAGACGGCAAAAGCTAGAAGGATGCTTGGGTGCATACGGAGAGGAATGGCTAGCAGAAAAAAGGAGGTGATAGTGCCTCTGTATAAGTCTTTGGTGCAACCTCATTTGGAGTATAGTGTGCAATTCTGGAGACCGCACCTTCAAAAGGATGTGAACCGAATGGAGTCGGTGCAGAGGGTGACTACTAAAATGGTTATTGGTCTTCACTATAAAGCATATGAGGACAGACTTAAGGATCTTAATATGTACACCTTAGAGGAAAGGCGAGATAGAGGTGATATGATTGAGATGTTTAAATACCTCCATGGCATAAATGTTCAGGAGGAGAGCCTCTTTCAATTGCTACGAGGGGACATGGGATGAGAGTGATGGGGGATAGATTCAGGAGTGATATGTGGAAATATTTCTTTACGGAAAGAGTGGTGGATCCGTGGAACATAAGAACATAAGATATGCCATACTGGGTCAGACCAAGGTCCATCAAGGCCAGTATCCTGTTTCCAACAGTGGCCAATCTAGGTCATACGTACCTAGCAGTTTCCCCAAAAGACACAGGTTCCACAATGCTTGTACTGGGTCAAGCATTGATATCCTGGGTCCCTTCTTAATAATGGTTTATGGACCTTTCCTCCAGGAACTTGTCCAAACCTTTTTTAAACCCAGCTACACTAACAGCCTTTACTATATCCTCCCAGTGGAGATGGTAGAGATGAGGACAGTAACGGAATTCAAAAAAGCATGGGACAAACACAGAGGATCTCTAAAGGAAAAAAGGGGACTGTTGTAGTTATTGATATGGAAGGGCAGACTAGATAGGCCATGTGGTCTTTTTCTGTCGTCATATTTCTATGTTTCTATGTTTCTAAAGCCATGTCCTGGTCCTGTGTTCCATGTGCATTGCAACATGTACCAGGGTCTGTCTGATGAGTATGAGAGTATGTCAGCCCCAGGGACTGTCATATTCATATAGTAGCACTGTGGCTCAAAACATATAGTCAGTGTGTATATGTGTGTCGGGTCACAGGTTGAAACCCTGTTTTGAAAAAGTAAGCCTACTACAAGGTTTTTAGGTGTGCGCCAGCACTGAAGTGAATCTACTAGTTGAGAAGAAATTACTAATAGTAGTAATAGTTGTGATGAAATGGTGATGAGGTCAGCTAGATGACCTGTGGAATGTGTCCACTGCTGTGATAGGTTCCACCCTATGTGCATACTGAGTCAGGCATGAGACGCTACTATCAAGGCCATGTGGCCCAGGACACATACCATATCCCGGGTGGAGACAGTTGTCTGGCTTTGACATTGGCTGGCCAGAGAAATCAGTCGTCAAAGTCGGTCATCTGCTAAGAAGTCCTGAGACTGCACCATGTCTAGGCGAGCACCTATACATTCTAGATATTGTGTTGGAGTAAGATGCAACTTTGGATAGTCTATGACAAATCCTAAATGTTGTAGGACCTGGATGGTTTGTTGAAGAGATATGGCAACTGCTTGCGGGGTATCTTCCTGGATGAACCAGTCGTCTAAGTAAGGGAAGAGAAAGATTCCCAAAGTGCTCAGATAGGCTGTTATGACTGCCAGACACTTGGTGAAAACCCTTGGAGCTGAGGCTAGGCTGAAGGGGAGAACTCGATACTGGTAGTGGTGTCCCTGGAAGACAAACCTTAGATACACTGGGGCCGATTCAGACCTGGGCATCCCGGCCCTCTGTGTGCCTGATCGGAATCATCTAGCCCCATGGGATAAGAATCGCGTCCAGGCCTGTACATGCATGTCTGGACCCCGATTCAGGTCGGCCTACACGTACAGGCCTTGCCCGGATAGCTCAGTCAGGGCTTTTGAATGGAGCTGCGGCACCATGGCATCCAGAATTTCCTGTGTCCCCTGCTGCTTCTTTTGGGTTCTGGGCCTGCCCAATCCACCTAACTAGAGGAACTTATTCCACCTCAGAGGTGGAATAAGTTCCCTGTTCAGGCCGCCGGCCCCGGACATACAGGGAATGGAATCGGCCCCATATGTTCAGGGCTACTGACCGCCCACTGCCCGCCCTAACGCTGCCCCACTCCGCCTCTTTCCCGCCCCTGTCTATCTTCCCCATACAGGAAGGGGGGGCCAACGGATGTCCATCCCTGCTATTCGTGCCTTGGAATGACCCTGATTCTGTATATGAGGTGGATTAGGATGTGAGTGGCAAAATCTGGCAAAATCAATAAGTTCATCGTTGATCGAGAAGAAATTGAAAAAGTGTACAACTTTGACCTACTTGGATAAACTATCAATAAAGAAACAACAAGCAAGAAATCAGATGATGCACTGCTCTTGGCAGAATGGCTATGAAGGACTTAGACAAGATTCTCTAGAGCAGAGATGTCTCTCTCCATACAAAGATTCAACCCATGGTATTTTCAATAACATCATATGGATGCGAAAGTTGAACAGTGAAAAAGATAGACAGGAAAAAAATTGATGCCTTTGAATCATGGTGCTGGCGATGAATACTGTGCATACCATGGACTGCCCAAAGAAAAAACTAGATCAGAAGACAAGACTTCGACTTTCATATTTTGGACACATCATGTGAAGAGAGAGATCATTAGAGAAAGACATCATGCTTGGCAAGGTAGAAGATTAACGCAAAAGAGGAAGACCAGCAATGAGATAGATTGATTTAATAATAGCAGCTATGGGTGCCACTCTGTCAACAATGAGCTGCCTGATTAAAGACTGAACACAGTTTAGGACAACTATCCAGAGGGTTACCATGAGTCGACACCGACTCGACGGCAATTAACAACAACAACAGGATGTGAGTATAGACATCCTTCAGATCCAGAGAACATAGTCAGTCATTCTGCTGTAAATAGGGAAGAAGAGTACCTAGTGAGATCACCTTGAACTTTTCTTTTACTAGGAATTTGTTGAGGCTCCTGAGATACAGGATTGGTCTGTAACCTCCCAACTTTTTTGGAATGAGAAAGTAACAGGAGTAGAATCCTAGGCCTTGCTGTGGTAGAGGGACCTCTTCGATGGCCTTCTGAGAAAGGAGAGTAAGGATCTCTTGTTGCAGTAGGGTGGACTGGTGAAGATCCATCCGGTTTCGGCCCACAAAGAAAGTGGATGGTCAAGCTTTGAATCGTAGCTGGTAACCTCTATTGACTAGCTGCAAGGTCCAGGGTTCTGAGGTTATGATAGACCAATGTTCTGCAAAAAGAGTCAATCTTTCTGGGATATGTTGAGGGGCAGGAGATTGTAGAGGCCGACTGGCTATGCTCCTTAGGAAGCTCTATGGAGGTTGAGACTGTGTAATAAGTTGAGCCTTATGAATCTTAGATTTTCTAGGTTGACTGGGCCCTTGCTGTTTCTGTTGTGGCTGCTGAGGATGGTAGGAGTATGAGTATGTTGGGTAAAACCTCCTCTTTTTAGGATATAATGGCTTCTGTGCAGTAGGCTTCTTTTTGGTGGAATAAGCAGTCTTTCTAGACAGCCTTTTTTCATAGTCAGGTCATCTGTTTCAATTTCACCTGCCTTTTCTCGTCACCTTTGGCCAAACAAATTCTCATCATTGCAGAGGATGTTAATTAGTTTATCCTGCACCCACTGCTCTAGATCCGAGGCCTGCAGCCAAGCTGTTCTTCTTGTGCCTATAAAGGTCACTGCTGTCCTGCTTGTGGCCTCAAAGGCATCAAAAGCTGCCCTAGTGAAGAATTTGGATGTGTTCTGAGCATGGGCAACCTGGACTTGATGAGGGGCCTGCTTTTCAGATGGAAAAAGAATAGTGAACTCAGCAAGGTCCCTGGAAACATTCCTGAGGAACATGCCCATGTAGAGCACAAATGAGTTTACTCTTGAGGCTAGCATGACTGACAGGAAGGTTTTCCTTCTGAAAGCATTGAGGGTTCTTGCCTCTCTGCCAAAAGGAACCGAAGAGTGGTTTTTGTGATTATTTATCTTCCTCTTAGTTGATTCTGCCACCATGGAGTGATGTGATAGCTGTGGCTTCTGGAATCCAGCACAGGGAGAAACACTGTAGAGGGTGTCCAAACACTTACTGATGGCAGGAGTTATAAGGAGAGCTTCCCACATCCTGGACATTAAATTCCTAAGGATACTGTGAATGAGAAAGGTTGCTGCCTCCTTGGGTGCCGAGGGATACTGTAAAATATCGAGCTTTTCTGCACTCGGTTCCATCTCCATTGACATTGAGACCCCGAGGGCGGCAGCCATATCCTTAATAAAGTCCTGAAAGGACATGTCCTCAGGAGGAGAATGGCGCCGTTCATACAGTGGTGAAGGGTCCAAGGGAATGTCCTTGTGGGGATTGGACTCGACCGATTCTGGTTCTGAAATAGAGGTACCAGAATCTAAATCTGGCAGGAAGTCAAATTATCCTTGTCAATACCCCGATACAGACAATGCTCTGATGGCTGATGCCGATGAGAAAGGCGGGGAGCCTCAGAGGCAAATGGTGCCAGATGCAGTGGTTCTGAGTGCACTGAACTCAGTGTATTGGTCAGATGCTGTGACACCTGTGCACCGGAACACGGTGTCAATGTACCAGAGACATTAAGCCCTAAAGATGGTATCGGGGGATCGAGCTCTGCCATGGTAACTGAAGACTTTGAGGACCCCAGAGCAATGGCAGCCAGTATCGCTGAGGCTTCTCTCGATGGTCTGTACATGGTCATCGAGGGTTGGTGAAGGGGATTGTGTGGTACCGGGTCCAGAGACCTCAGCAACAATGTCCGAGTAAGGTATCAGGGGATCCACTGAGGATGTAGCCTTGGGGGCACTCCCAAGCCCCAGTGAGGCTTTGAAGGACATATCCTCCCGCCGGATCTGTTTGGCCGGATGGCCTGCATCAGGATCTGTTGACGAATGTTGGTGTCAATACCAGGCATCAGAATCCGAGGCCAAAGCCAACGCTGAGGAACGGGATCCTTTCGATGCCGATTCCAAAGTCTTTGTTGCTTTATGCGCCGGAGACCCTGATTGATGCCTTTTCTTGTGTTTAGAAGGGGAAGATGAGCGGGAAGCGTGAGATGACCTCAACAGCTTCGACGCCCCTGAGGAGTGTACCAAAGGAGCTGAGCCTGTCTGAAGCAGCTTAACCCTTTGCTTGTCCCGATTCTTTCTCCCCCTGGCCATCATGTGCTTGCAGTGGGCACAGGAATCCACATTGTGGTCTGGGCCCAAACATTTCAGACATAAATCATGCTCATCGGTAGCAGATATGGTGCTGAGGCACTTTGAACCTACTACGGGGTTTCTCCATGTTTGGGAAAATAAGGGACATAAAGTCAAAGGGGGCAATGGTGCCCAACTGGACAGTAGGCCCTAGAAAAGTGATGAAAGAAGAAAATTTAAGTAAAAAAAAGAAAATAATAAAATGATGAAAAGGGTATCGGAGCGACGGGGAGCCGAATCGGTCGGTGGGAAGGCGACACACAGCACTGAGAAGATACCAAAAAGAAATAATAGAAATCTCTTAACGGTGGTGATTGGAGAGACTATGTCCTGATGGCTCCATGGAAAAAAGATGACTGAGGTAACTAGTTGCCAAGGCAGGAAGGCACATACGCATGCGTGGAGCAATGCTCCCAAAAGCATTCCTATTGGATGCTAGAGAGTGTTCCCACACTGGGCTCTGTCGATGCCGACGTCACCCATATTTGAAAACTGCATTCCTGCTCGTTCCTACTGAAATTATCCCTGAAAAGAAAGATTTGATGACTTAACCATTAAGCAAAATTTGGCATAGCAGCTTCACAGCATAATGAAAGAGACATTTCAAAATTGTTTCCAGCAATGGCAGGAACACTGGAGGAAGTGTATTTTACCGGAAAGGACTACTTTGAAGGAGACTGAGGCAATAACTGTCAGTGTTATATTTCTTGTGTTATTGTACAAGTCTCAGTACTTTTTGATCGCACCTCGCAGTTCCAGAGTTTTGGTGTGAGAAAATAGTAAGCCGATTATCTCATGAATTCTAGTCCGAGGCCTGGAGCCATGAGAGTCTCCAGGTACTTACTCATGGAGGAAGTCCTTGATACTACACTGAAAATATCATGTGTCATTCAGATAATGTTTTTCCCACATTCCTTCTTTTGGGTCACTAGGGAACAATACTGTGAGTTTCTCTGGAGGAAGAAACGTGGACATATCTTCAAGGCTGTGCATGATGTTTTATAAGTGCATGGTGTTCTGAAATATTTTCTTCCCGAAAGAGTCAAGGTCTGAGTCTCCCACTCAGGGGAAGTGAGAAGTGTGACTTCGAACTCTTGGCCCTTTTGGGGGTGGATTTGATGACCATACAGTGGTGCGTCAGCTGGAGCTTTTCAAATCCAGGAGCCTTCTGAACTTTGTAGAGTTGACCTTCTTGCTAACAAGGGATACGGAAGGGGGGGGGAGTCTCCCAAATTCTCATTTGAAACCTTGGAGGCAATGGAATATTGGAGGATATCCAATTCTTCTGCCCTGGGCTCCTCTGTCTCCAAAGAAAATGATATGGCCTTAGCCATATCCTGACATAATCATGAAAAGACATTTTCTCAGATGGGATTTGCATCTCTCATGAGGAGAAGGCTCTGATTGGTGTTCTGGAGATCTGTCCTCCAACAGGTATTCAAACTCTTCATCAGCAGCCTAGTAGTCTGAATCTGACTCAGAAAAGTAGTCAAAGGACATTTGAGAATCTGCCTGGATTGCTCTTCATTCTCTTGGGGATCTGCAGCTCCTTTGGAAACGCTGATGCACCAATGGCTTTGCAGGCTTCAAAGGAGCAATGGCTCTCAATGCACTGGAGAGTGATATCAGCCAGTGAGGTATCAGAATCCAGGCCTTCAATGCCTCTATCGCAGGCAGACAATGTGTTTGGAGAATGGGATTGATATCTCGATGCATCCTGCTTGATGTTGTAGGACCATTTTATGCCTGAAATGGTATTTAAAGCTGATGTATCAAAAGAACTGAAAGAAATATCGACAAACCGGGAAGATGTATTACAACTATTTGATAAACTGAAGCGTAGCATATCACCTGGATCAGATGGTATACATCTGAGAGTGTTGAAAGAACTGAAATATGAGATTGCAGCCCTACTATTAGTAATCTGTGAATGGATTAAAATCATCTGAAGTACCTAAAGATTGGAGAATGGCTACTATAACACCACATGGGTGGAAAAATAGCCTAGTGGTTAGAGCAGCTGCCTGGTACCCAGAAGAGCAAGGGTTTAATTCCCACTAGACTCCTTGGGCAAGTCACTTTACCCTCCATTGCCCTGGAAGAGAAGGTCTGGCAATCTACTTCTGGTGATACACTGCCAAGAAAACCCATAAGAGGTTGGATCAGCACTGAAAAAAACAACATACTAATTTTTATAAAGGGTTCCAGAGTGATCCAGAAAACTACAGACCGGTGAGCCTGATGTCAGTACCAGACAAAATGGTAGAAACCTTTATAAAGAATAAAATTACTAAACATGTAGATAGTCACAGTTCAATGGGAGAAAGCCAATGTGGATTTAGCCAAGGAAAGTCTTATCTTACTAATCTGTTATATGTTTTTGAAGGTGTGAATAAACAGGTAGACAAAAGTAAGCCAGTCAATATGGTATATCTGGATTTTCAAAAAGCCTTTGATAGGGTCCCTCATGAGAGACTCTTGGTGAAATTAAAGTCATTGGGTAGGAGGCAGTGTACTGTTGTGGATCAGGAGCTGGTTAAGAGAAAGCAAAGAGAGAGCAGTTACTCACCTGTAGCAGATGTTCTCCATGGACAGCAGGAATAAGTCCTCACATACAGGTGACGTCCCTAATGGAGACCCATGTGGGAACGCTCCCTAGGTTCCATTGGAAACTTTTGGGAGTCTCCACGTGCATGCGCACCTGCCTTCCTGCCTGCTGCGGCGCCACCTTTTCTCCAGTACAATAACAGAGCTAGTAGCCAAAAACAACTCAGAGAGGTGGGAGGGTTGTGAGGACTTATCCCTGCTCTATGGAGAACCCCTGCTACAGGTGAGCAACTATGCTTTCTCCATGGAAAGTAAGTCCTCATGTATGAGACTCCCAAACTACAGGCTACCGAAAACTGAGGAGGCAAAAGACTAACAGGGGCAACAAAACTGGAGAACCAGAAGAAATAATGAGAGTAATTTCCCAGGGGCTCGACTGATTCAGCATCTTTAGCATCCATTGAAATTGAGAGGACCCTTTATGGTAGCCTGGATGGACAGAAGGGCCGGTAGGAAGGAGTTTAACCTAATCCCTAAACAGATGCCAGAGTACAGGCTGGCCAAAGTTGGTGTTGCATCAGGAATCCCCATCCAGATAGTAGTAGGCTGTGAAAGTGTGGACAGAAGACCTCATAGTAGACTTGCAAATTTCCTCCATGGAGACGGAGCGCAAGTTGGCCACCAATGCAGCCATGGCTCTGACGTTGTGAGCCGTGGCATGACCATCAATGCTCAGGCCTGCATGGGCATAAGCAAAAGTGATGCAGTCTGCCAACCAAATGGACAGTGTGCATTTGGAGATGGCAGCACCCAGCTTGCTAGTGTCAAAAGAGATGAACAGCTGGGTGGAATGCTGGTGCACCTTCGTTCACTCAAGGTAGAAGGCCAGGGCTTGCTTTCAGTCCAGCATATGCAGCATAGCATCCTCAAAGTTGGCGTAAGGCCTGGGAAAGAAGGTGGGCAGGACCACCGATTGATTTGGGTGGAAAGAGGAGATCACCTTGGGCAAGAAATATGGCTGCATTCACACACCACCCTATTCTAGTGGAACCTTATGTATGGTACATGAACCACCAAGGCATGGAGCTCACTAACACAGTGTGTCAAAGTGATTGCCACGACAAACAAGACCTTCTAGGTCAGGAATTTCAGAGGACAGGATGCAAGTGGCTCAAAGGGAGCTGATAGGAGCTGTGCCAGAACAACACTGAGATCCCAAGCCACTGGCGGGGGCTTGACCTGAGGTTTAGAAAGGAGTAAGTCCCGCATGAAGCGAGCCACCAGAGGCTAAGCTGAGATTGGCTTCCCCTCCGAGCCACAATAAGCTCCACCCACACTCAGGTGGACTCTGATTGAATTGGATTTGAGACCCAAGTTCAAGAGGTGCACGAAATACTCCAGGATCCTCAGTTGCCCCATGACTCCTTGGTGGTGGAGTCCACCATGAAGTGGATCAAAAGCACCAAATCCCATTCCTCAGTGCCACTGGGCAGGAAAGCCAGGACCCTTGAATCCTTCAGGCAGAGATGCTTTCAGGGCTCCATGCTGGTAGCCCAGATACTCTCCTACCAATTTTACATGAGCATGTTTCTGAAAGACATCATGATGGCCCTGAACGATTTCAGCTCCCTCATACCTTTGGAGCATCTCAACTCCTTCCATGCTCTGGTAGGCCATGACAAGCATTGCTCGAAGTATATAGTTGGCACCACCTATGATGCCTTCGAATCTGCCAGCCAGGTAGTGACTATAGGCATCAGGGCATGCCACCTCGCTTGGCTCCATCGGGGACATCGCCAATACGTGAGGGCTTACTTCCTGCTTGCCCACGGAGAATAGGGCTAAATGACCAATTTTCTCAGTGACGAAAGATGAATAGTGGAATACCCCCGGGATCTGTGCTAAGCCCGCTGCTTTTTAACATATTCATAAATGACCTGGGAATGGGAATAACGAATGAGGTGATCAAATTTGCAGATGACACAAAATTATACAAAGTTATTAAAACACAAAAGGATTATGAAAAACTACAAGAGAGCCTTGATAAATTGAAAGACTGAACATCCAAATGGCAGATAAAATTAAATGTGAACAAGTGCAATGTTATGCACTTAGGAAATAACAACCCAAACTATGGTTACATGCTGCAAGGTTCCACATTAGGAACCACCAACCAGGAAAAGGATTTAGGCATCATTGTGGACAATACGTTGAAACCCTTTGCCCAGTGTGCAGTGGCAGCCAAGAAAGCAAATAGAATGTTAGGAATCATAAGGAAAGGAATGGAGAACAAAACCAAGGATATTATAATGCCTCTGTATTGTTCCATGGTGCGACCGCACCTTGAATATTGTGTGCAATTCGGGTTGCCATATCTTTAAAAGGATATAGCAGAATTAGAAATGGTATAGAGAACAGCCACCAAAATTTTAAAGGGGATGGAAGGATACCCTATGAGGGGAGGATTAAAAATGGCTGAAGGAAGATATGATAGAGTCTATAAAATAATGAATGGAGTGGAATGGGTAAGCATAGATCGATTGTTTATTCCTTCAAAAAATAAGACTAGGGGACACTCAATGAAGCTACAATGTAGTCCATTTAGGACGAATAAGAAAAAATATTTTTTCACTGAACGGGTAATTCAAGCTCTGTAATTCGTTACCGGAGGATACAGTAAAAGCTGATAGTGTTGCTGGGTTTAAAAAATGTTTAGACAAGTTCCCAAAGGAAAAGTTCATAAACCCTTATTAAAGAGGACCAGGGACATCCACTGCTTACCTCAGGATAAGTAGGGCCTTACAATATAGTACATATCATTTTATTACATTTCTATGGTCCATATCTCTTTATTGGAGGCATGAGATTACCTTGGGCTCTCCTGTCGCGTGGTAATACCAAGTTTTTATGAATATGATTTATTTTTATTTTTATGGCTGGGATGTACGTTTATGATTGTTTTGGTTTTTATTTTTTAGCTAGTAAGGTATTCATGTTTCATTTAATGATTTATTAATCAGTCGGTATGTTGCAGGATCTGGTATCTTCACAAATTGCACGGGCTGTGCTTAGACAACACAGAATGGATCGCATACTATATAAAACAGCCTTCCAAGAGTAAGACAGATTTCTTTTAGATAACTGCACAACATGCAAGTTATGCACTAGACATTGATTTTTTCATGATGGAATAATTTTTAGAACTTGACCTCTGAACCATGATTTGGCGTGAACCGCACAGTTTAAAGGTAGCATCTCAGAACTCTGCATTCAATGCTGCTGAGAGACATTTGAGCAGTTTGCTCTCTTTCTACCAGGTTGGTGGTTTCCTTCCTTATATTTATATTTATTATTAGATAAATATAGAGTCATCCCTAAGAACCTCTTGCCTTTTGCAGATTATCTATGAAGACTGAATGATTCCGCAGTTTTATCAACTGGTGCTGACTTTTTACCTACAAAGGAATGTCATTTTACATGACCCACAATGGCAGAACTTAGGGGTATGTTTACTAAACCGGGCTAACGGTTAACCCGGGCTATCTGTCACTAGGTCCCATATTATTCAATGGGACCTAGATGCAGATAGCCCGGGTTAACCGTTAGCCCGGTTTAGTAAACATACCCCTTAGGCTTATTTTTTGTCTAGACTGTGTTCTCAAAAAAAGGGAGAAATAGGAGTTTATAATGACACTAACTATTGGAACTCTATACCGCAGGGTCCCCTAGAAAGCGTAGTTACTCACTTGTAACAGGTGTTCTCCGGGGACAGCAGGAATCAATCCTCACTTATGGGTGACGTCGACGCTGATAGAGCCCGTTCGAAGCAAATCCCCAACTTTCAAAGAAAGCCTTTGAGAATTGCTACCACGCATGCGTGGTCCCCTTCCCGTCCAAGGGTGCCATCTTGCTCAGTCAAATGACATAGCTAAAAAGAGGGCAAAAACAAATGAATATAATAGGACTGCAACTCCAAGGGGAGGAGGGAGGGTTGTGAGGACTGATTCCTGCTGTCCCTGAAGAACACCTATTACAAGTGAGTAACTACGCTTTCTCCAGGAACAAGCAGGAAGTCAGTCCTCACATATGGGACTCCCCAGCTACAGGCTACCATAAACCTATAGCCAAAAAAGGGTCCCTCATCGAGAGCCACAAGCAGTCGCAAGGGAAATATGACCTGCGTCAAAGGAAAGCAGCACTCTGGTAGCCTGAATACAGAAGGGTCAGAGGGCCGGAGTTGCCTAGACCCTGAAAAGGTTACAGAGTACGACCTGGTCGAAGGCACTGTCCCTTCGGGACTCCCGATCCAGGCAGTAGTGAGCTGTGAAGGTATGAACCGAAGACCAGGTGGCGGCCCAGTAGATATCTGCCAGAGGAACAGAGCACAGCTGAGCCACTGATGCCGCCACGGCCAAGACCATATGAGCCATAACATGGCCTTCCAGTGGAAGCCTCGTTTCCTCATAAGCCCGGGCAATACAGTCCATCACCCATGTGGACAGCGTACGCTTGGTCACCGCCTCCCCCAGCTTACTGGGATCATAGGAAACGAAATGCTGAGATGATTTCCGGTGACCTTCAGTACATTGAATGTAGAAGGACAGAGCCCTCTTACAGTCCAAGATATGGAGGACCGCCTCTGCCCGACTGGCATGTGGTCTGGGAAAGAAGGTAGGAAGGACCACCTCCTGGTTGAGGTGGAACGAGGAGACCACCTTCGGAAGGAATTTGGGGTGCGTGTGAAGTACCACCCTATTCTTGTAAAACCTGGTATAAGGCCTCTCCGCACGAGGGCCTGGAGCTCACTCACCCTCCGGGCAGAAGTGAGCGCAGCCAAGAAAACCACCTTCCAGGAGAGATAATGGAGGTGGCATGTGGCCAACAGTTCGAAGGCGGCCAGGTGAGCTGCCCCAACACTACATTGAGATTCCATTCAGTCGCCGGGGGGTGGACTGGGGGCTTCGACAGAAGTAGGCCCTTTAGGAACCAAGACACCACTGGATGAACTGAGAGGGGCTTTCCATCCACCTGATGGTGGTTCGCTGCTAGGGCACTGAGATGCACTCTGATGGAGTTGGAATTAAGCCCGTCCTGGAGAGGTGGAGAAGGTATTGCAATACCACAACCACTGGGCAAGAGAAGGGGGTCTAATCCTTGCTCAGCACACCAAAGCGCAAACCTGCGTCACTTAAAAGCATAAGCCCATCTGGTAGACGCACTGTGTGAAGCCAGCAAAACATCCTCCACGTCCTTCGGAAGGAGAAGTGGAGCTAGAGTCACCCTCTCAGCAGTCACGCCGTCAGCGAAAGGGAGCTGAGGTTGGGATGCAAAAGAGAGCCCCCATCTTGGGAAAGAAGTCGTGGAGCTTCACCGCTAGCCATGGGAGGAGCGGAAACCACGGTTGCCTGGGCCATAGTGGGGCTATCAGGATGACTGAAGCTCTGTCGTGAAGAATCTTGAACAGAGTCTTGGCGATCAGAGGTGTCAGGGGGAAAGCATACAGAAGACTCACTGACCATGAGACTAGAAAGGCATCGGCTGCAACCCTGGCGGGGTGCGGCTGCCTCAAGCAGAAGCGTGGCAACTGGTGATTGTCTGGGCTTGCAAAAAGGTCCATCACAGGTTTCCCCCAGGTCTGGAAAAGCCCTCTGGCTACTTCCCGGTCCAGCTGCCACTCGTGCAGCTGGAGCATCCTGCTGAGTCTGTCGGCCAGCCAGTTGTCCTGGCCCGGCAGGTATACCACCTTGAGGAGAATGCCCTGCCGGACTGCATAAGAGCACAGATCTAGGGCTTCCTGACAGAGGGCATGGGACTCCGTGCCCCACTGTTTGTTCACATAGAACATGGCAACCTGGTTGTCCATCTGAACCAGGACAGTCCTGTGGCCCAGGCACTGCCTCAAAGCCTCCAGGGCGAGATGGATTGCACACAATTCCAACAGATTGATCTGTTGAGCACTTTCATCGGGGGACCAAACACC
This sequence comes from Ichthyophis bannanicus, assembly GCA_033557465.1. Lineage (NCBI taxonomy): Eukaryota > Metazoa > Chordata > Amphibia > Gymnophiona > Ichthyophiidae > Ichthyophis > Ichthyophis bannanicus. The sequence continues at coordinate 778,127,895 of CM066035.1, forward strand.
CTGTGTGAGGTATCCCTGGCAATGGGCTCCTCAGCCCAGCAGGGAGGCATCCATGGTGAGGACCCTCGAGTGGTGAGGGGTCTGGAAGGGCATCTCCGCCTCCAGGTGATGGGACGAGAGCTACCAGGTCAGGGACTGCACCATATGTCTGGTCACTCTGACCCTGTCCTGGAGATGTCCCGTGGCCTCGGACCACTGGTCTCTGAGGCACCACTGCGCAGTTCGAATGTGGAGGTGGGCATCTGGAGTGACATGGACCATGGAGGCCATGTGCCCAAGGAGGTGCAGCAGATACCTTGCTGGCACTGAGGGATGGTGCTTTATGTCTTTGGCTAGGGCCATGAGCCTGCTTGCCCTGTCTGCAGGCAGGAAGGCTTTCAACTGAAGGGTATTTATCCTTGCCCCAATGAATTCCAGCTCTTGTGTCAGGCAAAGGCTGGACTTGGGGTAGTTGATAACAAAACCCAAGTGTTGAAGGTCGTGGGTGGTGCGAGTTCTGGACTGCTGCACCTCGGGGGCTGTAGTGCCCCTGATGAGCCAGTCGTTGAGGTAGGGGAAGATAAAGATCCCCTGAAGCCTGAGGAAGGCGGCGACCACAGCCAGGCACTCTGTGAATACCCTGGGGGCCGAGGCAAGGCCAAAGGGGAGCACCCTGTTTTGGTAATGATTGCCCCCTCCACAAAGCGTAGGTATTGCCTGTGGCTTGGGTGGATTAGGATGTGTGTGTAGTCATCCTTTAAGTCCAAGGAGCATAGCCAGACTCCCTGGCGGAGGTAAGGCAGCAATATTCCAAGGGAGAGAATCTTGAACTTCTCCCTTATCAGGAATTTGTTGAAGTTGCACAGGTCGAGGATGGGCCTTAAGCCCCCTGTTCTCTTTGACACGAGGAAGTACCTGGAGTAGAACCCCTCGCCCTTGAGGTGGTGGGGCACCGGTTCCACCGCATGTTCCTCGAGAAGACCTGCCAACTCCTTCAGAAGAAGGTACTGGTGAAGAGGAGACCTGATAGGCTCTCTTGGGAAGTAGTGTGGAGGCACTTGGGCTTGATGGAGGAGATATCCCTCCCTGATCACCTGTAATGACCAGGAATCGGTGGTGATAGCTCCCCACCTGTTGGCATACAAGGCAAGCCGATCTTCTGTGGGCTGCCCAGCTTCGGTTGGGAGAGGGGCCATGCTGCAGGAATAAAAAACCCCTCCAGGCTGGGCCGAAGCCAGAGCCTGGGGTTTAGGGGCCTTCTGCTTACGTGGTCCATGCCCCTGTCCCTTGGCCTGCTGTCCTTGTTGGGGAGCTGGGAGGCCTGGCAAGGGGGGTAGTTTCGGTAAGCAGTTGACTTCCTTGGGTCAAAGGGCTTTTTACCAGAGCCCTTCTTATGGGAAGGGGCAGAGGTCTTCTTAGAGAGCCTTGTCCTCATCATGAACTCTGTCTCCAGTTCGGCGGCCTTGCCGGTCATGGGTTTGCCAAAGAGATTCTCCCCTTGGCATGGGACATTGACCATCTTGTTCTGTACCCATTGTTCGAGGTCCGACAACTGCAGCTAAGCTTGGCGGCGTGCAAGGATGCCCGCCGTGGCTACCCATGTCGCCGAATCAAACCCGTCATAGGCTACCCGAGACATGAACTTGGAGCATTCATGGACAGCTTTGGACAAGCCCTTGAAGTGCTGCAAAGGCTCCTCGGAGAGACCAGCCAAGAACCCGGCACGCTCCTTGATCAGGTCTCTCAGGTACATGCCCATGTACAGCTGGTAGGCCTGGATCCGACAATTCAGCATTGCGCCCTGGTAACACTTCCTGCCGAGGGCATCCAAGGTGCAGGCCTCCCTGTCGGGGGCACTGAGGAGTGCGTCTTCCGACTCTTCCGTCGATGCATGGCCAACTCCACAACCATGGAGTTGTGCGGCAGTTGTGATTTTTGGAACCCAGGGCTCCGGCGGATTCGATACATTGAGTCAAGCCACTTGCTGATTACTGGCGTCATTGCTGGTGTCTCCCACATGCGGAGCATAAGTCGTTACAGGATAGGAGAAATGGGCACCGTGAGGGTTTCCCGAGGGGGAGCCTTGTACTGGAGGATCTCCAGCTCGTCGGCTCGAGGATCCTCCTCGGACACCATCGGGAAAGCCAAAGCCTTGGACATATCCTGAACGAAGTCCAGAAAGCGTAGTTACTCACCTGTAACAGGTGATCTCCGGGAACAGCAGGAATAAGTCTTCACATATGGGTATCATTGGTACCGACGGAGTCCGCGCAGGAACGCTCCCCAGCGTCCAATAGGAAAGCCTTTGGGAACATCCCACAGCGCATGCGTGCTGCCTTCCCACCCATCTACTTCTCTCACTTCAGTTGAGTTTATAGCTGAGACCAAAGGAGAGAAGTAGAAAAAAGAGAAAGAGATAGATAGATAGAGACAACTCCTAGGGGAGGTGGGTGGGTTGTGAAGACTTATTCCTGCTGTTCCCGGAGATCACCTGTTACAGGTGAGTAACTATGCTATCTCCAGGAACAAGCAGGAAAGCACAGTTACTTACCTGTAACAGGTGATCTCTGGGAACAGCAGGAATTAGTCATCACATATGGGTACGTCGGTACCGACGGAGCCCGCGCGGGAAAGCTCCCCAGCTTTTCAGATTAAAAGCTTTTGGGGCCTCCCACTGCACATGCGCGCTGCCTTCCCGCCTTCCTGACCAGCTCTCGTCAGTTCGAGTTTAAAGCTGAGACAATAGAGAGAGAGGACAGGAAGATAGATAGATAGAGATACAACTCCTAGGGGAGGTGGGTGGGTTGTGATGACTAATTCCTGCTGTTCCCAGAGATCACCTGTTACAGGTAAGTAACTGTGCTATCTCCAGGAACAAGCAGGAATAAGTCATCACATATGGGGACTCCCTAGCTAAGATGCCTGGGAGATCCCCCTCCAAGGGTAAACCATCTTCGCATGGATCTCAGGCATCCATCCAGGGAAGGTGGGCAGGAGTTGTTTAAGTATGGAACAGGTGTTTGAGGACAGCCTGACCAAACAAGGCATCCCGGCGGGAGTCCTTGTCCAAGCAGTAATGGGCTGTGAAGGTATGAACCGAGGCCCAAGTGGCTGCTCGACAGATCTGATCTATGGACACAGAGTGAAGATGAGCCATAGAAGTGGCCATGGCTCTCACATTGTGAGCTGTGACGATGCCCTCCAGAGAAATGTTCTTACTCTGGTAAGCAAAAGAAATACACTGAGCGATCCAATTGGAAAGTGTACGCTTGGTGACTGGAAGTCCCAAATGAGAAGGATCAAAAGCCACGAAAAGTTGGGAAGACTTTCGATGTGGTTGAGTCCTGTTGAGGTAAAAGGCAAGAGCTCTTTTACAATCCAGAGTATGAAGGTTCCTCTCTGCACTGGATGCATGAGGAGCCGGGAAAAAGACAGGTAGATATACCTCTTGATTAAGATGAAAAGGCGAGACCACTTTGGGCATAAAGTGGGGATTCGTCCTAAGGACCACCTTATCATGATGAAACCTAGTATAAGGTGGATGAGCCACTAAAGCCTGCAGTTCACTGATGCGGCGAGCCGAAGTGACTGCAATAAGGAAAACAACCTTCCAGGAAAGAAATTTGAAGGAGGTAGAGTCCAAAGGCTCAAAAGGTTGCTTCATAAGCTGACCTAGAACTAGGTTCAAATCCCATGCTACCGGAGGAGGTCGGATGGGAGGTTTAGTTAGAGTCAGGCCTCTCATGAAACGTGCAACAAGAGGATGAGAGGAGACAGGTTGTCCATTTATAGGTTTTAAGGATGCTGCAATAGCACTCAAATGGACCCTTACTGAATTCGTCTTAAGGCCTGCATTTGAAAGATGCAGGAGATAGTCCAAGAGGGAATTCAAAGGAAGTGCTAGAGGGTCAAGACCCTGCTGAGCACACCAAATGGAAAAACGTTTCCATTTGAAAGCATACGAACGCCTCGTGGAAGGTTTCCTAGAGGCATGAAGGATATCTGTCACAGGTTGAGAAAGATTAAAGTCTTGAAGACTTAGGCCTTCAGTAACCAAGCTCTGAGATGTAGGGATTTGGGGTTTGGGTGCCACAAAGTCCCCTCCTCCTGAGACAGAAGGTCTGGCGCAGCTCCCAGGTCCAGGGAGGATCCCTGGGAGAGATGCAGAAGCAGAGGGAACCACACCTGGCGTGGCCAGCGGGGAGCTATGAGGATCATAGTCCCGTGATCCCTCTGGAGCTTGAACAGAGTCTTGGATATTAGAGGAATGGGTGGAAAGGCATAGAGGAATTCCTGACCCCAATGCAGGAGGAAGGCATCGTGGGCCTGAGCTCCCTGACACTGAGTTCTGGAACAGAAACGGGGAAGTTTGGCATTCCACGGACTTGCAAAGAGGTCTATGTCCGGGGTCCCCCATTCCTGAAAGATTCTGCGTATCTGGTCCATATGTAGGGACCATTCGTGTGGAAGCAGAACTCGACTGAGTCTGTCTGCACGAGAGTTTTGAACTCCTGGAAGATACACTGCAAGAAGGTGAATTTGATGCTCTCTGGCGAAGGCCCATAATCTGAGAGCTTCGTTGCAAAGCGACAGAGAGCCTGTCCCTCCTTGTTTGTTTATATAGAACATGGCTACCTGATTGTCTGTCTGAACTAGGACAGTCAGGTTGACAAGGAGGGTATAGAAGACCTTGAGGGCAAGGTAAATTGCTCGCAGTTCCAGGAGGTTGATATGAAGGGTGGCCTCCTGTGGAGACCAAGTGCCCTGAGTGGAGAGGTTCTGAAGATGAGCTCCCCACCCTGTCTGGGAGGCGTCTGTTGTGAGGGTTGCTTGGGGCAACAAAGGTTGGAAGGGGGCCCCCAACAACAGATTCTTGGTGGATGTCCACCATTGGAGGGACCAAAATAGACGGCTTGAGGTGAGTATTTGGTCGGAGAGCGCTCCAGATGCTTGAGTCCACTGGGTGGCCAAGGTCCATTGAGCTGCTCTCATATGCAGACGAGCGTAGGGCACCACATGTACCGTGGAGGCCATGTGGCCCAGAAGTCGCAGCATTTCCTGGGCTGTCAAATGACTGCTGGACTGAGCTTGGGAGGCCAAACTCAGCAGGCGTTTGGCCCTGACCTGAGGCAGGTAGGCCCTTGCAGTGATGGTGTCTAACTGGGCCCCTATGAACTCGAGAGACTGAGTAGGGATTAGTTGAGACTTGGGAAGGTTTACTACCAGTCCTAGATACTGCAGAAGACGCCTTGTGCGGTCCAGGGAAATTTGGGCCTGGGACTGAGAGGGAGCTCGGATGAGCCAGTCGTCCAGGTATGGGAATATGAAAATTCCCAGGCCTCTTAGAAAGGCAGCTACGACTGCCATGCATTTGGTGAACACTCTTGGAGCAGAGGCTAGACCGAAGGGGAGTACTCTGTACTGGAAATGTTTTCCCTGAAACAGAAATCGAAGGTATTTTCTGTGGGATGGGTGGATGAGTATGTGTGTATACGCATCCTTTAGGTCTAGAGAACAAAGCCAATCCTGACTCTGAAGGTATGGAAGGAGAATGCCCAGAGAAAGCATTTTGAATTTCTCCTTGAACAGAAATTTGTTCAATTCTCTCAGATCCAGAATTGGTCTGAAGCCCTCTGTCTTCTTTGGTATTAGAAAATAAGGGGAGTAGAATCCCGTCCCCTGTTGAAGAAGAGGGACCTCCTCTATTGCCCCCTGGGCAAGGAGGGAGGAGACTTCCTGACCCAAGAGGGCCAGGAGAGATGGGGGAGAATTGAACTGCCTCACCATAGTATAAGGAGGAAGGTCGGAAAAATGGAGTTTGTAACCCTCTCTGATGATAGAGAGGGTCCATTGCTCTGATGTAATTTGCTCCCATCTGGGAGCAAAGTGAGCTAACCTTCCGGGTATGGTGAGGGGCTCTGGTTGTTCTAGAGCCAGAAAAGTTAAGTTCTCTAGGGGCAAGTCAAAACCCCTGAGGGGGTGGAGCCTGCTGAGGCGTAGCAGACGCCGCAGGCTTTGACCTTGCCTGTTTAGGTTGCTGACGTTTAGCAGCAAAACGAGGCTGAGAGGATTGTTGGCCAGTATTTGTGGAAAATCTGGACTTCTTGTAATAAGGCCTCTTAAAAGATTTCTTCTTGACAGGAGTCGCCTTAATTTGCCACTCCTCACCAAATAAGTTCTCACCTGTACAGGGCAGATTTCGTAAGCCATCTAGGACCCAAGGTTCTAGATCAGAAGCCTGGAGCCAAGCAAGACGTCGGGCTGCTATAGCAATGCCCGAAGCCCTACCAGCACCCTCAAAGGAATCAAAAGCTGCCCTGTTGGAGAACTTTGAAATATCCAAAAGGTGTTTCACTAAGGAAATGAACTGCTCCCTCTTATCCTCAGGGATAAAGGGGGCAAAATGCCGAACTTTTAGAGCGATTTCACTGAGAAACATGCCCATGTAAAGACTATAGGAATTAATCCTGGCTATAAGCATAGTAGCCTGGAAAATTTTCCTGCCAAAAGAGTCTAGAGTCTTACATTCTCGCCCTGGAGGAGTAGAAGAGTGCCTTTTGGTACTCTTTATCTTCTTTATTGCAGACTTCACCACAATAGAATGGTGAGGCAACTGGGTTTTTTGGAAACCAGGAGAAGGGGGAACACGGTACATGGTGTCCAACCTGCGAGAAGAAGGAGACAATGTTAGAGGAGCCTCCCATAAGTCCATCAAGTGTTCTTGAAGGATTTCATGGATAGGCAGGGTGACTGCCTCTTTAGGAGACTTAGAGTATCCTAAAATATCCAGTTTCTTTGATCTGGGTTCCTTTTCAGAGGATGAAGCAATAGAAAGACCTTTAGCCATTTCTATGATGAAGTCCTGAAAGGACAAATCCTCTGGTGGAGACATTCTCCTGTTAGGAGAAGAAGGCTCCTCAGGAAGATCAAGGGAGAACTCATCAGAATCATCAGAGGAGTTAAAATCCTCTGAAGAAGCAGAGTATCCTCTATGTGCTTCCAACGCACGATACACATACCGTTCGGTATCGACATCGGGCGTACCGGGTATGGGATCGGTACCGGGCAAAAGCCCGGATCCGGCATGCGGAACCGATCTGCGTTTGGAAGACGATGGCCTCGGTTCCGGTATGGAAGCCATTACCGGAACCGGACCCGGTACCGCTGGCTGCGGTACCGAGGGCGTAGCAGCATTAATAAAAGCCAGAATGGCCTGCTGCATGACTTGGACAGTAGTGCCCATAGACGCCACTGCTGCCTGGATGTCGGTACCGGTATGGGCCGGTACCCCAGAGCAGTACAACAGGTGATCTGTCGAGGCCGCGCCATCGATGTCAACCTGTGACCCCATGATTGCTTTGGAGGCCGGAACCTTCCGCCGGGGTTTTTTGGCCTGGGCAGAATCCTCGAACTCAGAATTGAGAGCCTCTCGATCTTTAGAAAGAGATTTGCTTTTAGAGGATTTGCCCACTGGAGTTTTGGTTACCTGAGATCCATCCGGAGAGGAAGACCTGGATGACTGTGATGCTTCTGAAGGAAACAGCACATGGAACTTGTTGGCCCGGTTCTGCAATCCACGTTTCGACATCTGGGAGCAGGATGGGCAGTCCGGTATGGAATGGTCAGGTCCTAAACATTTAAGACACCATTCATGGGTGTCTGTAAGAGGAATGACAGCACTGCACTTGGTACACTTTTTAAAACCAGGAACTGGCTTCTCCATGAGGAGAATTTGTGTAGGCCTGAAGGCCTAACAAAGTACCAAGCTGTGCTGAAGAAAAGAAAAAAAATATATATATGTATTTTTTTTTTTTTTTAAAGAAAGAAAGAGAGACCGGCAGTACCGGTTTCAGAATGGGGAAGGCAGGTACGCGGTCTAAAGAAAACAATAAAATTAACAATTTCTTCAGCGGTGACAGGAACACGACCTGCTGGCTCCGCGGAAAAAAAAGAAACTGACGAGAGCTGGTCAGGAAGGCGGGAAGGCAGCGCGCATGTGCAGTGGGAGGCCCCAAAAGCTTTTAATCTGAAAAGCTGGGGAGCTTTCCCGCGCGGGCTCCGTCGGTACCGACGTACCCATATGTGATGACTTATTCCTGCTTGTTCCTGGAGATTGTAGTCTTCATATATGGGATCTCCCCAGCTGAGAGATGGCAGAGGGATGACCCCAGCAAGCTGCGAACCCAGGTGAGATGGGTCACCGCTTCCTCCCATGGATCTCTGGCATCCAAATCTGGGACGGTGGGTAGGAGTTGTACTAAGTATGAAAAAGAGGCTGGAGAACAGCCTGGCCAAATGAGGCATCCCGACGGAAGTCCTTGTCTAAATAGACACAGAATGAAGATTAGCTGTTGAGGCTGCCATTGCTCTCACACTGTGAGCTGTGACATGGCCTTCGAGAGAAAGTCCTTTACTCTCATATGTAAAGGATATGCAATCTGCAATCCATCTTGATAGAGTTCTCTTGGAGACTGGAAGTCCCAAATGACTGGAGTCAAAAGCCATAAAAAGCTGAGAAGATTTTCTATGTGGCTTAGTTCTTTGAAGATAAAAGGCTAAGGCCATTTTACAATCCAAGGTGTGAAGATTCCTTTCTGAACTGGAGGCATGAGGCCTAGGGAAGAATATAGGAAGATAAACCAACTGGTTTAAATGAAAAGACGAAACTACCTTTGGCATAAAGTGAGGCTGAGTCCTGAGGACTACTTTATCATGGTGGAACCTTGTATAAGGAGGATCAGCCACTAAAGCCTGTAGTTCACTAATGTGTCTTGCAGAAGTGATGGCAATTAGGAAAATGACTTTCCATGAAAGAAACCTCAGGTCTGAAGTGGCTAAAAGTTCCATTGGCGGTTTCATAAACTGACCAAGAACAAGATTAAGATCTCATGCCACCGGTGGTGGTTTAATGTTAAGAGTAGGCCTCTCATAAACCTTGATACAAGTGGATGAGAGGAAATAGGTTGTCCATCGAAAGGTTTGTGAAAAGCAGCAATAGCACTAAGATGGACCCTCACTGAATTGGTCTTAAGACCAGACATTGATAATTGGAGGAGATATTCTAATAGTGACTCCACAGGTACCAAAAAGGGGTTAAGTCCCTTTTGGGAACACCGAATAGAAAACCTTTTCCACTTAAAAGCGTAGGACCGCCTTGTGGAAGGTTTTCTGGAAGCCAGAAGGATATCCTTTACCTGTTGAGAAAGGTTGATATCCTGGAATTCTAGGCTTTCAGCAACCAGGCCCTGAGATGCAGGGACTGGGGATTCGGGTGCAGTAAGGATCCGTTCTCCTGAGACAGAAGATCTGGAGCATTCCCCAACTCCAAAGGAGTGGTTTGAGAGAGATACAGAAGAATAGGGTACCACATTGGCCAACGTGGAGCTATGAGTATCATATGACCTCTGTCTCTCTGAAGCTTGAATAAAGTTTTGGGAATGAGGGGAATGGGTGGGAAGGCATAGAGGAAGTCCTGACCCCTGTGGAGTAGGAAAGCATCCCTTGCCTGACAGTTGTGAGCCGGGATTCTGGAACAGAACCGGGGAAATTTGGCATTCTGTGGACTTGCAAAGAGGTCTATATGTGGTGTTTCCCAGATTTGAAACACTCGAGCAAGTTGGTGTGAGTGGAGAGACCACTCGTGCGGCAGCAGTATTCGACTGAGTTTGTCTGCTCATAAGTTTTGAATGCCTGGAAGATATACTGCAAACAGGTGGATTTGAAACTCTTTAGCGAGGGCCCATGGTCGCAAAGCTTCATTGCATAGTGAAAGAGAACCTGTTCTGCCTTGTTTGTGAACATGGTTACCTGATTGTCGGTTTGGACCAGAACTGTCTTGTTGCTGAGATGGGCCTGAAAAACTCGAATAGCATTAAAAATGGCTATCAGCTCTAGGAGGTTTATGTGAAGAGAAACCTCCTGTGGGGTCCAGAGACCCTGGGTTGAGAGATCGTCGAGATCGCCCCCCCCCCCCCAACCCAACTTGGACGCATCTGTTGTCAGGATGGCCTGGTATAGAGGCTGCTGGAAAGAAGAACCTACGAGGAGGTTTTCCAGAGGTTGCCACCATTGTAGGGACAAAATCAGACGTGTGCTATTTCTGATTTTGTCTGATAGGCGACCCGAGGCTTGTGACCACTGCGAGGATAGGGTCCATTGGGCTGCTCGCATGTGAAGGCGAGGATAGGGAACCACATAGACAGTAGATGCCATATGCCCCAGAAGTTGAAGCATCTCCCGAGCTGTGAGGAAAACCCTCATAGCTGCTTGGGATGCAAATTGAATTATTCGTAGACAGCGTGGCTGTGGCAGGAAAGCCTTTGACTGCCACGTGTCTAGAAGAGTTGCTATGAACTCGAGAGACAGAGGGGGTGAGATGAGATTTTGGGAGGTTTATGACCAGTCCAAAGTACTGAAGAAATTTTATTGCTCGAGACAGAGCGAAGCTGGCTTCTGGAGCTGTTGGTGCTCGAATGAGCCAATCGTCTAAGTAAGGGAAGATGAATATTCCTAGAGTCCTCATAAATGCTACTACTACTGCCATGCATTTTGTGAAGACTCTTGGAGCAGAGGCTAGTCTGTATTGGAAGTGTCTTCCCTGGACCAGGAATCAAAGGAATTTCCTGTGATCTGCATGAATGAGAATATGCGTGTACATATCTCTTAGATCTAGAGAACATAGCCAGTCTTGACTCTGAAGGTATGGAGGGAGTGTTCCAAGGGAGATCATTCTGAACTCTCGGAACAAATATCTGTTTAATTCTCTGAGGTCTAGTATAGGTCTGTGTCCCCCTGTTTTCTTTGGAATGAGAAAATAGGGGGAGTAAAACCCCATATCCTGTTGGGATATGGGTACTTCTTCTATTGCTCCTTGAGCGAGAAGAGTTGTGACCTCCTGCCACAACAGGTCGGTGGCCAGGACCTGAGAATTGAACTGTCTGATCATTGTAGGTGGGGACAAGTTGAGAAAGTGAAGCTTGTACCCCAGCTGCACAATGGACAGAGTCCAGTTTTCTGATGTTATTTGTTGCCATCTTTTGGCAAAATGGCATAATCTGCCTGGAATGGTTAAGGGTTCTGGACCTTTCAGGGGTAGAATGACTAAGTTCTCTAGGTAAAAGTCAAAGACCCTGAGGAGGTTGGGTCTGTGGGGCCAGTTGAGCTCTTTGAGCTTGCAGCTTTCTTTGCTGTCTATTCTGTTGCTGACCCTTCTGGGGATCATGAAGTGGACAGTGGCCCTGGTGGGTGTAAGTAGGGTAAAACTTATTTTTCTTATTGAAAAAGGTATTTTTGAATGACTTTTTCTTTGCTGGGTTGGCTGTAGACTTTGACCACCTGTTCAAAGTAGTATTCTCCGACTCAAGCTGATTAGCTTTGTCTTGCCAGTCCTTGCCAAAGAGATTGTCTCCTGTACAAAGAATGTTTCCCAGCTTATCTTGCACCCACTGTTCTAAGTCTGATGCCTGAAGCCAGACAATACGACGTGCACCTATGGAAATAGCAGAGGTTCTGCTAATGCATTCAAAGCAATCAAAGGTAGCACGGTTCATGAATTTAGAGACATTCTGGGCGTGCTTGACCAGGGTAAATCTGCCCTTTTTTCTTCAGGGAGACTAGGGTTCATGAGCTCTAAATCCCATGCAACTTCTTCCAGGAACATTCCCATGTAAAGAATGTAGGAGCTGATCCTAGCTGATTACATGGATGACTGGAAGCATCGACGTCCAAAGGCATCCACTGTCCTGGATTCACGGCCTGGAGGATTAGAAGAGTGTGTTTTAGCACTCTTGATTCTACGCATGGCCGATTCCACTACCATTGAATGGTGTGGTAGCTGAGTTTTCTGAAACACAGGGCAACTTGGTACTCGGTACATAGTATCGAGGCGTCGAGAATGTGAGGATACCGTTAACAGAGTTTCCCACATTCTTAACATAAGATCATGTAAGATCTTATGATTGGGAAGCATAGCTGCTTCTTTGGGAGCCATAGGGTATTGTAGAATTCGTAATTCTTCTGCCCTAGGCTCTTTTTATGGAATCACCATGATTGCAAGACCTTTGGCTAAATCAGGTATGAAATCCTGGAAGGACATATCCTCTGGAAGAGACATTCTGTGTTGAGGAGAAGGAGTTGTATCCTCTGGAAGGATCGCTCTAGTACCGGTAGAGTAATCGGAGTCATCAGAATCGGAAGACTCGAAGCCACTTTGTACCAGGTGCTCCTGTAACGCATGGTATCGGTACCATTCAAAGTCGGTACCGAAGTGTCTCAGTTCCTGTCCCCCGATACCCGAGATAGACTCAAGGCTCAGCATGGGGGGAAGCATCCCCATCGAAACAGGTGCTGTCAGTACCGGTACCGATGTCGGTATCGATACCTGTGGAACCGTCGGTAGCGGTTTTAGCGGTACCAAAGCTGCTAAGAGGGACGCTAGACTGCATTCAATAGCGAGGAGTCTTTTATTCATCGCTCCCGCCAATGCTTGGGTGTTGGTATCGGTGGAAGCGGCCACAACCCCAGAACATGGCACCAGTAGTTCAGCAGAGTTGGAGGCCTCTGGAACATCCTGGAGCCCCGTTAATGCTTTGGAGACCGAAGACTCCCGCCGGGGCTGTTTTGCCGGTGAATTTTCCTCAAGGGCAACGCCAGTGGCATCTCGATACTTAGAAGGAGATCTACCCTTTGAGGACCGGCCAGTCTTTGAAGACTTAGGTTTAGTTACCTGAGATCAATGGGAGAAAGATGAAGCCCTGGAAGATGCCTATGCCACTGACATCGTATCTACGGCAAAAAGGGAACCAAGTTTTGCAGCTCTATTCTGCAGGCCCCTCTTGGTCAACTTTCTGCAGGAGAGACACTCCAATGGACAATGTTCAGGACCTAATCATTTCAGACACGAATCATGGGTGTCGGTGACGGATATGGTACTGCCACATTTAGAACATTTCTTTTTTTTTTTAAATTCTTTATTTTCGTTTTATAACAACAAAGGAAAAGGAAGACATACAGCTAAAAGACAGATACATAAAGTGTAATACATACACCAAAGTAAACCCCTGCCACCCCCCTCCCCCCTGCTTCTTCTCTAGAAAACTAATCATACCCGAAGCGGGCGTGTACTTACATTATTGTGTTACAAAACCTAACGGTGATCTGAAACATGATGAGTGCACATTATACAGGCATGTTGGAACAATGAGCAGATTGTACATAATCATTAAGCATCTGCCATTTAGACAAGCGAGAGTGAGTTTGGGCATGGGGAATAGCTCTCCGAGGTATCTGCTCATATTTACTATATAAGCAGACGAGGTTCCACCATTCATTGACAGTAAGTCGAGAGCTATCCTTCCAATTCCTCGTGATTAAGCATATGGCTATACCCAGCATGAAATCAAGGAGAAAGCGACCCTTCTTAGGAAGAGAGGGGACCTCCGCCACAGAGCGGAGTCCCACGATCTTCCAAGAGAGAGGTTCGTGAAGGTGTAAAATAAATTGAATACAACCCCAGACCCGCCCCCAATAAACCTGTAGTTGAGGACATTCATAAAGAACATGAGCGAAGGTTCCCACAGCAGTATGGCAAGACCAACACTGGTCCCTAGCATTTGTGTTCCATTTGGCTATTTTTTCTGGGGTATAAAAGCATCTGTGTGCAAAAAAGAAGAGAGTTTGGGTAACAGAGGCAGACCGGGAAACCCGCACTACTTTGCTCCAGAAAACGCTCCATTGCACAGGGGTTAAAGTGGTTTGCAGTTCGCGCTCCCAGGCTTGTTGGGCTCTAAAAGTGGCCGTGTCTGTACCCTGACATAATATTTTATAAAAGTTAGAGGCTACCCCATGTGTACTACTAATAGAGTGAACTATCTCTAATAACCCGTCCTCAGTAGGGGCAGAGGGCGGCATGATTCGAGCACTTTTGAGGCAGTGTTGAAGCTGCATCAATTGAAAGTAGTGTTTCGCTGGTAACGCAAATTCCTTTTGTAAATCAGAAAAGGTTTTCCAACGAGCTGCAGAGAAAAGCTGTTGGGGTGTCCAGATCCCCCTTGAGTACCAGGGTTTCCATGCTATCGTTCTATTTAGGACTTGAATTCTGGGGTTATTCCATAGCGGGAGTCCGTCCTGAGGACATGCGTTCGGGCCCAGTGATAGAATGAGAGTGTTAAAGGCCGCAAGAGTATCGACAATCATTGGTGGATGGCGGGTGTCTACTTGATAGGACATACCGGGGAGATGGGTCAACGGAATTGGGTTACTAAGCTCCTCTTCTATGTCAAGCCAAACTGGTCTGCTGTCTGTGGAGGCATCTAGCCATCGGGCACCTTGCTTAAGTAGGAAGGCTTGATGATATCTAAGAAAATCAGGAAATCTGGTACCCCCTCTTTCCTTTGCAGATTGTAGTTTTTGTTTAGCTATCCTTGGTGGCTTGCCCTGCCAGAGATAACGGACGAGAAGGCCCTCAATATCTTTATAAGTATGTAGCGGGAGTAAGCATGGCAGCATTTCTAAAATGTAGTTCACTTTGGGGACTATCATCATTTTCACAGTTTCTAAGCGGCCCCACCATGTAAGAGATAAGGGAGACCAACGATTTGTTAGCTCACGGACTTTGGAGACTACCTCTTTGGCATTAAAACTGATAGTGTCTTCTAAAGGAGAACAGTAATGGACCCCGAGATACTTCACCATGCGGGATTGCCAAAGGAAGGGAAAGGCCTGCATGTCAGCCTCATGTACCCAGCGGTTCAGTGGGAATGCTACAGATTTGGTCCAGTTAATTTTATAGCCCGATAATTGTGAGTATCCGTCAATCAGATCCAAGACAGCTGGAACCGAATCGAGGGATACGAAAAGCATAAGGTCATCTGCATATGCAGAGAGTTTAATCTCCCTATGACTGAAGGGGACACCTCGAATACGTGCGGACTGTCTAATAAGGAGGGCTAGGGGTTCAAGAGCTAGATCAAAGAGCATTGGTGATAGGGGGCAACCTTGACGCGTGCCTCTTTGGAGATTAAATGGCTGAGACTTGATGGCATTTACACAAATACTGGCGATGGGTTGAGTATACATGACTTGGAGATATCGGAGGAAGCCCTCCCCAAAGCCATACCATCGGAGAACTGCAAATAAGAAGGGCCATTCTAGACGATCAAAGGCTTTTTCGGCATCCAGGGAAAGACCCACCCATGGATGATCTAGATTGGCAGCACGGGATAGCACATGGCACAAGGTCCGAGCATTGTCAGCAGTTGATCTGCCGGGTATAAAACCGCATTGGTCGGGGTGAATTAGGGTGGCCATCCTGTCAGATAGCCGGGTGGCCAAGATCATTGCGAAGATCTTATAATCGGCATTAAGTAGGGAGATTGGACGGTAGTTGGCGGTTAGTAGCGGGTCTCTGCCTTCTTTCTCAAATACTACCACATTAGCTGCAGAAAAGGATCCCAAAGAGGATGTATCTACCGCAAGGGCAGTAAAATAGAGTTTTAAATAGGGAACTAAATCTGCACTGAACGTTCTGTAGAATTCGGTCGGGAGACCATCGGGCCCTGCGGCACGGCCCGAGGCTGTTCGTTTTAGGGCAGAGTGGATCTCTGACGTAGAGAAGGGTTCATCCATCGCATCCCTATCATCTTCAGAGAGGGTCGGCCGCTGAATGCCAGAAAGCAATCGCTCGAATGTCTCTGACGAGAACTCACATTCAGATTGATATAGGCGGGTATAGAAATCCCGAAAGAGCTCTACAATGTCGGAGTCTGTGGTCACTATGCCCCCTCCCTGTGGAGCTCGAAGGGCCGCTACGCGTTTGGCTTCTTTTTGACCTTTCAAGGCGTTGGCTAAGAGTCGACCGGCTCGGTTATTTTCACGATAATATGTCCCTCGCTGAAGCTCAATACTCTTAGAAGCTGCAGTTGAGAGGATTGAATTATATTGAAAACGGAGACGCTGTAATCGAATTAATACACATGGATCAGTACGTGAAGTTAGAACTCGCTCGCCTGCTTTTATTTGTTGGTCTAGTATGAGTAGCTGCTGTTTACGTTGTTTCCGCAGGCGGATTTGATAGCTAGTGATCGTTGCTCGAATGGCCGCTTTGAAGCCCTCCCACCAAGCCCAATTCGCAGTATCCTGGGGTAGATTAAAATGGAAGTAATCCTTTATGGCTGCTCGAATTTCTAACTGGAACTCTGGCTGAGTTAACAGGGCTCTATCAAAGAACCAGGCCCCCGAATTCCCTTGGGGTGCAGTAGTGTGTAATTGAAAGGAAATGGCAGCATGATCGGAAATATGTTGGGAGTGAATCTTTGCAGTGTCCACCTGAGGAACTAACAGTTTTGATATTAGAAAGAAGTCTATGCGAGACTGGGATTTATGAGGGGAAGAGAAGAAGGTGAAGTCAAGCTCATTGGGGTGTAGTAACCTCCATAGATCAACTAAAGCAAGATCTTTGATCAGGGAGGTAAGTGTGGTGTGACTCTTGGGGGGACCACTTGTCCTAGGCGGCTGTTTGTCAATCAGGGGATCAAGGACTAGATTGAAATCCCCCCCAATTATCAATGAAGTATTAGCAGAGGCCTGCGCAACCTGAGCAATGGTAGCAAAAAAGGCAGGGTCATCCACATTAGGAGCGTAAAGGCATATACATGTAATTTCAAGGCTACCTATCTTGAGGTGAACTCTGGACCATCTACCTTCTGTATCTGAGCTAGTCGCAATAATAGTAGCATGCAAAGATTTCCTAACCAGTATGGCAACCCCACATTTCTTAGAAACGGCTGGGGAATAGGCGGCCACCATGTAAGGTTTAATATTGAGTTTAAGAGTTTCCTTCGAATTTAAATGCGTTTCTTGGAGAAAAATCAGATCCGCAGCTTCCTGACTTAGGTAGCTTAGGATTTTCTTCCGTTTTATCGGATTATTGATTCCTTTTACGTTCAACGAGAAAATCTTACATGGTGCCATCAATCGGTAATAGACATTTTAGGTAAGGGCGCTTGAAAACATACAACATAATCAGAATCTGTGCAACAATGACATAATCACCGAGTATTCTGGCTAATACACCCCATATTGAAAAGTATGTACCAAAGTATCGTAGAGAAGAAGCAAAACCCCCAAAGAATATGGCGACCATATGTCTGCGGGAGGAGGCCCTAGAGAGGAAATAGAAAGACATGAAAAAAGAAAAGAAACACCAGAGTCCATAATTAACACTGTCTCTGATACTCATCGAGGCTACTGTGGGTAGATGGAGTCGGGTCACAGATATCATCAAAAGTAAGGCAACAAACTGCCCTCGCCAGACTCTTTGCTGGGCTGCGGCAGATCCAATATGGCAGGTACAGCGGATATGAGAATACTTGCGGGAATATTCTGGAAGTCAGCGCATCAAGTCGGCTTCTTTGGAATCCAAAAACTCCGCTAGTAGATCAGGGTCCTCAAATGTTCTTGTCTGATTGTGAAGCGTGACTCGGAGCTTGGCCGGGTACATCAGGCCATAGTGTGCTTGTAGTTGTTGAAGCCTCGGCCGGAATTCCAGAAAGCGCTTTCGGCGGTCGACCGTGGGTTTAGCCAAGTCGGGATAGAAGGAGATCTTGTGGCTCTCAAACTCCATATGGCCCTTTGCCCGAGAGGCACTTAGAATTTGCTCCACGTGTTGATATCTCAAAAGTCGAAAAATGATAGGCCGCGGGGTCTTCCTGTTGAGCGTTATGCTTGTGGGTACACGATGCGCGCGATCGATCTCCAAATCTTTGGTAAAGGTGATTTGGAGCAGGGAAGGGAGGATTTTGCATAAAAACTCTTTCATGTCTCCCGATTCCGCTCCCTCCGGTATGCCCACGAGTCGTATGTTGTTGCGGCGCGCTCTATTATTGCCATCTTCCACTTCTTTCTGCAAGGCCCGCACCTGACGTTCAACTTTGTCGAGTTTGGACAACCGGGCCGCATGGGAGTCCAATATGCTCTCCATTTTGTCCTGACGCGAAGAAAGCCCTTCTAGCTTGCTTTGCAGCACACCAAAATCTTCCCGCAGAGCTCGGAGTGCTTCACCGTTTGACTGCACGAGGTTTTTGACCCCTCTAATCTCTGCGAGGATTTCCAGCTGCATTTCGGGGCCCTCGCACCGGGCCAGCCCCTTCTGCGGGGATGGAGGTTCAGTTTTGGAGCGTTTGCCGTGAGAAGCCGCTGGAGATCCAAATTCCAGGCGCGTGGGTTTGGTCCCCGTCATCTCACCAATGTGCCCCGGCAAGATCAGAGTAGAAGTTCCAAGTATGTACGGTGTTAATGCAGGATTCTGAGTAGGCCTCTCGGGAGCCTCAGCGTTATGCGACCATCCCGCTGGACATCAGGCTCCGCCCCCACTTAGAACATTTCTTGAAACCACTAGCTGGTTTCTCCATGACTGAATAAAAATGGGCCTAGTGCCCAAAATGGTGCCTAGCTCCGAAAGGGGAAGGGCCCCCTGAGAGAAAAGTTCAGTCAGAAAGTTAGTTTTTTGTTTTTTTGTTTGCAAAGAAAGAAAAGAAAGAAAAGAAACACCGGCGGTGCCGGTAGGTGTCGAAGGCAGACGCGACCACAAAAAAAAAAAAAGAAGAACAAATTTTTCTGCGGTGACAAGGGCACGTCTTGTCGGCTCCGCGGAAAATGAAGAACTGAAGTGAGAGAGGTAGATGGGCGGGAAGGCAGCATGCATGCGCTGTGGGATGCTCCCAAAGGCTTTCGTATTGGACACTGGGGAGCGTTCCCGTGCAGGCTCCGTCGGTACCGACGATACCCATATGTGAAGACTACATTCCTGCTTGTTCCTGGAGATAACCCATATCCTCAGGTGGGGACTTCTCCGAGGTTCAGATACCGGGGAATTGGACAGGATGTCTCGATGACGATGAGTGTCTGGGGACTCCTCGTCCTCGGTCTCCCAAGCGGAGGCCTCCGAGGAAGACTCGTGGAGCTCCTTGGGCCTCAAGGGCCCCGGAGCCATCTGCCCCAATGCCTGCAGGCTCGGCGGTGATGACCTCAGTCCCGATGAGCTGGAGGCCGAGCGCAACCTGGCCGAGGATTGACTTGGGCCCGCAAGGCCTCAAGGATTGGCTCAGCCTCCGGGGTCGAACGCCCGGTGGTCGGGGCAGAGGAACCAGACATACCAGACATCAGCACCTGCTGCTGCTCCATGAAGGCAGTGACACTTCGCTTCAAGGCCGCTATCCTGGACACCAGTCCCGGAAGTTCCACCGCCCTTGGCACAGGCACTGATGTGCTCGGGCCCAAAGCCTATTCCTCTGGAGGGGAGTCCTCGACTAGGACAGTTGGTACTTGCCTAGGCTAATCAGCGACCATATCTCTGCAAGGAACCTTGGCTGGACGCGTCTTCTCCGACGCCTCAGGCAGGCGCTCGAGGCTCCACGACTAGCCCCAAGAGGAGCCCAGCCGATCAGAACCATCCAGAGACACCCCCTTCGTGGGTTTCTTCCTTCTCTTCAGTTCCCTCGAGGGAGACCCCCTCTCCGAGGAACCCCAACGATGCTTGGGTTCGGAGTGCTCCTCCTGAGGCGTGGAGGCCTCAGACGAGGTCCTGGCTCTCAGAGGCATGGGGGAATCAGGGAAAATCTTATGTTGCTGCTGGCAGCTCCTCAAGGCCTTCGAGGACATCTTTTTGCACAGGCCACAGACTGCCGGGTCATGGTCCGGGCCGAGGCACCGGAGGCAGCAGTCATGCGTATCGGTGAAGGACATGATTTTCCCGCATCAATCGCACTTTTTGAACCCACTGGTAGCCATGGGGGGAAAAGGACCCCAGCAAGGTCGAAGAACCTTCGGGTTGCCAGTGAGGAAAAATGGGCGCGAAGACGCCCCAAGAAAGAAAATCAAAACTTAGAAGAAAAAAGAGGACTTGACCCGATACCGAGGTACCGAGGCCGGGGCGGGAAAGGGTACCGGTGCAAAACCGGAGACAGCCAAAAAGGCACAAAAAAAATCAACTTTTTCCGGGACAGGTAGAGACTGCGTCTGATGGACTCCACAGAAAAAAGGAGGCTGAGCAAGATGGCACCCTTGGGCGGGAAGGGGACCACACATGCATGGTAGCAATTCCCAAAGGCTTTCTTTGAAAGCTGGGGATTTGCTCCACGCAGGCTCCGTTGGCATCGACGTCACCCATATGTGAAGAATGACTTCCTGCTTGTTCCCGGAGAATGAAATTTTCACTTGTCTTTATACTTCATTACATAGTTGCGTGGGGAAAGTAGTTTTTAAAGTGTTGCCCTTATTCATTATGGTTCTTTCATGCAAAAAGAAGGCAGTTACTTAGCTCTTCTTATTGGTTCCTGGTAGATTACTTGATTGCATGAGACGATTCGTTGTCAGTGTTACATCATACGAGTATTTTAATTAACCCCGTAATTTCATATATCTATACAGGATGGCACTGCTTTTCCTCCCTTTGTTTTTTTTCATCTGCACAAAATAGCAATATAGCAGCGATTTGGTTTACATCGCTGTTTTTAAACAACTCAGAAGCCCTCATCTAGTTCTAAAGAAACATACTTATACATATGATCTAGCTTTTTGATTGTTATTTTACTGCTATTTGTTCAATGTCAGCCCTTGCGTCCTTTTTTAATTATGAGTTTATTAATCATGCCTTTAGTTATGCCCCTTTTTTAAATTATGTTCTTTATTATGCTTTCATGTGGTTTTATTATTATTTATTAGAAGGCCTGTGTGGCTGAAACACCTAGGGGTGTTTGGTTTAGTTCTTAATAAAGCGCCTGGTCACTGTCTATACACCTGCTTTTGGTTGTTCTTTTTGGGAACCTGACAGGTACTTGTGATCTGGATTGGCCACTGTTGGAAACAGGATACTCAGCTTGATGGACCTTGGTCTGACCCAGTATGGCATTCTTATGGCTTATCTCATACTGTCCATTCTTTGCCCCTCTTCCCTTCAAGTTTTCCATTGTTGGAAATTCTAAAACGTAGAGCTTTTCCTAGCAATTAACTAGCCACCGATCCTTCAATCTATGGAGTAGTTCTTTTTGTCTCCGAATACCTCTCTAACCACTTTGCTCTTCAAGTTATGCCCACAAAGAATATACATGAGATGGATTTTCATACAATGAAGGCAACACATGAAAAATCTATTCTGTGCATATTCATTATGGATAGCCTGAAAAAACAGATTAGCTAGGGAGATACTTGAGGAGTGAGATGGAAAACTACTGGTTAGACAGCAGAGGAATAGCCTTGTGGGAACAGAAGCGTAGCTTAGTGGTTAGAGCAACCACTGAACTCAGGGTTTAAATACTGCTTCTCCTACTAATGCTCCTTATGACCTTGGGCTTTTGCCTCCCTTGAATTCCCCTACATACCCACTTAACCTTATACGCTAAACCAGTGGTTCTGAATCCATTCCTCTGGGACCCCTAATCCAGTTGGGTTTTCAGGGTATCCACAATGAATATGCATGAGATAGATCTTCATGCACTGCTTCCATTGTATGCAGATCTATCTTATGCATATTCATTGTGGATATCCTGAAAACCTGACTGGTCTGGGGGTCCCAGAGGACTGGGTTGAGAACCACTGCCCTAAACTTTGTCAGTTCTAAGACTCTGCTAACTTATTTACATTTAACCTAAACTATACCACTTATTACCATATTTCACTCCAATTTAATCATTAATCCATGTTCTACCAGCAGTTGTACTTGCATACTGCCACAAATTAAGTTACAGTTCATCATAATTGTGTTCCATGTACAACCTTTTTGTATACAGTTTATTGCACTTCTATTCCATGTATAAGCCATGTTGGTTCTTCTGTAAACTGCATAAACCATAGGATTAGGTGGTATAAAAACACTTAAATAAATCAATAAAATAAAGAACTTAGATTGTAAGCCCCTTTGAATAGGGAAATAAAGTGAAGCTGTTTACCTATAACAGAGGTTCTCTGTAGACAGTACAGAAATGCAGTCATACTCTGTTGTGACGTCCCCAATAGAGCCAGTGAATGTAGAGCCTTCTCCAGCTAAAAGAAAAAGACTTCTTTGCTCTTGCATGAGTTTGTTCCCACTTCCCCCCAGTAGCCATTAGATCTCTAGTCCATTTATACAAAGCTGGCCCAAGGGTTTCTGCTGCCCTCTAATGAGGCAGCCATAAGGTTTAGCTGTGGGTAACCTTTCCCCCAAAGTATGAGGTTCTTGCATAAGTAATCAGCTTGCTACGAGAAGACATAAAGATTTCAGTAGGCACCCTTCCCCCACTCCAGGTCTGAGCACAATACCCCCTTGCTCAGAAATCAGCAGACCAGAGCATACCGGTTTGGACAGGTCACCCAGGCATCTTCCCCAGGGGCTGCTGATTGGTGGACAGAAAATACCTGAGACGAATGAGATTGTAGAATGAGTTTAAAATTGTACTGTATTTAAGACAATGTAGGACGTCCTTCGGGGCTCAGATTTTTTTGTGGAGACTGCCGGCTCTCTGTCTGAGTCTGTGCGCACATTAAAGATCCTGTTTGCATTCCAGCCTGTCTGTGAGTTTCCTTCTGTGGGTGAGTGAGAGAATAAGAGCATTTTCAGCTGCTTGGCTGCAACACTAATTTCATGCCTGAGGCATCGCCATGCCACCACTACCCCCTGCCTCTCTGCCTCATACCAAAGGCACCTTCATTCCACCACTGCCCCGCCCATCCCCCCCCCCCTCCCCAGGCATCCATCTGCTTACCAGGGAGGAGGGGCTGCATGCTGATTCTTCCATTGAAGCAGCAGCAGTACAGCCGCCAGTTCAGCTGCCGTTTCAGCACCATGGTGGGCTTTAAAGTGACCGTGTGCACTCACGGCCTGTTTCTCTTGTCCCTCTCCAATATAACTTCCTGTTAAGGCAGGAGTAGCAGTCCATAATTGCACAAAGGCTTTAATGCCTGCTGCGATGCTGAAATGGTGGTTGAACAGAAGGAAGGATCGGCATGCGGCCCACCTGGACAGACAGAAGGGCTGGTGGGAAGGAGTTGAACCTAAGTCCCAAAGAGATGCCAGAGTTCTGCTTAGCCAGAGTTGCTGTCACATTGGGAATCCCTATCCATACAGTAATAAGCTGTGAAAATGTGAACAGAAGAACATGTTACAGCCCTGAAAATCTCTTTCATGGAGACCTAGCAGAAGTTGGCCACTGATGCAGCCATGGTTTGGACATTGTGAGACATGACATGTCCTTCAAGGCTCAGGCCTGCCTGGGCATAAGTGAAAGAGATGCAGTCTGCTAGCCAAATGTACAGTGTGTGTTTGGAGATGGCAGCACCCAACTTGCTACAGTCAAAGGAGATGAACAACTGATTGGACCTCTGGTGGGCCATTGTACGCTCGATATAGAAGGCCAAGGCCTGCTTGCAGTCCAGTATATGCAATGCCGCTTCTCCCAGGTTGGAGTGCAGCCTGGGCAAGAAGGTTGGCAGAACGACTGACAGATTCCAGTGGAAAGCAGAGACCACTTTGGGCAGGAAATGCGGATGTGTCCACAAGACCACCCTGTTTTGGTAGAACCTGGTGTACAGAAGGTGAACCACTAAGGCCTAGAGCTCACTGATATGGCATGCCGAAGTACCCGCCACCAGGAACAAGACCTTTCAGGTTAGAAACTTCAAGGGACAGGAAGTGAGAGGCTCAAAAGGAGCAGTCAAGAGCTACACAAGAACCACGTTGAGATCCCAAGCCACTGCAGTGGCTTGAACAGAAGCTTGGAGTGGAGCAAGCCGCACATGAAGTGAACCACCAAAGGTTGAGTGGAGATGGGTTTCTTCCGAGCCATGATAGTAGGCCCCAATGGCACTCATATGGTCTTTGACGGAAATGGACTTGAGAACCAAGTCCAAGAGGTGCAGGAGGTACTCAAGCAACTTGTCAACAGCGCCAAAGAAAGGATCCAGAACCCTGTCAGTGCACCAGGAGGAGAACCTCCACCACTTAGACTCATAAGCCATGCGCGTGAAATCTTTGTGGGAGGTTAGCAGGACTTCCATGACATCCTCAGGCAAGTTGAGCTCCGAGAGGACTACGCGCTCAACATCCAGACTGTGAGGGCCAGGGACTGGACATTGGGGCGTAGCATGGTCCTGTCCTCCTGAGAGATGAGGTCTAGGGCAGAGTCCAGACACAGAGGCTCCTAACAAGAGACATCTGAAACGGGAGGCTATAGAGAAGGTTTTGCTGTCCTATCCACCAGTGCAGGGACTGGGCTAGAGATGTCACTCAGTCTCGCAAGTGGCCAGTGGCATGTTTCCACTGCATTCTCAGTCCACTGAGCTTGTCTCATGAACAGGTGAGCCAGGGGAATGACATGCATTGTCGAGGCCATGTAGCCAAGGACTTTCATCATCTCCCAGACAGTCATGCGGTACTTCTGCTGGACATTGCTGACCACCACCATCAGCTTCTGCAGGGGATCAATCGGGAGAAAAGTCTGAGCCCAAGTGGTGTCAAGAATGCCCCCTATGAACTCCAGCTGTTGCGAGGGCTAGAGGTGAGATTTGGGGTAGTTAATCACAAATCCCAACCGTTTGAGTACCTGGATGGTCAGGTGAGCTGACTGCCAGTCGCTGTCTGGAGAGGAGTTCTTTATGAGCCAGTCATTTAAATAGGAAAAAATGAAGACCTACAAGATCTGAAGAAAGGCAGCTATCACTGCGAGGCATTTTGTGAAGATCTGGAGTGCCGATGACAATCTGAAGGGAAGAACTCGGTACTGGAAGTTACGATCTCCCAGGATGAACCTGAGATATTTACTATGAACAGGATAGATTGGTATGCGTATACACATCCTTGAGATCCAGGGAGCATAGCCTATCATCCTTTTCAGGTAAGGGAGCAGGGTCCCTAGCGAGACCATCTTGAACTTTTCCCTCACCAGGAAGGTGTTGAGGTCCTGGAAGTCCAGGAAGGGCCAAAACCTCCCTTTTTCTTGGGGACCAGGAAATACCTGGACTAGAATCCCCACCTGACCTAAGCTGGGGGCACTAGTTTGATGGTGAGCTCAGTGAAGAGAGCAGGGACCCCTTCATCCAGCAAGTTGTGATGCAGAGGATCCAGGGGATACTTTCTCTGGGGGAAAGGGGGCAGCAGTTTGGTGAAGTGCAGCATGTATCTGCTTTGAACTATCTGCAGCACTCATGTGCCCAAAGTGATGACAGGCCACCTGTGGGTGAAATGGATGAGCTCCCCCCCCCCTAACCACTGGAGGGTGTACTCCTTTGGGCACTGGTAGATTGGCTAGGCTCCAAAGGAACCAGTCAAAATCTCACCCTGGGCTTTGGCTGCAGGGTGGGTTGGGCCTTCTGAGGCTTCTCCCACCACTGTTGGCGAGGGGCCCGGGCTTTGTCTGAGAGTTTGTGTAGTAGTGGTGCTTTCTCTGGTGATAGATCTTCTTTCCCTGGTAGCTCTTATGAGAGGGATCAGAGGTTTTTCTCGAGAGCCTGGAGAGGGTAACATGTTCCTTCTTGATCTTCCCCACCTTGTCCTCTACTGGCTTTCCAATGAGATTCTCTCCTCCGCAAGGCACGTCTGCAAGTTTATCCTGGACCCATTACTCCGTCCAATGAGTGAAGCCAGATGAGGCGGCATGCCTCAGTGCCTACAGCCACCATCCTGCTGGCTCACTTGAAAGGCGTCGTAGGTTGCCTGGACCATGTACTTGAAGCAATCCTTGCCATGGCTCACTAGGGTGCAAAAGAAGTCAAGACACTTTGAGGAGATGTGGGAAGTGAAGTCAGCCAGGTCAAGCATAATGTCCTTGAGGAACATACTCATGTACAGCTGGTTCAAGAGGACCCTGGCCACCAGCATGAAGCCCTGGAAGCACCACCATCCAAAGAAGTCCAGGGTCCTCGTCTCCTTGTCCAGGATAGTGAGGAATGAGTCTTATAAACCGCACTGAAAACAAATAGCGCGGTATATAAAAGATGTTAAATAAATAAAATAAATAAACAGTGCACAGAGTGCTTCCATGGCTGCACTGGGGCATCGGATCCTGAAACACTGGAGAGGGAGATAGCCATGGGAACTGGCATCAACTCCAATTGCCTGCCCGATTCACCTGCCTCAACAGGCAGTGCATAGGTTTCAAGTATAGCTGGGTGAACTGTGGTGGTGATGCCAGAGGCATCAAAGAGCCAGCTTGTTCCATGGCCAAGACCTCCGCCGTACAGATCTGGAGGGTTTGAATGCATTCTTCCAGGACAGCCATCTCCGAAGGCATTAGGGCCAGAATGACAACTTCAGCCAGTGACTCTGGCATCCTGTAGGGGACCTTACAATAGTAGGGCCATTGGGAGATACCCGGTGGCCCTCCTGGGCCCTGGGAGCCAATTCTTCCTGCCAGGGCACTTTAGTGGGCCGCTCCTGACCATTGTTCTTGGTGTCATGTCGAGATGGGCTCTGGTGTTGATGCATGTGGGTCTCGTCTCAGAGCTCAGATGCTCCCTTCAATTCTAATGAGTTTGTCTTTGGTTCCGGGTGGAGGTCGATGGAGAGCCTCCATTCTGGCCCCACTGCTCCAAGTGCACCCAAGCGCCCCTCAATGCTGATGTCTCTGCGGCACCTCACAAGGACGTCAATGCCGCTGCAAGGGCAGAAGCTAAATCTAATGGCCCGCAGAAGGACTCCCACTGTTTATCATGGCCATTCAGGCCCCATCTCATCTGTAGTCACAGACTGCAAGATGCATGCTGATGGTTAAAACAAAGGCACTAAAGGCACCAGTTGTGTCGGTCAGTGACTGAGATGGCCCAAATGCACTCGGTGCACTTCTTAAACCCGCTGGCCAGCTTGGATCTGTTCGGGAACACTGCCACGGTTAGGTCAAAGGGCTCAATGTTGCCAGCAGTGGGAAAATGCAAAAAGGAGAGAAAACAAAAAGACAAAAATAAGTATCTACTCCAGAACCGTCGCTGCTCATGACAAGCAGTGAGACTAGTATTCACTATTTATAACTATGCAAATGCAAAAGATGGGGGTAAAAAGAGAAGAGTTTTTCTAAGGATAGCAGGTACACGTCCTAGGGACTCTGTGGAAAAAAGAAGAGCAGAGAAGATAGTGTCATGGTAGGCCAGAAGTCAGGCATGCATGCGTGGTGGAGCCTCCTAAAAGTATCCAATAGAATCTGTGGAGCGTTCCCACATGGGGGTGACGTCGGGGATGTCACCTATATATGAGAACTTTTTCCTGCATGTCCACAGAGAATTCAGAGCCTTTGGGTCATGCTGTCTCACAGCACTGAGGTGGTATGTGTGAAGGTTTGTTATGCTGTAGTAGTAGTTAATGATCAAAGAGGTTTCTGAGGACTGTTTGGGCAAAGGCAGTATCTTGATGGAAAGCTTGGTCTAGACAGTAATATTTTATAAATATATGGATGGACTTCCAAGTAGCCATTTTGCAGAACCTTGTAACTAATTGGCTCTTAAATTCACTATAGAAGCAACCTTTGCTTGAAGCCGATATGGGTCCACTGTTGCTGGGGGCTGCATGTTTGACTAGATATAATAGAAGCTGATGCAATCAAACACCCACAAAGAGAGTCCTTTTGGAGGCTGATTTGCCAGGATTGTAGGTGACAAATAATTGAGAAGTTCTCCTAACCTCTTTTGTTTGCTGAAGGAAGTAAAGTAGTGTGTATCTGCAGTCTAATGTATGTAAGACTTGGAGTTTTCTGTCTTCAGATTGGAAGGAAGGTCAGTAAGACGATGGATTGGTTTACGTGAAAATCAGATACAATTTTTGGAAGAAATTTCCGATGTGTTCTAAGAACACAATTGTAGAAGAACTGAATATAAGGAGGATAATGCACCCGTGCTGATTCTTCTTCCAGAAGTAATAGCTACAAAGAAAATTATTTTCCAGGTGAGATGTTTCAAGGAGGCAAGTCTCAAGAGTTCCATTGGGATCTTTGTGAACTTAGCAAGAATGGCACTGAGATTCCAAGTGAGAGGTGGAGGTTTTGTGGGGGTGGAAAGTAGAGGTTTGGGAGGGGGGGTACTTATGTGCATAAGGCCTCTCAAGGGATGAATAGAAAGTAGTTTTCCTCCAACTTGGTCATGATAGGCAACCATTGCTGCCAGGTGAATTCTTACAGACTCAGAGAGGTGGAGGAGGCAAGAGGATCTGCTCTGCTGGGTAGGAAATGTCTCTTGATTATGGGCAGAAGTCCATTGAATAAAATGCTTCCATTTACTTTGAGGGCTGTTGGCATGCTGAGGGCTGACTGTAAGCCATGATGATGATTTTTACATCATGGGATACAAGAAGGTGGTCTATGAACTGCCATTCAATCTCCATGTCATCGGAGACAGGCTGTGCACCTTTGTATGTGATAGACTCCTTTTGCCCAAATAGAGTGGGATTGTATCCCAATGGGAGAGAGGGCTTTGAACTGAGGGCTAGAATTTCAATATCTACTTGTAACTCACCTTGTGCTCAGAATTGAAAAAAACAAGTAATTAAATCTAAAATCCAGATCCACCAAAGTGTGCAATTCTCCAAGGGGGATGGGTGGCTGTGAATCCATGAAAAAACTACCTTTGGAGAACAGTGACAAGTTAGTTATTCTTTCTTTTAAAGTAAGAGCATTCGATGCAGTGAGGCTTTTAGGAACAGCAGTTTCACAGACCCATAAAGATTTTTCAGAAGTTACTGTACATCAGTGTTGTTGTTACTTACCATTAGAAGCTATGAATTGTGCCACTGAATATCCCTAGGTACTGCCGCTATACGCCCCGATATTAACCGCTTCGCATCAGGACGATCGATGGGCGGTACTCGTCGCTAAGCAGTCAGTGGCGATATTGATCCATTGCCTGTTTAGAGACCCGTGGGTAAAGAGAGGCACAGCAAAAGCTGGCCTATCTTTACCCAAGGGAGCTAACCGGACAGCAGTTCAATATCGCCGCTGCCTGGTTAGTTTCCGCGCTGTGTGGCTGACCCGTATATTCAATGTCAGTGGCTGGATATGGTCCCAACATTGAATATATGGGTTTTGTCAGCAGGGACAGCTAGATGCTGTAATTGTGCTAGCCACCTCTGCTGAATATGAGCCCTTAATATTTAAATCGGAAATTTTTTGCAAATAGCATGATAGCAAGAGAATCCTTATAGAGTCAATAAAAAAGGCACCGGCAGCTGGAACTAGATGTTTCTAAAATTTTCAACCCATACAGGTGACAGATCATAAGTCATGTTGTCCATAGGTCACTCTATGGAAAAGGTCTGCCTTTGCATCCACAGAAAATTTCAAGTTATAGGGAATTTACTGCATGCTGTTTTATTATTGAAATACTATATGGCTTTTTGTAAAAAGGTGAAATTAGACCTTTTCTGCTAATTGTCTTTCCTTGGGTTCCTCCAGTCCAGTCCAGACACATGGGTTATCTCCCCCAATTGACAGCTGGAGAGCGAGCATGTCAGATTTTGCTTATGTCACAGTAGAAGGGCTCTGTGCACCTCCTCCAACAGAAGTATAGTATTGACAAAGCAGACTCCAAAAATAACATAAATACACCATATTAATTTTTTTTTATAATGGACTTGAAACAGCACAGAGACCAATATACAGGTCATAGAAGAAAGAGAGCAAGAGATACGTTTTTTACTGAAAAATGATCCGAAAGGAGTTCTCCCAACAACCAAGCAAGGCAGCCATCAAGTTAAGCACAGGACAAGTACCGCTGTAACTGTCACACAGAAACTGCATGACACCGGGCTCACCCTGATGAAGAAAAAGGATCAAAATACCAGGCGGGTTCTGGACTGGACTGCAGGGACTCAAGGAAAGACAATTAGCAGGTAAGGTCTAATTTCACCTTCTTTATTATCCCTCTAGTTCAGTCCAAATGTATGGGATGTACCATAGCAGTACTCAACGATGGGCGGGACCACAAGCCTGGCCTGTAGCACACTGGCCCCATACTGCACCTCTCTCTGGCCCTGTATATCAAAGCAATAGTGTCACACGAAGGAATGAAATGACGGCCAAGTCGCTGCTCTGCAAATATCAATAGGCTGGACCAGATCAAATTCTGCACAGGAAGCTTCCTGAGCACTGGTCGAATGACTGCGCAACCCTATAGGAAGAGGCCTGCATTTCAACAAGTAGGCTGAGGTAATGACTTCCTTCAAACAGGTCACTGAAGCCTTAGATGCCACCTCGCCTCTGTGCAGACCCTCAAACAGCATAAAAAAGTGTTCCAACTTGCAAAAAGGTTCAGTCCACTTCAGATACCTGCGCAGGACCCTGAGCACATCCAGCAAATGCAACTGCCGGTCCTCCAGATTCTCACCCCCAGAGGAGAAGAATGGGAGAATCACCAGCTGATTCAGGTGGAACACTGACACCACCTTGGATAAGAAAGAAGGAACTGGCCTCAAGAACACCTTTTCCTTAGAGATGAGTAGGAAAAGCGTAGTTACTCACCCGTAACAGGTGATCTCTGGGAACAGCAGGAATTGAGTCTTCACATATGGGTGATGTCGGCACTGACAGAGCCCATGCGGGAACGCTCCCCAGCGTCCTATAGGAAAACTTTTGGGAGCATCCCACTGTGCCTGCGCTGCTGCCTTCCCGCCTTTCCAACTCTCCCTCCTCAGTTGGGTTTGTAGCTGAGATAAAAGGAGAGAAGGAGAGAGGGAGACAGAGAGAGAGATACAACTCCTAGGGGAAGAGGGTGGGTTGTGAAGACTCAATTCCTGCTGTTCCCGGAGATCACCTGTTACAGGTGAGTAACTACGCTATCTCCAGGAACAAGCAGGAATGTAGTCTTCACATATGGGACTCCCTAGCTTGGAGATGCCAGGGAGATGACCCCAGGGAGAGAAATGAAACACAGGCTGAAGTGGGTCATGTTTCCTCCCAAGGATCTCTGGTATCAAAACCTGGGATGGAGGGTAGGAGTTGTTCTAAGTCTGAAAGAGATGCTGGAGAACAGCCTGGCCAAATGAGGCATCCCGATGGGAGTCTTTGTCCAAGAAATAGTGGGTCGCAAAGGTGTAGACGGAGGACCAGGTTGCTGCTTTGCAGATTTTATCAATCGCCACCGTGCGTAGGTTTGCCATAGAGGCAGTCATTGCTCGCACATTGTGTGCTGTGACATGACCTTCAAGAGAAAGTCCTTTACTCTCATAGGTATAAGATGTATAGTATGCAATCCACTTGGAAAGTGTTCTCTTGGAAACTGGTAGACCCAGGTGACTGGAATCAAACGCAACCAAAAAGCTGTGAAGCCTTTCTGTGCTGCCTAGTTCTTTGAAGATAAAAGGTCAAAGCACGCTTGCAATCCAGAGTATGTAGATTCCTTTCTGCACTAGAGGCATAAGACCTAGGGAAGAAAACAGGAAGGTAAACCAATTGGTTCAAATGAAAAGGTGAAACCACCTTGGGCATAAAGTGAGGATGAGTCCTAACGATTACCTTATCATGGTGAAACCGTGTATAAGGAGGGTCAGCCACTAAAGCTTGGAGCTCACTGATGCGTCTTGCAGAAGTGAGGGCAATTATGAAGATGACTTTCCAAGAAAGAAACTTCAGGGATGTAGTGGCTAGGGGTTCGAAGGGCGGCTTTATCAGCTGTCCAAGGACAAGTTTGAGATCCCATGCCACGGGTGGTGGCTTAATGGGAGGCTTAGTTAAGAGTAGACCTCTAATAAAGCGCGCTACAAGCAACTGAGAAGAGACAGATTGTCCATCAAAGGGCATGTGAAAAGACGCAATGGCACTGAGGTGGCCTCTCACCGAATTAGCTTTAAGCCCAGAGGATGAAAGGTGGAGGAGATACTCAAGTAACGCCTCTACTGGAACAAAAAAGGATTAAGTTCCTTCTTTGAACACCAGATTGAGAACCTTCTCCATTTAAAAGTGTAAGCACGCCTTATGGAAGATTTCCTGGAGGCCAAAAGGATATCTTTAACCTGTTGAGAGACATTGATATCCTGGAGTTCTAAGCTCTCAGCAGCCACGCTATCAGGTGCAAAGACTGAGGGTTTGGGTGCAGAAGCATCCCATTCAACTGGGATAGGAGATCTGGAGCA
Source organism: Ichthyophis bannanicus (assembly GCA_033557465.1). Classification (NCBI taxonomy): domain Eukaryota; kingdom Metazoa; phylum Chordata; class Amphibia; order Gymnophiona; family Ichthyophiidae; genus Ichthyophis; species Ichthyophis bannanicus. Next base: position 778,159,945 of record CM066035.1, read on the forward strand.
CATCCTAACTCCAGAGGTTTGGCTTGAGAGAGACGTAGAAGCAGTGGCCAGTGTGGAGCTATGAGGATCATATAGCCCCTGTCTCTCTGAAGCTTGAATAGAGTTTTGGGAATTTATTTATTTATTTATTTATTTAGTAGATACTTATATACCGCTACTTCCAGCGATCAGCAGCGGTTTGATTACAAGTTTGGGATTTGTCAAAAAATCAAGACAGAAAGTTTGGGGCATAGATAGAGAGAACAGGGGTAATACACAGCACACATATTAGGGTCTATATTTAGACCATAATTACTATCACAATCGATTATATATTTATACAAGCAATTATACATTTACACACGCGATTATCCGACATCTATGTACAGTTTTACATACAGCTATTCACTCTCTTTTATCTTCTTGGCCTTACTTATGTATATAGTGACAATTGAACAGGTGTGCAGGGGAATGGGTGGGTAGGGATATAGGAAGTCCTGACCCCAGTGGAGGTGGAAAGCATCCATCACCTGACTGTTCTGAGCAGGAATTCTGGAACAGAAGCGGGGACGTTTGGCATTCTGAGGACTTGCAAACAGATCTATATCTGGGGTTCCCCAGATTTGAAAGATTCAAGCAATTTGCTCTGAATGGAGAGACCATTTTTGTGGCAGTAGTACTCGATTGAGTTTGTCTGCCAGGAGATTCTGCTTGCCAGAGAGATACACTGCTAGTAGGTGGATATGAAGGCATATGGCAAAGGACCATAGGTGTAGGGCTTCGTTGCACAATGCCTGAGATCCTGTTCCACCCTGCTAGTTCACATAGAATATGGCTACTTGATTGTCCGCCTGGACTAGAACCGTTTTGGTGTGCAGGCAGTCCTGGAACACTCTGAGAGCACTGAAAATGACTCTGAGTTCTAGCAGGTTTATGTGAAGCTGAGCCTCCTGCTGAGTCCAAAGACCCTGAGTGGAGAGATTGTCCAGATAAGCTCCCCAACCCAATTTGGATGCATCCGTCATCAGGGTGGACTGGTGTGGTGGCTTCTGAAAAGGTGACCCTACGAGCAGGTTTTCTGGTGATTGCAACCACTGGAGAGACGAAATGAGGCATGCAGAGTTCCTGATTTTGTCCCCCAAATGACCTGATGCCTGACTCCACTGTGAAGCTAGGGTCCACTGAGCTGCACACATGTGTAGACGAGCATAGGGAACCACATGCACAGCGGAAGCCATATGAGCGAGCAATTGAAGCATTTCTCGAGCAGTTAGGAAAGTCTTGATAGTTGTTTGAGAAGCTAGTTGAACTATTCAAGTGCAGCGTACCTGAGGCAGAAAAGCCTTTGACTGCTGAGTGTCTAAAAGAGCCCCTATGAACTCTAAGGTTTGAGAAGGGGTGAGTTGGGATTTTGAAAGATTTATTACAAACCCCAAATGTTGAAGAACTTGCATTGTGCAGGAGAGAGCAGAGCTGGCCTCTGCAGCTGATGATGCTCGGATGAGCCAGTCGTCTAAGTAGGGGAAGACAAATATCCCTAGAGTTCTTAAAAATGCTGCTACTACTGCCATGTATTTTGTGAAGACTCTTGGGGCAGAAGCCAGGCCGAACAGTAGAATCTTCTACTAGTAATGTCTTCCCTGAAAAAGGAATCAAAGAAACCTCCTGTGTTTTTTCTGGATAAGGATATGTGTATATGCATCCTTTAGGTCTAGAGAACATAGCCAATCCTGACTCTGGATGTAAGGGAGAAGTGTTCCAAGAGAGATCATTTTGAATTTCTCTCGGCGCAGATACTTGTTTAATTCTCGGAGGTCCAGAATGAGCCTGTATCCTCCTGTTTTCTTTGGTATAAGGAAGTAGGGGGAGTAAAAGCCAGGGCCTTGTTGGGAAAGTGGTACTTCCTCTATTGCACCCTGAGCGAGAAGGATGGTAACCTCCTGGCACAAGAGAGTGGTAAGAGGGGGCCGAGAGCTGAACTATCTTGGAGTGGAGGGAGGGGGCATACTTTAGAAGTGAAGTTTGAACCCCTCTGTCACTATGGAGAGAGTCCAATGTTCTGATGTTATCTGGTACCATCTTTTGGCAAAGTAACACAGTCTGCCTGGGATGTTGACTGGCTCTGGAATTTCCAGGGGTAGGATAGCTAAGTTCTCTAGCAGGAATCCAAAGACCGTGTGGAGGCTGGGTCTGCTGAGCTGTTTGAGCTCTGGGGGCCTGAGCCTTCCTTTATTGCTTCGGTTGTTGCTGTCCCTTCTGGGAAGCATGGACCGGACAGTGGATAGCATGGTCGTAAGAAGGATAAAACTTCTTTTTCTTGTTGAAAAAGGGCTTCATAACCGTCTTTTTCTTAGCTGGGTTGGCAGTGGTCCTAGAGAGCCTGTTTAGGGTGGTGTTCTCGGACTCAAGCTGAGCAGCTTTGGCTTACCAATCCTTGCCAAAGAGGTTTTCTCCCGTGCAAGGAATATTCCACAGCTTATCTTACACCCACTGCTCTAAATCAGATGCTTGTAACCAAGCAATCCGACATCCACTGATGGAAATAGCAGAGGTCCTGCTAATACACTCAAAACAATCAAAGGTTGCCCTGTTCATGAACTTGGAAACATTCTGGGCATGTTTAACAAATATCAGGAAATCAGCCCTCTTGTCGTCTGGGAAGAGGAGCCATTAGTTCCAAATCTTTAGTCACCTCCCGAAGAAACATACCCATGTATAGAGATAGTCAAATGCCTCCCAGGCTCTTCAGCCAGCAGGAATACAAACCAAATTGTTGATATATTTAGTGCAGAAAGTGAGCACTCCAAAATTGATGTCATCCACTTGGGTACAAATGACTTGGATAGAAACAGTTCCTCTGCAGTTCAAAGGGACTTCCAGACTCTGGGAGAGAAACTCAAGCCCATTGTTAACACCGTAGCATTCTTGATAAGAGGGCAGAAAGGCTGCATTGCATAAACAGCTTTAATACATGGCTCCAGACCTTGTGCAAACAAGAAGGATTCAGATTTATAGGTGACTGGGGAAACAGATGGCCCAACAAGAGACTATACTGTGCTGATGGACTACATCTCTCTGTCACAGGGAAAAGAATCCTAAGTGAAAAATTCAGGCAGTATGTGGATATGCATTTAAACTAGAAAAAAGGGGTGATGGATGGGGAAGGACAAGTACAGGATGTCACTCCCGGCAAAAGCAGAATAACATCAGAAACAGCCACAATTTTAAACCACACATCAACAAGTGGGAAGAAGTGGGCAGAACAAAATCAATGCAAAATACATGCGAGTCAGTTAAATGCTGGAAAGCAATGAACACAAATACTCGCTTAGCCAACAAAGTTCCTGACCTGGAAGCCCTAATGGTGAAAATGGACTTGGACATTGTGGCCATTACAGAAATATGGTTTAATGAATCACATGAATGGGATATAGCTATAGCTGGCTATAATCTATTCAGAAGAGAGAGAGAAAGTGGAAAAGGAGAAGAAGTAGCCTTGTATGTCAAAAGCAATATTAAAGCTACTGAAATGCAGGGGGCATGGAGAAAAGAAGAAGCGCTTTGGATTATGTTGGAAAGAAATGGCATTGTCATCCATACTGGTGTAGTCTACAGACCTCGGATTGATTATAGATATTGCCAAGATAGCCACAAAGGGGGGGGGGGGGGTGATCATATTGGGTGACTTTAATCTACCTGATGTGGATTGGATTACTCCTTCTGCAAATCTGGAAAGAAGTAAAAAAATTGTGGATGCTTTCCAAGATTCGTTACTTAGACCAATGGTGATGGAACCAACCAGGGAAAGCTCAAGCTGGATTTAGTGCTCACCAACGGTGATATCGTGTCGAATGTCCGGGTGGGTGCCCCTGTGAGCAGCAGCAATTATCACATGGTGTGGTTTGAGATAAAAGCCAAGGTGCAGTCCAATCACAGCAAGCTCAAAGTCCTAGACTTCAAAAACACTGACTTTAGTAAAATGGCTAAGTACCTGAAGGAGGAGTTGGCAGGGTGGGAGGGAATAAGGGAAGTGGAATTGCAATGGGCTAAACTAAAGGTGGCAATAAAAGGGGCAACAGATAAATATGTAAGGAAAGTAAATAAAAACAAGAGGAGAAGGAAACGTATTTGGTTCTCCAAAGAAGTGGCTGCTCACATAAAGGCAAAAAACACAGCTTTCACAAAATTCAAAAGCTTGCAAATAGGGGAACACAGAAAGGAATACAGGACCAAACTAAAAGAGACAAAAAGAGAAATAAGGAAAGCAAAATCAAAGGCAGAGGAAAAGATGGCTAAAGATGTGAAGTGTGGCGGCAAAACTTTCTTCGGGTATTTTCAGGAGAGGAGTAAAATCAGAGGTAGGATTGCAGGACTCAGAAGTGCTGGGAATGGACTCGTGGAAAGTGACATTGAAAAAGCAAAATTGCTAAACAAATACTTCTGCTCTATTTTTACTAAATAAAATCCTGGAGAAGGACCACCTGTGGCTCCCAAATATAAAAATGGGAATGAAGTAGATACCACACCATTCACAGAAGATGATGTATTATAACAACTTGCAAAACTGAAAGTGGTCAAGGCCATAGGACCGGATGGGATAAATCCCAGGATACTGAAAGAGCTCAGAGACGTTCTTGCAGGCTGTTAAAGGATGTTTTCAACAGATCCTTGGAAACAGGAAAAGTTCCTCAGGACTGGAGAAGGGCTAATATGGTACTTCTTCACAAAAGTGGTGATAGGGAAGAAGTGACAAACTACAGGCCCATGAGCCTTACCTCGGTGGCGGGAAAAGTAATGGAAGCGCTCCTGAAAGAGCGAATAATAGACTTTCTCAAAACCAACAGGTTGCATGATCCGAGGCAACATGGTTTTTCCAAAGGATGATCTTGCCAAACAAATCTGATTGAGTTCTTTGACTGGATGAGCAGAGAACTAGATCAGGGGCATGCGATGGATGTCATCTACCTGGATTTCAGCATAGCCTTTGATACTGTTCCTTATAGGAGGCTTATCAATAAACTCAATAGTTTGGGGATGGGTTCCAAGGTGGTGAACTGGATCAGAAATTGTTTGACTGACAGATGACAGAAGGCGAAGGTAAATGTAGCTCACTCGGATGAAAGGAGGGTGAATAGTGGCATGCCCCAGGGTTTGGTCCTGGGCCCGGCACTGTTCAATGTATTTGTGAGTGATATTGCTGAAGGACTGAATGGAAAAGTCTGTCTTTTTGCAGATGACACGAAAGTTTGCAACAGAGTGGACTCCCCTGAGGGAGTGGATAACATGAGGAAAGATCTACAAAAGCTGGACGAATGGTATAATGCTTGGCAGTTACGATTTAATGTGAAGAAGTGCAGTGTCATGCACTTGGGAAGCAAAAATCCAAGCAATAGGGAGCGAGAGGTTGTTGTGCGGGGACCAGGAGAAGCACCTTGGTGTGATTATTTCTGAGGATCTCAAGGTGGCAAAACTGTATGACAAGGCAGTGGCAAAAGCCAGGAGGATGTTGAGCTGCATACAAAGAGGAATTGCCAGCAGAAAGGAAGAGGTATTAATGCCACTATATAAGTCACTGGTGAGGCCTCACATGGAATACTGTGTTCAGTTTTGGAGACCATATCTCACAAAGGATGTAAAAAGACTGGAAACGGTTCAGAGGAAGGCGACCAAAATGATTTGGAGCCTGCGTCAGAAGCCTTATGAGAAGAGACTATCCCTCCTCTCCTCCAGAGTGTACATATTTATGTATATGTACACTCTGGAGGAGCGGAGGGATAGGGGAGATATGATTTAGACCTTTAAATACTTAAAGAGAATTAATGAACAAACAGACCTCTTCCAAAGACAGGAAAGCTGTAAAACTAGAGGGCATAACATGAAGCTGCAAGGGGCTAAATTGAAAGGCAATGTCAGGAAATACTTTTTCACTGAAAGGGTGGTGGATGCTTGGAATGCCCTCCCGATGGAAGTTGTGGGGGCAAATATAGTGACAGAATTCAAAATGGCATGAGACAGACACAGTGGATCCCTTTACAGCAACAGGATAAAATCAAAATAAACTTTATCTAATTTCTCAACAAACAGGAGTGTCCTACACAGAGTGGTAGGTTCACCCCTAAACAAAGACATGGGGAGGGGTGACCTGCACAGAGCAGCAGGTGCACCTACTCTTGCCATCTTACTGGACAGACTAGATGGACCATACTGGTCTTTATCTGCCATCATTTACTATGTTACTATGTATGAACTTATTCTGGCCGAAAACATGGAGGCCTGAAAACATTGACGGCCAAAGGCATTGAGAGTTCTTGCCTCACGGCCCAGAGGATTAGATGAATGTGTCTTAGCACTTTTAATTTGATGCATTGCTGATTCCACAGCCATGGAATGGTGCGGTAACTGCGTCTTCTGGAAACCGGGACACTGAGGTACCTGGTACATGGTATCGAGTCTTCAAGAATGTGGAGACACAGTTAAAGGTGTTTCCCACATCCTAAGCATGAGGTCATGCAATATCCAATGAATGGGTAAGGTAGCGGCCTCCTTAGGGGCTGCCAGATACTGAAGAATTTAAAGTTCTTCAGCTCTCGGTTCCTTCTCGGAGGTCACCGTAATAGAGGGTCCCTGAGCCACATCCCGTATAAAGTCTTGAAAAGACATGTCCTCCAGCGGAGACATCCAGTGTTGTGGGGAAGGACAAGGATCTTCTGGAAAAGCCTCTCCAGCACCGATCGATTCAACGGAAGAATCAGAATTGAAAGACTCAAAGTATTGATGCGCAGGGTGCTCCCGCCCAGCCCGTCGATGGTACCAATCAAAATCAGCATCGGAATGCTTCAGTACCAGACCCTCAATGCCGAAAACTGACTCCAGGTCCGGCATGGGTGGGAGCGTGGAGAGCGGTGCAATGGTCGATGCCGATACCTCCGGTACCGGTGCTGGTACTGATGGCTGCGGAACCGATTGCAGAGGCTTTAGTGGTACCGAAGCCGCCAGCAATGCTGCAAGACTCTGCTCAATGGATAGGATACGTTGATCCATAGAGCTAGCAAATGTCTGGGTATCGATACCCGAACAGCGGGCCATGACCCCAGAACATGGCACCAAGAGCTCTCCAGAGCTGGACGCCTCGGGAACATCTTGGATCCCCGATAATGCTTTGGAGGCAAGGACCTCCCACTGGGGCTGTTTGGCCGGTGTATTCTCTTCTAGGGCAATGCTTAAAGTATCTCAATGCTTAGAAGGAGATCTACCCTTTGAGGACCGACCAGTCTTTGAAGAAAACTTGGGTTTCGTTACCTGAGATCCATGGGAGGACAATGAAGCCCTGGATGACGTCAATGCAACAGACATTACATCCGAGGCAAAGAGGGTGCCGAGTTTCACAGCTCTATTCTGCAGGCCCCTCTTTGTCATCTTTGTGCAGAGAAGACATTCCGATGGTGAATGATCTGGTCCCAAACATTTAAGATACCAGCCATGGGTGTCGGTAGAAGAAATGGTAGTGCAAAATGGAACACTTTTTGAAACCACTAGTTGGTTTCTCCTTTTTGAGGAACAAAGGGGCCTAAGGCCCAAAATGGCACCTAAGCACCTAGAGGGCAAAGAAACTCAAAGAAACTTTTTTTTTTTTAAAGAAAATAGAAGAAAGAAAAGAGACACCGACGATATCGGTGCTAGCATCGATGGGAAGGCAGACGCAACCACAAAAGAAGAAGATTTTCTGTGGTGACAGGAATTGCTCCCTTCGGCTCCACAGAAAACGAAAAACTGAGGAGAGTTGGAAAGGTGGGAAGGCAGCAGCGCAGGTGCAGTGGGATGCTCCCAAGAGCTTTCCTATAGGACTCTGGGGAGTGTTCCCAAGCAGGTTCCGTTGGTGCCGATGTCACCCATATGTGAAGACTACATTCCTGCTTGTTCCTGGAGATGGTTCGTTACACGACAACACTTGTAGCTCAGAGATCCATCTGGCCAATCATATGGCTATGTGATGGAGTGTATGGGAAACTCCCCATCCCATGCAGGGATTCTCCCCAGCCAAGGCCAGAAACGGTGTGGTATTGAACTGGTAAGAGCTTAAACTCCTCTCCCTTTAAGAGAATAGGCTGGAGAATGCCTGGGGAGGGTGTGGCCAGGTTTCGAGGTTTAAACCAGGAAGCAGAGACCTAAGGGAGAGAGGAGCCCGGAGTTCTGGAGCATACCTGAAGACTACTTACCCGTTAAGGAGAGCCTGCTATGAAGGTAGGAAGCATTTGAATTTATTACTGTCTGCTCAGTCTTACTGCTGGAATTCTACTCGGTTGGAGAGACTTTATGCTGTGCTGTACTGCCTAAAGTAAGGAAACTTTGAGGAGCTAGTTTTGTTTGTTTTGGAAGTGCTGTCTGGGCTGCAGCAGTGTTCAGCTATTCAGCAGAGTAGCCCTGCTGAGCAGGGGCAGCTCAAGGCAATCTGCTGCCTGAGGCGAGGGATGAGATGGCACCCCCACACCCCCACCCCTGGCGTGTGCAACCCCCCCGGCACGCACCCCCCCCCGCCCCAGGTGGGGATCTTTCTCAAAACTCCAGTCAGGGACTGAACCAAATCAAAAAGCCAATTAGATAATGTGGAGGAAATTCAAGATGTTCACACACCAAGGAACTAAAAGAAAAACGAGAAGCACAGCAGTTTATGAGTCCAAATTATAATTCATTTGTATTTTGTTATAAACTGCATTATGGTGCTTGCTTTTTCTTTTTGAACATACATTTTGCTTTCACAGAACCCCCTCAACAATGGGTGCAGAGCAGAGGTAGGACATTCACCCATAGAACTCAATATATATAAAAAAAGCTGATTCTGATCATCTCACCGACAAGAAACATTTTCCAGGACCAGGCATATCGAGAACTAATATAAAACCCTACTAAAGTCACTAAGATCTGCAAGGCCAAATCTACCATACCATACCAGCATACACTTCCAAAACTCATACAATAAGGGGTCTACCAAGAAAAAAGCAGCACTATAAACACTGCAATGGGCCCCAAAACATCCATACACCTATTTGAAAAGCTGAACAAGTCAAATTACTACAGTACAGATCCTTACATACAAACTCCATGTTAACAGAACACCTGGCCTTGGTCGCACACTCAGAACACAGACCCTCACCAAGTACAGAATAAGTGACTACAACCTAAAGCAAAAATAAAAATATGTAGACAAAAATTAAAATGAAACCCCAAGAAGCCAGACTCTGCATGTGGTGCCACACCAGATAAGAGACGCAGTTTCCCATACTGTGTGAAATATAGATAGCACAAAGTCCAATCACTAAATTGAAAATAAAATTATTTTTTCTACCTTTGTTGTCTGATGATTTTTGATCATGCTGGTCCCTATCTGAGGTTTCCATTTTCCTCTGTCTTCTCTTAGCTCTTTTTCTATGGTCTATAGTCCATCTGCCATTTCTTGTCTCTCCTTTTGCTTTCTTCATTCTCTTCCATCAGCATTTTTTCAGTCCTAGTAACTCTCCCTAGTATCAGCCCCCTTTACAGCCTCCCCTTCCAGTACCAACCCCCTTGCCTTTCCAGTAGCGCCACTGGTTTCTATTCTCTTCCAGTCCCCCTCCTTCCTCATCGTCCAGCCCCTTCTAGTTAAAATACCATCCCAGGTATCAGCGAACTTCCAGTCCCAGTGCCCCCTCCCATGTCAGCTCCCTTCCAGCTCCCCCTCTCCCCTGTCCATCCACCTTCCAGTGCCATCCCTGGGTGTCAGCTCCCTTCCAGCTTCCCCCTCCCCCATGTCGGCTCTGCTCCCTTCCAGGTCCCCCCCCCATGTCTGCTCCCTTCCAGGCCCCCCCCCCTTGTGTCTGCTCCCTACCAGACCACCCCTTGTGTCTGCTCTCTTCCCTCCTCCCCCCTCACTTCACTAATTTATCCTTTAAAATAAAAGCAACCGCAGGAACATTTCTCCGTTCCCGCGGCTCTGCTTTCAAACTGCTGGGTCACTGCCTGCCTTCAATCTTCCTGGAGCCGGCAGAGTGGCAGGGGCCCGAGGTCATCGCTTCCGCCGCCCTTCCACTTCCATTGCTGAAGCAGCCAGCAGTAACGGAAGCAGAAGGGCAGCGGAAGATGACCTCGGGCCCCCCCCCCCAGGGGGGCTGTCTCTGTCTTTGGCCGCTGTTCCCTACTGTTGTGCCTTATCCTCCAGGCATTCTCCTTCTGTCGAATGAGCTCCAGCCACACAGCTGCTACAAAGTCCTGCTGTGGACACTGAGACCCTTCGCAGACCACATGACAGACAACTGACTTTGGAGGGCATGATGCTCTTCCCTCTAGCCCTTCTTGTCCCTGTTCTAATATCTCTCTTGTTTTGTACTAGTCCTGGGTTTTTTTGTTTTTGTTTTTGTTTTTTTACTACAGAAAACACTCAAGGAGCAGCTTTGGCCTGCCAAAATAAGAAAACACGGGTTTCTCAGCTCCCAGCATCCGACCCAATGCTGTCTAACTGCTCTAAAATGGCACCGTTTCCATGCTTCTTGGGCCCGTGGCCCTATTACCACACGGTGCAAGAATGGGCCGTTTCCCTGTGGCCTCCGATCTGCCCTTTATGAAGCTCAACTGTTCACTTACCGGCAGCCACACTCCCGCTCACACGCTCAGCCTTAGAAGTGGCATCAGTTGTGGCAGGAGCCTTACAGAAGTGGTCTGGCCTTTCTGGATGCTTGTGGCTCCTCACCTTCACCAGGATCGGGAGCCACTGCTCAGCGACAATGCCTCTGAAAACTCCGTGCTCCCCATGCGCTACCGGCACCAGAGAAGGGGGCTCCTTTGCAGACCACGGCACCTGTTTCCGCTGATTGAGCCACTTTTTTTTAACTTTAAAACTGCTTTATTGCCAGGGAACAGCCAACCAGCTGTAAAGGCCAGACTTCTCTTAACCCTGCAATTGCCCTCAGGAATCTAGCAAACTAAAAGCTATCCACTCCTGCAGTGAGTCTCCTAGTGGGAATTACCCCTCTCTAGCTGCTTGGAGACTGACAATACTGATCTGGTGGGTGGTGCTAGTGCCTTATATGGGGTGATGTCATCAAGCTGTGACATGATCAGTCTCCAAGCTGCTGGAAGAGATACACTACCCACACGTCAGGACTGGAATGGAGGTATGATAAGGAAGGGCTTGTTACACTAGGAGAAAAAACCTAAGGTAACAAAGGGTTTAACTCTAAGGGTGCCAAGGAGGGCCAGGGGCATTATCTGGATGGTTGTCTCCAAATAAAGTATATTTTCTTTAAACCTCTTGGCTGTGGAGTCCTGTGTCGTGCCTCACGTTGGCCACATCTACCACATATGGTGGCAGTGGTGGGATCTTTCTTCTTTATCCAGTGATGGAAGAAAACCACACACCTCCTGGGCTCTGACCTCTCCACAGTACAGAGAAGATGAAGAGAGGAAGGGTTTTTTCTTTTTGGTACATGGCTAAAGGGGTTAGCCCTGCCGCAGTTAGGGAAGGAACCTCAGTTTAGTTAGAAGCCAGACAGGCAGGAGTTTTGTTTTCTTTTTCCTACCCCAGGTGGGTTGGAAAGAGTAATTAAACCAAAATGGAGAGATTACTCCAGGCCCTAGTGGAAGAACAACAGCAGCAACAACAAAAGCAAATGCAGCAGCTGCAAAGCACCCTAGTGGAGGGACAACAACAGCTGCAACATGCCCTATTGGAAGGACATCAGCAGCAACTGCTACAGGACATTTTGCAAGCCTAAGGGACACAGAAAAAACAAGCACTAGAGAAGTCACTGGAAATCCAGCAGGGGTTGCTAGCACAAGTTTCCCAGACACTCCAAGGGCAGCAGCCCCACCCCTTGCTACCATCCCTGCCTAAACTGATGGACGGCGAGGACCCAAACCACTTCCTAGTAAATTTTGAGCAGACAGCCCTGCTGGCTAGGTGGCCAGAGACAATGTGAACCACATATCTGGGGAAATTTGCTGATTGGAAGGTAGAGGGGGATGTTTATGATAACCATAGAGCTGGAAGGCACTTGTCTGCAAGCCCTGGTGGATTCAGAATGCATGAGGACTCTCATCAGGCAGAACACCAGGACAATGCAGGCATGTACCTGGAATTACATCCATCACTGCTGATGAGAAAAGAAAAACTGTCGCCATTCCTAGCTGAATTTAAAACAAGACACGATGACATCACAGATGATGTTGTTTGTATGTTTTACAATAATTTTATATATACATATGGTATACCCTTTTTGTACATGCTTATGTGTGCCTTTGAGTCAGTCCTGACTCCTGGTGACCCAGAAGCTCCTGGGTTTTCTTGGCAGTGTCACTGGAAGTAGATTGCCAGGCCTTTCTTCTGAGGCACTGGAGGGTTAAGTGACTTTCCCAAGGCCACAAGGAGTACTAGTGGGATTTGAACTCTGGTTGCTTGGTTACCAAGCCAGTGGTCTAACCACTAGGCTACTCCTCCACTCATGTGAGAGCAATGGCAGCCTTTATGACTAATCTTTGCTCAGTGTCCATTGACGACATCTGTAGAGCAGCCACTTGGGCTGCGGTACACACCTTTGCAGCCCACTACTACTTAGACAAGGACTCCCGTCGGGATGCCTCGTTTGGCCAGGCTGTTCTCCAGCATCTTTTTCATACTTAGTACAACTCCTACCCACCGTCCCGGGTTTGGATGCCAGAGATCCATGAGAGGAAGCATGACCCATCTCACCTGGATTTCACAACTTCTGGGGTCATCTCCCTGGCATCTTTCAGCTGGGGAGCCCCCATATGTGAAGATTACATTCCTGCTGTTGATGCCCCTTTTGGGGAACATGAACTGGGCAGTGGACAGCCTTGGTGTAAGATGGGTAGAATTTCTTTTTCTTGTTGAAAAAGGGTTTCTTAACTGTCTTTTTCTTAGCTGGGTTGGCTGTGGTCCTTGATAATCTGTTCAAGGTGGTATTTTTGGACTCAAGCTGATTAGCTTTGTCTTGCCAATCCTTGCCAAAGAGGTTTTCTCCTGTGCAAGGAATGTTCCCCAGTTTGTCTTGCACCCATTGTTCCAAATCAGATGCTTGTAACCAGGCAATGCGACATGCACCGATGGAGATAGCAGAGGTTCTGCTAATGCATTCAAAGCAATCAAAGGTTGCACGGTTCATGAATTTAGATACATTTTGGGCATGTTTGACCAGCGTGAGAAAGTCAGTCTCTTGTCATCGGGAAGGAGTGGAGCCATAAGTTCCAAATCTCTAGTAACTTCCCAAAGAAACATACCCATATACAGTAAAGTATGTAAGAGCTTATTCTTGCTGAAAGCATCGAAGACTAAAAGCATCGACGCCCAAAGGCATCAAGTGTTCTTGATTCACGACCTGGAGGATTAGATGAATCTGTCTTAGCACTCTTGATCCTATGCATTGCCGATTCCACTACCATAGAATGGTGTGGTAATTGTGTTTTTTGGAAACCGGGACATTGCGGTATCCGGTACATTGTATTGAGTCTTCTGGAATGTGGAGACACCATCAAGGGTATTTCCCACATCCTAAGCGTAAGGTCATGCAAAATTCGGTGAATGGGAAGGGTAGCAGCTTCCTTTAGGAGCTGCCGGATACTGAAGAATTTCCAACTCTTCAGCTCTCGGTTCCTTCTCAGGGGTCACGGTGATCGAGAGTCCTCGTGCTACATCATGTATAAAGTCCTGAAAGGACATGTCCTCTGGGGGAGACATCTGATGCTGTGGCAAAGGAGAAGGATCCTCCGGAAGAACCACTCCGGTACTGACCGAGTCATCGGAATCGGAGGATTCGAAGTACTGTCGGGCCGGATGCTCTCTTATTTCTTGTCAACGGTATTGATTGAAGTCGGCATCGTACTGCCTCAATATCGGACCCTCGATGCCGGAGACTGATTCCAATGCCAGCATGGGAGGAAGCATGGAGAAGGGCGCATCGGTCAATGTAGGTATGTTTGGTACCGATACCAGCATGGACAACTGCGTCGATTGCAGCGATTTTAGTGGTACCGAGGCTGCTAATAAAGCTGCAAGACTGCGCTCGATGGCCAAGATTTGTTGATCCATGGCGGCTGCCAATGCCTGGATGTCGATACCGGTGGAGCAGGCCACAACACCAGAACATGGCACCAAGAGTTCCCCGGAGGAGGAAGCTTCGGGAACATTTTGGAACCCCGTTAATGCTTTGGAGGCCGGAAACTCCAGCCGGGGTTGTTTGGCCAGTGTGTTTTCCTTGAGGGCAATGCTAGTAGCATCTCGATGCTTAGAAGGAGATCTACCCTTTGAGGACCGGCCGGTCTTGGAAGACCTGGGTTTGGTTATCTGAAATCCATGGGAGGAAGATGAAGCCCTGGACGACGTCGATGCAACAGACATTGCATCCGAGGTAAAGAGGGTGCCGAATTTTGCAGCTCTGTTCTGCAAGCATCTCTTGGTTATCTTTATACAAAGGAGACACTCCGATGGTAAATGGTAAACATTTGAGACACCAATCATGGATGTCGGTAGCAGAGATGGTACCGCTACACTTTTGAACATTTTTTTGAAACCACTAGATGGTTTCTCCATTTTGGAAGAAAAGAGGGCCTAGTGCCCAAAATGGCTCCTGGCACCAAAAGGGGACAGACCCTCCAAAAAGAAGAATTCTTTTTCTTTCTTTTTTTTTTTTTTTAGGAAAAGAAGTAAGAAATAAAGAAAGGACTGGTGGTACCGGTATAGGCATCAACTATGAAGGCAGACGCGACCACAAAACGAAGATTTTCTGCGGTGATAGGGTTTGTTGCCTGTCAGCTCCGGAAAATGAAAAACTGAACAGGGAGAGTTGGAAAGGCGGGAAGGCAGCGACGCAGGCACAGTGGAATGCTCCCAAAAGCTTTCCTATTGGACGGTGGGGAGCGTTCCTGCACAGGCTCCATCAGAACCGACGATACCCATATGTGAAGACTACATTCCTGCTTGTTCCTGGAGATCATCTGTTACAGGTGAGTAACTACGCTATCTCCGAGAACAAGCAGGAAGTCAGTCCTCACATATGGGATTCCCAAGCTACAAGCTACCAAAAAACCTGTAAAAGCCATAGGCAACCTAAAAAGAGGACCATAAAGGGTAGCAGGGGGCGCTGACTGGCTGGAAATCTGGCACTGTTGCAGCAGCATCAATGATTCAATCCCCACTCTGGTAGCCTGGACACCAAGGGCTGGAGGGAGGAACTGTGTTATTCCCCGAAGAAGTGGTGGAGTACTGCCTGACCACCAAAGGCGCTGTCCCCCCAGGAGGCCTCCTCCAAACAGCAATGTACAACGAAGATGTGCACAGAGTACCAGGTGGCGGCCTGGCAGATGTCTATCAAGGGCACTGACCGAAGGCTGGCCACTGACGCCGCCATGGCGTACACATTGTGAGCTGTCACATGATGCTCCAGTGAGAGCCCTGCCTGATGGTAGGTGAAGGAAATACAGTCAGCCACCCATCAGGAGAGGGTGCATTTGAAGAATGCGACCCCCAGATGACTAGAATCAAAGGAAATGAAGAGCTGCATTGAACGGAGATGAGGCTGCATCCTCTGAATGTAGAAGGACATGAGATTTGCAGTCGAGCATGTGGAAAGAGGCCTCCACCCTAGAAGCATGAGGTCTTGGAAAAAAGGTGGGCAATACCACCTCCTAGTTTAAGTGGAATGCAGAGACCACCTTTGGCAAGAACTTGGGATGTGTCTGCAGGATTATTCTATTCCTGTGGAACCTGGTATAGGGTGCATGAGCCAAGAGGGCTTGCAGCTCATTCTGCGCCTAGCCGAGATGAGTATCACAAGGAATATGACCTACCACGAGAGGTACTTGAGAGGGCAGGTAGATAGGGGCTTGAAGGGCAGAGCCATGAGCCTCCCCAGCACCACACTGAGGTCCCATGCCACTGGCGGTGGGCAGACCAGGGACTGCGAGAGGAGAAGGTTCCGCATGAACACAGCCTGGCCATCCACCTGGTGGTAGTGGGCTGAGATGTCACAGAGAAGCACTCTGACTGAGTTGGAATTCAGGCCAGTCCCTGAGAGGTGCAAGGACTGAGCCCTTGCGCAGGAGAAAGGGTTGAGGTCTTCGCCTTCACACCAGAGGGAAAATCTTCGCCACTTGAAGGTGTAAGCTCGCCATGTAGAGTCCTTACACAAAGCCAGCAAAACATTTTCCACCGCTCTAGGAAGGCTGTGTTGCACAATGGCTATCCTTTCAGCATCCAGGCCGTCAGCGCCAGGGACTGTAGGTTGGGATGATGCAACATCCTGTCCTCCTGGACAACAGGTCCAGGGCCATCCCCAACAACCAGGGGTCCCTCTGCGACAATTGCAGGAGCAGCGGGAACCGGGGCTGCCTGGGCCATCTGGGCACAATGAAGATGACAGAGGGTGCCTCCACTTGGATCTTGAGGGCTTGAGGCACTAGTGGCATCGGTGGGAACGTGAAGAGCAACCCCTGGACCAGGGGAGGAGGAATGTCTCTTCCACCTCCCAACTCCAGGCCGGCCTCGAGAGCGGAAACGTGGTAGCTGTGCACTCTCCAGGCTGGTGATGAGATCTATTTCCAGGATACCCCACGTCCAGAAGATCAGTGCCAGAACAGCTGGGTCTAGCCTCCACTCATGGGGCTGCAGAGCATGGCTTAAGTGATCGGCCAGAAGATTGTCCTGGCCCGGCAAGTACACCACCTTGAGGGAGATGTTCTTGCTGCTGCAAAGTTCCAGAGGCGCACTGCCTCCCAGCAGAGATGGTTCAACCTTGTGCCCCTCCCCCCCCCCTTGTTGATGTAAAACATTGTGGCCTGATTGTCTGTCTGGACCTGCACCACCTATCCCTCCATGGTCCTGGTAGACTACCCAGAGTTCCAGCAGGTTAATCTGAGAGGCACTCGTCTGGTGACCACAGGCCCTGTGTTCATAGGTGATCACATTGGGCTCCCCAGACCAGCTTTGATGCATCAGTGGTAAGGATGCACTGCGCCGGAGGGGCCTGGAATGGCAGGCTGGCTCTGAGGTTGAGATGGTCTTGCCACCAGGTCAGAGAGGTTGCCAAGGCTGGGGTGACTTGGATGCAGTCCCCCAGGTGTCTTGATGCCTGTGACTACTGGACACTGAGCATCCACTGAGCCTGCCACATGCAAAGGCAGGCAAAGGGGATCACATGGATAGTGGATGCCATGTGCCTCAAAAGGCAGAGCATCTTCTGGGCTGTTACTGCTACTGTGCTCTGCATTTCTTTTGCTAGGGTAGCAAGACGCTGCGCTTGATCCAGGGGCAGGTAGGCCCTCACCCAGGTAGAGTCGAGGAGTGCCCCAATAAACTCTATGCTCCACGAGTGGCGGAGGTGAGACTTTGAGAAGTTCGCTATGAGCTCTAGGTGCTACAGGAGACCCAGAGTGCGCTGAGTCGCATTGCAAACCTCATCTTGCGAGTCAGTCCGTACAAGCTAGTCGTCCAAGTATGGGAACACAAACACTCCAAGGCGCCGGAGGCAAGCGGCCATGACCACCAGGCATTTGTGAAACCCTGAGGGGCCGAGGCAAGGCCAAAGGGGAGCACCCTGTTTTGATAGTGGCGGCTCCCCGACAATGAACCGGAGGTACTAGTGGTGCCTCGGATGGATCAGGATGTTGCTATAAGCATCTTTGCGATCCAAGGAGCACAGCCATTCTCCCTGGAGGAGGTAAGGAAGCAAGGTTCCAAGGGATACCATCTTGAACTTTTCCTTGACCAGGAAGTGGTTTAGCTCTAGAATATCCAAGATGGGTCTGAAGCCCCCCCTGTTTTCTTGGGGACCACGAAGTAGCGGGAGTAGAAGCCCTGGCTCTGATGGTGAGAAGGGACAGGCTCTACCGCCTGATCTTCAAGTAAAGACCTGAGTTCTTTGTGCAGGAACTTCGTGTGCAAGGGGTCCATGGGTAATTCCTCTGGGAAAAAGGGAGGAGGCAGATGATCAAAGTGGAAGAGATACTCTCCTCGACCACCTGCAACACCCAGGTGTCCATGGTGATACTGAGCCACCGCTGTGCAACGTGGATCAGCCATCCTCCTGTGAACCTTGAGCCTGGTACCTCCTGAGGGAGAAAGGCTATGCCCAAGGAGTCAAAAGCTCCCTTTAGACTGCAACTGGGGTTCTGTTTGGGGGTTTGGAGCCTTAGGCTTATGGGGACCATGCCCCTGGCCCTTGGCCTGCTGCTCCTGAGGGGGAGAGGAATAGGCCTGGAAATTGGGGAAGTTTCTGTAAGCCTTCTTGGACTTCGAGTGAAAAGGCCTTTTCCCTGAAGCCTTCTGACAGGAAGGGTTTGACGCTTTCTTAGACAACCTGGTCCTGGTCATGAATTCCTTCTCCAACTCGTCAGCCTTCTCCGTCATGGGTTTGCTGAAGAGGTTGTCTCCTCGGCATGGGACATTGGCTAGTTTGTCCTGAACCCATTGCTTCAAGTCAGAGGACTGCAGCCAGGCAATGTAACAGGCACTAACACCCACTGTGGCTATACAGGCCACCGACTCGAAGCCGTCGAAAGCTGCCCGAGTCTGAAATTTGGAGCACTCCTTGACCGAGGATAACAGGGTCCAAAAGCACTCAAGGGGCTCACCTGATAAACCAGCCAAGAACCCAGCGAGTTCCTTCACCAGGTCTCTCAGGTACATGCCCATGTACAGCTGGTAAGCCTGGATCCAGGCTGTGAGCTTAGAGCCCTGGATTCAGTTCCTATCAAATGCATCCATGGTATGCGCTTCCCCGCCAGGGGGCATTGAGGAATGCATCTTTTGGCTCTTGATTCAATGAATAGCCGACTCCACTACCATGGAATTGTGTGGAAGCTGCGTTTTCTGGAACCCGGGACTCTTGCCGACTCGATACTGGGAGTCAAGTCGATGATTCACAATCAGCACCATCACCAGGGTCACCAACATCCTGAAAAGCAGCCACCCCAGGATAGGGGGTACAGGCACCGTCAGTGCCTCTCAAGATCCTCAGCATTCGGCTCATCCTTGGGTACCGCCATGAAGGCGAGTGCTCGGGACATCTCCCTCACGAACTCCAGGAAGACAAGATTCTCTGGAGGTGACCTCTGCTGGTGGTGAGGTGGGGAGAGATCAGAGGGGCGTCCCGATGGAGTACAGTGTAGGAACTCTTCATCCCTCTCCCATGCTGACTCAGAGCTGAAGGAGTTGGCGAGCACCCCGCAGTCCTCGGACCGACCCGGCATTGACAACTCCCGGTGTCGATGGTCCATCAGCATCGAGTCGGCTGTCAATGGCTTCGACACTGACCGCGTCAAGTGCTCAAGGATGGGGGAACATCCTCCGGGATGTCCTCACCAAGGAGGTCCCCATGTGAGGCACCGATGACCTGGGATGACCGGAAGTCAGGCTTTGCTGCGCCTCCAAGAATGCAGAGAAACTGCATTCGAGGGCAGCCATTCTAGCCTTGATGCCAGACGGCTCTGCAGCCAGCCCCGGCCCGAGAATGTTGGGGTCAGTGTCGGATCCCTGGCCAGGGAGTCCTGGATGGTGATGGAGTTGATGGCATCGCAGCAATCTCCCAACACTACCAGCAACTCGTCACGCTGGGCTGCTTTGATGGGCATCCTTGGCCGTTGTCACCCATGTTGAAGTGAGGGCTTTGAGGCTGGGTCGCTGAGGACTTACCCCCCGACGCCGTGTCAGTCCTTGACGTCGGCTTTGACTGCTCCCCCTGCTGCCTTTTGTGTTCCTTGCAGGTTTTAGCCGACATCGGGAGGCAAAGCGGACAGGAAGACCCATTGTGGTCTGCCCCAAGGTACTTAATGCAGGTACTGTGGCAGTCCATATGGGACATAGTGCAGTTGTACTTGTTACACTGCTTAAAACCGCTGGTGCACGGGCTCCGTCGGCGCCAACGTCACCTATATGTGAGGACTAACTTCCTACTTGTTCCCGGAGAATAAATGTTAATATGATGCATTTACGTACAGTATTTTCAGAGGATATTTTTCAGTTGTTTGTTTTATTTTACCTAAGTAAATTAAGTCTTACAGAAGAAATGTCAGTACCTGAGCCCAGAGCATGTTGTGAGTGTCACAGAGGAATTTGGAACATTGACGATGTGTCCTTTGTAGAAACAATCACTCTAAAAGGAAAAAGAAATACTTAGTAGTAAATATATTAAAGTTAGCATCCTATTTTCTCTGCATGGAGTTTATGGTTTAATTCAAGCAGTTTACAATTCTAAAATCAGGAAGAGAAGAAAGGAACTCTAATATTTGGGACAAGAATGAAGAAATGGTGATAGAAGTGAGAAAGAAGACAATGGGGCTAATATTCAAATGCCACAGTGATCAGCCATGGTGCTTAAAGACAGGGTTGCCATCTAGCCAGTTTTTAGCTGGCCTGGCCAGCTGCCGGCACAGATACAAAACTGGCCCTTGAAAAGGAGTATAAGTAAGATGTGGTGTTTAACAGGTTCCCTAAGTTGTGTGGCAGGTATGTGCATAAATTACATTAATTTTAAAAAGGAAAGCATAGAGATACTTTCCCTTTTATAACTTTTTTATTTATACAGTACATTCTAAATAAACAACAGACCATTTGTATAGAAAAGGTGACATTTTGCTTACGGGGTAATGCCCTTTCCATAAGTTTGACTAGGCCAGATAAATGGGTTGTGCTCCCCTACTAGCAGAGGTGCATACAGAAAAATATAGAGCCTTCTGACCTCATCCTGAACTATACCAGGAGGAGCTAGAGGAGTGGCTTAGTGGTTGGGGCAAGTTGCTTCAGGATGGTAAGGCTGGGGGTTCAAATCTTGCTGGAGGACATCTTTGGGCCAGAGGGACTGGGGTTTCTAGTCCCACAGGTGCTTCTTGTGGCATTGGCCAAACCACTTAACCCTCCATTGTTTCAGGTATAAAACTTAGATTGTGGGGGACAAGGGAAATATATACCATACCTGAAGGTATATTGCTTTGACCCACTGAAAAACAGCATATAAACATTGCTAAAGCATGGATAAGAACCCTTGACTGCACAAGCCCCAGGGAGAACTAACATCCCAAGAACAGAACTCAACTCTATACAGCACACCTTGTATGCAAAAGCTCAACCAAGAGAAATATAACCCACAGGGCTAAACTGCAGGAAATCACAGATCATAACAGCTCAGATCAGAGCATAGCAGGTCATACTAGAATGTAAAAGCTCATGATGGGTACTGGACTGGCCTAGCAGGAGTCAACAGCAAAATCCCAAAACTCAGTGAAAGAAACCAAATATACACTTTAAATATTTTTGTTGGAATGGCCAGCCAAGTAGAAAGGGAAATCACCTTCCACCACCTGAAGCAGGGGTTTATGGATATACCCCCGAAACGTGGCACGTCGTGTACCTGACCTGCTGTTTATAGCCTATGTTATCAAAGCTAAGTATCAGCCATTTTTTGAACAGGTGCTGTTTTTAAATGTTTCTAAAGTGATTAAAAAGGACGGGCCACAGTGGTGGAAGGTGATTTCCCTTTCTACTTGGCTGGCCATTCCGACAAAAATATTTAAAGTGTACTTTTGGTTTCTTTCACTGAGTTTTGTGATTTTGCTGTTTAATTTAAGCTCAGGGTGAAGGTTTTTTGGTTACTTCTAGCAGGAGTCAAAGCAAGGACATTATCTGGTAAGTAATATTTCTCCTCCCATTTCATCCTGCTAGGCCAATCCAGACAAGTGGGACATACGAAAGCTAAACCTACACTGGGTGGGAAGAAGACATGGTAGCCAACAAAACTATGGCACCAAAGGTAGTGTCCACCTGAGCATGGACATTCCAGTGTAAATGCTTCATAAAGGTGAAAAGCAACAACCATGCTGCTGCCTGACAACTGTCTAAGGGATGGATCTAGCTGTACTCTGCCCAAGAGGAAGTCTGAGCCCATGCTAAATGCACATGCAAAACCTACAGAATCAGCCAGTCCAGCAACAGATAGACCAAGGCTATCAACTCTTTTATCCAGCAGCCCAAGGAAGACTTCGTGGCCACTTTGTCCCCATGCGGGCCTTCAAATAGGATACAGTCAATCCTGACTTTTGAAAGGAGTTAGTGACTTTCAGGTATCTAAGAAACACCCCATCTTAAAGTCCACCAGGAGAAGGCCCTTATCCTTCCCCTGGCATTGTTCTTTCAGGAATGAAGGCAAGCAGACCACCTGTTTGACATGGAAAACCGACACCACTTTAAGTAAAAGGCAATAAATGGTCTATAAAGACATGACCTCTTCCAAAAAGGACAGATAGGGATCTCGGCACAACCAAGTTTGCAACTCTGAGGTACATCATCGAGCAGATCGCAACCAAAAAGGCAGCCTTAAGGGACAAATCCTTGAGCATAGCCCTCTTCGAAGGCTGAAATGGCTCATTCACCAAAGCTGGAAGAAACAAACTGAGAACCCAAGGACCCATTGAGTAGAGGGGAGGGCACAAGTGCTGAACTCTCCACAGGAAATAGGCCACGTCTGGGCACAAGACCAAGGAAACACCCCATCATTGGCCCTCTAGAACAAACCAAGGCCACCATCTGAACCCACTGCAAACTGAGGGAAATGCACTTGTCAAATCCATCCTGGGGGAAGGAAGGCAGAGCTAGCAAGTCCACCATGTTAGGGCTGATGCGACTCTCATCACACTTGTGCTCAAAAGCTGCTAGACACGCACGAGACAGAAGAGCCTCTCCTAGTGCTCAGAAGTATGGAAACTAGAGCAGTAGAATAGCCCTTACATGCTAAGGGGCTTGTTTACAAAGCCGCGGTAGCGGTTCGCGGTCGTTATCGGAGCCGCGGCCCCATTGAATTCAATGGGGCCGCGGCTCCGATAGCGGTTCGCGGTCGTTATCGGAGCCGCGGCCCCATTGAAATCAATGGGGCCGCGGCTCCGATAACGACCGCGAACCGCTACCGCGGCTTTGTAAACAAGCCCCTAAGTGTCACTTCTCAAGAGCCTTGCCAGAAGTGACAGGGGAGCAAACCATCCAGAAAGACCAGCCACCGCCTCATGAACCCCCATGCCGAAGACAACTGATCCGCATATTATGGCCTCCTCAGCCTTGCTGGTGCCATCAGCACCACTGGACACAGATAGCATTCCACACAAAGAGTAGTTACTCACCTGTAACAGGTGTTCTCCAGGAGCAGCAGGAATCAGTCCTCACATATGGGTGTCATCGACGCCGATGAAGCCCCAGAGGAGCATTTCCCCAGCTTTCTATGAAAGACTTTGGGAATGCAGGCACGCATGCGCGGTTCCCTTCCCGCCTAAAGGTGCCATCTTACCTCAGTCAAATGACATAGCTAAGAACAGCACACAAAAAAATGTAAAAACAAACTATGTACAACTGCAACTCCCAGTGGAGGAGGGAGGTTTGTGAGGACTGATTCCTGCTGCTCCTGGAGAACACCTGTTACAGGTGAGTAACTACTCTTTCTCCAGGACCAAGCAGGAAGTCAGTCCTCACATATGGGTGACTCCCCAGCTCTGGGCTACCGAGGAACCCAGGCTGAACAAGAGAACTCCCTCTAGTCCCAGCAGCAAAGAAAGGCTTTTCACTGACACAACCTCCACTGGTAGCCCAACAGAGGGCAGGAGTTGCCTAAACCTCAAAGAGATTCTGGAGTACTGCTTGGCCAAAAGCACTGTCCCTAGGGGACTCCCTCTCCAGACAGTAATGGGCCGCAAAAGTCTGGCTTGAAGACCAAGTTGCAGCCCTGCAGATGTCTACCAAGGGCACAGAGCAGAGATGAGCCACTGAGGCAGCCATTGCCCTGACACAAAGGGCCGTGACCCAACCCTGCAAAGGAAGGTCAGCCGCCTTGTAAGCCCAGGTGATACAGTCAGCCACCCAGATGGACAAGGTACGCTTGGACACAGCCAACCCCAACTTATTAGGGTCAAAGGATACGAAGAGCTGAGTAGCCCTTCTATGCCCCTGCGTACGGTCAAGGTAGAAGGATAAGGCCCTCCTACAGTCCAGGGTATGCAGAACTGCTTCAGCCTGGCTTGCATGAGGCCTAGGGAAGAATGTTGGAAGAACCACCTCTTGGTTAAGGTCACTGTTCCCTCTAAGCTGTGCACGTGTGCGCGCTGTCATGATGTGGGTATCAATAAAGATGAGAACTTGAAAAGAAATCCGGTTTCTTTTAGGAATCTAGATGTGCAGTTACCTCCAGGCACAGCTAGAGGTAGCAGGTATGAACATATAGGAGCTAATGAGCCTAAGAGGGCTAATGATTTGCACCTGGGAATGACACCGGAAGTTTTGAAGGAAAGATTCCTTTATAAGCCAGAGCTGAATGCCAGCAAGGCAGAGAAGGAGAGAGAGCAAGCAGAGAAGGACCGAGGAAGGAACAGAGACAGGGGAACGTCTTCACAAGGAGAAACAGCTCTGTTAAGAGGATCAGCTCCAAGAGAAGGAGTAAGTGAAAGAATCCTATGTGAGCAAGCCCAAAGGAACAGAGTTCACAAGGGTGAAGTTCAGAAGGGCCAGGCTAAGCGTGCAGCTGTTCAATGGGAGTTTGTTAGAGCCAGCACTGAAGCTTGAGTGTGTGCCACTCCCTGTTCTCACAGTATTCCTGACTCAGGAGCAGAGAGACATAAGCAAAGAACCAGAGGGAAAGGTTTGGAAGAAAGCTTGCAGTCTCTGGGAAATACTAACCAAGTTTTACCAGGCAAGAAAGGAAAAGCACTTTCTGACAAAGCTAAGTTCTTACCAAAGGAGAAAAGGGAATCCACGTCAGGTTTTACCAAACTGTCAGAAAGCACAGCCTTGCCTAAAGCTTACAGGCAGAGAACCTGCTACAGGAGGAAAGTTTCTGAAAGAGAAAACTCCACGGATTCAAACCAGCCAGACTCCAGGTATGAAAGCTTTATTGATAATACTAAATGCTTGAGTCCTAAAGGCCCTGTTAAAACAAATGCTCACTCTGTAAAGAAGAAGAAACCAGAGTGGTTTCAGAAAATCCCTAAAGCACTTAGAACACAGTGGTATTGGAGACAAGACCCTAGAGACATTTCACACAGACCTGTATCAGACAGCGATAGTGATTATTCCCATGATGAATATAGTAATGAAGAATCCATGGAAATAGAATGCATAAATACTGTTCCCATTCTTCAACCTGAACAGATGGATTGTGATTTGTGAATGGCATTGTGCCAGGAGTCTGTAGCCACTGTGTAACTTAGAAGAAGTTTGTAGAAGTTTTATGGTGTTGGAATGAACTGAATTCCTCTGATCAAGCCTTGCATTAATTGTGAAGTTTAACAATTAAGCAGCTGATTTAAATGCTGGTACCTTTTGAAACAAAGGACTTTCTGTTTGATTATCAATGTCTTATTTTGAACCCTTGCACTGACGGGGAATAAAAGCCTTGTTTCCCTACACTTGGTTTCGTTAATGAGTTCTCTTAGGAAGCTGGAATAAGTAAGAACATTTTCTACGTCAAGTGAACCTTACATTCCCTTGGGCTACCTAAAAATAATCTTTGCTGTGGAGCATGCCCATAATTCTAATGGCGTAGGCAGTGCGCCCCACGACCGCGCGCACACACCTCACCGAGCGAGCGCACATACTTTATAACAGAGCGCACAAAAATAACGGTTCTGATTCTGATAGAAAACAACACAGATGTCTTAAAATTTAAAAGTTGTTGTGTATTTACGGTTTTCACAAGTTCTACAATACTTTCTAGTGCAATCAATGTGGTGTACATACTGTATTCTGACGTGTAGTCAAATTTTAAAGTATATAACTCCGAGTGTTGTTATGTGGCGCACAAAAATTTAACCTTCCTTCAAAAGCTGCACAGCTGATATTTTATGCGCACACAGCCTACAGAAAATTAGAAGGAACATTGGTTAAGGTGGAAGGAGGAGACAACCTTTGGGAGGAAATTTCGATGAGTCCTAAGGACTACCCTGTTCCCATAGAAGCGAGTGTAAGGCCTATCACAGACAAGGGCCTGAAGCTCACTCACTCGCCTGGCCAAGGTAAGGGCTACTAGGAAGAGAGTCTTCCAGGACAGGAAGCATAGAGGGCAAGTAGCCATCGGCTAAAAGGGTGGGCGAGTCAGTTGCTGCAAAACCACATTCAACTCCCACTCTGGAGCAGGAGGATGCATTGGAGGCTTGAGCAGAAGCAAGCCCCTGAGAAAGCAGGACACCAAGGGGTGAACTGACAGAGAATGTCCTTCCACCAGTGAGTGGTGAGCTGCTAGAACTGAGAGGTGGACCCGAACAGAATTGGACTTAAGGCCCTGCTTGGACAAGTGCAGTAAGTACTGAAGCACCACTGGTACAGTGCAGGAGAAAGGATCCTCCGTACGTAGCTGACACCACACAGAAAACCTTTTCCATTTGAGAGCATAGGTTTTCCTAGTGGACTGTTTCCTAGAGGCTAGGACAACCTCAACTTCCTGAGGTAGGCACCAGGGAGCCAAAACTACCCTTGCAGCCTCCAGGCCATCAAATTGAGAGCTTTGAGATTGGGATGCAGAAGGGAACCCTGCTCCTGAGAGAGAAGGTCGGGCTGCAACCCCAGAGGCGGTGGGGGATGCACTGCCAGCTGAAGCAGAAGTGGAAACCAAGGCTGTCTCGGCCACCTGGGAGCCACCAGCAGGACCGAGGCCTTGTCCTGAAGGATCTTGAACAGAGTTCGGACCACCAGGGGCGTGGGAGGAAACGCATACAGGAGGCCCTGAGACCAGGGAATCAGAAAAGCATCTGCTGCTATCCGCAGAGGATGCGGTTGCCTGGAGCAGAACTTTGGCAGTTGCTTGTTCAGTGGACTGGCAAACAGATCTATCAAAGGGAGACCCCATTTCAGGAAGATCTTCTGAACTACCAAGGGATTCAGCGGCCTCTTGTGGGGCTGCAAAATTCTGCTCAACCTGTCGGCCAGGTAGTTTTCCTGGTCTGGAAGGTACACAGCCCTGAGGAGCATGTTGTGCTTGAGGGCAAATGAACAAAGGTCCTGAGTCTCCTGACAAAGGAGCCTGGACCCAGTGCCGCCCTGTTTGGTCACATAAAACATGGCTATCTGGTTGTCTGTCTGAACCAGGACAGATTGATGAGCCAGGGTAGGAGAGAAAGCTTAGAGAGCTAAGCGAATAGCCCTGAGTTCCAGGAGATTGATCTGCTGTGCAGCCTCCCAAGGAGACCACAGGCCCTGGGTGCACTTGTTCAGACAATGAGCTCCCCAGCCCTGCAGGGAGGTGTCTGTGGTCAGTACCACTGTGTAGGAGACAATGAGGCAAGAGATGGGATGAACACAGGTGCCTTTATTAGTAGTCCCCTACGCGTTTCGGCCTGAAGCCTTCCTCGGGGGGATATACTTAAAATATAAAATCATACAAGAAAATAAAATAATATGCGATTAATATATAAATAAAAATAAAAATAAAACAGGCATGTAACATATATTAACATAAATAAAAACAAATTGTAAACACAAACATGATATCTAGTGTTAATCATAATAATATAAATAAGACTAAACATATGTGTATAATACCAATAAATAATAAAATATATATAAAATATATATATATAAAAATTACATTAAAAACAAATGGATCAAAACCAACACTTGTTAGACGAAATGATAAAAACAAGAATAAAAAATCTTAAGACGCAGGGCAGACTATAAGTGCTAAAATAAAACTAATACAAAAATACTCACATGGCACTGTAGGGAGAATGATGTACTTTGGCCTATATAAATGGCACCTATTAAAATACTATCATTAATAAATAATAAATAGTGATATGAATAACATGTTAAAACAATTGTTATACAAAAAAACCATAAAACTGAAGGATACAATGTAAAACTAAGATAACAATAAAAATGTAATAAGGAAATTTGATAAAATTATTCAATTGAGTAAAATGTTGAAATAATCTAATATCCATAAATAAAGAAGTTAGATGTAAATAATATGAATATTTTATAAATATGTAAATTTGAAACTGGTACCTGATCTTGACCAGTTATGATGAACGACACTGTATGGTAAAATGAAACATTATTAAACATGTTATCTTGTTATATTGAAACAAGTAATGAATTGCTAAATTAATATGTGTAGAGGTTGGCCCATGAGTTGCTTACGTATATTAACCGTTAATTCTCAAAGGAAATATTTATGCATAAGATTGTAGAGACCAACCGTCTTTAAACTATTGTGAAAAACTCAATTAAATCAAAAGTATATCGGACTATGTCATCTGTAGAAAAAACTTTATTGTATTGGGTAGAATAATATATCCACGTTAAAGGAATCTCCTATTATCTTGTAAAACGTTCTTTTTTAAAAGACGGAAGGGCAAACCTGCAAGAATACATTTAAACTATAAATACTATAGAGAGATAATAAGACAATCTAATGAGTTATCGCCTAAGTGAGATGAACCGAGATATGTCAATGTAAATAAGTAAAAACGTATTATCTAACATAGAAAACAAGGAATAAAAATGACATAAAAGGTTTGTTCTAACGTAAAATTGCCGTTATAAACACTATAGCGCGAAAAACTCTATTGTTCATGCCTTCCGCGATTGAATATATTAAAATCAAGCATATGAAGAAATTAAAACATTTTAAAACATGATATTCACCTATATAGAACAAAACATAAAACTGTCTTTACTGTCAAATGAAGGTGTAGACTGAGCTCTTAGGAAATGACGTCTAAACCTAGGGCTTTAAATTCTCAATGTAAGAGGGCGCGCGGAAAGGATCTCTTATTATTTATAAACCGTTCCCAACTTTTATTCAAAAAAGGGGAGGCAACCTGCATCACTTCAATCAAACCATAAATACTATAAGAATAGTGAGACACGATAAAAATAAATCGGCGAAGTGATAGACCGACACGCATGGAAACCGGGTGGTAAAACCGAATTCTATAGAGAAGGAAAAAAACAAGGTATGTAGGTTTAAATAGATCGAAGCATTTGACTACATTAAAATGTTATAAACTGTTTGTACCAACGTCAGATATCCGATACATCTTGCTGTTTATATAATTTGGAGTCAACCACGTAAAGAAATTAAAACATCGAAGAGCATACTACTCACCTGAATAACCAAAATACAAACGCACCTTTATTCTGGAAGTGCGTTTGTATTTTGGTTATTTTGGTTACATTGAGAATTTAAAGCCCTAGGTTTAGACGTCATTCTTGCAGGTTTGCCCTTCCGTCTTTTAAAAAAGAACGTTTTACAAGATAATAGGAGATTCCTTTAACGTGGATATATTATTCTACCCAATACAATAAAGTTTTTTCTACAGATGACATAGTCGATATACTTTTGATTTAATTGAGTTTTTCACAATAGTTTAAAGACGGTTGGTCTCTACAATCTTATGCATAAATATTTCCTTTGAGAATTAACGGTTAATATACGTAAGCAACTCATGGGCCAACCTCTACACATATTAATTTAGCAATTCATTACTTGTTTCAATATAACAAGATAACATGTTTAATAATGTTTCATTTTACCATACAGTGTCGTTCATCATAATGGTCAAGATCAGGTACCAGTTTCAAATTTACATATTTATAAAATATTCATATTATTTACATCTAACTTCTTTATTTATGGATATTAGATTATTTCAACATTTTACTCAATTGAATAATTTTATCAAATTTCCTTATTACATTTTTATTGTTATCTTAGTTTTACATTGTATCCTTCAGTTTTATGGTTTTTTGTATAACAATTGTTTTAACATGTTATTCATATCACTATTTATTATTTATTAATGATAGTATTTTAATAGGTGCCATTTATATAGGCCAAAGTACATCATTCTCCCTACAGTGCCATGTGAGTATTTTTGTATTAGTTTTATTTTAGCACTTATAGTCTGCCCTGCGTCTTAAGATTTTTTATTCTTGTTTTTATCATTTCGTCTAACAAGTGTTGGTTTTGATCCATTTGTTTTTAATGTAATTTTTATATATATATTTATTTTATTATTTATTGGTATTATACACATATGTTTAGTCTTATTTATATTATTATGATTAACACTAGATATCATGTTTGTGTTTACAATTTGTTTTTATTTATGTTAATATATGTTACATGCCTGTTTTATTTTTATTTTTATTTATATATTAATCGCATATTATTTTATTTTCTTGTATGATTTTATATTTTAAGTATATCCCCCCGAGGAAGGCTTCAGGCCGAAACGCGTAGGGGACTACTAATAAAGGCACCTGTGTTCATCCCATCTCTTGCCTCATTGTCTCCTGTTGGAATAGCAAGAGCGTCCTGCTCTCTTTGTGTCAGTACCACTGTGTACCCAGGAATTTGAAAGGGCACCCCTTTTAGTAGATTGGGCGAGTACAACCACCAGCTGAAGGAGTCCAGAAATGGTCTGGACACCCTTATTCTGTCTCTGAGGCTGCCTGTGGCTTGTGACCACTGACTCCGAAGGCACCACTGTGCAGGCCGCATATGGAGCCTGGCATTAGGGGTTACATGAACTGTCGAAGCCATGTGGCCAAGCAGCCTCAGGCAGAGTTTGGCGGAGACCACTGACCCGCTGAGAAACTGATTGGCTAAGTCCATCAGTCTTTGGGCTCTGTTTGCTGGCAAGAATGCCTTTGCCAGGACAGAGTCCAGCCTCACCCCTATGAACTCCAAGTTCTGGGAGGGGAGCAAAGTGGACTTTGCGAAGTTTATTACAAACCCCAGGCTTTGAAGAAGAGCAATAGTTCTGAGGGTGGCTTGTCTGGCCTCCTGGCACGTCTGACCCCTGATGAGCCAGTCATCCAGAGAGGGGAAGACAAAGATTCCCTGATTTCTCAGGTAGGCCGCCACCACTGCCAGGCATTTGGTAAAGACCCTGGGAGCTGAGGTGAGGCCAAAAGGCAGTACTCTGTACTGATAATGGTTTCCTCCCACAATGAACCTGAGGTACTTTCTGTGGTCTGGATGAATGAGGATGTGAGTGTACGCATCCTTTAGATCCAAAGAGCATAGCCAATCTCCCTGCTGGAGGTAGGGCAGAAGTGTTCGAAGAGTAAGCATCTTGAACTTTTCCTTCTCTAGGAACTTGTTGAGGTTCCTGAGGTCCAGAATAGGTCGAAGGCCACCGGTTCTTTTGGGCACCAGGAAATACCTGGAGTAGAACCCGTGACCTTGCAAGTGGGGAGGCACAGGCTCCACCGCCCTGTCCACCAACAGACCTTGAAGCTCTTGGAGGAGAAGATCTGTGTGCAGGGGAGGCCTTGGAGGCTCCCCTGGAAAGTATGGCGGAGGCAGTTGGTAAAAATGTAGTGCATAGCCCCTGTGGACTATGTTCAACACCCAACTGTCCCCAGTGATGTGGGGCCACTGGTGGGCAAAGAGGGCGAGGCAACCTCCTGTGCAAGGTTGGGAGAGCAGGGACTGAGAGGCTATGCTCAAGGAGTCAAAAACCCCCACCCTGCTGAGTGGGAGCAGGGGCCGGAGGCTTGGGGGTCCTCTGCCTACGGGGCCCATTACCCTGCCCCTTGGCTTGCTGACCCTGGGGTGCAGCTTGGGCAGCCTGATACTGAGGGTACTGTTTGTACGCCGTGCCCTTCCTCGGGTAAAAGGGCTGCTTACCCGAGGCCTTCTTCTTGTGAGGTGCTTAGTCTCGAGCTGTGCGGCCTTCTCGGCCATGGGCTTGCCAAAAAGGTTCTCACCTCAGCAAGGGACATCCACCAACTTGTCCTGAACCCATGGCTCGAGGTCCGATGACTGCAGCGATGCCGGCTGCCGCAACCCGGGCCGAAGCCTCAAAGCCATCGTAGGTGGCGCGGGACATAAACTTCGAGCAGTCCCAAATCCCCGAGGACAAGGACTTGAATCTCTGCAAGGGCTCCCTGGAGAGACCAGCGGAGAACCCGGCCAACTCCTTGGCCAGGTCTCGCAAGTACATGCCCATGAACAGCTGGTAAGACTGGACACGGCAAGCAAGCATCGAGCCCTGGAAGCACTTTCTGCCAACACCATCGAGGTTCTGGGAATCTGCCGGGGGGGCACCACGGAGTGCATCTTCTGACTTTTCAGGCGATGCATGGCCGATTCCTCCACCATGGAATGGTGTGGTAGCTGCGCCTTCTGAAAGCCAGGGCTCTTCCGGAGTCGATAAATCGAATCGACCCGCTTGCTTAGAACCGGTGCCAAGGCCGGTGCCTCCCACATCTGGAAGAGGAGCCGTTCTAGCATCGGAGGAACCGGGACAGTAAAGGCCTCCTTCGCAGGAGAGTCATACTGCAGGGCCTCAAGCTCTTCGGCTCGAGGCTCTTCCTCGGGGTCCGCTGGGATAGCCAACGCGGTGGCCATATCCCGGACAAACTCCGAGAACTGGGTATCCTCCGGAGGGGATCTACTCCGTGGCTCAGACTGCGGTGAGTCCGACGGGACGCACCGAGTCTTGAATGTGTCGGGACTCCTCATCCTCCGTCTCCCAGGCGGACTCGTCCGACGAGGAGTCAGGATCTGACCCCGCGGGGCCCTGGAGCACCCGCCCTGATGCCGGAGGCACCGGCGTCGATGCCCTCGGTCCCGAACGGGAGGTCGAGGGAGACCGCAACCGAGGTCGACCTCGAGCCATCATGGCAGGGAAGGCCACAAGCCTCTTCCCGCCAGAGGCACAGTACCTCGTGAGGGTAAGACTGATGCTGGTGGTCTAAGAAATGTCTGATCGTGTCCCGGCACACTTTCTGTATATGCAATGGTCCTCTCTGATCGGGCAGGAATGGCCACAAGTCCCTTTGCCGCTGGAGGCACAATACCCCGTGAGGGAAAAGCTGATGGTGGCGGTGGGGGAAGTGTCCGATCGGCCCCAGCACGCTTTCAGTTATATTTAGTTGCCTGTCCTGATTAGGCAGGGGTGGCCACGAGTCTCTTCAACGTTGGAGCTTAATACCCCATGAGGGGAGAATCAATGCAGGTGGTATAAAAAGGTTTGAAAGGGTTTTTTAGCCGTTTTGCGGGGCAAGTTGCCCGGAGCTGATAGTGACCCGTCCGATCAGCTCATTGCCAAACCGGAAGTCCTTTCCCTCCAATCTTTGCCAAAAAGGTTTTCTCTAGTACATGGGATATTGGTCAGTTTATCCTGGACCCATTGCTCGAGATCTGATACCTGTAACCAGGCCATTCTATGAGCCCCAGTGCAAACTGCTGAAGCTCTGCTTGTTGATTTGAAGGCATCAAAAGAGGCCCTGGTAAGAAACTTAGAAGTATTTTGGCCTTGCTCAATGAGTGTCTGGAATGCACTCTGCTTATCTTCAAGAAGCATAGGGGTGAAAGTCTTCAGATTCCTGGTGACACATTCTGTACATGGACATGTTTCTGAAGGATAAGAGTTTATTCTGGAGGCCAACATGCATGCCTGGAAGCATCGACGCCCAAAAGCATCGAGTGCCCTCAAGTCTCTGCCAGGTGACAAGGATGAATGGTTCTTAGAGCTCTTTATGCAGCACAAGATGATTCCAACACCACTGAGTGGTGGGGGAGCTGAGGTTTTTGGAAGCCTGGGCATTCTGGTACTCGGTACATGGTATTGAGCCTCTTGATGACAGGTGGAACCATGAGCATGGCTTCCCACATGAGGAGCATAAGATTCTGTAGGATCCTATGAACTGGTAATGTAGCCACCAACATGAGCATGGGAGGGTATTGGAGTATCTCCAATTCCTTTTCTGCGGCTACTGTGATGGCAAGCCTTGCTGCCATGTCACATATGAAGTCCTGAAAGGACATATCTCCTGGTGGGGACAGACGCTGTTCCTGAGGCGGCAAAGGGTCTGAAGGGATGTCTGGAATTTCTCAGAAATTGAGTGATCCCTCATTAGATTCTAAAAAACTGGAATCAGAGTCTGGTAAGAACTCAAAGTATCGGCAGTCTTGGGTTTAACCTCGATGCTTTATAGATGTTGAAGGTCAATGCTCCAGGAGTGCAGGCTTCGGCACAGAGCCTACAGCCAGGTGTATTGGCCCCAAAGCCAGCCCTTGAATCAGCATTGATGGAACCCCCGAGGGCAAAACTAATGTTGGAACCAACTGAGAGCCCCGATATTCAACAGACTCAAACTGACATGGCTCTTGATTCTGATACTTCTGATATTGCTCTCAAGGGTTCCGTCAATGCCGATTCGAGGGCAGGCTTCGGGACCAATACATCTGGCTGAGGACTCGGTTTCAAAGCCTGCACTTCTGGAGCTCTCGATTGTTGTCTGTACTGAGGCTGCCAGGAGTGCTGCCAAACTCCTCTCAAGAGCCAGCATGCGCTGGTCCAGGGAAAGAGTAGTTACTCACCTGTAACAGGTGTTCTCCAGGTGCAGCAGGAATCAGTCCTCACATATGGGTGACGTCGGCGCCGACGGAGCCCTCGCGGAGCAATTTCCCCAGCTTTCAAAGAAAGCCTTTGGGAATTACAGCGCGCATGCGCGGTCCCCTTCCCGCCCAAGGGTGCCATCTTGCTCAGTCTGATGACATAGCTAAAAGACAGCAAAAAAATTAGCAAAAACGAAATGATAGGACTGCAACTCCAAGGGGAGGAGGGAGGGTTGTGAGGACTGATTCCTGCTGCTCCTGGAGAACACCTGTTACAGGTGAGTAACTACTCTTTCTCCAGGACCAAGCAGGAAGTCAGTCCTCACATATGGGACTCCCAAGCTTAAGGCTACCGGAGACCTCAAGCACAAAAATGAGCTCCCTCTAGCTCAGCAGCATAGAAGGAAGGAATCTTCTCTGAAAACGCCCCCGACCGGTAGCCCAACACCAGGGCCAGAGGGTAGGAGTTGCCTAAACCTCAAAGAGATTATGGGGGACTGCCTGACCGAAAGCACTGTCCCTGCGGGACTCCCTCTCCAGGCAGTAATGGGCCGCAAAAGTCTGGCTTGAAGACCAAGTAGCGGCCCGGCAGATGTCTGCCAACGGAACAGAGCGGAGATGAGCCACTGACGCAGCCTTCGCCCTAACACAATGAGCCGTGACTCGACCCTCCAACGAGAGGCCGGCTGCCCCATAAGCCCAGGCGATACAGTCAGCTACCCTCCAACGAGAGGCCGGCTGCCCCATAAGCCCAGGCGATACAGTCAGCGTACGGTCAAGGTAGAAGGACAAGGCCCTCCTACAGTCCAGGGTATGCAGGACCGTTTCAGCCTGGCTGGAGTGCGGCCTGGGAAAGAAGGTCGGAAGAACCACCTCCTGGTTGAGATGAAAAGGAGAAACCACTTTTGGAAGAAACTTAGGGTGAGTCCGTAAGACCACCCTATTCCTGTAGAACCTAGTGTAAGGAGGATCACACTAGGGCCTGCAGTTCACTAACACGCCTAGCAGAGGTAAGGGCTACCAAGAACAAGGTTTTCCAAGAAAGAAAACGAAGAGGGCAGGTAGCCATAGGTTCAAAGGGTAGACAGGTAATCCACTGCAAGACCACATTCAGATCCCATTCAGGGGCTGGTGGACGCAAAGGAGGCTTAAGCAGAAGGAAGCCTCGGAGAAAACGAGCCACCAAAGGGTGATTGGAAAGAGGCCTGCCATCCACCGGTGCGTGATGTGCAGAGAGAGCACTGAGGTGGACTCTGACAGAGTTGGACTTAAGGCCCAGATTGGAGAGGTAAAGCAAATATTGCAAGACCACTGCCACCAAGCAGGAGAAGGGATTCTCAGACTGCTGAGCACACCACACGGAGAAGCGACGCCACTTAAGAGCGTAGGATTTCCGGGTGGAGGGTCGCCTGGAGGCCAAGACAACCTCTTCCACCTCCTGAGGCAGCAGGAGGGGAGCAAGGACTACCCTTTCAGCAGCCAGGCCATCAGATGAAGGGACCGGAGGTTGGGGTGTAGGAGAGACCCGTGGTCCTGTGTCAGGAGATTGGGTTGAAACCCCAGAGGAAGAGGAGTGTCCACCACTAGCTGCAGTAGAAGCGGGAACCAAGGTTGCCTCGGCCACCGGGGAGCCACGAGGATTAGCGAGGCTTTGTCTCGGAGAACTTTGAAGCGTGTTCGAGACACCAGCGGCATGGGAGGAAAGGCATACAAGAGGCCTGTGGACCATGGAATCAGAAAAGCATCTGGCGCTACTCTGAGAGGATGCGGTTGTCGAGAGCAGAATCTGGGTAGTTGCCGGTTCAGAGGACTGGCAAACAGATCCATAGTGGGGAGTCCCCACTTGAGAAAGATCTGTTGAAGCACTAATGGATCCAATCTCCACTCGTGTGGTTGGAGGATCCTGCTTAGTTTGTCTGCCAGGTAATTTTCCTGACCTGGGAGATAGACCGCTTTGAGGAGTATGCCGTGGCCCACTGCCCAAGAGCACAGCCGTCGTGCCTCCTGACAGAGAAGGAAGGAGCCTGTGCCTCCTTGTCTGTTCATATAGAACATTGCTACTTGATTGTCCGTCTGGACCAGTACAGACTGGTGAGAAGTGAGGTGGGAGAAGGCTCTCAGAGCTAGGCGGATGGCTCTGAGCTCCAGGAAGTTTATCTGCTGCGCAGACTCCCAAGGAGTCCAGAGGCCTTGAGTACATGTCCCTTGGCAATGTGCTCCCCATCCCAGGAGAGAAGCATCGGTTGTTAGTACCTGAGAAGGAGGAGGAGATTGAAAATCCACTCCCAGTACTAGGTTTGGCAGATGAAGCCACCACCGCAGAGAAGAGACCAGCATGTCCGAGACTTGTACTGAGTCCGTCAGGCTCCCCGTGGCCTGATGCCATTGCGTGCGAAGGCACCACTGGGCAGGTCGCATGTTCAGGCGGGCATTGGGGGTCACATGGACCGTGGAAGCCATATGGCCGAGCAGTCTCAGAAATTGCCTGGCAGAGACCAGGGAATTGCTGTGAAAGTGGCTGGCAAGATTCATGAGCCTGTGGGCCCTGTCCAGAGGCAGGAAGGCCCGCGCCTGAAGTGTGCTTAACCTTGCGCCAATGAATTCGAGATCTTGAGAGGGGAGCAAAGTGGACTTTGCGAAGTTTATGACAAAGCCCAAGTGCTGGAGCAGAGACACAGTGCGATGAGTGGCTTCTTGGGAAGACTGGGCCCGGATGAGCCAGTCGTCCAGGTATGGAAACACAAAAAGGCCTTGAAGTCTGAGATAGGCCGCCACCACTGCCAGGCACTTGGTGAAAACCCTGGGGGCGGAGGATAGGCCAAAGGGCAGGACCCTGTACTGGTAATGATTTCCTCCCACAACAAATCTGAGATATTGCCTGTGATCTGGATGAATAAGGATGTGAGTATAGGCATCCTTTAGATCTAAGGAGCATAGCCAGTCTCCCTGCTGGAAGTAGGGCAGCAGGATTCCAAGGGTAAGCATCTTAAACTTTTCCCTTGCTAGGAACTTGTTGAGGTTTCGCAAGTCCAGGATGGGTCTGAGGCCTCCTGTTCTTTTTGGTATCAGAAAGTACCTGGAATAAAAGCCGTGACCTCTCAGGTGGTGGGGCACCGGTTCCACAGCCTGTTCCTGAAGAAGACTTGCCAACTCTTGAAGGAGTAAGTCCCTGTGCAGAGGGAGTCTTGGAGGCTCCCCTGGAAAGTAGGAGGGAGGTACCTGGTGAAAGTGTAGAAGATAGCCTTTCTGAACTATTTGAAGTACCCAGGTATCTGATGTGATGGCTGACCACCTGTGGGCAAAGTGGACCAGCCGGCCTCCTGTGCTGAGAGAAACCAGCTGAGGGGAAGAGGCTATGCTGATGGAGTCAAAAACCCCCACCCTGCTGAGCAGGGGCCGGCGTAGTGGGCTTGGGGGCCTGCTGCCTACGGGACCCATTACCCCGTCCCTTGGCCTGCTGACCCTTTTGGGGAGCTGCTGAGGCCTGATACTGAGGGTAGTATTTATAGGCAGCCGCCTTCCTCGGGTAAAAGGGCTTTTTCCCCGAGCCCTTCTTCTTCTGAGAAGGGGCAGAGGTTTTTCTGGACAGCCTAGTTCTGGTCAGAGTCTCGGTCTCGATTTGTGCAGCCTTTTCAGCCATGGGTTTGCCAAAGAGGTTTTCACCTCTGCAGGGGACATCGACCAACTTGTCCTGGACCCATGGCTCGAGGTCGGATGACTGAAGCCAAGCCTGTCGGTGGGCATCGACGCCGGATCCGGCTACTCGAGCCGATGCTTCGAAGCCATCGTAGGCTGCTCGAGAGATAAACTTTGAGCACTCCCGAATCCCAGTGGACAAGGCTTGGAACCTCTGCAAAGGTTCCTTGGAGAGACCATCAGAGAACCCGGCAATTTCTTTTGCCAGATCTCGGAGATACATGCCCATATAGAGCTGGTAGGTCTGGACTCGACAAGCAAGCATGGAGCCCTGGAAACACTTTCTACCGAGGGCATCCAGGCTTCGGGCCTCCTGGCCGGGAGGCACCGAGGAGTGCATCTTTTGACTCTTGAGTCTATGCATGTCCGATTCCACCACCATGGAATGGTGCGGTAGTTGTGCCTTTTGGAACCCGGGGCTCTTGCGGACTCGATAAATGGAATCGACCCGCTTGCTTAACACCGGCGCCGATGCCGGGTTCTCCCACATGCGGAAGAGAAGTCGTTCCAGCATCGGAGGAACCGGTACAGTAAAGGCCTCCTTCGGGGGAGAGTCATACTGGAGGGCATCGAGCTCCTTGGCTCGAGGCTCCTCCTCGGGATCCGCGGGGAATGCCAAGGCCTTGGCCATATCCCGCACGAAGTCCGAGAACCGGGTGTCCTCCGGGGGGGACCGTCTCTGAGGTTCGGACTCGGGTGAGTCCGATGGGACACACCGAGTCCGAAAACTACCAGGGGACTCTTCGTCCTCCTATTCCCAGTCGGACTCCTCAGAGGA
Organism: Ichthyophis bannanicus; assembly: GCA_033557465.1. NCBI lineage: Eukaryota > Metazoa > Chordata > Amphibia > Gymnophiona > Ichthyophiidae > Ichthyophis > Ichthyophis bannanicus. The sequence continues at coordinate 778,198,762 of CM066035.1, forward strand.
GGATTCGAGTGGCTCCGGTCGGGCGGGCACCGATGCCCTCCGCTCCGACGCCGAAGGTGTCGGCGTTGACGACCTCGGTCCCGAACGGGATGCCGAGGGAGACCGCGACCGAGGATCGACTCGAGCTCGGATGGACTCGAGGATCGGCTCGGTCTCCGGGGTCGACTTGGACGTCGACGTCCCAGTGGCCGGGGCAGACGCATTGGCAGGGCCAGCAATCAATGCCCGCTGCTGGTCCATGAAGGCAGCCAAACTGCTCTCCAAGGCTGTCAACCTGAGTCCAAGCTCAGGAGACCCAGCAGCCCCTGACTCGGGCCCCAATGGCGTCGGGCCCGACGTCAGCTCCTTCGGAGGCGAGTCCACGAGGACTACAGTACTCACGTGTCCAGGCGACTCCATTTCGAGACGAGGATGTTTCGAAGGCCTCTCCGACTCCGAGGACCCGGGACGGCTATCGGGGCTATGCGACCTGGCCCTCGAGGAACCAGGAGCGTCCACCGATGCCGCCCTCGCGGGTTTTTTCTTCCGATGATGTTCCCGGGTAGGAGACCCCCGCTCAGAGGAACTCCGACGATGCTCAGGACCGGAGTCCCGGGACGTCGAAGTCTCTGACGAGGTCCGGGCCCAGCCGGACGTGGAGTCCGAGAAGATTCGTTCTCGTTGATGCTGCCGACTCCTCAATGCTTTTGAGGACATCTTGCCACACGGACCACAGATCATCGGGTCATGATCGGGTCCGAGGCAGCGGAGGCAGCAGTCGTGTGTGTCAGTAAGAGACATGAGTTTCTTACAGCGATCACACTTCTTAAACCCGCTGGCAGCCATCGAGGGGGAAAAAGGGCCCCTGCGAGGTCAAAAGACAGGGCTGCCAGTGAATAGGAAAAAATGGCACGAACGCTTGTCACGAAGGACAAAAAACCGAAAAATAAAGAAACGGACCCGATACCAGCGTAGCGGGTCCGGGCGGGAAAAAGGATCCGGCGTCGAACCGAAAAAGAATAAAAAATAAGAGAGAAAATCAACTTTTTCAGTGGTGATCACAAACAGCATCTGTAGGGCTCCGCGGAAAAAAGAAGACTGAGCAAGATGGCACCCTTGGGCGGGAAGGGGACCGCGCATGCGTGCTGCAATTCCCAAAGGCTTTCTTTGAAAGCTGGGGAAATTGCTCCGCGAGGGCTCCGTCGGCGCTGACGTCACCCATATGTGAGGACTGACTTCCTGCTTGTTCCTGGAGAAATGGTTGACGTCTGGATGGAATCACTCTCAGGGCTCTGAGCCACCATCTCAGAACATGGAACTGGTAGCTCTCCAGAGGCTGATTCCTCAGAAGCATCCCGAAGCCCCTCTTGTGCTTTGGAGGACAGATCCTGCCGCTGTGGCTGCTCGGCTGGCCGGTCTGCATTGGAAGCACCTCTAGGGGAGTCGCGATGCTTATACTGGGACTACTCTCTGGTCTGGGTATCAATCTTTGATGCCAATGCCGATGACTTTGGAGCGGCTAGAGACTTTTACTTACATTTATGTTTGAACTCTGAAGAAACCTGAGACCCATGAGAGAAAGTTGATGCCCTCAAAGAAGTGGAAGCCACTGACATAATATACGGATCGTTGTTCGCCTCGGACTCTGTCTCGATTCTTTAGGCCTCTCTTTGTCATTTGCTGGCACAAAGGGAAAGAATTGGGTTGATGTTCAGGCCCAAACATTTTAGACACCAGTCATGTTTATCAGTGACTGATATGGTACCAGCACACTTAGTAGTAGGTTTTCTAAAACCACTGGTTAGCTTTTCCATGCCTCAAAAAAGTTGTCTTCAAGATTGAAGATAAGGCTATGGAGGTCGAGTCTAGCGGTGAAAACCGCATTAAAGAAAATTTTTTTTAAATTTTAAATTTTTCTATTTGTCAGGACCGGTGTTGAATTTGACTGACCAGCGTCGACGGGAAGGCAGAAGCACGATATTCCACACCAAAAAGAGAAGTTTTTCAGCTGTGACAGGAAAACACATCTTGCTGGCTCAGCGGAAAATAAAGAACAGAGGACAGAAGTTGGGAAGGCAGGCATACAGGTGTAGTGGAGTGCTCCCAAAGGCTTTCCTATTGGATGCTGATGAGTGTTCCTACACAGGCTCTGTCAGTACCGACATCACCCATATGTGACGACTGCATTCCTGCTTGTTCTTGGTGATTATCCTTTCTTTTATTCTCCATTCCTTTCCTTATGATTCCTAGCATTCTGTTTGCTTTCTTGACTGCTGCTGCACAATGGGCAGAGGACTTTAATGTATTATGCACGATGGCACCTAAATCCTTTTCCTGGGTGGTGTTTCCTAATGTGGAGCATTGCATCATGTAACCATAATTTGGGTTCTTCCCTAAGTGCATAACTTTGCACCTGTCCACATTAAATTTCATTTGCCATTTGGATATCCAGTCTTCCAGCTTATCAAGGTCCTCTGCATATTTAATCATCTCACTCGTTCCCATTTCCAGGTCATTTATAAATGTGTTAAAAAGCAACAGGCCCAGCACAAATCCCTGAGGTACTCCACTATTCACCTTTTGCCATTGAGAAAACTGGCCATTTAGCCATATTCACTGTTTTTTCTATCTTTTAACCAGTTCCTGATCCATAAGAACCTTTATCTCCTAGCATGTCCTGCAGTGACATTGACCCAGTCGATACCAGGATAATTGAAATCGCCCATTATTACTGTGTTGTAACTTCTGTTTCTTTTAACTTTTTAACATCCATCTCTTCATTCTGGGAAGGCAAATTGTAGTACACCCCCACTGCCATTGTTTTCCCCTTTTTATATGGAATTTCTGTTCTTAGAGATTCTACAGTATATTTTGCTTCCTGCAAACTTTTATCCTGTTTGACTCAATGCCCTCTCTAACATAGAGTACAATCCCTCCACCAATTTATTCTACCCTATCATTGTGATATAGTTTGTACCCATGTATCACGGTGTCCCATTGGTTGTTTTCCTTCCTCTGAATGCTAATTAGATCTAACTTTTCATTTAGTGCTATATAATAACTTTCCCATCTTATTTTTTAGACTTCTAGCATTTACATTTGAGTGGAGGAATAGCCTAGTGGATAGTGCACTGGCTTGGTAACCAAACAATCAGTGTTCAAGTCCTACTAAAGTGGGCAAGTCAACCCTCCATTTTCCTTAGAAGAAAGGCCTGATAATCTACTTCTGAGCACACTGCCAAGAAAACCAAATAGTCAGCACTGACTCAACGACACACTTTGCATTTCAGAGGTTGTATTTTGTTTATATTAACCAACTGGTTATCAGTTAACAGGGGTAGTTTCTAGGGTTGCCAACTTTTTCACCGAGAAAAACCCGACACCTGTGGCTCGCCATGCTCCACCCATTCTCCGCCCCTAGTCCCACCCCTGCCCCGCCCCCAGCCCCACCCACAAAAATTACCGAGGATACGTGTAGGCTAACTTCCTTGGTCAGATAATAATTAAACTGGGAACCCCAAAATCCAAACATGAAATGTACAACACTGGAGAAATAAAACTATAAAGTAATTTCCTCTTGCACTAAACAAAAACGCAAAGATGTTAGCAATACACACTTCCCAGACCAGACATATTCCAGTTAATAAATTCAAAATAAAAAGTATTTTTCTACCTTCTGTTTGGGCGTTTTATTTTTCAGTTGCAATTGCTCCAGTCACTTTCTTCTGGTTTCTTCGTGTCTTCTGCAAGCTATCCATTTGTCCTTTCTTCTCTTTTAGATGTTTTCCATTCTCTCTATTTCTGCTTTAACATACTGATTGTTTCCCTTTTGCTCTTTCCCCCAATTCTTTCCTTATTCCTTTATCATCCGTTTAAATTTCACCCTTCCATTCTCAAGCCCCTCTTACTCTCCCAATACCGGCCCATCATAGACTTTTCTTCCACACAAAATATTTTTTCCCCTCTCCATTCTCATTCCCCATCCATTCTAGTCCTCCCCCCAAATCAATTCCCTTATAGTTCTAGGCCCACCCAGCATCCACTCCCTTCTAGTCCCATTCTCCCATGCCCCCCATCAGCCCATTTCCAGTCCTATTCCAGCTCTTCATCAGCCCATTTCCAGTGCTAGCCCTCACATCACAGGCCATTTCCAGTCCTAGCTCTCCCCCCCCAATCACAGCCCATTTCCAGTCCAAGTCCCCCATCACAGCCTATTTCCAGTCCTAGGGCCCCCCCCCCCGCACCATCACAGCCCATTTGCAGTCCTAGCCCCCCTAATCACAGCCTATTTCCAGTCCAAGATCCCCCTTCCTCCACCATAGCCCATTTCCAGTCCAAGTTCCCCCCCCCCCCTCCCATAGCCCTTTTCCAGTCCAGGTCCCCGCCACCCCCATCACAACCCATTTAAAGTCCATTTCCACCCCCCCCATCACAGCCTATTTCCATTCCAAGTTTCGCTCCCCCCCCCCATAGCCCTTTTCTGGTCCAGGTCCCCTCCACCCCCATCACAACCCATTTCCAGTCCATGTCCCCCCCCCCATAACCCTTTTACAGTCCAGGTCCCCCCCCCCATCACAGCCTATTTCCAGTCCAAGTCCCCCCCTTAGCCCTTTTCCAGTCCAAGTCCCCCCCCTTAGCCCTTTTCCAGTCCAAGTCCCCCCCCCTTTAGCCCTTTTCCAGTCCAAGTCCCCCCCCCCTTAGCCCTTTTCCCTTCCACGTCCCCCCCTTTCCCCCTTTTCCAGTCCACGCCCCCCCCCTTCGCCCTTTTCCCTGCCAGGTCCCACCCATCACAGCCAATGCAGTCCTTGCCCCCCCCCCCCCCCCCGACCAGCATCGCGGCTGTCTGAGGCTTCAGAGGGAGCCGGGGAAGCCGCGCGAGGCCCCGGCTCCTTCTGAACAGCCACCAGCGTGAAAAGCCTTTTCCTTCACGCTGGCGGCTGTTCCTGTGAAGCCGCGAATGCTGGGAAAGGTTAAAGGGCAACCTTTAACCTTTCCCAGCATTCGCGGCTTCACAGGAACAGCCGCCAGCGTGAAGGTAAAGGCTCTTCACGCTGGTGGCTGTTCAGAGGGAGCCGGGGCCTCGCGCGGGCTTCCCCGGCTCCCTCTGAAGCGGAGAAAAGCCGGTTGTTTTGCTCTGGCCGCTCCCGATCTTGCGGCCAGAGCAAAAAAACCGGCTTTTAAAGAGCCGGTTTTGCCTCTGCGCCGGCAGCCGGCCTGGCCGTGGAAAAACCGGCCAGTTGGCAACCCTAGTAGTTCCACATCTTTCAGCTGTGCCTGCTCTTTTGTGGAGATTCTGCAGTGGGAAGTGATTCGGGGGGGGAGGGGGGAAGGGGGGGAAGGGAGGGAGGGGGGGAGGAGGATGGTATAAAATGTTATAATACACCTGTAACTGTTGTTGGCCTCTGTGTTGGGGATAAGGGTCAACCCCAATTCGAGACTGTCTGGTGTTCTATATGTTACTGTTTATTGGTGGCTTATAAATAAAGTTTATATTTAAAAAGGCATCTGAACTACTTTTACCTTTATTGGAACCTCTCTATTGGGATACCCTAACTTCCCTCTTTTGCTAGTATCCTTCAAGGATATATCATTCCGAACCATGCGCTCTTGGGCAACTGTCGGCTTTCCTCTATTATCTAGTTTAAAGCTGCTCTATCTCCTTTTTAAAGGTTAATGCCAGCAGCCTAGCTCTACCTCAGTTAAGGAGGAGCCCATCCTTTTGGAGAAGCATTTCCCCAGAATGTTGCCCAGTTCCTAACCAATCCAAAACCCTCTTCCTTGCACCATCGTCTCATCCATACATTGAGACTGGAGCTCTGCCTGCCTTTTGGGTCCTGCATGTGGAACAGTAAGCATTTCTGTGAATCCTACCCTAGAAGTTGGCTTCCAGAACTTCCCTCCCACACTTTCCTATGTCATTGATACCAATATGTACCAGGATAGCAGGCTGCTCCCCAGCACTATCCAAAACTTTATTTAGGTGGCGCATGAGATCTGCTACCTTCACACCAGGCAGGCATGTTACTAAGCAATCCAAACTCCACCAGCCACCCAGCTATCTATAGGCCTAATTATCAAATCACGAAGTATAACAGTTGTCCTAACCCTTCCTTCATGGCACATAGCACTGAAGAAACCTCCTCAGGGTGAGAGTTTTACATCACCTGGAGGACAGCTCCTAGCTACAGGATCACTTCTTGCCACACTAGGATGATGCTCTCCTTTCACGTGACCTCTCTCCTCCATGGCAACCGAGAGGCTGCCAGACTGGAGGTGGAACTTCATTACTATCTCCTGTAGGTCTTGTCTCTCTCTGCCTTAGCTCCTTCAAATCTGCTACTCTAGCCTCCAGAGATCAAATTCGTTCCCTGAGAGCAAAGAGCTCCTTGCAGCTAGTGTACAGAAGAGATAATTAAGCACATAAAAAAGGAACTTAAATCTGGCACTCACTGCCAGAAAGCCCAACCAGCAATGGTGCTAGGATCAGTACTACTCCCCTACTGCCAAGGCCTGCAGCCACATGCCTCTGAATCTTCATGCCATCTTCGGGGAAGAGCTGGGGGAGGAGGAGCGGAAAGGGGGCACTGAGGCTATGCAACAAGCTATTCCTCTGTGGTCCTGATCCAACAATTCCGGCTGTTAAACTGGCCCTTAACAAGATAAGGATGGGCAAATGAACCGACACTCATCTTCTTTGGCAAACCCAGGAGGTCACCGGTGCCTCCTACATCAAACTCAAGTGAGGAAATCACCCCTAAGAGTGGTTACTCATAAACTAAATCCAAACTTTCTCAAGTTTTTCACAGACCTGTTACAATGTCTCCACATTCTGCTAGAGATAGAAATACTGAGGTTGTATGCCCTCTAGCTGCTCCTAATATATTACAGGATGACATCAGAAGATGAGATTTTTCTCTCTTTCTCCACCTCTGCTAGTAGACAAGTAGAGGAACATAACCCACTTGTCTGTACTGGCCTAGTAGGACAATATGCAAAAGGGGATTCACGTAATATAAATATAATTACAATGAAATTTAATTAATTAGCAACAAACATTTCAAACCAAAAATCCCTTCCCAAGCCCCTAAAAAAGAGGGAGAGATTCCACAGAAAATGGAAAAAGATGATATGAAAACTCACAAAAGCAATCTTAAAAGAGATTGTCTGTCCATGCTTCATACCTCAGGACGTATTTGTAGAAACAATTATGCCTGATCTCAGTTGGTTACAGATGTATGCTGCAAAGTTGTTCAATATAAACCGCATTTGATCTTTTGGAAAATGCGGTATATGAATGTTAATAAAATAAATAAATAAATGTCTGGAAATAAAAAAAAAACACTGACCCATATGGATATCAATATCCAGCAGCATTGCTGTCATATAATTTTAAACACATAGAGGCTAATTCAAGTCTGAACATCCAGGCCCAACGAAAATGCGTAGGCCAAAAATAGGCATGTTTTGGACCCAATTCCGGCACAGCAGAGATATATGTGCCCTCAACCAGCATACGGGGATGTACGTGTCTGGCGTGGCACATCTAACACATCTGAGGATACATGCCTGCCAGTGTTATTATGGGACACACGGGTATATGCGGCAAACAGCTTGTATGTTTTTGCATATACCATATTCTGGGAAGCTATATGTGTATGATGATCCCTATCTCCATGCGGCCATGCCCCTGCTTGATAAACATACATCTCTTAAGCTGCTGCTAATACTGACAGTGTTGCAGTCATACAAAACAGACAGAAGGAATTCTGTTGAAATAGGTGTGTATGCAAAGAGGACCATGTTATCCTGTCTGTTGCATGCCCAGAACAGTAGAAGGTTATCCTCATGCACCAAGGCTATTGTAACAGCAAGTGATATGGGAGGTGATTGCCCTGACAACAACAGATAACTGTGCTGTGCAGAACACCTTAGGGATGGCTGCGATGGATACCGCTGCAAACAGTGTATGCACTGCAAAAGATGGTCCAGGAAAGCCCAGAATGGGTCCCTACAGATACATGTCAGCACATAGTCCTGACCATGACAGGGACCCATCAGGATGAGAACATGCAACAGTGAAAACATGAGCAACACAGGCCCATGTGCACCAGCACCTGTCCTTCCAGATGTGCATAATGCTAGAGATCCCCCGATGATGCAATTGGAAATGTATTAGTGCCGTGTGCACTGTAGCAAGTCCCCACTCTGAGGGTCTCCCATCGTTGCCTGCTATGTTGCTGCAGAGCAGCTTGTCGGAATATACTGCCCATGCACACTGGCACCTGGTGATGCTGCAGTCAGCCCTATGGTCCAGGTACCTTCCATTCATACCTGTCCCCCCGGATATATGGATGAGCAATATAGACCCCCCTCCCCCCCCCCCCCCCCGTGCAGCCCTCCAACCACACACACGAATGCACTCTCACTTGCTGTCCCACAGAAGTCATCAGCAGGCAGCATGCCCAGCACCGAATAACATAGATGATGGAAAGGAAACCATGGAAATCAATACTGCCAACACATCATTATACCAGAGCAGTACATCTCAAACTGCATGCAGACATACACGGTACCTACAAAAGTGGACCTCAAACATGCACAGAGCTGCTTTATGCCAAAATAGCTCATCAGGTATATAAGCCTCAAGGGTCAGACCTCATATGCGCAGTGCAAATCATAGGCCCGCATCTGTAACCTACTGCAACTATGACCTGGGCACAAGATATGTGTCACTGGCACAGATCTTCCCCATTATTGTGTTCCAATAGGTGCACATCTGCCCTTCTCCGCATCCGGGGACTGAATACATTGCATATGGCATATTGTAAAGAACACTTCAGCTGGCAGGGTGCTGCACTTGACACCAATGGCCAGGCTTGCATTTTCACAGGGAGTCGTAGGGCTCCATCACCAGTATCATTTTGAGGATGTGGGCAGTGTTAGGAGACCCATGCTTTGCCCCTTTAGTTCACTCAGCAAATGTCAGCATAGCTGGAATGCACACCTATGCTCTTCCCCACATATTTGTGTGGTGTCATCTTTTTTTTTGTTACTGCTACCTCAAACCTCCCTCTCCTCTGCTTTCTGTTCAGTCTGTGGTTTCCCAGCATGCAGACACAACAGTGCACAGCATAGGTTACAATCCATTCACCTCTATATGCGGTGGGGTGCACCTCTACTGAGGTGCAGGGCAGGAAAATTTCTAAGTCCTACCTTTATTCCACCTTTTCAGAAGGTATAACCTGGTTATCTGCAGGGACTACTGTGGGCATACATGGATAGTGACGGAATATGCTTTTGATGTCTCTGTGGCTGGCTACGCCCCCATTATGCTCCCTCCTGTCCACGTTCTAGAATCCCCATTTAAGTGCTGTGTACATGCAGGGTCATGAAGGTTCGGGATACAGTTCTAGACATTTTCGAGGGTTACATGTCTACCTCGCATGTACAAGTGGCTTATTTGTGGTTCAGAATGACCCCCATAAGCTTTATATTTAAAGTTAAGCCAAGTTACTTACCTGTAGCAAGTGTTCTCCATGGATAACAGAATACAAACTCTCACTGTTGTGTGACGTCAGTGATGAAGTTCCAGAATGAGAAGCATCTTCCTAAGGTAGGAGCCAATGATGCATGCATGTCACTTCCCACCTGCTACCATCACCCGGGACTGCCTTAGTCTAATAACAAAGCTGCATGTAGAATACAACTTCTTCAAGAAGTGGGTGGGTATGTGAGGACTTGTATCCCGCTGTCCACAAATGAAATGAAAAGAAATGGGTCGGGGAAGGAGTTGGATTCTATTCACTGAACAGATTCTGGAGGACTGATTGGCCCAACCTAATGTGGTGTCAGGAGTCTTTTTCTGGACCATAGAGAGATGTAAATGTATGGACAGAAGTCCATGTCACAGCCTTGCAAAGTTCCTCCATGGAGGTTGGTCTCAAGTGGGCTATAGGTGCAATCATAGCTCTGACATTATGAGCTGTGACATGATTCTCAAAGATTCAGGTCTGGTTGGGCATAAATAAAGGAAATGCAGTCTGCTAGCCAATTTGATACTATTTTGTTTGTTGATAGCAGCCCAGGCTCGTCTAGGTCAAAAAAATGAAAAATTTGAGTGGGTTGTCTTTTTTTTTTTGGGGGGGGGGGGGGAATTTGTTTAATTAATATCCCAGAAATATTGCCCCCTTCTATCTATTCCAATGTCTTACATCCGGTAGGCCAATGATGATGACATTTTATGTACCAGTTAATGTCTTTTCCTTGAGTCCTGCTAAACCAGTCCAGACAAGTGGGTTGCATTCCCCTACCAGCATATTGGTGGAGACAAACAACCAATGAAAAGCCCAGGTTTCAATGACATCATGCCTATGCCTCTTTTCACATCGGCCACCAGAGGTCTCCTCAGTACTCATCCAAAAGCATATGGAAGAAACATGGAAAGCCTCAGTAGAGAACTATGTACAGGAAAGCATCAACAGAAGCCTGTCAGTAGAAGATGAACCTGTAAAGCCAAGTATAAAAATCATAGCAGATCCAAAGGACCGCAGCAGAAGAACAAGGCAAATACAGTTTCAGGGGTGGGCCCTGGACTGGTCTAGCAGTACTCAAGGAAAGAACATTAAGGGCCCGAAAATAGCGGGGATGGATGTCCCAATGGTCCCCTTTGCATACACACCTATTCGTGGCGGCTCGTGCCCCTGACTAACCTCCCCACTGGTTGTGCAGGGAAGTTAGTTGGGGATAGGGAAGAGGTGGCCCAGGGGCAGAGAGTGGGCGGTCGCTGGCCTTGGACGTACAGGGCCGGCGAAATAGCTGGGGAAGTTATTCCACCTCCTGCAAGGGCTACCGAGCTCCACTCCACCCACAAAGACACTTGTGCTTGGTTAGAATGAGCACACAAACCCTCCGGAACCAGCCAGTTTAGCAAACAGATATGATAAGGCCATGGCCTCCTTAATCCAGCACCCCCGAAGTGACATAGCCATCATGTCACTCTTGCATGGGTCAGCAAACAGCACAAAAAGATGGATGGACTTCCGAAGGGAATTCGTAACTTCCAAGAAGCATCCTCCAGACATCCATAAGGCAGGCTTATCCTTCCCCTGACACTGCTGCTTCAAGAAGGAGGGCAGGCAGACCACCTGGTTCATGTGAAAGAGAGAAGGCACCTTAGGCAAGAAGGAAGGCAAGGCTGAATGAAAATGACCTCCTTTGAAAAGACAGATAAGGATCTCGGCAAGACAGAGCTTGCAACTTGGAAATCTCCCTTGCTGAACAAATCGAGACCAAGAAGACGATCATGAGCATTAAATCCTTTAAAATAGCACACTTCAATGGCTCAAAGGCATTACCACCAGGGCCCTGAGCACCAGACATAGATTCCAGAAAAGAATCAAAGACTGGAGGAGAGGATGCAGATGCTGAAGCCCCCCAGAGAAAGCATGAGACATCGAGAAGCAAGGATAGAGACTTACCAGCCACCAGACCTCGTAAACAGACCAAGACTGCCACCTGAACTTTCAGGGATCTAAGAAAAAGACCATTCTCCAGGCCATTCTGTAGACAGATCAACAGAGATGGCATTTTGGCCATGTCAGCAGCCAACTGCCGAGCACCGCACCAACACTCAAAGAGGCATTAGATCCATACATATGCTAGCATGGTAGACCACCTTCAGGCTCTGAGCAAAGTAGAGACCACCACTGGAGAATAGCCTTTACATGCTAGCCATCTCCTTCCAAGAGCTGAGTCGTAAGTGAGACGGGAACTGGATCCTCTAGAACGATTAGTCCCTGACACAATAGGCTCTGAGATGGAGGCAACCGAAGAGGAGGTGCCTACAGGGGCCACTTCAGGTCTCTGAACCACGCTTTCCTTGGCCAATCTGTGCCACCAGAACAATCCTGCCTGGGTGGCAGCCCATACGCCAAATCACACGTCTCACCAGGGGCCACAGAGAAAACAGCCAGTATTGACTTGGCCAAAGCTGAGTCGGGGCGACGACACCCTCGGACCCCATCTCCATGTGGTGACTGAAGAAGTGGCAAACTTTGGCATTGGAGTGGGATGCCATCAGATCCATTCCAGTGCGATCCAACAAGACAGAATCAACTGAAATGCCTCCTAACTCCACTCCCACTCTCGAGGGTCCACAGAGTGCCGGCTGAGGAAATCCGCTTCCACATTGTCCACTCTGGCAATGTGCTAAGCTGCCAAGTCTCAGAGGTTCTTTCCTGACCAGGCAAACAGGAGAGCCATATCCAGAGCTATTCGGCACTCCTCGTTGCGCCTCGCTGACTGACATAAGTCACTCCCGTGGCATTGTCTGGAAACACCCAAACCACCCGCCCTTGATCAGGGCCGTAAACACAGAAGAGCCAACCTAATGGCCCTCTCCTTGAGGCAGTTGATGGACCACACCATTTCCCTGTGGTTCCAATGGCCCAGGGCTGTATTTCTTTCTTTATTTACATAAGAACATAAGAGCATAAGTTATGCCATACTGAGTCAGACAAAGGTCCATCAAACCCAGTATCCTGTTGCCAACAGTGGCCAAACCAGGTCACAAGTACCTTGCAGGTTCCCAAAAAGGCACACAGGTTCCACAATGCTTGTCCTGAGGCAAGCAGTGGATTTTCCAGGTCCTCTTTAATGATGGTTTATGGATCTTTTCTCCAGGAATTCATCCAAACCTTTTTTTAAACCCAGCTACACTAACAGCTTTTCTTACATCCTTTGGTAACGAAATCCAGAGTTTAACTATGCATTGAGTGAAAAAAATATTTTCTCTTATTAGTCTTAAATGGGTTACATTGTAACTTCATTACGTGTTCCCTAGTCTTTCTACTTTTTGAAAGAGTAAACAACCGATCTACGTTTACCGGTTCAATTTATGAATTTATAGACCTCTATCGTATCTCCCTCAGCTGTCTTTTATCCAAATTATTTTATTTAAAATAAAACAAGTTACATTTAACAGTGTTAGACTAAAAAAGGCATTCCAAGGAAAGCCCATATTGATTGGATATTGCGATAAGGAGTTCTACAAACAGTATCAAGAGTGTAACAGTACAGAAAACTATTTACATAAGAAACTATGTAGAAGATTTACATAAATCAGATTAGCATATTTTGCATTTTTCTTAATCGGACATTTAGAGGGTTGTAATTCCATTGATATGACCTCTGTAAAATTTGAAGGGTTCAGTGTGCATGGGGTAGTATTGGGTGTGAGCTGATACTCCTATCACCGTTTCCATAGTATTCAATGGAAAGAAGTGTTTGATTTCTTTTCTGAATGTTTGAAGGTCTTTAATTGAATGGAGTGAGTCTGGGAGAGCATTTCATAGACTGGGGGCTATGTATGAGAATAGTCTGTTGCTAACTTTTTAAGCCTTTGCTCATAGGGGTATCCTACCATCCTCTTTGCCATTTTGGTGGCTCTTCTCTGTATCTTTTCTATTTACGCTATATCCCTTTTAAGATATGGCAACCAGAATTGCACACAATATTCAAGGTGCGGTCGCACCATGGAATGATACAGAGATATTATAATATGCTTGGTTTTATTCTCCATTCCTTCCTTATGATCACTAGCATTCTATTTGCTTTCTTGGCTGCTGCTGCATACTGGGCAGAGGGTTTCATCATGTTATATACGATGACGCCTAAATCTTTTTTCTGGGTGGTGGTTCCTAATGTGGAATATAGAGTAGTTACTCACCTGTAACAGGTGTTCTCCAGAAGCAGCAGGAATCAGTCCTCACATATGGTGACGTCGGCGCCGACGGAGCCTCCGTGTGGAGCATTTCCCCAGCTTTCAAAGAAAGCCTTTGGGAATGCAGCGTGCATGCATGGTCCCCTTCCCGCCCAAGGGTGCCATCTTGCACAGTCTGATGACATAGCTAAAAGACAGCAAAAATAGCAAAAATAAAGCATATGACTGCAACTCCAAGGGGAGGAGGGAGGGTTGTGAGGACTGATTCCTGCTGCTTCTGGAGAACACCTGTTACAGGTAACTACTCTTTCTCCAGGACCAAGCAGGAAATCAGTCCTCACATATGGGACTCCCCAGCTCAGGGCTACCAGAGGCCCCAAACTGAAACAATGAGCTCCCTCTAGAGCCTCAGCATGCAAGAACAGAATTTTCTCTAACGCCCCCGAACGGTAGCCCAACACCAGGGCTGGAGGGTAGGAGTTGCCTAAACCCCAAAGAGATTATGGAGTACCGCCTGCCCAAAAGCACTGTCCCTTCGGGACTCCCTCTCAAGGCAGTAGTGGGCCGAAAAAGTCTGGCTTGAAGACCAAGTAGCGGCCCGGCAGATATCTGCCAAAGGAACAGAGCGGAGATGAGCCACTGATGCAGCCTTCGCCCTGACACGATGAGCCGTAACTCGACCCTGCAACGAGAGCCGGCTGCCCTGTAAGCCCAGGCGATACAGTCAGCTACCCATATGGACAAAGTACACTTGGAGACAGCCAACCCCAACTTATTGGTGTCAAAAGAGATGAAGAGCTGAACAGCCCTCCGGTGCTCCCGCGTACAATCAAGGTAGAAGGACAACGCCCTCCTACAGTCCAGGGTATGCAAGACCATCTCAGCCCAGCTGGCATGCGGCCTGGGAAAGAAAGTCGGAAGAACTACCTCCTGATTGAGGTGGAAAGAGGAGACAATCTTAGGAAGGAACTTAGGGTGAGTCTGTAAGACTACTCTGTTCCTATAGAACCTAGTATAAGGAGCATCTGATACTAGGGCCTGATGCTCACTCCTCGCCTCGCTGAGGTAAGGGCTACCAGGAACAACGCTTTCCAGGAGAGAAAACAGAGAGGGCAGTTAGCCATAGGTTCAAAAGGTGGACAAGTAAGCCGTTGCAAGACCACATTCAAGTCCCATTCAGGGGCAGGAGGACGCAGTGGAGGTTTCAGCAAAAGGAGGCCTCTGAGGAAGCGAGCCACCAAAGGATGGCTGGAAAGAGACCGACCGTCCACTGGGGAGTGGTGTGCTGAAAGAGCACTAAGGTGCACTCTCACAGAATTGGACTTAAGGCCTAGGTTGGAGAGGTGAAGCAAATATTGCAGCACCACTGGTAGCAGGCATGAGAAAGGATCTTCGTTGTGCTGAGTACATCAGACAGAGAACCTACACCACTTAAGGGCATAAGACTTTCAGGTGGATTGCCTCCTAGAGGCCAAGACCACGTCCTCCACTTCCCTTGGCTGCAGTAAGGGTGCTAGAACTACCCTTTCAGCAGCCAGGCCATCAACTGTAGGGACTGGAGATTGGGGTGTAAGAGATCCGTGCTCCTGAAACAGGAGATCGAGTTGCATCCCCAGAGGAAGAGGAGTGTCCACTGCCACTTGCAAAAGAAGTGGAAACCACGGTTGCCTCGGCCATCTGGGGGCCACCAGGATCATCGAGGCCCTGTCCCTGAGCACTTTGAACAGTGTCTTGGGCACTAGAGGCGTGGGAGGAAACGCATATAGGAGGCCTGTGGACCAAGGAATGAGAAACGCATCCGCTGCTACTCGGAGAGGATGCGGTTGTCTGGAACAGAATCTTGGAAGTTGACGGTTCAGAGGACTGGCAAAGAGATCTATGGTTGGAAGGCCCCATCGCTGGAAGATCTGTTGAACCACTAAGGGATTCAATTGCCATTCGTGCGGCTGCAAGATCCGGCTCAGTCTGTCCGCCAGGTAATTTTCCTGACCCGGGAGGTAGACTGCTTTGAGAAGGATGCCGTGATCAACTGCCCCGGAGCACAGTCTCTGCACCTCCTGACATAGAAGGAGGGACCCTGTGCCCCCTTGTTTGTTCACGTAGAACATAGCAACTTGATTGTCCGTTTGGACCAAGACAGACTGGTGAGAGACTAGATGGGAGAAGGTTCTCAGGGCTAAGCGGATAGCTCTCAGTTCTAAGAGATTGATCTGCTGAGCAGCCTCCCAAGGGGTCCACAGGCCTTGAGTACATGCCCCTTGGCAATGTGCACCCCAACCCTGAAGAGAAGCATCGGTGGTCAGCACCTGAGAGTGTGGAGGTGTCTGAAAAAACACCCCTTGCAGTAGATTCAGAAGATGAAGCTACCACTTCCGAGAAGAGGCTAGTAGCGTGGACACCCTCACTTTGTCCATGAGGCAGCCTGTGGCTTGGTGCCACTGAGTTCTGAGGCCCCACTGAGCTGGCCTCATGTGCAGCCGGGCATTTGGGGTTACATGGACTGTAGAAGCCATGTGACCTAAAAGCCTCAGGAATTGCCTGGCGGAGACCAGAGAATTGCTGTGAAACTGCCTGGCCATATCCATTAATCTGTGGGCCCTGTCCACGGGTAAAAAGGCTTTGGCCTGAAGGGTGTACAGCCTTGCTCCTATGAACTCCATGTTCTATGAAGGGTGCAAAGCGGACATTGCGAAGTTTATAATAAACCCCAAGTGCTGAAGGAGAGCAACAGTGCGAAGGGTGGCTTGATTGGCCTCCTGTGGAGACTAGCCCCTGATGAGCCAATCGTCCAGGTATACACAAAGAGGCCTTGAAGCCGTAGGTAGGCCACCACCACCACCAGGCACTTGGTGAACACCCTGGGGGCGGAGGTTAGGCCAAAGGGCAGTAATCTGTACTGATAGTGGTTTCCTCCCACTACAAACCTGAGATATTGTCTGTGGTCTGGATGAATGAGGATGTGAGTATACGCATCCTTTAGGTCTAAGGAGCATAGCCAGTCTCCCTGCTGGAGGTAGGGCAGCAGGATTCCAAGGGTGAGCATCTTGAACTTTTCCCTCTCCAGGAACTTGTTGAGATTTTGCAAGTCTAGGATGGGTCTGAGGCCTCCTGTTATTTTTGGTACTAGAAAGTACCTGGGATAGAAGCCTTGACCCCTCAGGTGGTGGGGCACCGGTTCCACGGCCTGTTCTTTTAGAAGACTTGCCAACTCCTGCAGGAGTAAGTCCCTGTGCAGAGGGAGTCTTGGAGGCTCCCCTGGAAAATAGGAGGGGGGTACCTGGTGAAAGTGGAGAAGATAGCCCCTGTGGACTATACTGAGCACCCAGGTATCCCTTGTGACGGCTGAACACCTGTGGGCAAACAGGGCCAGCCGGCCTCCTGTGCTGATGGCCAGCTGAGGAGGAGAGGCTATGCCACTGGAGTCAAAACCCCGCTCCCTGCTGTGTTGGGGGCTTTTTGCCTATGGGGCCCTTGTCCCTGCCCCTTGGCCTGCTGACCCTGTTGGGGAGCTACAGAGGCCTGATAATGAGGGTACTGTTTATAGGCAGATGACTTCCTCGGGTAAAAGGTCTTTTTTTCCAAGCCCTTCTTTTTCTGAGAAGGGGCAGAGGTTTTTCTGGACAGCCTAGTCTGGGTAAGAGTCTCGGTCTCGAGTTCTGCAGCCTTTTCAGCCATGGGCTTGCCAAAGAGGCTTTCACCTCGGCAGGGGACATCGACCAACTTGTCCTGCACCCATGGCTTGAGGTCCGATGACTGTAGCCAGGCCTGACGGCGTGCACCGATGCCGGCCGCAGCTACTCGGGCCAAAGCTTCGAAGCCATCATAGGCTGCTCAAGAAATAAACTTTGAGCACTCACGAATACCCGACGACAGAGCATTGAACCTCTGCAAAGGTTCCTCGGAGAGACCAGCAGAGAACCCGGCAATCTCCTTTGCCAGGTCTCGAAGGTACATGCTCATGTACAGCTGGTAGGTCTGGACATGGCAAGCAAGCATCGAGCCCTGGAAGCACTTTTTACCGAGGGCATCCAAGTTTTGGGCCTCCCAGCCGGGAGGCACCAAGGAATGCATCTTCTGACTCTTCAGACGATGCATGGCCGATTCCACAACCATGGAGTGGTGCGGTAATTGTGCCTTTTGGAACCCAGGGCTCTTGCGGACTCGATAGATGGAATCGACCCGCTTGCTTAAAACCAGCGTCGACGCCAGCGCCTCCCACATGCGGAAGAGCAACCGTTCCAGCATTGGAGGAACCGGAACAGTAAAGGCCTTCTTGGGAGGAGAGTCATACTGTAGGGCCTCGAGCTCCTCAGCTCGAGGCTCCTCCTCGGGATCCGCGGGGAATGCCAAGGATTTGGCCATATCCCACACAAAGTCCAAGAACCGGGTATCCTCCAGTGGGGACCTTCTCCGAGGCTCGGACTTGGGTGAGTCCGAAGGGATGCACCGAATCCGAAAGGTGTCGGGTGACTCCTCATCCTCCATCTCCCAGCCGGACTCCTCAGAGGAGCAATCAAGCGGCTCCGGTCGGTAAGGCACCGATGCCATCCGCCCCGACGCTGAGGGTACCGGCATCGATGCCCTCGGCCACCCGTTCGGGACCGAGGTCGATCTTGGTCGAGGATCGACTCGAGCTCGAATGGACTCGAGGATCGGCTCAGCCTCCAGGTTCGACTTGGACGTCGATGTCCCGGTGGTCGGTGCAGTTGCACTGGTGAGACCGGCGATCAGTGCCCGCTGCTGTTCCATGAAGGCAGCCAAGCTGCTCTCCAAGGCCGTCAACCTGAGTCCAAGCTCAGGAGACTCAGCAGCCCCCGACTCGAGCCCCGGCGGCACCAGGCCCAACGTCAGCTCCCCTGGAGGAGAGTCCATGAGGACTACAGTACTCACGTGACCCGGGGACTCCATCTCCACACGAGGTTGTTTTGCATTCCTCTCTGACTCCGAAGACCCGGGACAGTGCTCGGGGCTATGCGACTTGGCCCTCGAGGAGCCAAGTGCATCCACCAATGCCACCCTCGTGGGTTTTTTCTTCTTACGATGCTCCAGTGAGGGAGACCCCCTTTCATAGGAGCCTCGATGCTGCTTGGGGCTGGAGTCCCGAGATGTCGAGGCCTCTGACGAGGTCCGGGCCCGAACGGATGCGGAGTCAGAGAAGATTCTTTCCTTTTGGTGCTGTATGCAAATGCTAGAAGTCTACAAAATAAGATGGGAGAGTTAGAATATATAGCACTAAATGAGAGGTTAGATATGACTGGAATATCAGAGACATGGTGGAAGGAGGGCAACCAGTGGGACACTGTGATACCTGGGTACAAACAATATCGTAATGATAGAACTGATCAAATTGGTGGAGGGGTTGCGCTCTATGTTAGAGAGGGCATTCAGTCAGAAAGGATTAAAGTTTTGCAGGAAACTAAATTTGCTGTAGAATCTCTATGGATTGAAATTCCATGTAAAAAGGGGAAAGTGATGGCAGTGGGTGTGTACTATCGACCGCCTGGCCAGAATGAACAAATGCATGATGAAATGCTCAAAGAAATCAAGGAAGCTAACAAAAGTTACAGCGCAGTAATAATGGGTGATTTCAATTACCCCGGTATCGACTGGGTCAGTGTCACGGCAGGACATGCTAGGGAGATAAAGTTCCTAGATGAGATAAATGACTGCTTCTTGGAGCAGCTGGTTCATGAACCGACCAGAGGGGAAGCCATATTACACCTAGTCCTTAGTGGAACACCAGATCTAGTGCAAGAGATAAGGATGTTGGGGCCACTTGGCAATAGTGATCATAGCATGATCGCCTTTGATTTAATTAGTGGAGGAGGGATAGTAAGGAAATCCACAGTACTACCTTTTAACTTTCGAAAGGGAGACTATGATAAAATGAGGAAAATAGTTAAGAAAAATCTAAAAGGAGCAGTTGCAAAGGTTAAAGACGTACATCAAACTTGGGTGTTGTTGAAAAATACTATCTTGGAAGCCCAGGCCAGCTGTATTCCACGCTTTAAGAAAAGTGTAAGGAAGTCCAAAAAACTGCCAGCATGGTTTAAAGGTGAGGTCAGAGAGGCTGTTGTTGCCAAAAAAGCATCTTTCAGGAAATGGAAAAAAAGAGCCAAACAATGAAACCTGGAAACAGCACAAGCACTGGCAGGTCAAATGCAAGGCATTGATAAAGCAGGCAAAGGGAGAATTTGAGAAGCAGCTTGCTGCGGAAGCAAAAACGCGAAATAAAGATTTTTTCAAGTACATTTGTAGCAAAAAACCTGTGAGAGAGTTAGCTGGTCCATTATATGACAGAGGAGTTAAAGGGGCACTAAGAGGCGACAAGGCGATAGCGGAGAGACTGAATGAATTCTTTGCTTCGGTCTTTACTGAGGAAGATGTAGGGATGTTACCCATGACTGAAGTGGTATTTAAAGGTGCGGAAGAATTGAAGGAAATATCGATACATCGGGAAGATGTATTACAACTATTAGATAAACTGAAGAGTAGCAAATCACCTGGGCCGGTTGGTATACATCCAAGGGTGTTGAAAGAACTGAAATATGAGATTGAAGACCTGCTATTAGTAATCTGTGAACTATCATTAAAATCATCTCTAATACCTGAAGATTGGAGGATCGCCAATGTAACACCAATTTTTAAAAAGGGTTCCAGGGGTGATCCGGGAAACTACAGACCGGTGAGCCTCACGTCAGTATCGGGAAAAATGGTAGAAACCATCATAAAGAATAAATTACTCAGCATGTAGATAGTCATGGCCTAATGGGAGACAGCCAACATGGCTTTAGACAAGGAAGACCTTGTCTTACTAATCTGTTATGTTTTTTTGAAAGTGTGAATAAACAGGTGGACAAAGGTGAGTCGGTTGATATAGTGTATCTGGACTTTCAGAAAGCCTTTGATAACGTCCCTCATCAGAGACTTTTGGCAAAACTAAAGAGTCATGGGATAGGAGGCAGTGTACTACTGTGGATCAGGAACTGGTTAAAAGATAGAAAGCAGAGGGTTGGGCTAAATGGCCAATTTTCCCAATGGAGAAAGGTGAATAGTGGTGTACCCCAGGGATCTGTGCTGGGTCCGCTGCTTTTTGACATCTTCATAAATGACCTGGAAAGTGGAATAACGAGTGAGGTTATCAAATTTGCAGAAGACACAAAACTATTTAAAGTTGTTAAAACCCAAGAGGATTGTGGAAAATTGCAAGAGGATCTTGATAAATTGGAAGACTGGGCATCAAAATGGCAGATGAAATTTAATGTGGATAAATGCAAAGTTATGCACCTAGGGAAGAACAACCCAAACTATGGTTAAATGATGCAAGGTTCCACATTAGGAACCACCACCCAGGAAAAAGATTTAGGCGTCATTGTGGATAACATGTTAAAACTCTCGGCCCAGTGTGCAGCGGCAGCCAAGAGAGCAAATAGAATGCTAGGTATCATAAGGAAAGGAATGGAAAATAAAACAAAAGATATTATAATGCCTCTATACCGTTCCATGGTGAGACCGCACCTTGAATATTGTGTGCAATTCTGGTTGCCGTATCTTAAAAAGGATATAGCGTTATTAGAAAAGGTTCAGAGAAGAGCCACCAAAATGGAAGGATACTCCTATGAAGAAAGGCTAAAAAGGTTAGGGCTCTTTAACCTGGAAAAGAGACGGCTGAGGGGAGATATGATAGAAGTCTATAAATTAATGAACGGAGTGGAACGGGTAAACGTAGATCGATTGTTTACGTTATCAGAATATAGAAAGACTAGGGGACATGCAATGAAGCTACAGGGTAAACTATTTAAGACTTATAAAATAAAATATTTTTTCAGTCAACGTGTAATCAAACTCTGGAATTTGTTACCAGAGGATGTAGTAAAGGCTTTTAGTGTAGCTGGGTTTAAAAAAAGGTTTGGACAAGTTCCTGGAGGAAAGGTCCATAAACCATTATTAAGAAGGGACCCAGGATATCAATGCTTGACCCAGTACAAGCATTGTGGAATCTGTGTCTTTTGGGGAAACTGCTAGGTACTGTGATAAGGAAGCTTATCATAGCTCAGGAAGGAGCTATAGTAAAGGTGAAGTGACTCTGAACAAGCAACCTGTCAGTTCTGGTAGAAATAAGAAAACAGAATTTTTCCATAAAAGACTACCAGTCCCAGAATGCACCAGGTTTCCAACAGCCATTAGAGGAGCTGAAGTGGGGAAACGTGTGTTCAATCAGGAGGGCTATGAGGTAATCCCCAAGCACTCATCTCAAAGGGCAGGGCCTGATTCAGCACAGCTGCGCTGTGCTAAGGTGGAGCACTCATCTAAGCAGAATAAAGGTAGAGTTTATTGTACAGAGAATTATCCTCAGAATCATCCTCAGCTTGGACATCTTCATGATCTTGGACAGCTTCATCATCTGGAGGATCATCAGAAGCAGAAGCGGACGGACAGAGAGGGCAAGAAATCCTTTAGAAAAAGAAGAGAAAAGCATTTGGGAGGTCTAAAGGAGTCCAGAGCAGTACGTATACTGGGAGACATTCAAAAGGCCAGCATACACCATTGGACTGGGGAAAACCAGAGGAGTGGTGCTGCAGAGCTAGGAATCTCCAGACGGTACCTGTGAGGGAGACGGCTGCACTTGGAAGGGACCCTAGGACCCGTGCCAGAAGGTATGTGAAGAGAGATCCAGTGTCCAGGGATCTGGATTGGAAGGCTGGACATAAGAACTGGACTACATACTGGCCAGGCTATTTAGAGAGGAACACTAACAGCAATGGAAGCTCAGGTATGAACACTGATCTATGCCCTAGCTATACCCTTGAAAGACAGCAGGGAAACAAGTATTCTCCTGAGAGTGCTCCATTGAGAAATTCCTCTGTGCCAATCCATGATATTGAACCCATGATTGTTGAAGAAGGGGGAGCAGTTATAGATACAGGCTGTGAATACATGGATTGCTCTCTGTCTAAACTCCTTTGGTAATTTACAGTTACAAAGTACAACAACCATCACAAAGAAATACAAACTTGTTCTTTAATCTACTCAGAAAAGCTCCTGAATAGGATTTGAACCAAGCAGTAGAAAGTAAGCCAGCTAAGGGGTTTCAGCTGGATAACTGCTAGCAATTGAGCCTTACCTAATTGCTTGTGAGCTCTGAGGAAATCACTTCTGAGTCTATGTGTGAAGATATAAGAAGTTAACCTGAAAAGAACAGTTTTTCCCTACTTTGTGGGTTTTGTTTGTTGATTAAAGCACTGCTAAGAAAATATTAGCTAGAGCCTACAGAAAAGACCAGTTTGTTACCAACCAGGTCTTTATTCTTTTGCTTTGATTGCCTGACAAGTTCAGCTGTTTTCCTGATTTTGTTTTTCTGAGTTTAACAGTGAAAGCAAGTATCCTGTTTTATGTGCTACCAAGCATATCTGTGTTGGGAGAAATAACCCCATAAATAAATATCTTATTGGCTTTACACTCAAGCACAACTAATTATTGTGAGTGGCTGTGTCTGGTGTGAATGGACTGCATTTCCCACAATCCCTTGCAAATCATATTGATTTATGCCTTTGCCAAGACTGTGAACATTCTCACCCAGGCACCCGTCTGACAGTACGTATGACCTAGATTGGCCACTGTTGGAAACAGGATACTGGACTTGATGGACCTTGGTCTGACCCAGTATGGCATATCTTATGTTCTTATGACTCCTCAACGCCTTAGAGGACATTTTCCCATACGAACCACAGATCATCGGGTCATGGTCGGGTCCGAGGCACCGGAGGCAGCAGTCATGTGTGTCGGTGAGAGATATGAGTTTCTTACACCGATCACACGTTTTAAACCCGCTGGCAGCCATCGGGGGAAAAAGGGCCCCTGCGAGGTCAAACGACAGGGCTGCCAGTGAAAACAGAAAAAATGGTGCATACGCTAGTCACTAAGAACAAAAACCAAAAAAAGAGGTCCGGGCTCAATACCCATGTATCGGGTCCAGGCGGGAAAGGGAAACCATTGTCGAACTGAAGAAAACGGGTTCACGCAGAATAAAATCGACTTTTTCCTCGGATGAAATGAAAACACATCCATCGGGCTCCGCGGAAAAAAGAAGACTGAGCAAGATGGCACCCTTGGGCGGGAAAGGGACCGCACATGCGCGCTGCATTACCAAAGGCTTTCTTTGAAAGCTGGGGAAATGCTCCGCACTGGGGCGCCGTCGGCACCGACGTCACCCATATGTGAGGACTGACTTCCTGCTTGGTCCTGGAGAATGTATTGTGTAACCATAGTTTGGACTGTTCTTTCCTAGGTGCATAACTCTGCACTTGTCCACATTATTGATTTATTTATTTATTTACATTTCTTATATACCGCGCTATTTTAATCAGTGCAGTGTACATTTGAACATAACACACCACAATGTGACAGGCAACATTGGGTTTACAATAAACAGGGGTAGCGAACATGGAGGTAACCAGAGGGAACTATTTACATGTTATGATAACTATTTACATGATTATTTACATAATTATAGTGTACTCATCACAATAGGCAAAAGTGGATCTTTTAAGAGGGAAAAGCATAAAGGCATGGAGAGCAGGAAGGGAGAACAGCTTAACCATTCTCCAAAGGGGGCATAGATATGGAGCAGTCTAGGTAGGAGGGCGGGGTGGTGTCAGTGTGTTCTCTGGTGTTAGATTCAGAGTAATATATTAGGAACAGGTGATATTTAAGAGCTTTCCTGAATAGCGTTATGTTCGTGATGGCTTGGAATTCAGATGGGAGGGCATTCCATGCTCTGGGTGTGAATAAGGAGAACGCTCTGCTGTCTGCTGTCTTAGTGCACTTCGTCGACAATTTAGGAACTTCAAGTGTGTTCATAGATGGGGACCTTCTGCACCTATTAACTGGGGTGCTGTGTATAAGACTACTGATAGGCGAGGGGGGCTGGTTCTTTGAGGCCTTGAATGTCAGGACTAGAGTCTTGTAGATGATTCTGGCCTGCAGAGGTAGCCAGTGAAGGTTCTTCAGGACTGGCATTATGTGGTCTGATCTTGATACTCCTGCAAGTACCCTTGCCGCTGAATTCATGGCAAGACGGAGTGGGCTTAGAGTTGCTTGTGGGAGACCGTGAAGGATGATATTAGCAAAGTCCAGGTGTGGGATAACCAAGGCTTGGAATATTGAGCGGTAATCGGAGAAGTCAAGTAACGGACGGAGCTGACGCAATGTTCGAATCTTATGATATATTGCTTTTGTGGTGTTTTAATGTGCCCTGACATGTCAAGTCGCTGATCTAGGGTAATGCCTAGATAGCGAATTGTGGGTTTTGCCTTCAGTTCCATATTGTTGACTTGTAGTGCGGAAGGTGGTGTGAACTTTTGGTTCCTTATGACGAACAGGACGTCTGTTTTGCTGTGGTTAATACGCAGGTTTTGAGTGAGGAGCCAATCTGCTACGGCTTCAAAGCATCTTAATATTGGTGAGAAGTCTGGTTGATCAACCTTGAAAGGTGTGTAAATCAGGATGTCGTTCGCATAGGCCAGACATTGGATATTGAAGGAGCGGATCAAGGCACAGATGGGCTGCATGTAAATGTTAAACATTAGAGCAGATAGGGATGAACCCTGAGGTACACCTTGCTTTAGAGGAAATGGTTCTGATGTCGCTGAGCCTGTTCTGACTTGTTGCCATCTGTTGCACAAGTAAGATTTACACCAGGTTAGAGCTAGGCCTTGTATGCCTTTTTCTTTGAGGCGAAGTAGTAGTGTCTCGTGGTTCACCGAATCAAAAGCAGCCGCAATGTCCATAAAGATGAGGACAAATCCTTGATGGATATTGTCAAGTCCTATGACTAGGTTGTTAAAGAGGGTTGTGAGGATGGTGTCCACACCATGTGCTTCTCGGAAGCTGTGTTGAGAAGGGTCAAGTGGTGCTTCGGTGTCGACATGCTGTTGAATTTGTCGCTGGACTACCTTTTCGATGATTTTGGCTAGCAGGGGGATGCTTGAAATTGGTCTGAATGATTCGACTTTAGATGGGTCGAGTTTGCTATTTTTCAAAAGTGGGCGGATAGATGAGTACTTCAGGCTCTGTGGGAAGGTCCCTGTTGAGAAGGACTGGTTCAAGATTCTGGATATGGATGGGCTGAGAACGTGGCGCAGTTCTTTAATCCAACTGGCTGGGCACGGATCATTGGGTGCAGTGGTGAGGTTAATAGAAGAGATGATATCTTCGATCTCTTTATTGGATACCTCACAGAATTTCCATAGAACGGCTGGCAGGGTAGTGATGTGTGGGTTAGAAAGGGATGTGGTGGAGAAGTTCATGTTGGTCTGGATCATCTTTGATTGTAGATAGAGTAGTCCTGCGGGTGCGGCATGGATGGTTGAGCTAGGGCTGGATGACCTGTTAAGGATTTTACAATACTGAATAGGTCATGTGGTTTGTTTATTGATCGCTTTAGAATCTCCGAGTGGTATTGTTTTCTCTTTTCCAAAGTCTTTTTTCGGTGTATTTGTAGGTGTGCGGAGTATGCACAAAGTGCCTCAGAGGTCCGGGTGTGGTGCCACTGTCTCTCAAGTCTGCGTAGGTGTAGAAGCGATGCTCGTAGGTCTTGGGAGAACCATGGTGCATGTTCTCGTTTAGATGGTTTCTTGTTAGAAGATGGGAGACAAACGGCGGCTCTGAGAGCGTTATCCCAGTTGGATACTAATTCCTCTGGGTCTAAGGAGGTATTGGAGAGTAAAGGTAGATTCTTTTCGAGGGCATCCTTCTTAACAAGGGGCCGAAAGCGTGTTGCTATTGTTCTAGGGGGGCGGCCTATTTTATTGCTACTAACACTGAGGTGGTTGTTGGGAATGTGGAACAGAAGTAGTTTATGGTCAGACCATGGTACTGGGGTTATGGAAATCAGAAGGCTTTGAGTTGAATTGACAGTAGACTGAGGAGCGAAGATTAGGTCCAATTTGCTTCCCTTACTATGGGTGGGGGAGTCAATGAGTTGCTCGTAGCCCAACTGGAGCTTAGCTTCGAGGAAGGCTGATGAGTGCATAACATGTAGGGAAGGCAGGTTGAAATCTCCTATTAACCAATTTGGAGAGCGTGGGTTAGGGGAGTTACATGCAAGGTCGATTATTGACGGTAGGTCTTCTGGGGATGGTGTTGGCGCTCGGTGCAGTAGGTTGATTGTACAGAGCTCATTCGATATGGAAAGCATGTCAAGGTGGGTTGTGCTGGTGGTGTTTAGTTTAAATTTCATCTGCTATCTGAATGTTTAGTCTTCCAACATATCAAAGTCCTCTTGCAATTTTTTACAATCCTCTTGGGTTTTAACAACTTTGAATTTTGTGTGATCTGCAAATTTGATCACCTCATTTGTTATTCCCATGTCCAGGTCATTTATGAATATGTTAAAAAACAGCAGACCCAGCACAGGTCCCTGGGGGACTCCACTATTTATCTTTCTCCATTGAGAAAATTGGTCATTCAGTCCTACCCTCTGCTTCCTATCTTTGAACCAGTTCCTGATCCACAATAGTACACTGCCTCTTATCCAATGACTTTTAAATTTTGCGACGAGTCTCTCAAGAAAGACCTTGTCAAAGGCTTTCTGAAAATCCAGATATGCTATGTCAACCGGCTCACCTTTGTCTGTTTATTCACACCTTCAAAAACGTATAACAGATTAGTATGACAAAACCTTCCTTAGCTAAATCCATGTTGGCTTTCTCCCATTAAACCATGGCTATCAACATGTTCAGTAATTTTGTTCTTTATAATAGTTTCTACCATTTTGCCCGGTACTGACATCAGGCTCACCGGTCTATAGTTTCCCGGATCACCACTGGAAACCTTTTTAAAAATTGGTATTTCATTGGCTATTCACCAATCTTCAGGTATTACATATGATTTTAATGATATTTCACAGATTACTGTTGGTCTGCAATCTCATACTGCAGTTCTTTCAACACCCTTGGATATATACCATCCAGTCCAGGTGATTTGCTACTCTTCAGTTTATCAAATAGTTGTAATACATCTTCCCGGTTTATCATTTCTTTCAATTCTTCAGATGCATCACCTTTAAATACCATTTCAGGCATGGCTAACTTCCTTACATTTTCTTCAGTAAAGACCAAAGCAAAGAATTCATTCAGTCTCTCCGCTATGACCTTGTCCCCTCTTAGTGTCCCTTTCACCTATCATCTAATAGTCCAACTGACTCTCTCACGGATTTTTTCCTATGAATGTACTCAAGTTTTTATTATGCATTTTTGCTTCCATTGCAAGCTTTATTTCAAATTCTCTCTTTGCCTGCCTTATCAATGCCTTGCATCTAACTTTCCAGTGCTTATGTTTCCTGTTTTTGTCATTTGGCTCCTTTTTCTATTTACTGAAAGATGCTTTTTTGGCTACAACAGCTTCTCTGACCTCACCTTTAAACTACACTGGCAGTTTTTTGGCCTTCCTTCCACTTTTCTTAAAGCATGGAATATATCTGGTCTAGGCTTCCAAAATAGTATTTTTAAACAATGCCCATGCTTGATGTAAATATTTAACCTTTGCAGCTACTTCTTTTAGGTTTTTCTTAACTATTTTCCTCATTTTATCATAGTCTCCCTTTTGAAAGTTTAAAGGTAATACTGTGGATTCCCTTGCTGTCATTCCTCCATTTATTAAATCAAAAGCGATCATGCTATGATCACTATTGCCAAGTGGCCCCAACACCCTTACCTCTTGCACCAGATCCTGTGTTCCATTAAGGACTAGGTCCAAAATAACTTCCCCTTTTGTTGGTTTATGATCCAACTGCTCCAAGAAGCAGTCATTTATTTCATCTAGAAACTTTACCTCCCTAGCATGTCCTACTATGACACTAACCCAGTCGATACTGGTGTAATTAATCACCCATTATTACTGTGTTGTAAACTTTATTAGCTTCCCTAATTTCTTTTAACACTTCATCATCCATTTGTTCATTCTGGCCAGGCAGTCGGTAGTACTGCCATCACTTTCTCCTTTTTACATGGAATTTCTAGCCATATAAATTCTACAGTGTATTTTGTTTCCTACAAAACACTGTGTCTCAATGCCCTCTCTAACATTGAATACTATTCTTCCACCAATTTGATCTACTCTATCACTGCGATATAGTTTGTACCCAGGTATCACAGTGTCCCATTGGTTGTCCTACTTCTACCAGGTCTCTGAGATACTAATCATATCTAACCTCTCATTTAGTGCTATATATTCTAACTCATCTTATTTTTTAGACTTCTAGAATTTGCATACAGGAATTTTAGAGGTTGCATTTTATTCATATTAATCTGGTTGTCAGACAGGGGTACTTTGGAATCTTTCAGCTCTGTCTGCTCTGTACTTAAGGGGATCTGGGTTACTTTTATCTATTTATTTAGCAACTTTTTTATACCGCTATATCTATGAGTCACAGCGGTATACAGGTAACATGGTTTAAAAGATTTTACATGTAACTTGATCAGAGTTGAACAAAGATATAACTTATAACAACATATGAACAGTAGCTAACAATAGTATAACTTATAACCACACAAAAACAGAAGTTGAAACATTAGTATGGTCATGGCAATGGGCTCCCCAGCCTGACAGTCTGGCATTTGTTGTCAGGAGGATCTAGGAGAAATCATCCAGCGGCATGCCTTTCCTCAGATGACAGGGCTGCTGCCACTACCGTAGACTGGACTTCATTATCAATGGGAGCAGGAGCTTGTCCTTGAACTCCTGAGAACAGGGGTCCACTGAGTCAACAAGGATTGCTGTAGCAGTTGCATGCAAGCACACGCTCACGGCACCATCTCTATTGTCGCCGCCATCAATCCAAGGAGCTGAAGATAATCCTAGACTCTGGGAGACTGCTGCACACACAACAGCACCAGCAATCCAACCATATTTTGACTTTCTCTTCTGGCAGGAAACTCTGCCCACTTGAGTGTCAAAACATGCTCCCAAAAATTCCAGGGACTGGGAAGGCCACAGCTGGCTCATTACCCGAATGAACACCCAGCCAAGATATTCTAAGAAGAACACCACTCAAGACGCCACCCAAGACTTTTCTGAATGGGAAATGGCCCGGATGAGCCAGTTATCCAGAGATGGACACAGATCCCTTGGCGCTGCAGTTGCCACCACCATGACTTTGGAGAACATCTTCGGGGTGATGGATAACTTGGAAGGAGGTGAACTGATAGTGAGAGCCAAGCATGTCATCATGCAGGTACTTTGCTGATCCGCTTGGATCAAGATAAGAATATATGCCTTGGCCAATTCCAGAGAAGCCAAGAACTCCCCCTGGCGCACTGCTTGAATCACTGTGTGCAAGGTTTCCATCTGGAAGTGCAGAACATGCAAGTGTTCGTTGACCCCCTTGAGGTCCAGAATGGACCATAAGGAACCATCCTTTTTGGGCACCACAAAATAGGAGTATTTGCCCTTTCTCCACTCGTCTAGCAGGAAGAGCATCACTGCCTTTAGGAACAGCATCACTGCCTTTAGGAACAGCAACTTATCCAAGGTGGTCCACACCGTAGCACTTGATCACAGACCAACAAGGGGAGATGACAAAGGCAGCTAGAATCAGCTCTTTGCATTCCAGGGCATAGCCGAATTGAATGGTGTCTAGCATCCAGTGACCCTGGGTAACCCGGGCCCATTCTTGAAAGAAAAGACAAAGCCTGCTTTCAACTGGAGAAACCAGGGAATGGGCCCCCAAAACTTCATTGTACAGCCTGAGAGGGTCCTCCACTGGAAGGGACCGGGTCTCTGGACTCTTGCGCGCCACGAAAGGACTGAGAACGAGAGTCCTGAGACCTCTGGGAATCTGGCTAGCATGCCCTCAGTGGATGGGCAGAGGCTGACAAGAAATGGCACCAGCTTGCTTCACAAGCCCCTTAGACCTGTCTTCCGGAAGGTGGTAAGATTTTGTCTTACCCAGGTCCTTCATTAACTTCTCCAAATCGGCTCTAAACAGACGTTTCTCCTGAAAAGCCAGTTGGGCCAACCAGGCTGTGGAAGATGTATCCAGTGCAGGAGCCAAATCCAATGCCATGACACCATCATCAGGGCACCATTCCTGGCCGCCAAACGTACCAGGCAATACAGGGTATCAGAAAGGAAGGCTGACTCCAAAAGAGGGATAGTATCATCCGGTAGAAGAGACTGAATTCACTCGAGCAGGGCTTGAGACATCAGGATGGTACATACTGCCAGCTGTAGAATAGCTGCCACCATGGTGAACTAGCTCTTCAACAATGAATCCACTTTACAGTCAGTCCAGAAAATTCATTTAAGGCTGATCCGTCTTTCACAGGAATGGTGGTCTGTCTGGTAACTGCCATGATCTGCACATCCACCTTGTCAATGCAAACCACTCAATGCACTCCTTCACCAAGAGAGCAGAAATCTTATACACCCTTAACCTTTAGGCAGTAAGTTAGGAGAATCGGACTCCAACTGGATTATATCTATGATCACATCCAGGAACAGGAAGAGAAGTGGATTTTTGCATCCCTTGAAGGGGCAGGTGTACCTTCGGCTCCTGCTCCGTGCTGGAAGCATCCATCACGTTCAAGGTGGATGAGACCCTAGCAATCAACACAGCCAGCTCCTCCTTCCAGAATAAGTGGATCACACTGGCCTCCTCACAATCTTCTGAATGCGAGAGTACTTTTACATCCATGACAGAGTCCAGTACCGAGCCATTTAAATCCAAGTCATAGTCAAAATCTCAAACAGCTCCTAGCTGTTCCCCATCTCCAGGAGGCATCTCATGCCGGGGAGGTTTAGCCAAGGGCAATCGAACAGGGCTTTCAGTCTCTGCCTGCCCCACACGAGACTGTATCTGGGGGCACCCAGAGGCCACAGGGTCTGAATTTCCACACCAGAAGGACCAGGTTTGCTGCAAAAAAGAAAATTCCAGGGAGGACCATCCAGAGTCCGGAAGCTCTCCTCTCAGAAATTACCCCCACCAGGAGGCATCAAAAGTCTATCCCAAATTGTGTCCCACACAGAAGGAATTAGAAGCCCCCAACAATGACAATGACGAGATCGAACCTTGGTACTCACTCCCTGCGAGCCCCAGGCAGAAGATCCATACTAGTCTCAGCTCTACTCCTATGCTATTGTTGCAGCACTGTGTTTAAGCTGGTTGGCAGCCAGATCCTGCTGAGAGCCACCTTCACTCTTCAGGAGAGAGCAGGGGGAACAGAGGAGCAGGGAGGGGGCATCAAGGTTGTGTGAGGCTACTACACTCTTCCAGATCCTTCCAAATCCTTCCAATTTTGTGGCTGCTCAACAAGCTCTTATCATAAGAGCGTGGAGCTGAACCAATTTTCCCTCCTTCTATGGTTACCGAAAACAATGCAGTTTAGTGGAGCCTTTCACGTCACACTCAAGTGAGGGTCACCCTCAAGGTGGTCTTTCACGAATGTTTAATCTTTTTCTCTCAATCCTCTGATTTTCTTCAGAGAGGAAAAAATCCATCCAGCATCTGCTAGAGACAAAGAAATATTGAGGAGACCTCTGGTGGCTGAGGCATATAGAGACATAGGAGTGATGTCATTGAATCTGGGCTTTTCATTGGTTCTTTGTCTCCACCAATCTACTGGTAGGAGAACACAATCCACTTTTCTAGACTGGTTTAGCAGGATGATATGGAAATATGTTTTGCCCCTGAGAGGTGTGTGTCCTGGGTACCTATATGGCCCAGTGTAAGGAAATGTTAGAGCAGCTAGAGGAGAAGGCAAGCCCTCATGGGTCTGAGGAGCATAGGAGTATGTGGAATGTGCTATGGTCAGCTTCTGAAATGTGGGAAAGGGAGCCACACAGAGAGGGCATTAGTGGGCCATGAGTTCTGATAGCTTAATGTGGAACAAAAGGAGGGCTGGTGAAGGTCTAAGATGGTGTGAGGGATAAGGGAGGGAACCAGCAACATAGAGGCAGGGTACAGAACTGGTTGGAAAAGAAGAGGGAGTGGCGGTTGAGATGGTGAGTGTCAGAGGATGTGCAGGGACAACAGGAGCTGGGATGAAAGATGGGAGATAGCATGCTACAAAGCACAAAGGGTGGCAGATGAGGTGGAGGTTATTGGGCACAATGTGCAAGTGGGGGGAAGGGAGGGACAGGACTCAGGTAGGGTATGGATCCAAAAGGGCCACCTCCTGATGTCATATCTCCCTCCCACAGTGACTCTGGTGTAGGTAGATACTGGAGGCCCTGAAGTGCAGGTTCAGCACAATGAGGTGGCGGACCCCAGAGCACATACATTATCTCTAAGAGGAAGTGGAAGTTCCAGCTAGTGAGAATCTGGGCTCCTCCATACCACTTACACCCTCATCCACCAAAAAAACATGAGCCTTAACTACTAAAGTATACCAAAAAACAAGGTCAGGTCACACTATAAAGTCCAAGAGCCTTTGTAATAAACACTTAAAGATTTTTTATTGGAATCTGTTTTGAAGGGTTACACGCCTCTCGAACAAGTTTCCTTTTTCATTTCTTATAATTGTAACGACCTTCAAAATGTTGCAAATTGTGGATACACCACCAAGTGAAACACAAAACAAATTTAAAAACAGAAGCCAAACTTAGCTTGATGATGATCAAAACCCATGCCTCCAAAATTTTTATAGAGTAATTGCAGATCCAGTTGTATGAGATAATAAACCCAGAACCCTCATGAAGACAGGTGGCCGCACCAGGGGTAGGTGTCTGCTGTGATTCTGCTACATGCCCTATGGGCCATACCATCCCACTGCCATTCCCCAATGGCATCCCCGCCACCAGCAATGAAGCAAGCAACCTTGGTCTGAACAACTGATATACGATATATCTGTTCCCCAGTGATGCTATGCAGGCACAACCAAGGCCCCACACTGAACACATGATATAGCATACAGAGCCAGCCCATGGGACTGCCAAGCACAGATTCCTGATCGCAAGACGGTAAGCCAGGTCACAGGTTCTTGCCTGCCATCCACAACGGGTCTGAGTGTTGCCATGGTGTACAGTCTAGTGTACAGTGGCCACATACAGATCTTATCTGAATCCAAAGGGCCCTACACACACATCACCATCTCATTAGGCAAACTACCACTGACAAGGGTCTGCCCAGTGATTGCTGTGCAGTCTAGGAGATCAGACAATATATCACAAACCCACACCAACCAGGAAAGGGATGTTGTCCAGGGCACAACAGGCAGGGGAGGACCTGAAAAAGAAGTGATGGGTCATATGCAGTGTACAAAAGAAAAGAAGGCTGCCAACAGCAAGCTGCCACCTGCCCAGCAAACACCACTGAGCCCCCTGGAGGAGCAAGTGCTGCAATTCATCAATAACATCTTCATCACTGGCATTACAGGTCATGATAGCTTCTGCTCTCTTGCTGATATGTAACATGTGTAGCGTCAAAGACAACTCCCTCTTGGTAGTGGCAGCAAGCTGACATAATCCGGGTCTTCTTATGGCTGTCCTATAAAATCCATGTACAGTGCAGCACACAGTCCTCTTGCTTCAAATCCAGTCTCCTAGGCTTCTTGAGCCCCCAGGCCTGGAGTGACCCTTCCTCTTCCCCACTCGTGGCTGGAAATGGGCCACAGAGCTTCATGAGCGGCAGCTCTATCACCAGGACACTGGGGTTCAACAGCAGAGTTAGAGACTGGCCCCCTAGCTCCAATCTCTCCAGTTCATAAACCAAAGTTTTATAATGAGAACAATTAATACAGTTTCTCAAATAAGTTCAGTTCAACACAAAGTCTCATAAAATGCAATACAAAGCTCAGATGCACAGTTAGAAGCTGTGCAATTGCCCCACCCTACCTCCCTTCAGGTCCACTTAATCCTTAATGGAACCTGCCCCAGGGCTAGAGCTTTTAGTGTTCCATCCCTTGTACCTCCATGAGTTCAGGGTCCTCCTTGTCTTAATAGAGCTGGGTTTCCATGGCCGCCTCCTCTTTGTCAGGATAGATCTCTCTTTTACTTGGGAACTGTGGGCTTTTCTAGACCCAAACTACCTGAGTCCTCCCCCTCTCCGCCTCTTTCTGAATCCAAGGAGTAGTTCCTGATGAGCCAGGGAAACTCATCCAGAGCAGAATCTCAAGATGAATGAGCGGATTGGATCTGTTCAGGAATGGGGTTGGTGTGGGCCATCCCTTCAGGGTTCTGGGCCGGGTCTTCACTATGCTTGTTACTTCTAGGTTGCCTGCGAGGCTGCAAGGGAGCTTGCACTATCCCAAACCCATGGCCCTCCTGGCTCTGCAGGGGCTGATCACTACACATGCTAGATAGCTGTGCCAAATAGGGTGCTAGGATGAATTCCATACTGCTGTTGCATGCCTACCATTCTCACCATTTTTCGCTCCCACATATTCCCACCTACCCTCTCTCACCTCTGACACCAGCATGCTATCCCCTATGCACCTGTAGCTCCTCACTCCATCCTCCATGCCCTCCCAGGGCCCTTCCAAACTGCCATTTCAATGCTACTCACTCACCTGGCCATTTCTTCTTCACCTGTTCAGCTACAGAGGCTCAGATGGGCTGTCACAAGCCCCATAGTGGAATCATGGGGTGGTTTATTCTAACGTGAAGGAATGTACAGCACAGTGTATTTCTGCCACTGATGTCACTTGGCAGATGACTTAGAGATGCTACTTTAAACTAATGTTATCTCGTCTTCAAATTCAAAAATCGCTTATCTTGATGAACTCTGTGCTTATCCAGATCAATTGAAGTTGTGCCCATATCGGCGTTTCACCACCTTAAAGGGTTTCCTCAGGGGATTGCTGCTTCTGTAGCACTATAGCTCTTAGACTTCTCTATAATAAACTGTTACCGCACGCAATGGCGATATGGGCACAGCTTCAATTGATCTGGATAAGCACAGAGTTCATCAAGATAAGCAATTTTTGAATTTGAAGACTTGGCAGATGACGCCATATTCTTCAGCTGTGACTGGGCTTCCGTCTTGTGCATCTGCAGACTGTTCAGAGCTGTGCCCTCATAGGGATAGGACCCATATCTGCAAAACAGGTTTGGGGACAGTTATAAGTAAGGGGTATACCCCCACTGTAAAGGTTTGTTTGGGTTTGGATCAGCACAGTTTCAAGGGATGTCAGGGCTCTTTTGTCTGATTACAGAATCTTGTGCACAAGGGAGGAGTGGTCTAGTGGTTAGGACAAGGAGTGATCTAGTGGTTAGGACAAGGTACTTCAGGCCGGAGGGCCAAGGGTTCAAGTCCCACCTGGGGACAGCAATCTCAGGCCGGAGGGACTGGGATTTCTAGTCCTATAGGCACTCCTTGTGGTCTTGGGCAAGCCACTTAACCCTCCATTGTCCATGTTCCCTGTAAGTATTAGCGTATGTGTCTCATATCCCCTCGTGTTAAATGTATCCCCCAATTGACCACTTTGACCCGGTGAAAAGCGGG